>OY783220.1:5197366-6471847 GCA_963678705.1 Panorpa germanica | reverse complement strand
ACATTTAACTACCGTGTCATATGCATATGCATAAATATCCACAAATACTTTGTTCAAAAAAAGACTCTCATAAACAGAAGGAACACAAGCACTTTACAGCTACATTAGTCGAGAAGTTAGAACTAGGAAGCAGCAATAGCAAGTACCAACACTAGCACCATATACAACTAACAGTAGCACCAACACTGTTACAATGTTACCAACAACAGCCAGTGTGATGTATAACGGTATATAATATGAGGTTATATTACACGTTCCGGTAAAAGTTTATTTATGTTTGATATTACGCCCCGATATCTTGTATTGCAGTATAGAAATCACAAACTAAAATACTCCTAATTATAATAAAAAATATATAAACAATATAAAATTATAGGCTGCTGCTACACTTTATAAACTAGTGCAATCTGGAACAGTATATTAAGTGAGGATAAAAAGGGCGAATCAATTTTCTATTTCATACTTCATGGAGTAAGTTTTCAGTGCCCCAGAAAACATGGAAGAATCGACAATACAGATAGTTGTGAACGAGGAGGAAGCCGAAGCATTTAGATAACTAGGAAACAAAGAAAGAGGGCAGAAATATTGGAGAAGAAATAAAGACAGAGAAGAGAAAGAGATGTTGCCGAATATGTGAGTGGGAGGAGGAACAGCTGGATCACATCAGGCAATACATTATATTTTATAATATTAATACATACATATTGCTCTTTCATTGCAGCATACAACTTTTTACTGCATCAATATGCAATTCGTAAAAAAGAATTTACAATTAGACGTTACTTGCATACTTTATGACAATGACATTAATATTAACAAACTACACAATTTTTACGAGACACAAAATTAATAATTGAAATATAAATATAATACATAGGATGATCTTTGCAATTAAAATATCCTTTAACTAAATTTAAAAAAAAAGCAATAATATGTAGAGTTTACATTATATTTTTAAACGTAAATGCTACATAACTGTGTCACATGGAGGAGTCTACGCATTCTCTGTTTATAAAAGCTCAAACTTAATTCGAACAAATTGTTTACGCACTCGTATATCCGTGGGATGTGTTGACGAATACATATATGGATTTTTAGGCGTAAGATCTCTATTTCCAACAAAATAACAAAACACTCGATATAAATACACTAACTATGTGTACACATAGAAGAATATCCATGTTTTATGAATGGGAGTAAAATGTAATATTATATGTGTAACAGTGCTGGTAAAAGATTTATATTATGGTCACATTTATTGAAATCATCTCTTCCAGAAGATTATTAAAATTTCCAGGACCACCATAAACATAATAGGCAGAGGTGTGGTAACATATATGAGACGTCAGTGATAATACACAGTATCAAAAGTTTATAAATGTCAAAGCTGGAGATAAAGTAATAGTGTTCTCTCTTTCTCTCTGAGAGAGAGTTCAACATCAAGCCCGAGACTCCGCTTGTCAAAATATGCAAGTAATGTTGCAACCAAAACTTCAACATTTTATTTTAAATAATTTATTTGTTAAACTTCACAAATTCAGAATAGAAAATGAAGATAAAGGCAATAGATATTGAGAAGAAAGAGAGCAAGGGTTATGCAGAATGTGCAAGAGAGAAACAGAGACGTTGGAGGATATAAAAAATCTGTGAATAAACAAATAATGAAAATAACATGAGAGGAGAGAACGAATTTTGGAGTCACTTTGACAACATATTGGAGATACGTATGATTTTTTTGTCATGAAAGAGTTCATTTATAGTTCAGTTTCTCACAATCGTTCATATGAAATGTCTATTTTATCGGCTACAGATGATGGAACCACTCCACCTGTCGTAATACAAATGAAGATAAAGTTGATGTGAACTATAATTGAAGTGAAATAGTGATAGAAACGTCACAAAAAGGGACACTTCACCAAATGTTTACTGGGAGTGGGGAGCAGTAAATAAATTAAGGTTGTCAGTGAAAAAGAAGGAGGAAAGGAAGGAGGTGGATGGCAGAGATACTGAGAAGAAAAAGAACAGTAGAGGAAAAGGGAAAGTAGGAAATAGGAAACAGTAAAGAAATTAAGGTTGTCAATGAAAAGAGCTACTGAGAGAGACAAAGAAAGAAGAAGGTGGATGACGGAAATGCAGAGAAGAAGGTGAGAGAAAGAGGAATGGAGAGAAAACCTTGGAAGTAGAACCCAGTAAACATTTTGGAGTAAATTCTATTTCATTTCTATTATTTTTCATGAGTTTTTTATCATGAACGCGTTTGTTTTCTATTCAGTCGTTCATAGGAATGTCTCCTTTATGAGCTACAGACGGCGTAACGACTGCTCACTGTTGAATAAAAGCGACTCTTGTGGCATATAGAGAATCAATTTGAACTAAAATTGATTTTCTGTGTGTTGCTCCAACTTGTAAAACGTTAGAATTGAAATGTACGAGCCTTCACCTAGCCATTCTATTTCACCAAATGTTTACTGGAAACTGTTGCAAATTTGACTAGGAGAAAAGCCATTCGAGAGGAATTTAAATTTGGTTTAAGTTTGGTTTATATTAGTTAAATTTAGGTATAAAGGCAATGTACCTCGTAGAATTAAATGAAGAAGAATATAATGCCTAACGGGAAAAACGTTAAATAAATAAATACAAATATAAAACTTTTCTAATATTAAAATTAGATCTTGACTAATACATAATTAATTATATTGGTTCCATTATACATACGATAACACAACAATATATTGTTTATTGTTGAAAAAACCCTTTACTTGTCTTCCTATGTTCTCTAATACAAAAGACAGTTTCATTTTGAATGTATCTTAACCCTGCGATCCCCAAGGCGACAGCAGTAGCCAAACAGAACCATCTCCAGCCTTCCTTCCTATGTATCCCTCGACCTCGTTTATTTGCTTGGTGTAACTTCTCATAGTCACTTTATGGTAAAAAGTAAAATACATTTTGTTAAAGAAGAAACTTTTGCAATTTACCTAAACGTTCTATTGCTTGAGTTGCTACTTGTACATTGGAAAGGAACGGCACGGCACGGAGCAAGGAGGAGTGGAGCATTGTTGGTTCAATGCTGTAAGTCTGTAACCGATTGCTCTTTACTTTTGCTTATTTTCTTTACACATTTTTTTACATTGCTCAATAAAAATGAATACAGAAGTCAGAAAGGGACAAACATTTCATTGTAGTTAGGAATGCCGCTTAAGGAAACAATGGCATGGGGTTAAATATGAAAAGAAATAAGAAAATGAAAAAATTGTATACTTAGAGCATTTCGCCAGTAAGAAAACTATTTAGTTATCCACTTAACACAGTAACATTCTTTATTATTAGGTTATATCTAACATAACAAAAGTTGGGTACCTGTTACGTAAACAATGTTACCTAAAATACAACATTTTTAAACCTACTTGACTGCTTTTAATATAAGCATAAAACTTCTTTAGTCGAATCATTTGTCGATCTCCATGCCAAAGTTATATTTTCTGGGTTTTGTTATTATCAAATTAAGGACGTCCGCACATGGATCGACTGATCGCAAACGTGAGCCCCTGAATCTGTCCGAACCGAATGAGAATGGAACTGTGTTGTTAGTGACAGAACGCACATGTATATGAGTGAGAGAACACACACGGCACGAACGAAACTTAACTGATTTCAAATTGGTTTTGACAACGTTTTGAGCGACTGTGTTTCTGGGTCGCAAGGCAATTACGTTTGATGCTATTGAAGGTGACATTATGAGCCGAGAAGTGCACAAATACTATTCAAAAGTATTTAAATACACACATACATACATACAAATACCTCACAATACGACACAATAAAATCCCCTATTATGCTATTGTTAATATTCTGTAGAGTCACAAGACATGGTTCGTTTTTCGTTTTCGTTGGAAACTTCGTTCCTCGGCTAGTTAATATCTTCTAACATATAAGGAGTTATTAACAACTAATTGAACATTTGAGGTTCTAGTAACCCACTTTATCCATATATAGTACACTTTTATAGAAATTAAGACATAGGACACAAGCCCATTTCGTTGTAACGACATACTACATTTTAGGGTAATACACAATATTCCTCTCTAAAGCATAAGCTCTGACTCTGGAATGAAAATTACTATTTTCTGATTTAGTAATTAAAATGGGGTCGAAATGGAATTGTAGATTGTATTCCTAATTACACATTTACATAACTTTTACGTCAAAATGTTGCTGACTTGTCGGTAATAAAATTCATAGCAATGAAATAAAACTGTTTTACAGCCTGCTGGAAAATAAATAGGAGAATAAAAGAACTGCCAATGTTATTAGTCCGACTAACTCTAGATCATAAATCACATTACGTATATGCGAATAAATCTTATGCTTCTAATTTTCTAACCACAAAGTTGTATCTACAAAACGCAGGAAATGTCAAACTGTTTATTATAAATTTAAGACATTGAATATTTTTTTAATAATGGGTTCCTAAATGCACTGACCAGACAGTTTATAATGTTTTATACCTTTAAAATATATTTTCATGTTGAATGGGCTTGTGTCCTATGTCTTAATTTCTATAAAAGTGTACTATATATTGATAAAGTGGGTTACTAGAACCTCAAATGTTCAATTATTTTTTAATAACTCCTTATATGTTAGGAGATATTAACAATTAAAAAAGTCATTTTGTCTCTTTAATTATTAAAGGGATTCAACGTTGTACACATTCCAAATGCATGTGACCTCACAATCCTTGTGTAAGGTTACCAACCTTACAGCTCATAAATCTCTGCTATATATAATTATAAATCAAAATATCAAATATTATTTACAGCTATTTCAAGGAACAATGAAATTCCAATATTATGTCTGCCGTAACAGGGTTAAATAAAATTAAAACTTATTATTCTTTGATTTGATTATTCGACTACCAACAGCTACAAAAATTTTCCACTGCACTGATCTACTCAACAAATAACTGACGTTATAAAAGGTCATATTTTTAACTCTCATATAGTAAATAATAAGTATTCATGTAATAGTTGCTGCATAGCAATCAGGCGCTACGAATAACTGACACTGAGCCTAGGAGCTTGTGACAAATCTGTGTCTTACATAAAATATCATGATGCTTCATGATGAAGGGGTTTATGGCCTATGCAATTGTCGTCACAGAAAGTTGAACGACTTATGGGTGCACCCGAAGATGCCCGACCTTAAAATAATCATTTTTAACTAAGCAGGTCACGGCGTCTTCGTCCTATGTATTATTTTAACGCACATAAGCCTTTATATAACGTATAGTGTAGGTGTACATATAAAATATGTATATACATATAAAATATTGTATAACAACCCAGTCGATTTAAGGGTATGCGTTTTGAGCGTATAGTTTTAAAATTGTTCGATTGCAGTCGAAGATAAAATCTCCTCCACTCCCTCTCTACCTATTACGCGCCCATCGAAGGATCTATAGGAGTACCTGCACTACTTTACATATGTGTGGCTATTTTTAACACATTTGATGCACGCGAACCAAAACAGTTGGGCAGCGAAAGCAAGTTACATCGCATATCATCTACCAGCAAGTGCATTCGAAACCAATAAACAGAAGTTGGTTGGTACATATCGTACAAGCGATATTTAAAAATAATTTTAAATAAAGGCTCATATTAAGATATTGTCGTACTATAATCTCATTGGTTCTAAGTTGTTTTGTATGATGGGCTTGTGTCCTGTGTCTTAATTTCTATAAAAGTGTACTATATATTGATAAAGTGGGTTACTAGAACCTCAAATGTTCAATTATTTCTTAATAACTCCTTATATGTGAAGAGATATTAACATTTAAAAAAGTCAGTTTGTCTCTTTAATTATTAAAGAGATTCAACGTTGTACAAATTCCAAATGCATGTGACATCACAACCGCTGCCAGCCTTACAGCTCATAAATCTCTGCTATATGTATTTATATATCAAATATTATTTACAACTATTTCAAGGAACAATAAAATTTCAATATTATGTCTGCCTTAGCCGGGTTAAATAAAATAAAAACTTATTATTCTTTGACTTGACTTGATTATTTGATTACCAACAGCTACAAAATATTACCACTGCACTGACCTACTCAACAAATAACTGACGTTAAAATACATTTCACGTCATAAAAATATGGCCGACCATTTCTAGCGCTAAAACTACAATTCAAACTTTTAATTGCTCTATCTTCGTCAATATTTAGATATTTAATAAAATAGACACGGCAATACACATTTATTAACATCAATTTCAATCAACCACTCGAAAAATCGACCACTAAAACATGACGACAGAAGCCCATTGTAAAGGAAATAAATTTAATTAAAATATGCGAATATTATATCTATTATTTTTCTTTTAATTTTTTTAAATTTAAATCAAAAAGTTGATGGAAATATAACTATTTAAAATTTGAAATTTGATTTCGGGCGTCACGTGATTCAGAGCAGAAAGAACGTAATAAGTAATATATTCTATTTAACATAGTTTCACAATTTCATAATACAAAAACTTTAAGTGCTGCTCGAGACAGCTATAGAAGGTATTTAATGTATACACAGTATAAGTATTCCATCTCTCTTGCTCTCTGTTGTATAAAAAAGATGGCAATGAATTAGACGAGTTTGTACTATTTCATTGAAATTTTCATAAACTTGGTTTTTAATTCAAATTGTTAGCATTCCCAGTAAACAATTTGGTGAAGTGCCCTATTTGGTGAAGTTCGGGTCACTCGTACAATTCTATTCTAACGCTTTACAAGTTCTCTACCTGTCACAGATTTTGTGTTAGTTATTCTTTCTAGTATTCTTTCTTTTTCCAACATCATTCATTAAGTATTTCTGTTTCTTTCCCACATGGATTTATTTTTTTTAAGTTCACTTTCATCTCATTTATTCCAAAGTGAGAGAGAAACGAGATGCGGTTAGACAAGTAAAATATATTTTTCACCGTTACACTTGTATACTTGTATAATATTTCGTTCAGTACAGATGTTTAAAGTATATGCTATCCTTTTTCAACAAATATTTATTTAATGGTAATAGACAGACGCTATCTCCCTCAATCCCCGAATATTATGTATATAAACGAAGATAGTACCTAGCGATGGTAAGACAGAGGTATTAAACCTAACGCAGACCTGCCGATCGTGGATTTTTGAATCACCAAAACAATGTAAAAAAGTAATATAACGAGTATTGTTGAAGATGAATAATATTCATTAAAAAAATCACGATCCGTACTAAAGATTACATCTATTTATTTCTTCATTTAAATATTTATATTTTGCAGACTCTAAAAAGTAGAATTCCATTAAGTGTTATACCCCTGCTAGTTTCAAGTTTATAACTCCGGTCATAAATCATAAACCGACTCCGCTTTTAATTCAGCAGTGAACCGTCGTTGCAATGTCTGTAGCTCATAAAAAGGGCATTTCCTATGAACGACTGAATAGAAAACGAACGCGTTCCAGACAAAAAATTCATGATATGTAATAGAAATTAAGTAGAATTTACTCCAAAATGTTTACTGGGTTGTTTCTGTTATCTCAAATGTTGAAAGATAGGACAAGATGAAACCGTCTATAAGACATTCTTATTTCCAGTGCAAGCATTCGTAAACACCCTAACCACCACGCCACCTAAGACACTAATTATTTACGTGACTATAAACATGTATTCATCATTAACGGATTTATACTGGCAGTGCCATCTATTGTCTCCGCGTCTAAACAAATTATTATTACAGTTAATAGGTTTTAATCATTTGTTTAGAATTTTATAGCTTCATTAAAATCAATTAAATAAAATGATAGTAATAGACATAGACATACGCTGTATACAAAATATAATAAATATTTATAAATCATATGCTAGATACATTATTATGTTGTGACATATCTTAATTGATCCAGTGTCGAACTATAGAAGAATAGAGCCCCAATAAAAATATTAAAAAAGTACACCAAGGCGGCTCTACTAAATTTTTTAAAGCTCAGTAGACATATGGAAAATTCACAAGCCAGTAGTTCAGTATAAGAAAAGTGTATACCTCAAAAAGTTTCAGTTTAAATTTTTAATGGTAAACTATTGTTAACAATATTACACTCTAAGACTTCTAGTATAACCCTGGTGCTACTCTGGCCGTGCTCAGCCTTATCTTAACATAAACAACTCTGGAAAGTACATTGGTCTGCTCTGTCTGCTGTAGAACACTACGACAGTGACGTAACCTCAATCTTGGAAACGGTGCAACCCTTACTGCACTGCAGACGACATTCGTTATATAATCGTTGATTGAGCTACATCTTGCATTGTATACAGTTCTTATATTTGTTAATAAGTACTATTGTACCAATATTATGTTCGGCTTATGATTTGTAATTACTAAATCCTAATTATTCTTGACACTATCCAATTGATTTAGGATATTTTTCATAACAGTTATAGTTTTTTTAAAAACAGTCTAATTCATTTGGCTAATTGAATAAAAATGTAAATGATAAATGAACAACAATGTGAACAATTTAGAGTGGCCCTTATTTTTAAAGTTAAATTTTTTTGTGCCTCGTTAATGCCTAAAAAAATGATCTGTGTAAAATTTTAGGTCAATCGGATAACGGGAAAACGTGCCCCAAGAGCAGATCACAGATTTTTCTTTTAAAATTCTTATATCTTGAGAAATATTAATTTTATGCAAAAACTTATTACGCAAAAGTTGTAGATCAAATCCACGAGAATCGAAAAATTACAAAATCACGATTTTATATATTTATTTTACAAAATATTTATTATACACAGAAAAGTGTATTTAATTATTATTTCGCAAAATAAATAAATTTTTTAAAAAATGTATGGGATTTTATAATTTTCCGGGCTCTTGGGGCACCCTTTCCCATTATCCGATTGATCTGAAATTTTACATCTATTATTTTTTCATGCAATGGAACCAAACTGAGGGGTGCCGCAATAAAAAATCTCAAAAATAATTTTCACCAAGAGTAAATAAGGGCCACTCTACTAGACTGAACATACAAAATTTCATGTGTTTTGCTTTTGGCAGCAGGGCTAAGGATTGGTAGTAAGTTGGCGGATATATTGCACTTTAATTGTCAGAATTGTTATTAAAGGACCATCTTCACCGATGCAGTACAAACAATATTTAACTTAGCAATGGCAACTTTGTTAGACGTTACTTTAAAAAGGATAAAATTTAACAAAAACCATTTTTGCAGTATAAACAGCGTTATAGTTTTATATCATTTGCGTCAGTCAGAATTCTTACATTTTTGAACTCATTATAAAATGCATAGCTCGTCATACATCAGCCGTATCAGTCCCTAACCCATATGCTGCTTCACTATATTGTTACAGCGGTTTTTATCAGTCATATTAATTTAATTAGGTTGTCTGTATTTAGTATTACGTAACTATAAAATGGGTTCCGATTCCTATATGTTTGATTGTGTTTTATATTCAGCCCTATAAGGGTTTAGTAAATGAAAAGCAACTGTAATCAAATTGTTATCTTCATTAGTGATCACCGTCAGCACATATAGAAAACGTCTACGGATGTTGTACGGAATCGTGACGTTAATAAGACGCCCACGACAACGAACTGCCACTCTAAAATGTAGGATAATCGTAACTCTTACTTAAGTAACTCATCGCAGAAGCTATTTCTCAAAAGAGTAGAAGAATAAATGAAGTTTGGTCAATGAAAGAAAAATTGTGAGAGATATATAAACAATGACATGCTGATAAGAGAGAGATGGACATAGGCAGGAATACGAGAAGAGGGCAATTAGTGAGAGAGTACAGAAATAATAACATTATACATAATCGTATAGTTTACACTTATTAGGCAGTGGTGGTTTTCACATATATGAGTTAACTGTAAATGAAAAAATACTATCAACATAGTCAACAGAGAAGAGCAATTACAACACAAGATATAAAAGGATTTGGGAGAGAGAGAGATACCACAATACTTAAGAAAAAGAGAAGGATCGTCAGATTTAGATTGGGAAACGAGCAGAAAGGAAACAGATAGCGAGAGGGCAAATAGCGAGAAAAGGATGTGCAGGGTGTGCGGAACGGAGATAGAAACATTGGAGCACATTAAGTTTTCATGTGAGAAAAAGGTAATAAGCGAAAAGAATATTGGGCAGTTATTAAAGGGAGGCAGTGAAGGGAAGAGGTGGATGGTGGAGATAGAGAAAAGGAACGAGGAAAGAGAAGGAACGGCAGAGTAGAAACAGGAGGAAGAGTAGCCGGAGGAACGCAGCAGTAACAGTAGCAGTTTTGTTTTTATTTTTATAAGTATAAATTTATATTATTTTTTTTTTGTTTGGAAGGAGTGAGAATGTTTAAATTTAATAAGAATCAAAATTGAATTAAGCACAATGACATGTAAATAAATGAATTTAGGTACAAGAATGTAGTGCCAAATGGTAAAAACATTAAAAATAAAATAAATAAAAAATAGTAAGAGGCCGTCCGTGATAGCACTCAGCATCGGAAAGAGATTTGAGAAGAGATTACATTTTTAAAAAATCATCAATTTCCTTAAATGAAGGGTCGTATACTGGTCTCATATAGGTATATACCGATATAATAATTGCGTAATCACAATCACAATCATTATCACATCTTGTCACACATTGCTAATTCCCCCAAACGAAATTTGAAACTTTTATTTTATATATGACGTCAGAAAGCTTACGGCTTCCTTAATTGCGCGTGTCGTAATTGTGTGTAATCTTTGTGACAAAAACATTTAAGAAATTGTAAAATAACACTATAAATAATATATATCTGTATAAATACGTTGCATTCTACTTTCAAATGATACTGCATATTGTAGCTGTATCTATTAGAACATGGATATACGAGTAGATGTCAAAATATCATTGCGTATAAATTCAGTTTCCACAAAGCATAAACACACATACCAATCCCGTTACATTCGCGTATGTCAGAATGATACATTGTTCCAAATGCGGCACTGATATTTAAAATTAATTGTACTCTCTGAATGATACGGCCAGTGCTGCCAACTATAATATACGAGTACCAAAAAAAAAAAAAGAAATATTAAAAAATATGTGAATTATGTTAAATTAATTACATTTTTTATTTGATATTAAAAAATAAAAATTTAATAAACTAAAATTCAACATTTGTGCAACACAGTTTTGACCTATTTTAAATAATTAGATTAAAATAAAATAGTTAAAAAATAAATGATAAATAATGTCACACTTGTGGTAGTGACGTGTAACATTGTAATACAAAATGAGTTCAAAATGATTAATTGAATTGTGAACCATTGTCTTAATTTTAATAATTACTGTACATATAATTAAATGGCTATCATGACTACAAATGTGCTATTAAAATCATAGCCATGCTTCCTCTTCTTTCCAGACTATAGCTGTCTCTCTTCCACAACAGAGATTCTTGCATAAAAGAGATGGGAATTCATAGTTGAAAGTCACTAATAAAACCCTTACTTATGCTGTGTTAGAAAATTGTAAGTAGTATTTTTATGAAACAAAAATGTTTCAATCCTAAGTCGGAACATCTTACCCTTGTCAAACTGTGTTTGATCACTTAAAAAATAATTAAACAATTGAGGTTTTGATAAATAATTTAGTCTAGGTTTAATGCAAGGTCCACAACCGAAATATGTACATAGTAAATACTATTTAAATAACAATGTTGTATAACTTTTTAAATAACTTTATTAAATAGCGCTTCGGTAGAAATTTCTTATACCTAGCTTTTAATGTGCAATTTTGAACTTTTAAGTATTTAAATATTATCATAACTGAAGCCATTTCATCGCGTTTTTTTTTTTACAATTCTGGAGTGCTTTTTTCCTGGTATTCTCAATATGTAGATATAGGAATTCTAACACACCCATGCTCATTCACAGAATACATACATACATATATGGAAATATAACAAGCACGTAGTTCACAGCTGTCACGGTCAGATTCACACACACCAAGACATAAGTCTGTGTACTTGACATCACCAAGTATTAAATCACTGGGTGGGCCGTATGTTCTGTCATCCTCTGAGCTATATTGACTATAAATTAAAAGCGAATAATATTGGTTCGTAATTAGATAAAACAAAGAAGGAATTTGTTTTATGCAAATACATTTATTCCTATTTTTAAATACAGCAGACCTCATCTAAACAATTTTTAACCTAATAAGTTCATAATGGGCTTGTGTCCTACGTCTTAATTTCTATAAAAGTGTACTATATATTGATAAAGTGGGTTACTAGAACCTCAAATGTTCAATTATTTTTTAATAACTCATTATATGTTAAGAGATATTAACAATTAAAAAAGTCATTTTGTCTCTTTAATTATTAAAGGGATTCAACGTTGTACACATTCCAAGTGCATGTGATCCTTGTGTAAGGTTACCAACCTTACAGCTCATAAATCTCTGCTGTATGTATTTATATATCAAAATATCAAATTTTATTTACAGTTATTTCAAGGAACAATCAAATTTCATTATTATGTCTGCCTTAGCCGGGTTAAATAAAATAAAAACTTATTATTCTTTGATTTGACTTGATTATTTGACTACCAACAGCTACAGAACATTACCACAGCACTGACCTAGTCAACAAATAACTGACGTTAAAATGCATTTCACGTCATACAAATATGGCCGACCATTTCTAGCGCTAAAACTACAATTCAAACTTTTAATTGCTATATCTCCGTCAATATTTTGATATTTAATAAAATAGACACGCCAATACACATTTATTAACATCAATTTCAATCAACAATTGAAAAATCGACCACTAAAAAATGAGGACACAAGCCCATTATTTATATGCATACATAATAAATTAAATTTGATAACAACCAAACCTAGAAAATATAGCAGTGGTTCAAGAAACAAACTTAAAAACACAGTATCTGGTGGCTTTATAAACTACCAACATACATCATAATTCAATAAGTTCGTGGTATAACATATAGATGGAGCCTCTATGACAAATCCATATGATTTTTAGATAGTACCAACCTTCAAATGATATGTGTCAAAATTTCATGACATTCCGACCATTAGTTTACAAATTAGACTGCATTTAGTGACGTTTTGTAATTTCCAAAACAATGGAAAAATCTGAATTTCGTGTGTTGATAAAACTATACTTTCTAAAGGGAAAAAATCCGTTCAAGTAAATGTTATTCGTACTCGGATTTTTTTCCTATTAAAAGGCAATGCAATCGATGTTAGAACAATAAATTTTGAAAAAATTAAAATCTAGTATTAGTGAATACCCTGTCAATTTATTCTAACCTAACTTCGTGCCTAACGCTTAACAAAATAAACGATATTTGCCGCTATAAAATGTCTCGATCATCTCAAAAAATGTACATGCAAACATATGTGATGCATTTGACAGAATGTGACGGATGCAAATCAACGAACCCGCCTAACCGAAATTCTGATACAAAAAAATCGTTGTATATTAAATATACTCGTACCGTATACGATACTGTTATCGTGTTAAAATTACAGCAATCCATATCACGCGTTATGGAAACTGACAGGTACAAAATAATATGTAAAAAATATGTGCGCATACATAGTATGTATCAAAAATCATTTTTTAGAATTAATCGAGGAAATCCGTCGTCATAAAGAGACTAACCATTGGCAGATAGGCAGTAAGGCCTGTCTCAGTATGGCACCGTATTTAAGCGAATTTCTGCCGGACATATACGGGCTACTACGCTTCACCTATCCGAACCATGTAAATGTAATGAGATCTCTCTGGACCTCTCAGACTGCACGCTACAAAGCCGTCCGAATACGGGCGGCACTACCTCGCACATTTGAACCGTATAAAGGCGAATTTTATCCAAGCGTTACCACTACTACAACGATATCCTATCCGAACCTTTGTAAATGCAAACAGCCGCCTCAGACTGGAGGGGATACCTAAGATCGCTTGTTATTACGCTGCAATACGGTTCAAATGAAATCTATCGGCGCGACATGGGTATGTTCTGCATGCAGTTTATGTTTGTATTTCAGTGAATCATGGACACCGATACCGATACCAATACGATAGAACTAAATTTAAATTCACGCCCACCAGAACTCAGATATATAATAAATGCTAAAGTCCCTTTAATACCAGTAGTGTATCGATAAAAATTAAAGTTAAAGTTTGCTCTCATGATAAATTATATAAGTGCTAAAGAACTCCAATACACCCCCTAATACACGACTACAGACATCTGTGACACACATAGGCGGTTTGCTTTGTAGCTCATCCAATCCGCCGATTTACGTCCGAATACGCCGTCGCTTAAATACGGTCCCATACTGAGACAGGCCTAAATTTTATGTTATGTATAAAGGTGATATCTGGATTTAAATTTGATTTATCTTGAAAACTGTAACTCCCACAAAAATTTTATAAGGAGCATTTTTGTAGATAGTAATATTACCTACAACTTTTATTAATAACTTTTTGTTGTAACTGTTACAAGAAAAAAGTTATAAGCAGAAATAAATCTCGACTGCTATAATATTACAACAGAATTTTGATTGCTCTACTTAATTTCACATTTTCTACTAAGTCACAATAAAAAAACCGGTTTTTGATCTGAACTAAGCTGAATAGAATATCGGTTTTGAGTACTGAATGATGAAAAATTAAAAAACGAAAGTAGTATTTACCAATTTATAATGGTGATCAAAAAAAACCTTGTAGACTTACAAAATGTAAAGAAGAACATGTATTGAATGAATATTATCGACAAAGTAAATATTGGAGTCAATTTAATCAAATATTCAAAGCGATAGCATCCGGTATAAAGGTTTTTTTTATTTCATATGACGGAAGCTATAGGGAAATACTTACTTTATGTTCAACAGGCCAATAGACCAATATTTTTTATATTATTTATTCCAATGGGTACATGAACCAATTAACATTGATTGACTTGGAATAGTCACACAGAAAAATTATTCAGTGAATATTATTTATGCAAAAAAAAAATATATATATTAAAAAAAAATTAAACTATGCTAACATTAATGTTGTAATAAAAATAAATAAATATAAATATGTATATAATTTTTTTATGTATGTCAAGGGTGCCACACACTTTTATTATTAAACAATAGGAAGAGTTTTAGTGCATTATGTATTTTGTTTTAATTTTATATCCTAGCCTTAAATCGATTATATATTTTAGTGTAACAGAACGGAATATACGTTTTTTACCGTGTTTTTCAGTAAACAATTTGGTGAAGTGTCTTGTTTTTTGACGTTTCTATCACTATTGCACTTCAATTATAGTTCGTATCAACTTTATACTCATTGTATTTCGACAGGTGGTGTGGTTTCGCCATTTGTAGCCGATAAAAAATACATTTCATATGAACGACTGTGATAAACTGAACTCTTTGATGACAAAGAAATCATACGCGTCTAATATATATGACGGAAAAGTGACTCCAAAATGTTTTCAAAAGGGTTAGTTTTAATTTTTAATGCACTTAGAGCGCATGCGTTATGACTCAGTAATATACTTTATTTATTTAATATTAATTATTATATTTAATGCACAAGCCGAGCATTTATTTTCCTTTGACAGTTTTAACTTGTTCGATAAAAAAGAAAGTGTACTATCAAGTGTTTTGTTTGAGTAATAGAAAATTTGGAGTAGAAAAACGATTTAATCAGAAAAATTCCTCGATAAAAAAAACGTGCACTTCAGTTAGACTGTAATTCTTTTCTTCAATATATAACACTGAATCTTCTTTAGATGTAAAATGAACTTGAAAATTTCGTATTCTATAAATATTTGTGTCTTAACTTTTTCTAACACACTACTACTATCTGACTCCTAAAGTTTATATGATTTAAATAGCTCAATCGTGTGCAAAGTTATTACCCAGTAAACATTTTGGAGTTACTTTGACATCATATTGAAGATGCGTCATGATTTTTTTGTCATGAAAGAGTTCATTTATAGTTCAGTTTCTCACATTTGTTCATATAAAATGTCTACTTTATCGGCTACAGATGACGGAACCACTCCACCTGTCGGAATACAAATGAAGATAAAGTTGATGCGAACTATAATTGAAGTGAAATAGTGATAGAAACTGGGTAACGTTTTTATATTTGAAAACAAGGAGTACTAGTACAAAGTTGTAAATCGATTGTCGTTTTAATACACTGTTGCTATCTATATCAAACTATATAACCATGAAGAAATGTTTCACCTTAACATTTTGAGGAAACTGAATGTTCTATTCACTCTATGACGTAAAACTTGATATCTTTTTACAATTGTTTTGCAACTGATTTTTTATTGCGGTTCTAGCGGTTGTAGTGTAACCAAGGGATCATTTTTATGTCACTTTCCATTACGACTCTCCCAATAATAATAGCCAGATTAGACCCAAGGTGATATACTGACGAAACTTCCGGTTTTTGATCCTTTTTTCAATTTCCGAAAGTTATTTTTATGTTTTATAGTCAAAACAATAAAGATCAAATTTATTAATCTCAGTGTCAGGTTTATAGTTAAAAGTTTCGACATTGATTGATTTAAAATAAAAATAAATTATACCTAGCGCAATTTGAGTAGCCTTAGGTTCTTTCGTTGAATTTAGAATTGATGTTGTCTTGTTCAGAACTCGAAACTAGAGTTTAGAAAATATAATTGATTAAAGTTTAAAAATAGAATGAATATTATTGCGGAAAATACCGCTTTCAATAAGTTACAGGTACCAATAAACCAGATCTTAAACGTAAAGTAAAGGAACAATATAGTATACGAATAATAAAAGCAGTTGGTTATATTATTGATCAATAATTGCATATGCAAGGATGACAATTCAAAACATATCTGCTCGATAACCTGGTCAATAATATTGTTGTGTTAATACAATCAATAAAAGAAAGGACTAAAAACAATTAAAACTATGACGCGGATTAGAACTGCAGTGTCACAAACACATGCAATACTTACTTAATCGAGAAATTAAAACGTATACTTACAATTTACACCACAAATGAACCAAATAATAAAAATCTCACTAGAAAATAGCTTAAACTATACTTATAACAAATATTAAAAGAATATTTTTTATCATTATTGACAGTAAGTCTAAGTCATATTAAACTAATCACAAGTCAGAACAGTAGCAATAACTATGAGTATGGGGCCCCACTGCCCCACAGTAACCCGAAACGCGCTCGCATTAAACAAAACTGTTTTGTATGGACATATATTAGCATAACTATATATAAGTTAAGTGTATGTGTGCATATATGATTAATGTATGAGTTACAGATTGTATAAGTCATACATTTAGGTTGTTTTCCTAAATTATATTTAAGCATTCTTTCATTTTTTCAAGTGCTTGTTTTAATTTTATATTATTAGGTATATAATTAATGCAATGTGCTAAAGCTTTACCCCATACTGGTGATATAACTGTCTTAAAATAGTTTTGTGTTTGGTATGGGAAACTGAGACAAGGCAGTTTTGTCTAGTGCATATAAGGCAGATTTGAGAAGAATTTATTTTATATGCAAAGATCATGATGTGGCACCCCTTCAATTCTATATTAAAAGTTAACCCTACTTCTTTCATCCTTCTTAAATAACCAACTGTTAAAGTATTTTACAGAAGGAGCCTTTTCTCTTCAGTTTGGGGCTACCTGTATCTAACCGGCTCTGAGTACCGTGAGTATTAAACAATAATAAAAATGAAATTAAGGTAACGGTGCGAGTGAGGAAAAAAAACGTGTAGATTGTCATAGAAATAAATATGTAGTGAATATATGTATATATTGAATGTGGACACTATGTTGGCACATCTCTTTGAAAATGCATTAACAAGACAAGATAAAGAAGAAAACGAGCTTAATTATTCCTCAGTCGAGTCTGGACCTAATATTGCTTTATAAATATATGACACACCACATCACATTTATACAATACGTACCTTACTATATACGACAGCGTTACCATATTTCTCAACAGTGTGATTGCATTTGGTCTGTATATGTGTATAAAATCCGAGTATAATTTCCGAAATAGCAAAATGATATCCTAAATTGAATGTACGTAACGTTTGTACTTAATATCTGTCTATACTTTTGCCTAGGATTGTCACTAGTGAACTACTTAAAAATATTGGATTGGTTAGCTAGGTGTGCGTAATATGAGAGCAAGTGAGACGAGAGAAGTGAGAGTAAAGTAAAAAAGCGTGAAACAGATTTGTCTTGGTTCTTCGCTTGTGGTTGCCAGATAATTTTGTCGCTAAACAGTCTTGTCCTGAAGGCTTAACCAGCTGGAATGTCTCGAAAAACATTGAAAGACAAATGGTCATTTGATACTAGGTGTAAAGTGCCTAAAAATAGATACTTAGATACAAAATAAATATCTATTTCTAAACCAATATATGTAATTATGTATTATGAGTATTACAGTAACAGCCTTAAGCGGATGGGAGTCGCTGCATGACAAAACTATTTTTCAATACACATTTTCAAACGGCACTAAACATTCTATATAAAGTTTATATAGTTTTTATTATATTATTTTACATTGTAAACTACAGACTTGAATATACTTGTATAGCCTATTAAATGCGTTTAGATTAATATTAGTATTTGTATTTTATAATATATGTATTTAATGAATGAATTACTTTCAAAAAAAATTATTCCGAAGCATGACTAATGAATATTTTATATTTATATTATATATATAATATATATTTCAAATAAATATATATTTATAACAATATTTATACTGAAAAATATTGAACTAATAATATAACTTTTCAAAGATTCTAACCATTTTATTAGGGATTCTAACCTTGAACTGATTTATCAATTCCCTAAATCACAGGGCAAATGATATTCTTTTCTCTTATTTATAATTGTTTACAATGTTAAATGATAAACAATATGTACATTAATGCTACAATACACCAATAAATTGCTACGTTATCCCATAAATTAATTAATTATGGAATTTTATAATTGGCGAGTCATCTTATCAACAATTTTCTTTACAACTATAAATATAAGTGATAAATATAAATATAACAACTGAGAACAACTCATAAATACTTATTTTATTGTGAAAATTACATTCCTAATTGATTTCTTTGATTAAAGTGTAATTTGCATTGTTACTCTCTTTTATTTAATTATTAGAAATGAATCATTTTACTAACAAAATTATTTAAATTAATCTATTAAAAGTTCATATTTAATATATTATAAATATAAAACTTCTAACTGTGCTTGTAGCACAACTAGAAAACTTAGCATCTCGTTATTAATTTAATTGTTAATTATCTTAGTTTAAAAATTAAATATTGAAACGAAAGCGGGCAAATTAAGAAACAGAAAGAACCTAACTTCAATGACCTATCATGTGAAGTTATTTATCTCTGATGTAAACTGTTTGATTTGTTATTGACATTTCGTTTGGTAAGGAATGATAATAATTAAATTATCTGTTTAAGATGAGTAGTAATTTATTCCGTGTTTTACCATTGGTAAATAATTACAAGAAGAATGTAATTTATTTAGGTAAGAATAATTCATACTTTTACTTATGAAATTTTTGTAAACCTAACCTCAATCTTTTGACATATCTTGTGCGAATATTCAAAACATCTCTAGTATTCCACCTATTTTAAATAGCTTATCGAGCTGATTCTTCAAAAGCTAAAGAGAATAAAAGTGAAAGATTAGAAGAATTTAGAAAAAAATTACGTGCAAAAACGCCGATTGGTAAATTAGATGAATTTGCAACACATCCTCATCAGGAAGAAGAACCATTACAACCATGGCCGAATAATACAAATCCACACACAGGTGATTTCTTTATTTTTTTAAATAGTTTCTAATCGACTGAAATTCTTTAATTAATCGTTAATTTTAGGAGAAATTGGTGGGCCTAAAGGTCCAGAACCAACCCGCTATGGCGACTGGGAGCGTAAAGGAAGGGTTACTGATTTTTAAATCTTGATATTGAAATTTAACAATAACTTAAATTAGTAAGATAAATAGCAAATTAAAAAAATAGTTATAATAAACCTTTGTTTTTTATTCCCATTAATTATAAACATTACAGACTTGATTTGTTTTCAATGACAATGTTTTCAAGTATATATTTGGCAGTAATAATATAAAGATATAAACTTATATTATATATTAGTATCCAGGTATAGAGTCAGGACCCAACCTTTCTTTTATCATATTAATACTTATATCCCAAAGTTGCTTTATCAGTTTCTTCCTTAAACTTGCAGCAGAAGGTGTACATACATAGCAATTGTTTAAATATAATCCGGAATATAATGCCATATCATGTGATGCACCAGCATAGACTGTAGTACTAGCAGCTTGTTGCTAGAAGAAAAGGTTGGAAAACATCAATTTTTAAGATCATTTCTTCAATAATTGTAATTAGACCATGAGCCTTGGAAAAACGTAAATTGTAAGAGCGTCCGCACATGGGGCGACTGGTTGCAAACCTTAGCCTCGAATATTTTCAAAACCGAATGAGAATGCAACTATCTTGTTAGTGAGAGAACAAACTTGTATTCGAGTGAGAGAAAACACACGGCACGAACATAACTAAACTGATGTCAAACTGGTTTTGAGTACGTTTGCAGCGAGTCTATTTCTCGGTCGCATGCCATGGTTGGTTGCATGCTTTTGATGATGACATCATGAACAGAGATGTGCACGAATTCTATTGAAAAGTATTTAAATACATACTTACAAACAAATACGACACAATAAAATCCCCTATTATGCTATTGTTAAAAATTCTATAGTCACGGAACACGGCTCGACTACCAGTTTAGTTTCATTCGTGTCTTGTGTTTTCTCTCAAGTAAAAGGGAAAGTGAGTAAAAGCGACTGAGCTGGTGTGCAACTAATAGCATTTCCTTTTCAGTAAACAATAAGAAAAAATAGTCCTAAACTCGTTTATTCTCGAAGTAGACTTCTTTGAAAATATAAATTTAAAAATTGCACGGGTTATTGCAGATATATGTTGGTAATTTTTTCGGACAAGACCTTTAACGCAAGGTATATATATTACTAATATACAGTATTTAGGAATATTTCGTTATAAATATTATATCTTGAAGTGATATTAAATTTCTTATAACTCTGAAATCTTCGTGTGTATTCAATATTTTATTGCTAAGACATTGACTAAATCAGTCATAAAATTGATATCGGATCTGTTAAAAAAAATCTTAGTATATACTAACCAAGGACTTTGTAAAGGGTCTCACAATTGCAAACAAAAATCGCATCAACCACCAGTTCTTAGAAATGTTTGATGAAACCATATTTCCAGGATGTACGGCAAAGACATTAATGCCTCTTGTTAAAAAAAGTCTGTCTGAAAGTTCTTTTGCAAATAATACATTGCACAATTTGGAATTATTATACGCGCTCATGCTCCAATACTTATTTTGTGGTGGTGAAAGTAATTCTGGAGTTATTTCCTCAGTGTAACTAGAAAATCTGAAATGTTCATTTATATTAAAAGACATCAATTTTTTGTTAGTGACAATACTTGTTATACTGTAATAAACCTGTGTGATTCAGACGATAATATAACCACTCTACTGGTCTCTACTAATAGCGGTTCTACTAATAAAGTAAGGTAAAATTGTGATAAATGATTAACTTGGAAAGTCATTTCAAGATCATCTTCAGTTTTTGTGTATGGAACGAAACACACACCAGCATTTAAAATAAGCAGGTCAACAGATCTGAAAGTATAAAATAATTAAACGAAATGATATTACAAATTTAAAAGAATAAATAACATTAATAATATCGTTTGATTTACTTGGTTTCTGCTTTTAGTTTCTCACTAAAACTCTTAACACTTTGTAAACTGGTCAAATCAACTTGCAACACAGAACATCTAGATCCTGCATCTGGCTTAACTTTTTTAATATTTTCTATTGCTTTTTCGGCAGCTGACACGTTTCTACAAGCCATAATAATTCTCATTCCATGTCTCGCCAACGAAAATGCTGTTTCATATCCTATACCAGAATTAGCTCCAGTAATGACAGCTGTTTTACCACTCAGATCTCTACCGTGAAGTATCTGTACGTTAATCAATTTATTAAATACTTACTTTAAATAGTTATATACTTAGAAAATAATGAATTACCTGTAAGGCATTTGTAGAAGCATCAAATCTCTGTCTTACAGTATCGTGATTCGTTGTTACTTCAACAGCAAAAGCTAATCTCGGATCTGTGTATGTACTACGGTTATTTTCATGATCAATAAACAATACTTTTCCATCGTCTTCTACACGTTTTTCCCAACCGAATGGAAGCTCTCGAGAAACTACTTTCTGTTTACCGGTACGCGGGTGTTTCCACCGTGTAGCTTGTGTTGCATGACTAGGAAATATAAATAATTAATATTCTATTTGAACTGTATGAGTAACCTTAAAATCTTACTTAACATAGAAAACATGTCCTTCGAGAGTAGCTCTTTCTTCCCAACATGGAGGTAATTCATCCTCACTGTCAGAATCAGGTAACAAAACAGACATTCTTTTAATTTTAAATGATAATAGAAATGCCAACAACGCAGTATAATCTGTAATGTCACAATGACATTAGAACCTTTAGCAAAACAACAAACCTAAAATTGTTTCTCGGCTTCTCTGCTGTTTAGCAGTAAACTTATTTTACTATTTACAATAAGGTGAAGGAGATGGCTCTACTATCGACTGTGAACCTACTTTAATTTTTTAATATAATTTATAAATATTTAAATAGTGCAAGAAAACAATTGAAACTTTTGTTGCGGTGTATCAATTTAATCTTTATTTTAATTTCGCATACATACAGCCTTAAAGTTTACTAAACATACATGTAATAACAGGGTTTGAAGCTATGGTTTAGTAAAGATTAAAATATTTTAGCTATCACTCAAATCAGCACTGGATAGAAAAAAACTTTGCGTATGCCAAAGCCTTAGTCCACCACTGGATCTAACTTATTATTTTCTAAAAGCTCAGCAGCTTGTCCTTCAGACAATTCCGAATTTATTCTATCTGGATCAGTCGACATACTTTCGTTTCGTTGAATTGGTTGTATGTTTGATTTAAACAAACAATACTGCTTAACGCCTGTTGTAAAGTCAAGTTTTCGCCATTTTAGAGGTTTTTCATCTTGTTCTTTCTTGTGAAGTAGAAGGTGTTTATTAATATCCGCAATAAATTCATTACTGACATCTGTCATTCGTAGATCTAGATACTGTAACCGTTCATTAAGGGGCAGTAACATTCGCAGTTTTTCTTCAAATTCCTATAATTAAAAAAAAGTTATATTATTACTTAAAATTCAGTAGGTGGGTCTTAACAAATAAGTATTGCTTGATTTATAACACTTAGATTTATTAGTAAACTAACTAAATGAACGGGAAAGTAAATAAAATGCACAAACACAAAACGAATGAAATGAATTCGATTTTCGAAAACTCGCGCGAATTCGAATGCAGTTATATCAAAACTTCAAGTCAATAGAAGGACTACTTTTAGAGTTTTGCGAGTACAAGCATACACAGGCTGAATTTTAAGAAATGCAAATAAATGTATCGCTTACCTTACCAAGAGTATTGTTTGACAAATTTAAATGCTCCAAAAATGTGTTATTTGTATAAAATTGACAAATTGGATCGCAAACAATTGGAGATAACGCGCAAGCTGACAAATCTAACCTAGAAAATAGATTTTTCTTTTGATTATAGTCATAAGTAATATTTATAATAATATATTACTTCATATAACTAATAATTTTAGAATGTAAAGTTATGAATTTTATGACAATATTGAATTGAATATTTAAACAGAGGTTTAAAACGGTAATAATATAAGTCAGAATAAAGCCTCAAGACCAAAAACGAAAATACTTAATCATTATAGTGTTCTTCATCAAAGAATTAAAAAGGCTCGTTGCTGCTTCATCGGATATTGGATTTAGGCGAAGTGACATTAACTCCAAAGGGCATGGACCAAACTGTTCTTCAAATTCAATAGGCTTTGATAAAATTTTCGTAATTGCACTACATCCTAAGCTACCTATAATAATGCATGTAAATAATTAAAAAGTCAGTTTAAAATTATATTAATTTAAATTTAAAAGAGTTCGCTTACATGAATAAATGTTCTGTTAAAACGAACTACACTTCGTTGGTATTTCGTTTTTCGTAAAACTATTCTACTATTCACGGATATAGTAAATTAGTTACTAAATAATTTTACCTATTTCATTGTTGGTTAAATCCAGATTTTTCAAAGCCATATCCGGTTCCAGCCATTCTGCTATCGCTGTGGCGCCACTATCGCCAATATTACAGTGAATTATATGTAGTGTATGTAGTGAGTGACATTTCTTTAACCCTTTTAGAAGTCGTCCGCATCGTCCATTGTTTAAATTGGTGCTATAAATGCTATTAATTAAAAACCAGTATAAGATCCTATGCTATCTACCCAATTAACGCACGCTTTATCAAAGAGTTTTACTATTTTAAATTATTTTTAGAATTACTTAAATATGCAAAGATTGTTACACTTAACCAGGCCTCGACACATCGTGTTAATATCGGTGTTACTTGGATTGCAGCATCCGAAGTAAAATCCATCTCCCATTGTCTTTGCCCCGAAGGTCATATGAATCTCTGTTAGATTCACTAATCCACTAAAAAGGGTGTATAAGAATATATGTTCTGTAAGGAAAAATAGTATATTTTCAAAAACATATTATTTAATAAGATATTTAAAAAATTAAAGGTCCATATTTCGTAACTTTTTCTCTGACGTCATGAATTGACAAAAAAAGCTTAACGTCACTTTCATTTTCAATACTATTGTATTTGCTAACATTAACAAAGAAATGTGCATCACACTAGTTCTATTCATTACACATGACGTCAGAGAAAAAGTTACTAAATAAGGACTTGCTTACTTACCAACTTTTGGTAGAGGACTTGGAAGAAGTTGATTGATTTTTAAAACTTCAACATATGGGGCGCATAATTTAATTATATAAGCAACCTAAAAAACTTTTTTAAATTAAAGAAAGTCTGAAAATATTAATGATTTTTTATTCACGTCCATTTCATTAGAGAGACATCTCCGAAAAGGGTAAAGGAGGACACTGAATTCATTGACAATGCGTTGAACAAATTTGGACAGGTTTTTATTCAAACAGTGACTTAAATAATAAAAATTAATTAATTACATAATCTTTTCTACATAAATAATGAATTCACCTCAGCAGCATTGCAGGACGATGGACTATTTTTCTCAATATATTCTGATATATGTTTTTCCATAAAGACCTGCAATTATTCCTTTTAAGCGGGAACTCTTAATATGTGCAATTCTAGTTTGTAACTGTGTAATAATATTTTGTGTTACCTTCAACCAAGGTCGGTTGTTTCTCTCAGATAGACTAACAGGCCATCGTGCGGAATATGCTCTCTTCCAGAAATTATCACTTTTTATAATTCGCGGAGTTTTTCGCTGAACGGAATATTTTGTGTCCAATAAATCAGTTAAATTCCCCCGGTCGGTTATTGAAAATATTTCACGATAGACTGGATATCCTTTAATAGAATGGAATTCAAACAATTAGGTTGCTTAACTGCTTTTAGGTTGGACCTTTTGCGGGCACTCCTCCCTTATATATTAAAAGAGAAACCGTTTGTAGCAATTTCTTAACCAAAAACCAGTTTTCTTTTTTCAGTTTAGACACTTTTCATTTTAGTTTTTAAAAATTATCCGCATGCGGCGAAAGTATATCCTTAAGAGATAGAAATTTCAAATTTTGAATATTTATTAATTGTAAAAATATCTCGTAAATATAGAAATTTGGAGACATAGACAAAATTAAAAGGGCCCAGTAAAGAATATTGGAGAAAATTGTAAGTTGGATCATAGTTATAATTAAGTATCTTTAATAAATAAAGATAAAAAATTAAATTTAATTCAGAGAAAGTTTTTGAGTAAGGTAAAAATTATACTAGAAAGTTGAAATTTGATTTGGGCTGACTTGAAAGTGTATAATTTACAAATCGAATGTTAACGAATAGAAATTGCAAATTACAAATATTTTGGTAACAAAATTAAAATGTTTTTATAAGTTTGAAAGTACATTCAAGATACATGCATTTTGGTTAAACATCAATTTTCAATCATGGAAAATTGTCTCTGAATTATTATTAATTTGAAAGTCTTCTTCCACCCCGAAAGTTAAAATTAAAATCCATGTTTAACCTATTTACATGTTGAAATAAGAACTACTGCCTACCCAAAATGCGCGATCCTTAGACGGATTTCCTAACTAGATATATTTAAATTTGAAAATATAATTACAAATTGTTTTATTAAATTTAAATCCTACTAAAGTCTACTTATAATATAATGCAATAAACAACTCACTGTCCCAATTATTAGCAATTGATTTTACACAGAGCAAAACCAACGAATTTGGAATATTTGCATCCCAAGAAAAGTTCTCAGATCTTATATTTTTCTTGTAAAATGTTTGACTTTCATTATTTGTGTAAGATTTTAATGTATTCGCGTTGATAGTGCAAGGTATATGCATTGTTTAATTATCCTTACACTTGTAAGCGAAACACTAATATTTATAACTAAGATATATTTAGTTTTCTTGAAGAGTGGTATACATATATAGTTTTCCAACAGTTTCGTTGCTAAGGAAAATTATGACTAGAAAATCAATATAGGATTTTTGTATGTATATATATTTTATTTATTAAGCTTTGGCTTATTCAGCCTTCTTGCTATATAAACAAGTATTACATTTTATAATACATAAAAATTATTTTTTAATATACATATAACACTCCGAAATATTATATCTACTATATTTATTACTCTTGTTCTTTGAAGATTTTCCTTGCATTTTATATATCAATTCCATTGTTAAATATAAATTCAATCACATATTTTGCAGTGGTACTATTTATATCGTATATTAGACTTAACACGTTTACTGGCATCATGGTATGTTTACATAAATTACTCCATAAGTGGTCGACTTCCTGTTTTTTGAATTTACATCCTAGTACCATGTGGTCTATAGTACCTTCCTCTCCACAGATGCAATTAGAAGATTGTATTATTTTTATTTTTGCTAGATGTGATGGGACTTTACAATGACCTGATCTTAGTCGGCATATTGTATAAATGAATTTTCTAGATAAATTTTTATTAATCCACATGTTATCTTTAATTTTATTGTTGAAAAGGTAGAATGTTTAGCCTGTGGTTTGACTTGCCTCCTTGTATATTATTTGCCAGTCCATATATGCCTTTTCCTTGATAATAATTTTCATTTCATTTAAGGAAGATTTTATATCTATTAATTTACCGTCAGTACATGCTTCTTTTGCTAACTTATCTGCAGTTTCATTGCCTAAAGTTCTAGAATGACCTGGTACCCATAAAAATTTTATGTTCACACCACTCTTTTTCAGTTTACAATATATTGCTTTTATTTTACAAATTTTATTATTATTATTGTTTTTGAAGTTGTTATTATTTATAGCTGCTAATACACTATATGCATCTGTTACTATTAATATGTTAGACTCTTTATGTATGTATATATGTTTTTCATATAAGTATATCATATTTTTTAATTTCTAAAACCTAACTTTATTTTAACCAGTGTCAATTTCTAAAATCTAAAATTATTACATCAATTTTGTTTTAAAGCACTACTTTTGATGAATCTACTACAGTATCGTACTATTCCTAACGAGTGCAGCTGGTCATTGTCTTCTTGATATTGAAAGTTCATGACAAGCTAGACTGACTCGTCATTTCAGCAAAAGAGTTAATTGTTTGTAGTGTCCAGTACAGTATAGCAAGTATAGGATGCTTTGATTACCTGAAAAGAGAAATTTGAATGTATCATATTCAAATAACGACAAAATACAATTTCCTCGCTAATCACAGTTACATATATTTAAGGTTTATTTGATATAAAAATGTTTATGTTAAGTAAATAAGTTTACATTTTGTGTTCAGTAGGTCAACTGTTTTGTTATTAAACTTACAGAAACAAACACACTTAAAGTGATGGGCGTGAATTTCTTAGCAGTAAGAGCAGTAGGTTTTAGAGCTTTAAACATGATCATAGAAAGGTAAGGTTGGACCCGTTGGACACCTCCTTCGTAGTTAATTTGTTCCCAGTTACTTTCATAGACTGCATTGAAAACATCACCACTCTATAAAAATAAAACAATTATGCAAATATCTGTTTTACATCAATTACCTAATGTCCATAAACCTACCTCCACCAGCATTGCGTTGCCATACCAGCATGTCGTAAAGATTTGAAAAAGTAATGGAGGAACATAAAATAATATTCCATTAAATTGAGGAGAACCAAATTCAGTCTGTGAATGAAACATATAGGACACTTCACCGACAGTTCCCAAATTGTTTAATCCGCCAACGTTTGCATGGGATGGATACTTACTGCGGAGAGTTGAAATAAAACAGACCCAAGGCAAGTCAAAGTGCAAAAAAGCTGCACAAATAAGACCAAGGAACATGATTCTTCAAGTCTTTCTGTAAAACTAAAAATAATATGTTATTGTGGGGTAATACGAATCAATAAAGTAAAAAGGATGTAATGGATTATTGGAATGGAAAATCAGATTTGATTTCTTGGAAGTTTTTCTTTAACTCAGAATACTCAATCAAGAGAGAAGTATAATGAGATTGAGTACAAGAGGATTTGAGAGAGGGTAATACCAGCTTTTATAGGAGAAAATTCAGAATGGGTAACGAAGAGAAAGGGAGTAGATATAGGAAAGAAAGAGAGGGAAGATTATATAGGATGTGTAAGCAAGAAAGTGAGTTATTAGAACACATAATAGAAAGATTAGGCAGTGAAAAGGAGGGTAAAAAAGCTGATGAGAGGAAGCAAGGAAGACAAGAGGTGGATGGCGAAAATACAGAGAAGAAGGAAGGAAATAGAGGAAGAGGGAGAAACGCAGACGAGAGAACATGGTTTTTAGGTAGGAGTTTTAATATTAGGAGTCTAGCAACTAATAACACTTACTCAAGAATACTTTGATGATAGTCGACCAGTGCCCGGTATTTGGAAACCATCACGCTGGTAATCTCCCTTTCTATCATTTCATTGAGATAGAGTTTCTTCGACATATATTGGCCAACCGTATTGTGTCGTATCATTACATCATCCACGGAATCCTGGCGAACGTTACGCAGATCATTTTTCAAACAACGAAAGTGGAAGGTTGAATGCATTATGAAATGCAGTAGACCCATGTCCACGGAAACGATTGTCCCAGCAACTACCAACACGCCTAAGACTTGATTGAAGAACAATATCTAATAACAATTAAATATGTTGTTCTTAATAAAGTAGGAAATCGTGAATTAGTTGATGTACTTAATACCTACCTCATAAATCGGTGACTCGTATCGAGATACAAAAGATGGATACCAGACGTGAAATGGTAAAAGTCTTTGCATGTCAATATTTTGAAATTCATACGTAGTTCCATTGATCTCGTGTTCAACAATTTCAACTACTTCGATAGGAACAGCAGCTTTCATTACATTCATGGCAACTGTAACAACAACTAGACCATAGAAGGTGAGTTCTGCTGATCTCGCTTGCTTTCGAACGATATTAACTTCCTCCTGGTACTTTTCTTGGTAAGGTCTTTGAAATGGTTCATGTTCTGTTTCTCTCACCATCCAACGGAGAGTGTCACGATGTTTTAATCTATAATAATATCTCTTAATCCCAGGTAGAAAATGTACCGCAATGTAACACTATAATTAACGTGTGGACTGCACCGCAAGACAATTTTCTATCTGAGATATTTATTATTGCTATTCCAGTCACTGGGAAACAAAAATTTGTTTTTGTGCAATATGGGAAAACGAACAGTGGAGAATAAGAACAAATATGGAAATATATAGCAGTTATCGAGAAATCGACATTGTGACAGAAATTAGAAGGAAAATTAGAGCACAAGGGTTACAGAAGAGAGAGAAAGACCAAGAACAAGATAAAAAATGCAAGTAGAGGAAGCATTCTTGATGCAACAATATATAGAAAGATTAAGGGGGGATAAGTTAGTTAAATAAGGGGGAAGATTGTTCAATAAAATACTCACACGGTCCACACCTTCAGGAAGCCGGAAAAATGTTGATCGGCATAAGGCAGACATTCCGTGAATGCATCGAAATCATCGGTAAGATAAAAAACCTCAACGGCCTGAAACATCGCGTGATAAAAAAACACTAATCTTATAATCGCACTGTGAACGAAATAGCAAAATTTTATAAAGCGTGATGCCGGAAACTCATAAATTGGCCAAATGCCAAAAAATCTCATGGTATACAACTGAAATCTAAAGTAGTTGTACTTTAAAAACTCCATAATTTGCAGGAAATACTTTAGTAATTTAGTAATGGTGGCTAATTTTACGAAATATTTGACGGTATCAGATTGCAAGGTATTATATACCTTATAGCAATATAAGCAGCGAGCAGTAGCGCCGTGAACTTCGGTAAATGAATAGTTTTTAGTGTACAGTTTTTCACGTCTATTTTGTTCAATTTAAAGGGGAAATATTCAAGAAATTAAATTGCAGCTCTTAAATTGTCTTCCAATGCAAGTTTCACACTTGCTAGCTTACCACAAGCTAATGCCGATATTAACTTTCTACCTGGGTAATAGAACAAATAAAAAAAAGGATGAAATATTATAATATTTGACTTTTTGACTTTTATAAAAATTTTATTATTTAAAAACAAATTTTAACTTATGATGATGATTCAGTTTTACAATACAGTACAACATAATACAACACGACACATATGTTTAAGCAAAATAGCTAAAATCCGCCGTCCTTGTTTTACAATCCAGTTTAAAATAATGATTTCTATTAAAAATTCATAGGAGTACATAATTCTCTTTGATAGTTATTAATTACTTTTGCCAATATATTATCTAACATCAGTGAATATTTAATATAACACGTTTTATACTAAACCAAAGAATTTGTTAGACTTTGATTAAAATTTATAAAAGAACATTTATTTTAATAATAAATGAACTCGGTGCAATAACGAGGATCGATTCATAACTATGCCAAATTTGCTATTAATAAATAATTTGTTTTCTTATTGTTAACTAAATGGATGTGGTGGGAGGAGAAAATAGTTTGGGGACTCCGAGATAGTAATTATTTGCATGCAATTTAATATTACACGAAAAATGAAGGCTGCTACGTTATAGTTAACAGAACGCATTTTATTTATGTGAAAGTTCCGACATTTTAGTTTACTCTTTCGAGCAGTTTTTTTTTAAATGGTGTCTGGCATTACGTTTACCTAGGAGCTATTAAAATGTCTTTAGAACGTAAATAATATATTTCAAATATTTTCCTCAATTAAATCCCAATTAAATTTATTAGTATAAATAAAATTAACAATAATAGGGGAAAATAAAATGTATGTTTATTAGAATATACTAATTATAAGAACACTTAACTATTCTTGGAACGTTCGCAGACGCGGTCGGTGGGTGGCAGCAGTGAACACCAAAAATCTCTCTTTGCGGGCCTGATGCTCTATTCCTGAGTCTTGCGAACAATGATCGTGATTAAACAGATCTGATTTATATGAGTGGAACATTTTACGAATCACTTTTAAAAGAATATTCCTGTATTATTCCTGAATTTTATTATTAATTATTATTAAATACTCTTTTAAAAGTAATGGGCTTGTGTCCTATGTCTTAATTTCTATAAAAGTGTACTATATATTGATAAAGTGTTACTAAAACCTCAAATGTCCAATTATTTTTTAATAACTCCCTATATGTTAAGAGATATTAACAATTAAAAAAGTAATTTTGTCTCTTTATTTATTAAAGGGATTCAGCGTTGTACACATTCCAAGTGCATGTGACATCAAAATCCTTGTGTAAGGTTACCAACCTTACAGCTCATAAATCTCTGCTATATGTATATATCAAAATATCAAATATTATTTACATTTCAAGGAGCAATCAAATTTCAATACTATCTCTGCCTCAGCAGGGTTAAATAAAATAAAAACTTATTATTCTTTGATTTGACTTGATTATTTGACTACCAACAGCTACAGAACATTACCACAGCACTGAGCTACTCAACAAATAACTGACGTTAAAATGCATTTCACGTCATACAAATATGGCCGACCATTTCTAGCGCTAAACTAGAATTCAAACTTTTAATTGCTATATCTCCGTCAATATTTAGATATTTAATAAAATAGACACGCCAATACACATTTATTAACATCAATTTCAATCAACAATTGAAAAATCGACCACTAAAAAATGAGGATATGCCCATTCATAAAATGTTTCACTCATATAAATCAGATCTGTTTGATCACGATCATTATTCGCAAGACTCGGGAATACGGGCACAGGGAAATGAAACAGCCAATGTCACAAAATAATCATATGATAAATGTATTTTTTCTCAGCCAAACGCTGCGTGACGTATTTTCACCACATATAGTTCATTCTGTAAATTTGGAAGTGTATTTAACGAAATATACAATATTTTTTTTACTCATAATGATTTTGTTTATGAAAGAAAATTTAACATTAAAATAGATACTACCTCTCGTCCGAATATTTGCATCGACCATGTCCAATGTACCGTCCACACATGCGCTCACTACTACTATATTAAAACATAACCTACTAAACAAATAAATGTAATAACCTAACTTTTATTTAATTTAAATGAATTGATTTTCCGAATGATCGTGCACGATCATTTGACCTCGAATAATCGGTAAACACAAACACATGTAATTGTCACAACATAACACCGTACGCGAAGCAAGTGTAAAAGTGTTCATCGCATGCCATGTCTAACGTACGCAATTTTCAACTGACGTCCTTATTGCCGTGGACACCGCATGGTGCAGTTTTTGTACGCAGTTTCCTCATTTCATTGTTTCATTGTTGGAAATCATCCAGGTGCCATACAAAACGTGTACACTGTACATATATACCTATATGTAAATATATAGTAACAATATATATGGCTAGATGAACAACTAGTCATTATCCGTTAGAATGAAATATTAGCCAGTGTGGTAATCTAGCATATGTTCCATACAAGTAAGTTTAATATTTAATACAATTGTATATTATTATGCATATGCATTTTTTAAATAATGTTGTTCATATTCAATGTCAGGGAAGCTACAGGTATAGTCACAGTTGGATCGTATTGCAGAAGATGCACTTAATACAGTAAATCCCGCGTTAAAAAATATAAACTTTAAGTTTTCATCATGTAAAAAGGTCATAAATTTAATTTTTTTAAAATAGAGGTGTAATCATTTTCTTTTGTTTATTTTGAAAACTATAGCTTCCACAAAAATTTTGTGAAGAGCTTTTTTGTAGGTAATAATATTATCCATTACTTTTGTTAAAAAAAATTTTATAATAAAAAAGTTATAAGCAAAAATTTAGTGTTATAATAAACAGAAAATACTGCTGCGTACTACTGAAGAACACTTTGTTCATTATATCAATTAATTTATATTTATTTTTGCTTATTACCTATTTATTGTAAAAGTTATGGCAAAAATTTATTAATTAAAGTTGTAGATTGTAGAATCACAAAATTTTTGTACGCGTTGTAGTTTTGAAGGTAAAGAAAGAGCGATACTCATATCTTTATTTTGAATGAGGGGAGGGGGTCTTTGTTCACCCCGAAAAATCAAATTTAAATCCAGGTTTACTGGTTTTGTTGTTTATCCAAAATTCGCGAAAGTCGTAAGACGTTTTTTTAAATTAAAAAGTATTTGTTAAAACATAAAAGTTTAAATGAAAAATAAGGCTTCCCAGTAAACATTTTGGAGTAAATTCTACTTAATTTCTATTACATATCATGAGTTTTTTGTCTGGAACGTGTTCGTTTTCTATTCTGTCGTTCATAGGAAAGGCCCTTTTTATGACCTACAGAGATCGCAACGACGGTTCACTGCTGAATTAAAAGCGGAGTCGGTTTATGATTTATGACCGGAGTTATAAACTTGACACTAGCAGGGGTATAAAACTTAATGGAATTCTACTTTTTAGAGTCTGCAAAATATAAATATTTAAATGAAGAAATAAATAGATGTAATCTTTAGTACGGATCGTGATTTTTTTAATGAATATTATTCATCTTCAACAATACTCGTTATATTAGTTTTTTACATTGTTTTGGTGATTAAAAAATCCACGATCGGCAGGTCTGCGTTAGGTTTAAAACCTCTGTCTTACCATCGCTAGATACTATCTTCGTTTATATACATTATATTCGGGGATTGAGGGAGATAGCGTCTGTCTATTACCATTAAAGAAATATTTGTTGAAAAAGGATAGCATGTACTTTAAGCATACTGTACTGAACAAAATACTATACAAGTATACAAGTGTAACGGTGAAAAATATATTTTACTTGTCTAACCGCATCTCGTTTCTCTCTCACTTTGGAATAAATTAGATGAAAGTGAACTTAAAAAAAATATATCCATGTGGGAAAGAAACAGAAATACTTAATGAATGATGTTGGAAAAAGAAAGAATATTATTATGAAAAAATTCTAACTACTAACACAAAATCTGTGACAGGTAGAGAACTTGTAAAGCGTTAGAATTGAATTGTACGAGTGACTCGAAGTTCACCAAATAGGGCACTTCACGAAATTGTTTACTGGGTTGCTTCACACGGCATTGTACTGCAAAAAAATCGAACACATATATAAAATGTATGCGCCACTGTTTATTCGATAATATTTATACTGCAAAAAAACGTACAATGTACACACGGCGTACAAAAACGTACACACGACGTGACTTTTATCGAATAGTAACCGAACAAGTGTTAAGTGGTGAAGTATCATTTGCACATGTTTCAAGTTTATTATTAGAAAATGTTTATAGATAATGATTTCTTTGGTGGAACAAAAGCCCGTTTTGTGGGATAAAACTAAGGAATTATATAAAAATCACGTTGCAACTGAAGCGGCGTCACAGACAGTATTTTATTCTAACAATACCTTCGCTTTAAAGTCCGAACTCTATTGACTCGCCCTATTCAAAATTAATGAAATTAATAGAATTTAGGTAATACCTATATCATACAGCGTTTTTTTATTTCTTTATTTACCTTAAACATATAGCAAATTTAGTATGAAAACAGCGGCTATACGATTTTACTAATAATAATAATTTATCGTGTGAACATCCCGTTGATTATACGTTTAAAATCGAATACTGTAAAAAACGTGCAGTGTTGTGTGAACGGCCTAAAGTGTATGAAATAAATAAATAAGATATAGGCTTTATCTTTAAACTTGTATTTATAAGCACTTCACGATTTTACTTACTTTTATAAGACTATACTTTATGACAATATGGGACACAGTTTTGAATAAACTAAAATTAAAATGAATGGCGTTTTGTGTAATAGATTAATTTTTTACATTCGTGCCTTAAACCTTTTCTTGGAAATCCATGTATCAGAAACACGACTATATACAGTTTTAATATAATTATTAAAATAAAAATTTCTATATATGTAATTTTCTTCTTTAATTATTTAAGTAAATAAGACAGATTAATTGATAATTTATAGATTATATTCTCCCACTATAATTTAACATTTATTGCATACATAATTTAATAAATGACAATGATTAAATATTCTAAACTAATATATATAAGACCCGCCGAATGCGACGAAGTTTTTATTCTTCATTATATTTTTAATTGTCTACAACTGAAAAACGACACATCTCAAATAATTATTTAATTTTTATATTTATTTTTGTGAATTGTTAAAATGATTTTATTAAAACATAATTATTTTCGTTACCAAATGTTCATATTGCGTTTTTTGGGTCTTTGGCCCTATTACGAGATCTCGGTGAATCCGATGGTTCATTACCTCTATCTCGTATACAGTGTTATCATAAGATGTGTGTACATCATCCACACCTCGTTGGAAACCATTGAGCTGTTCTATCTGATCACGGATCTGGACCATTTCACAGAATGTCTTATCTACTGTATGCAACATTTGGCAGGCATCGTCAAAATAATTGCAGTGTACGTACTTCTTTTAAATAAAATTTACGTACTATTATTATTATTAATGTTTTTGCCCTTAGACACTACATTCTTCCGCCTTAAATCATTAAATTTCATATCATTGTTCTTAATTACATTTTGTGATCCTTATTATATCTACCCATTCTCACTCCTTCCAAAAGAAAAATAAAAATAAAACAGATACATTTAAACCACTACTGCTTCCCTCTTCTTGCTACCCTCCCGCATCTTTCTACTCTGCCATTCCTTCACTTTCCTCGCTCCTTTTCTCTACCTCTTCCCTTCACTGCCTCCTTTAATAACTGCACAATATTCTTTTCACTTATTACCTTTTTCTAACATGAAAAGTTAGTATGCTTCAGCGTTTATATGCTATCTCCGTTCCGCATCCTTTCCTCTCTATTTACCCAGTATCTGTTACCTTTCTCTTCGTTTCTCAATCTAAATCTTGCTATTCTTCTCATGTTTCTTAAACTTACGTACTAAAAACACAAATAAGTTCTAACATTCTTCCATTTTTCTTCGTTATTCTCTTGTATCTACTACTTTCTCTTTTTTCTTCTTTGTCACCCTTTCTTCTTTTTCTTTCTTCCTAACAACTTTTTTTTCCTCAATCAGTATATCGCCCACTAAACATAGTTATGTGTATTTAAGGTTTATTTAAGATAATAAAAGATACGTAATTTATTTTACCTAATATACAACGTATTGTGACTTATTTTACCTGTTTTTGATAAAATAATAACCATTTTGCGCTTTAATATAATCATAAAACTTATTAAGAAGACCTTTATAAATCTTAAGAATGTTTTCAAGTATTATAGGCGTGTAGAATAGTTACAAAATAAGATCATTAAATATGAATAGGTTTCACTTAAGTAAAATATTATATAAATCAACATTTTAATATTTTAATCATATGTTTTTCTTTTAGTGTGGCTAATACAAAAACCATTCGCTGGATGATAAATGAATCCGAAAAGGAGCCTCTCCAAAGACCGTACCAGGAGCAGTTTCAAAAGGATGCGGAAGTTGTGAGAAAACAAGCGAAAGCTGCTGAACTAACGTTCATTTTGTTATGCGTTGGAATCGCCACAATGGCGTTAACGGACGCCATCTTCAACAGAACGGCGGTTGTCGTGAATGCTCCATTTGATGTTGCAAACAATGATACTTTGTTCGCCAATGTGACTAATAAGTTGGTCGAATATCAACGTCATCTTCCAACGCATCTCTGGTATCCATCTTTCATCGACCGAACCAAGTCGCCAACTTATGAAGTAAGTAATACAACTTTTATTTTATTTGTTAGAATTCAAACAGCGAACTCTCTCTAATCTTAATTCACTTCTATTTTTTTTTTACTTCACCCAAAATCTATTGTCAATGGTTCTAATTGGGACAAAGATTTATATGCGATAAATATCTTTAAATATGTAGTTGCTTCTAAGCTTCAGCTGTAATACCTCGTACAGATTGGTGCGACATTAACATGCGACACTAATAAAACTCTTACATATGCTGTTTTTTTAAAATTCCATGTAGTATTTTTATAAAACCAAAATGTTTCAATACGAAGTCGTAACATCTAAAGAAATTACAGTTTTGAATGTGATCTCAAACAAAAGTGTCGAGAACAATATTTTGTAATTATTTTTTTCTAAACCAGGTTGAAGGAATTCGTTCGAAACATGAAAGCTTCCGACGTATTAAGTTGCTTGACTAGTGTGGACGTGTTATACAACTTCTTACAACAAATGTTGGATGTCGCACGTATGTGCACCATGCTTAAGGCTCATATCCACTTTTTTAATAATTATGAAATTCGACCCTCTAACTCCGAGTGATCTTCTGCACCATATATTTTTGCTTGACTTTAATTTTTTTTACAAATGTTCCAGATTTTGTTCCTGACACAAATGATCGGATTGTTCGTGGTGGCGTCCACGGTCGTGGCTATTGACATGGCCTTCCTACATTTTATAATGCACATTACGTTCCATTTCCGTTGCCTTCAAAAGGAATTGCGTAAAGTACGGGATGAATCTGTAGAAGACGTAATGGTGCGTCATGACACTGTTGGATTGTACGAATCGAACAAATTGTTCAAGGTTGAATCCATCGAAAAGGAAATAACTGCAATCATGGTTGAAAAATTCAAAAGTTTGGTGAAATACCATGAAAAAATTCTAGAGTAAGTTTTGATAAAAGTGTGTTTGAAAATATTAAGAAATTATTCATAGTTAAACTGAATTTGTCATAATTTTTGCCTATTTTTCAGATTTGCAGATGCGCTAGAGGACTCTTGCTCTTGGATATTTTTCATTCAGCTGTTTTCTACGTTGCTGTGCACGGCTTCTGTCCTGTTCATACTCTCCACGGTAATTATATCAACCTTGCAAGCGGCCTAATTATGTGAGCACATAATAATCTTATTTGCTTACTTTAAGTCTTTAATAAGAGTATCAACCAAATTCAGATAATATAGCGCAGGTTCAGACATCGAACCCAAAGACTGCCCACTATGCAATTTACAATTGTTAAAGCTTTATTTTTACGTTTCATTTTTTGTAGTAGAGAATCTAATCTATTGCCAAATTTAGTCAAGTGTCGTTGCCGCTTATTTTCACTCAGAGAATTTGAATAAAATTTGAAACATATATATTGTAACCTAAGTAAATAAAAGTAACGTATGGTTTATGTAATTTTTCAGTCAGAAGTTGGATCTGCTCGATTTTACGGGATGTTGTTCTTACTTCCTGCTTTGTTTGTTCAAATATTTATGAACTGCTGGTTCGGAAATGAATTGATGCTGGAGGTGAGTTGAATTTGTGTTAAATACTCGTATAGTTCAACAAAGTCAGATAAATTGTAATGCTTGCTTAATGTAAATTGTTAATACAATTTTAGTAATTTTTCTAAAGACAAATTTTACATATATTTTAGGTTTATTTAACATACAAAAGTTTACTATTAATTTAATATTATGTAAGGTTACATTCGACATAAATGTACATTTTCTAACATTAATAAAACTTTTTATGCAGGACCATATATGAGTAATCTTATATATTAAATGAATATATTAATACAAGATCTTTAATATCCTTTGCATATATTTAATATAATGTAAGAAAATTATATTCAACTTCGGTAAATAATAAAACGTAATGTTAAGTAAAATATATTACATTACTATTTATTTAATATTACATTGTCATTAAATAAACTCAAAACACTAATTTTTTTACTAATATATAAGTTTAATATGTAACATTATATACTCTTTCATAAATACTTTTATTAAAATCACAATTGTATCTAATTAATGTTAAAGATAATTTTTTTATGTTAAATAAATGTAACTATATTTAGAGTGATATAATCAAATCTCAAACCAGCTTATCAAAGGTTCAATAGAAATTTTTTTCTTTACTTTCAGAGCAGTGGTATTTACAACGCAGTATATGATTGCAGTTGGGAGCAAATCAACCACGAGGGAGGCTATAGCCAGGTCAAGCCCTACCTCAGCGCTATCATGACGAAGGCCTTAAGTCCCACTGTTCTGACGGCGAAGAAATTTACCGCCCTTACTTTGGAAGTGTTTGTTGCGGTAAGGTGGATCACATATTATTGTCATATCTGCTGTTCTAATTTTCATAGCAGTAATTGTATTTCTCTAATTAATTGCAGGTTGTGAAAGCATCGTACTCCTGCTACACCGTGCTGAAACAATCTGATGAATGAAGTGTCTCAAGTTTTTGATTAATGAAACAATTAGTTTTAAAGACACTATGTAAAAAATTACATTTAAGTAAAATATTACAATAAAATATTAATGTAAAATATATTAATTTAAAATGTGAATAAAAATTAAAATAATATTACGAATTGTTTTATTGAATTTAAATCAAATATATTAAGTAAACAAAATTTCCATTATCATTAAATTTTAATATTCTAATCGATTCTAATAGTGTTATTTAGGTTGCATGCTCTCCTGGCGCAGAAAATTAGAGCGCCATCTATTAAACAAATACTAAACCATATTTATTTTAAGTATACTACTCTTCAATAGATGTCGCTAACAGAAGTTTAGATTTTTGATAAAATATTTTATATATTTCAATTTAAAGTTGACTTTTATGCAACCTTTCATGGACTTCTTTTTTCATTTTTTCAAAAAGAAAAAAATACATTTTCTCGATATTTTTTGATGCAGTTATGTTTGTTATGCTTTAAAATAAATAACTGCGTCATTACTTTTTAAATTTCTACACGATTTTGACTTTTATACGACCTTTTTTATTTTCATGGACATTTTTTTCAAAAAGAAAAAAATACATTTTCTTGAAATTTTTTGATGCAGTTATGTTCGTTATGCTTTAAAATAAAGAACTGCTTTATTACTTTTTAAATTTCTACACGATTTTGACTTTTATACGACCTTTTTTATTTTCATGGACATTTTTTTCAAAAAGAAAAAAATACATTTTCTTGAAATTTTTTGATGCAGTTATGTTCGTTATGCTTTAAAATAAAGAACTGCTTTATTACTCTTTAAATTTCTACACGATTTTCACTTTTATACGACCTTTTTTATTTTCATGGACATTCTTTTCAAAAAGAAAAAAATACATTTTCTTGAAATTTTTTGATGCAGTTATGTTCGTTATGCTTTAAAATAAAGAACTGCTTTATTACTTTTTAAATTTCTACACGATTTTGACTTTTATACGACCTTTTTTATTTTCATGGACATTTTTTTCGAAAAGAAAAAAATACATTTTCTTGAAATTTTTTGATGCAGTTATGTTCGTTTTGCTTTAAAATAAAGAACTTCTTTATTACTTTTTAAATATCTACACGATTCTGGCTTTTATGCGACCTTTTTTATTTTCATGGCAATTTTTTTCAAAATGAAAAAAATACATTTTCTTGAAACTTTTTTATGCAGTAATGTTCGTTATGCTTTAAAATAAAAAACTGCATCATTACTTTTTAAATATCCGTGCGATTCTGTCTTTTATGTGACCTTTTTTATTTTCATGGACATTTTTTTCGAAAAGAAAAAAATACATTTTCTTGAAATTTTTTGTTGCAGTTATGTTCGTTATGCTTTAAAATAAAAAACTGCATCATTAGATTTTAAATATCTACGCGATTCTGACTTTTATGCGACCTTTTTTAAATTCATGGACTTTTTTTTCTAAATTTTTTTTCGGATTTCTTGAAATTTTTGAATGCAGTTATGTTCGCTTGGCTTTAAAGTAAATAACTGCTACATTACATTTTAAATATCCACGCGATTCTGGCTTTTATGCGACCTTTTTTAAATTCATGGACATTTTTTTTCTAAATTTTTTTTTTGGATATCTTGAAATTTTTTGATGCAGTTATGTTCCTTATGCTCTAAAATAAAAAACTGCATTATTAGATTTTAAATATCTACGCAGATACTCAAAAAATTGCATTGCTTTTAAAGTCATAAAAGTGAACCTTTTCATCATTTTTAACAAGATTATAGTCTTCTTTCATTGAGATTTAATATATTGATATATCATAAACTAAAATACTTATTTAAAAATGAATTATAAATTTGAAATCAGCATTCAAAATTAAGTTAAAATCCGATATAAAATGACATATATATTTTCTTAAATTTTTATGAAAAGTAAGAAGGCTATACTCTTGTTACTTTTCATAAACTAAAATACTTATTTAAAAATGAATTATAAATTTGAAATCAGCATTCAAAATTAAGTTAAAATCCGATATAAAATGACATATATATTTTCTTAAATTTTTATGAAAAGTAAGAAGGCTATACTCTTGTTACTTTTCATAAACTAAAATACTTATTTAAAAATGAATTATAAATTTGAAATCAGCATTCAAAATTAAGTTAAAATCCGATATAAAATGACATATATATTTTCTTAAATTTTTATGAAAAGTAAGAAGGCTATACTCTTGTTACTTTTCATAAACTAAAATACTTATTTAAAAATGAATTATAAATTTGAAATCAGCATTCAAAATTAAGTTAAAATCCGATATAAAATGACATATATATTTTCTTAAATTTTTATGAAAAGTAAGAAGGCTATACTCTTGTTACTTTTCATAAAAATTTAAGAAAATATATATGTCATTTTATATCGGATTTTAACTTAATTTTGAATGCTGATTTCAAATTTATAATTCATTTTTAAATAAGTATTTTAGTTTATGATATATCAATATATTAAATCTCAATGAAAGAAGACTATAATCTTGTTAAAAATGATGAAAAGGTTCACTTTTATGATTTTAAAAGCAATGCAATTTTTTGAGTATCTGCGTAGATATTTAAAATCTAATGATGCAGTTTTTTATTTTAGAGCATAAGGAACATAACTGCAACAAAAAATTTCAAGATATCCAAAAAAAAAATTTAGAAAAAAAATGTCCATGAATTTAAAAAAGGTCACATAAAAGTCAGAATCGCGTAGATATTTAAAATCTAATGATGCAGTTTTTTATTTTAAAGTATAACGAACATAACTGCATCAAAAAATTTCAAGAAAATGTATTTTTTTCTTTTCGAAAAAAATGTGAATGAAAATAAAAAAGGTCGTATAAAAGTCAAAATCGTGTAGAAATTTAAAAAGTAATAACGCAGTTCTTTATTTTAAAGCATAACGAACATAACTGCATCAAAAAATTTCAAGAAAATGTATTTTTTTCTTTTTGAAAAAAATGTCTATGAAAATAAAAAAGGTCGTATAAAAGTCAAAATCGTGTAGAAATTTAAAAAGTAATAAAGCAGTTCTTTATTTTAAAGCATAACGAACATAACTGCATCAAAAAATTTCAAGAAAATGTATTTTTTTCTTTTTGAAAAAAATGTCCATGAAAATAAAAAAGGTCGTATAAAAGTCAAAATCGTGTAGAAATTTAAAAAGTAATAAAGCAGTTCTTTGTTTTAAAGCATAACGAACATAACTGCATCAAAAAATTTCAAGAAAATGTATTTTTTTCTTTTTGAAAAAAATGTCCATGAAAATAAAAAAGGTCGTATAAAAGTCAAAATCGTGTAGAAATTTAAAAAGTAATAAAGCAGTTCTTTATTTTAAAGCATAACGAACATAACTGCATCAAAAAATTTCAAGAAAATGTATTTTTTTCTTTTTGAAAAAAATGTCCATGAAAATAAAAAAGGTCACATAAAAGACAGAATCGCATGGATATTTAAAAAGTAATGAAGCAGTTTTTTATTTTAAAGCATAACGAACATAACTGCATAAAAAAAGTTTCAAGAAAATGTATTTTTTTCATTTTGAAAAAAATAACCATGAAAATAAAAAAGGTCGCATAAAAGCCAGAATCGTGTAGATATTTAAAAAGTAATAAAGCAGTTCTTTATTTTAAAGCATAACGAACATAACTGCATCAAAAAATTTCAAGAAAATGTATTTTTTTCTTTTTGAAAAAAATGTCCATGAAAATAAAAAAGGTCGTATAAAAGCCAAAATCGTGTAGAAATTTAAAAAGTAATAAAGCAGTTCTTTATTTTAAAGCATAAGGAACATAACTGCATCAAAAAATTTCAAGAAAATGTATTTTTTTCTTTTTGAAAAAAATGTCTATGAAAATAAAAAAGGTCGTATAAAAGTCAAAATCGTGTAGAAATTTAAAAAGTAATAAAGCAGTTCTTTATTTTAAAGCATAACGAACATAACTGCATCAAAAAATTTCAAGAAAATGTATTTTTTTCTTTTTGAAAAAAATGTCCATGAAAATAAAAAAGGTCGTATAAAAGTCAAAATCGTGTAGAAATTTAAAAAGTAATAAAGCAGTTCTTTGTTTTAAAGCATAACGAACATAACTGCATCAAAAAATTTCAAGAAAATGTATTTTTTTCTTTTTGAAAAAAATGTCCATGAAAATAAAAAAGGTCGTATAAAAGTCAAAATCGTGTAGAAATTTAAAAAGTAATAAAGCAGTTCTTTATTTTAAAGCATAACGAACATAACTGCATCAAAAAATTTCAAGAAAATGTATTTTTTTCTTTTTGAAAAAAATGTCCATGAAAATAAAAAAGGTCACATAAAAGACAGAATCGCATGGATATTTAAAAAGTAATGAAGCAGTTTTTTATTTTAAAGCATAACGAACATAACTGCATAAAAAAAGTTTCAAGAAAATGTATTTTTTTCATTTTGAAAAAAATAACCATGAAAATAAAAAAGGTCGCATAAAAGCCAGAATCGTGTAGATATTTAAAAAGTAATAAAGCAGTTCTTTATTTTAAAGCATAACGAACATAACTGCATCAAAAAATTTCAAGAAAATGTATTTTTTTCTTTTTGAAAAAAATGTCCATGAAAATAAAAAAGGTCGTATAAAAGCCAAAATCGTGTAGAAATTTAAAAAGTAATAAAGCAGTTCTTTATTTTAAAGCATAAGGAACATAACTGCATCAAAAAATTTCAAGAAAATGTATATTTTTCATTTTGAAAAAATGTCCATGAAAATGTAAAAGGTCTCATAAAAGCAAAAATCGCATACATATGTAAAATGTACGCAAGCAGTTCTTTATTTTAGAGCAAAACGAACATAACTACATTCAAACTTTCAAAGAAAGGTAGTCTCTCTGTTACAAAAAATGTCCATGAAAGGTTGCATAAAAGTCTAAATTTTAAATTGAACTAATTAAAATAATTTATCAAAAATCAGAGCTTCAGCTTAGCTTAAAATACGTCTGTTTTATTATTTACTCAATAGATTACGCTCAGATTCCATTGCGCAAAGATTGTATGCAAGATAAATAACACCGTAAAGATAATTAAATAAACCTAAGTATATATACAACCAACGGGCATGAATAATGTTTTTGTCTTAGAAAGAGAAGGTTCAATAATCGTAGTAGATATATCTTTCAATAAATAATATTTTGAATATTCCAGTCAAATATTTTAATTTAAAGATGAAACTACTAGATAAAGATAAAGATAACTAAAGATAACTACTATTATTTTACTATTTAAATATTTAATTGAAAACAGAATTTAAATGAAGTTTACAAACTTTGGACATTGACATTTTAAAGTGGTACTAAGTACTTTTATAATGTTAATTATGTAGCATATATTTTAGGCGCAATGATTTTGATGCGCCATCTATTGAAATAATAATGAACAATTATATTTTTATTATATAATATTTTTGCTACTTTGTAATAGATGTCGCTAAGAAGTTTTATTTTTTAATATCATGCATTCGAACTTATTGAAGTTTACAAACTTTAGACATTGACATTTTAAAGTGATACTATGTTTTTATATATTTTTGATGAAGTTTACACACTTTGAACACTGATATTTTAAAGTCGGTACTATGTACTTTTATTATGTTAATTATGTTGCATACTTCATTGGCGCAATGATTTTGATGTGCCATCTATTAAAAAAGTAATGAACTAGTTATATTTTTTCCTACTTTGTAATAGATGTCGCTAAGAAGTTAATATTTTTTAATACTATTCATTCAAACATATTATTTTGTTTTAATTTTATATTTTAAAAGTAACTTAGTCAGCATGCACAGTGCGTTAATAATATACTTATTTTCATATAAACTATTTTATTACTATTAATAGGGTACAAAGTAATAGGTAGTCTTCAACTCCCACTTAGCTAGTTTTTAAATATCTTACTAACGCACCATACATTTGACCGCCTTTTAATACACCTCTCGAGTAATTATTATATAAATAAAAACGCTATTAACTGTTTTTCAAGTTCATTCATCAACTTTATTATATAAAAAAATTGTACAAAAGATAAAACCAATAGAAGCAGTATTATTATATTATTGCTAGTCGGCAAACATTCACAATATTAAAAAAATAATAAATATTAATAACAAATCTGTTTCTAAACTTAATTTATGCCTAAAATCTTAACATGCTCTTTAATTCTTTATTTAATTTAAATAGTTATATTAATTTTTGGTCAACGATAATAGAACAAAATAGACAATAATTGTCTTCATTTGGAGCCGCAAATGATTTTACATGTTATTTGCCTGTAAATATAAAAATAATTAAAATTTTGCTAGGTACTATTGTTATATCACACATATAAATAAACTTACTGTCAAAAAACGGAAATACAATTTTTCACTCCAAAATGGAACTTTTCTCAACTGTTTCAATGACTTAAATTTTCCATGAGCTTCACGGTAATTATATATATGTTCTGCAGTAACAGGTCCAATAGTTTCTAATACCTGGAGATCTTTAGTACTTGCTGTATTTAATATATGAAGTACCAATTTTTGGATTCTAGCATGACATGAAGTAGGTGACGAAAAAGTTCTTGTTTCTTTACGAGTTGATTTTAAATTCGAGTTATCTACAAAGTTAGCAAAAGGTTCTTCCATATTTGTTGGGTTGACAACATCAACTACAGGCTGTCCATCACCACCTAGACCATGAAGAATAAATAAAAATATAAATGAGAAAAGATTTGAATATTTGTTTGTGTCCTCCCTAAACACAGAACGTAAACTTATGTTATTTAACGTAATATTCATTACCTAATGTTACGCTTTATTATTTACTAAAGTTTAACATAATTCTGTTACATGTTACAACATTATATAATATTTATAGCCTTAATAACCTTAGAAAATGTAAATTTATGTAGAAAGATAACTTTTTTTACGTAACCTTACATTATATTTACGTATTAAGTAAGATGTTTTATGTTAAATAAACCTTAAATATATGTAACTGTGTTTAGTGAGTCATAACTATAAATGATTTACCCATTTTTAATTGGAAAAAGAAGTTATGACTGTATGATTTCTCATTATTTTTCGTGACTTTTCTTTTTACAGTAGATTTTTTTATTACAGTCTCCATATAACCCGGCTTTCCATTTGGGATAGCTGATTGAATTGGAGTATCCATTGGTTTTGTTTTGTCAGCTCGAATTGATTGAATTCGAATTGATCTGCGAACCGATTCTGTTTTCGGAGGTGTTTTATAAGTGCTACGTTCCAGTTCCGATGTTTTTGGTGTTTTTCTTTTAGTAATAAATTCATCATTTGGTTCGATTTCGATTTTATTGCTATAGCGTAATGATCTACGTATATTTGAATTAGTATCTTTTGCCAACAAATTAGTAGTGGCATAATCTGGAACTTTGAATTTTGGCGATAACGGGAATTGGGCAGGACTAATTGCAGCATTATTTCTGGTTTCTGATGCTAAAACCTGCTTCCTCAGACTAAGTCTACGAGGAGTAGATTGCTTTTCATTTAAATTGTTTTTCAATTGTTTATCTACTTCAAAGATTTCATTATTAGTCGTATGGGTATTGGTTGATAATTCTACTCCTTTTAAAGTATTTTCATTTCCTATTTGGTTTTCAAGATTTGACTTCTCAAGAAGTTCTAATCTGTGGAGTAGGCCATTTATTCTGTCCTCAAACTTTTTAACCAATGGGCTGAAACATAAAATCATATGAAAAATATTCCTTTCGAATTTCAGTTATTAACTAACGCATTCAAAGTACCTATCACTAGACTTTTCTATAACAGTCGACGTAGAAAATCTAGCTAAATCTCCATTAAATGTAATGTCATCGTTTGACTTATCAAAAATAATGGGTAATGCACGTCTGCAATAGAAAAAAATATTTCATAAATTTCGCATAGCTGAAAAATATGATGTATTTTAAAATAAATATATACTTTTTACAAAAATCAGTATCTGTTGCATTCATCTTCATGATACGAATCGGCGGTCTTTGCGGAGTGGAATATGTTGAATTGATTCTAGGTGTTCGAGGAGTATTATTTCCAGCTCCCATTTTGCCAATCACTCTCACCGATTTACTTGGTGTAGTAGTACCAGAACCTAAAAACGTTTTCGGAAATTTCCTTATTTGCGCGCTACCAGGTGTTTTAAAGGGCCGTCGTTGGGGAATTTCTGGTATCAAAAATTGTTTCTTGGTAACGGAGTTACCTTCTTCCTTTTCTTCACAATCTTTCTGGAAATGAATATATTGGTTTCGTAAAAAATTCTAAATTTTATAAAAGTCTAAATTTGATGAATCACCTTGAATACATCATATGTAGCTTGTATTTGGGGTTTACTCCGACAGCATTTTGATTCCGAAACAAACTCTAGTGTGGTTAGCGTTCCCTTCACGTGCAGGATAGAGGGACTTATGCATCCCAGAAGAACTACATAGTTGTTTGCATTTATAGCATCTATAGAATGTTCAAAAAATTAAAAGTATTTTTATATGCAAAGTAAATAGTTATTTCAAACAAAATATTATGTTATATTAACCTTGCAACAATGTCGTTAACAGTGATTCACGATAACTAACAGAAATCTCATTTCGTGCTAAATTTCTCAATAAAAGGTGTAATCCTAATAAACATTGATTAATTTTTATTCCCTCTACGAGAGCCATTCCTTCATGACCTGTCGTCCGAACACTTTCAGAACCAGCAAGATCAACAAGATGCAAACAAGAATTTGTTTGAACGTCGCTGTAGACACAACAAAAAATTAACAAACCATAATGTTGAATTCAATTAAACATTTTTGCTATGATAATAATGAAATTATACCTCAATGTGATGGAACAATGAATAGTGAATATAGCATGAGATCGTGAACTTTGTGGATTAAGTTTTGTTCCTCTAGTATGTCTTGATAATGATCCTTTTTTAAATAGAGTAAGAGCCTCTTCTCGATTATGGACAACATGGGTTGATGCAGATGCCATACGTGCAACTAAAATTATAAGGTAAATATATATATATAATTCAAGTACAATTTTTTAATAACTAAAATAGTTAATTCACAGATACTTTTTCGCCATATACTGATATTTCCTGATATACGAGCTTCACATACAAATTATAAAAATATGAATTGTTTTGCATTAGCGACTACAACTACTGAAAAAGTCGGATATCACAAGTAGTTGATTCCAGTGTGAGAGAACATTAAGCTGTTTATTAATTTACAAATTTGTATAATTTAGAATTTCAATCATACCAAAACAGCGTTTGTTTTATCCTTCCAAATAATGTAATTGACATATCTTATCATAAATCTGTTGCTTTCAATCAAATTATTAGAAAACAATTTCATGATTATAAAGATGAGACAAGTAGACAACGAAAATGATATCTGCATATTAATGTAACTTTATGTTTCTACGTTTTTACTTTTTGTTTCACAAAGGAGAGAATCAGTTATAACAAAACATAATGAAGTTATTGTATTTTATAATTATAATTACTGCATATTTTGTTAATGCAAAATTAAATCATGTAAATTATAATAATTTACGCACGGATGTGGTGGTATGTTGTAATTTTATATTGATCATAATTTAAGTATAATTTATAGTTTAACAGTATCGAAAACCTTTCAGGCAAATATAATAAAAAATTATTTCAAGCTAGATAAAAGAACCACTATAGTTTTAGTTGGAAATGTAGATGAATCATTAATACAAGATGTGAATAAAGAAATTGATGCAGTTTACGTTATAATGAATAATAAGTCTGGAGATCAGATATCATTTTCTATCAAACGTCCAAACAATGCTAGAGATGATTTTATCTTATATAAGTCGAATATGATAATAATATTTGCCGAAAAAGCAGAAGACATAACGAAATACATAGTAGACATTCGTAGAACAATATATTGGAATAATAATTCCAAAATAATGGTGGTATTAAATGAAAACGCAAATGCATTATTATTATCCAGAGTTTTCTTCGCTTTCTGGTGGTACAAGAGTTTAAATGCACTAATCTTATATGAAAACAAATCTCTAAATAAAATAAAAATTGTTACTTATACACCGTTCTATGGGAATAATAATGAAGATAAATTTCAATGTTTTTCTGAAAAAGAGCCGCAATACTTTGATGATTATGATATATTTTCATTTATTAATTGCTCTAAGCAGTGCACAAATTATAGCGAGTTTGCGGAGCGAGGTACCAAATATGTGGAAACTTGTATTAAAATGCATAGTTTCTATTTCGAGGACGATTCCGAGATAGACTTGTACCCAAACAAAATAGCCAATATGCAAAAGTATCCTATGCATGTAGGCGTTATATCATGTCCGCCTTTGCTTCTTCTGCATCCTGATAGGAAAGGTAATACACATTTCATTTTTCTGTAATAGTCTTATACTCTCTGCACTTAAGATTTTCTCGTGACAATTAAACATGAAACTTACCTAAACATGACATGAAAATTAGTTTCCTGTATTAAAAATTTAATTTATTGTATATCGTACTTTTCATATCACTCTTTAAACATCACTATCGTATTTGATTTCAATTTAACTACCTTATGTAATTATAATTAAAATCGATACCGGACAATACAGTACGCCGAACCGTAGAATGCCAGTGTATTTAAAGAGTTTGATTTTAAAAATATAAACTAAATAAAATGATCTTTTGGGAGAAATTATGAAAAAGGAAAGAGCATTTTTAAACATTTTTCTTGAATTACATAATACAAAAATGGTTGTAATACAGAAAAATGTTTAATACAGGTACATGAAAACAAAAATGTTTTCTTTAAAGAACTAAGATAATAAAATCATAAAATCGGTTTTTGATCTAATGAATTCAATTCATAAGTATATATTTCTAATATCATGTCTACTTATTCTCCTTCAAAACAGGAAAAGCTCGTTATTCAGGAATGGATGGCCATATAAGTTACACAGTTTCGGCTTACATGAACTTTACAATAATTGAAACAGGAGATCAAAATCTTTCTTCAACAGAAGTTGACTTCTCCGAATGGTACAACATGCTGGTTGAAGTATCAAGTAGAAGAACAGACATTTTCTTTAATGGAAACTATCTCTTGCCATATTACAACCCAGAAATTGATGCATTATACCCACATGCAAGTACTGGAATGTGTTTTGCAACACATGCAACAAGTCGAATTCCCACATATTTAACAGTTCTGCGAATTTTGGATGTGCCATCAATTTTGGCAGTAGGTTCAGTAATGATTTTTATGATAATTATTTTTGGAATAATAATTAAAAACCGATTTAATAATAAAAGGAAAGAAAGTATCATATTAGGTGGATTATATGTAATACAAATTACGGCTTCTGTTTCTGTAAATAAACTGAAATTATTTAATCGTATGTCGGAGCGTATTATCGTAGCTGCTTTTATTTTGTTTTCTTTTATAATATTCTTTTACGTGGTTGCCATGGCCACGTGCATGTTGATGGTACCAAGATATTACAAAAATATTGATAATTTGAAGGTAAGTTTTTTCTACATTGATTCTATAATATTTTTTTTGTACATTCTTTATAACATCTATCTTATAGGATTTATCAGAATCAAACATAATTGTAGAGGGGTATCCAGGATTTGAATCTTTCCTAATGGATAGTGACGATCCCGTTATAGAAGACTTATTAAACAAATACGTGCCTACAAATGATTTATTTTGTCCGAAAACTTTAGGTAAAAAAATGCAATTATTATTAATAGGTTTCTATATAACTTTTAAAGTGATATTAAGTTTTCCAAATATTCGGACATAATTGTAAAACAATTTTAGAAGCAGAACCTTATAAAGCCTGCTGGGTTGACTGCGGAATTGGAAAATATTTTTCAGACAATTTATTAGACGAACAGAATAAAAAAATTGTACATCTTGGGAAACAGAGGGTGCGATCTTCTTTTCACTCATATGTCGTAACAAGAGATTCACCATTTGTTAATGAATTTGAAAAATGGATTAAAAGGTATTTAAGTGCATACGTATAAAGTTGTACCTAACTTCGTAAAAAATATTATATTTATTGCAGATTAACAAAAGCAGGTTTACCAGAAAAATGGCGCAAAAGTAGCTATAGAGGAACAAAAATTGGAGAAGCAGAAACTACTTATTTAAATATGGCTGAACTGCTTGGACTATTTACACTATTTATTCTCGGGATGTGCATCTCAACTTTAGTTTTCATCATTGAATATATATGCAGTTACTACACTTCACGAAAAAACAACTTTATCCCCTTTAATACATAATTATCTATTTCAATTAATATTCGTGAATCATCCTATAAAATATTATGTGCATCCTTTATGTTCTTAAATAATTTTCTATTTGTGAAATAGTATTGTTTAAATAAACCCAAAAATAGTTTCACCATATTTGCATTATATCCTGTCAACATTTATCTTAAAAAGCATATAACAGAAAATTACAAATATATAGAAATATAGTTCATCCGTACCTTTGAAGGGTTTATCTGTATCAGCTATCAAATCATATACTTTATCATTATACACCTCTATTCCTGAGACTGATATTTTGTAAGTTTCTGATTTTAAAGGCGCTCTGGCAAAAATATCATCCAGTGCTCGAGGCAAAATGCCAGAAGAATCGTCCAATGTCATCTGAAACATATCAATGTGTGTTATGTAAGAATACATACATCATTTTTAGATAGGCTGAATAATATCGCAATTTATTTAACTACAATTTGTTTCCAACACTAAACACCATATATTAAGTACACCTAATACCTGTATGTTGCTACCCATCGTATGAGTTTTTCCAGTACCAGTGTGTCCATATGCCATAATAGTGCAGTGAAAGCCTTCCAAGAAGCGCGATACCAGTGGAAATACAAGGGATTTGTAAAGTTCCATTTGAGAAACAGAATCGTATACGTGATCAAAAACAAACGGCTTATCATCAGCAATGATCATCTATAACAAATACTTGTAATACAATTCCGCTAACCATATTAAATAGTGAAAATTGTTCACCCAGATCGATTTATCTTGTTATACATTTATAACTTAATACTATCTGTACCTGTGGATCGTGCGGATTAATACGAATACACAGATTCTCAGATTCGTACTCAACTTCTTTTTGCAAAAAAGGACGTACTCTTACTACTACACGGAACGTATTAACGTCCTTAAATATAGATTCAAGATTTGCCATTTTGGTGAATTATCTGCACATGTCCAAAATTTTACGTGGTATATGTCACTTTTCAATTTGTGCTTCAAACAAATAATTAGTCGCTAAAACTATTCTATTAAATGAAGATGCAGAGGCTTGTTGAATTCTGAAATGAAATAAAGAAATATCTATATCAAACCAACTTAATTAAAACCAGTTAGCAAATTATAATTTAACCAAATCATTAGTGATAGCAATTTTACCCGAAATAATTCACCTAAAAGTTAAAAACAAACAATATTTTTATGCGTAAAGTAATTTTTCTTCATTTAAATATTTGCTGCACAATTATTATTTCTGTAAATATTGTTTATATTCTATATATTTATTTTGAAATTTTTTAAAGTGTTTGAAAGCAAACTCCTTAACTGTCAAACACGCAAACATGTTCAATCAAGTTACGATGGTCGTTTGTTTCATTTTCTTATTTAATCAGACCGACATCTTTTGGTTTTCCTTTCAACTCTTTATTATATTTTGATCTGGTTCTCGTCTAAGCTCTGGCACAACCACAGTATAAACAGAAGCAGACAGAATGACAGAAGTTTAATCTATAAATAATTGTGTTTATAAATGATTCCAACGTTTAGTGTTTGATAATTAATTTGTTAGTTTTATTACCGGTTGATAAGTTAATTTGATTTTGTGGGGTATATCAGTTTGCTGATTTTACAGATCGTACCCTAGATTTGTATTTGTATTAATTTATATCAAGCTATTGTATTATAACCTCAAATATGAGTAGCGAAAAGAGACGTCGAAGAAGATATTCGCAATCATCTTCTTCAGAAGATGTTGATAGTGCTGAAGAGCAGCGAAAGATTGATTTAAAAGAACGAGATGAATTTGCAAATCGTCTCAAGGAAAAAGATCAACATAAAAGAGAACGAAATGTTGTGGAGGTTTGTATATTTATTTATAAGATCAGCAGATTTATACGTGTTTTTATAGTATATATCAATTTTAGGCGTCAAATCAAAGGTCTTACGCTGAAGCTGCTAAACGGCTTAAGCTTGAGACTGAAGATCGTGAAAAGTTGATGCCAAAGCTTAGGATTCAATCCCGTAGAAAGTATTTAGAGAAACGAAAAGAAGATAAAGTCGCTGAGCTAGAAGCTGACATTGCTGATGATGAATTCTTATTTGAGGAAGAAATGTCCGTATCAATGATTTACTTAGTGTTTAGAGTAACTGTATTAGAGGCTAAATCAAAAATTAAAATATAGGTTGACAGAAAGAGAAAAGAAAGACCGTTTACATAAAAAGCAGCTCCTGGAAATTGCTACAGAACATCAAAAAGCTAGAGATCTTGAGAATGTACAGCGTTATCATATGTTACAAGGCAAAAAAGGAGAAAAGGGTATGAGATGAATATACGATTATACAAATGTTTACAAAATATGATTATTAGATCAATGTTGTCGTTTTTCCAGCTGAATATGTTGAAGTTGATGAACGCGAAAAAATGCCGCATTCGGAACAAAGAAAGTGGGAGCAAGAACAAATGGCATCAGCATTGTTTAAATTCGGGGCCAAAGATGCAAAATCAAAGCAGAAGGTACAGTTGTTGTTTTTTTATTAATATGCAAAAGGTGTAACATATATGGTAAAATATTTTTTTTCCGTGCTTAGGATGAATATGAATTGCTCTTGGATAGTCAAATTGATTTTATTAAATTCTCTACTGGAAAGGATAAAGAGAAAAAACCGGTCATATCAGAAACCCAACGAAAAAAGATGGATATTGAGGAGACGAAAAAATCACTTCCCGTTTATCCATTTAAAAAGGATTTAATTAAAGCTATCATGGAACATTCAGTAGGTTTAGAAAAGTAATTAAGCTATATACGGAATATGAATACAAGTGTAGCAATTAGTCAATTACATTTAATGTTGCAGATACTTATAATTGAAGGAGAAACCGGCTCTGGTAAAACGACTCAGATTCCTCAATACTTATATGAAGCTGGATTTGCAGAAGGAGGTAAAAAGATTGGATGCACTCAACCGCGCAGAGTTGCTGCCATGTCAGTAGCTGCAAGAGTTGCACAAGAAATGAATGTTAAACTCGGTAATGAAGTAGGATACAGTATTCGATTTGAAGATTGTACATCTGAGAGAACTGTAATAAAGTATATGACAGATGGTACACTACATCGTGAATTCTTGTCAGAACCAGATCTTGCAACATACAGCGTTATGATTATTGACGAAGCCCACGAGAGAACATTGCATACCGATATTCTTTTCGGTTTAGTTAAAGATATAGCGAGATTCAGGCCAGAGTTAAAATTATTAATATCAAGCGCAACTCTTGATGCGGAAAAGTTTTCTGCCTTTTTTGATAATGCTCCGGTGTTTCGTATTCCAGGAAGAAGGTTTCCTGTAGATATTTATTATACAAGAGCTCCAGAAGCGGATTACGTGGATGCTTGTGTTGTATCTGTTTTACAAATTCATGCTACTCAAGATTTAGGAGATATTTTGGTGTTTTTAACAGGGCAAGATGAAATTGAGACCTGCAATGAAATGCTGCAGGATCGAGTCAAACGATTGGGGTCTAAATTGAAAGAGTTAATTATTTTACCGGTTTACGCTAATTTACCCAGTGACTTGCAAGCTAAAATTTTTGAACCTACGCCACCAGGTGCTAGAAAGGTTGTTTTGGCTACTAACATTGCTGAAACTTCTTTAACTATTGATAATATAATTTACGTGATTGACCCTGGTTTTGCCAAGCAGAATAATTTTAATTCTCGTACGGGAATGGAAACTTTAATGGTAGTACCAATATCAAAAGCTTCAGCTAATCAAAGAGCTGGACGTGCGGGAAGGGTTGCTCCGGGAAAATGCTTTAGATTATATACTGCATGGGCATACAAGCATGAGTTGGAAGATAATACAGTCCCAGAAATTCAACGAATTAATTTAGGTGAGTTAGTACTTAATTGTATGGTATATTTTTTAATTAAAGAAATTAAGATGACAATATTTCAACAAAAAAAAAATTAATCATTTATGATAACTTATTCTATTTTTTTAGGTAATGCTGTGCTGACGTTAAAAGCCTTAGGAATTAATGATTTAGTTCATTTTGATTTCCTTGATCCTCCACCACATGAAACGCTCATATTGGCGTTGGAGCAACTCTACGCCTTAGGCGCTTTAAATCACCATGGAGAATTAACAAAATTAGGACGGAGAATGGCTGAATTTCCTGTCGATCCAATGATGGCAAAAATGTTACTAGCCAGTGAAAAGTAAATATACTCGCAAAATAGAAATTTATATTAATTGTCATTTTCTTTTGTAAAACATTCTCTTTTTCCGAAAGGTATAAATGTTCAGAAGAGATTGTAACGATTGGAGCAATGCTTTCTGTAAACGGAGCTGTGTACTACAGACCTAAAGACAAGATAATTCATGCGGATACTGCGAGGAAAAATTTTAATCATCCTGGCGGTGACCATTTAAGTCTATTAAATGTTTATAATCAGTGGGCAGAAGCTGATTTTTCTACGCAATGGTGCTACGAAAACTTCTTGCAATACAGGTACATAAATTTCATATTTTAATTATTATTTTTATATCAATGAATGTTTATAATTAATATTAGAAGTGTAAGTCATTATTTAAGTATTTAGTTAGCATTCATATTTTGTAAGAATAATAAAGAAATATATATTATTCTATAAATGAAATATAATTCCTTGTAGATCGTTAAAGCGAGCAAGAGATGTAAGAGAGCAGCTGGTAGGTTTGATGGAACGAGTCGAAATTGAAATGGTGTCTAGTCCAGAAGCAGCAAATATTAAAAAGGCAATAACATCGGGTTATTTTTACCATATTTCCAGATTGTCAAAGGGTGGGAATTACAAAACAGCAAAACATAATCAGGTAGTTAGTCGTAACAAAATGCATTTTAAATATTCTGATTGTAAGTTAAAAGCAATTTATATTTTATTCTCTTTATGATTTCAGACTGTGATGATACATCCAAACAGCTCATTATTTGAAGAGCTTCCAAGATGGTTGCTATATCACGAATTGGTATATACAACAAAAGAATACATGAGACAAGTTATTGAAATAGAAAGTAAGTGGTTGTTAGAAGTAGCTCCACATTATTACAAACCAAGGGAATTGGAAGATTCCACGAATAAAAAGATGCCGAAAGTTGTGGGCAGATCAAAAATGACAGAAAATTAATATTCAAGCACTTTGTTACACAATATTTTACACTAAGTTGGAACAAATGATATTGTTTATTTTTTATATAAGCTATTCTATTATTTATGTAAATGGCGAAATATATGTACATATTTATACACTTAGCGACTTTTATTATTTTTAATCTTGCTGAATGGCTGGATTGTTTGGTTGTAAGCATGTGAAGTATTCTATAGTATAGTCTAGTATATCGGAGGGTTTACTAAGTAGAATGTATTCTATATAATCAGCCACAATAGCTCTAACTTCGGGTTTATCAGATAAGTAACTTTTGTGGGATGCTTTCCTTTTTGCTTTATAATCCAAAAAGTTTGATAATAGCTGAATATCAGTTTCCCAAGACGAAGCTAAGCCAGTTATCATTGCTGGTACATCGCACAGTGGATTTATATGAATCATATATTGACAGCCATCCCATTCGTGTTTTATTAGATGTCCAGTTGGTGTTAATACTGTAAGAGATCGCTCTATAATACCACATTCCTCAATGATAGTCTTCTCAATTTGAATAACGTCTCGCAAGGTATTATTCACCCAAGCTTTTTGATAGCCTCTTGATTTGTAAATTACCTTAACAACGTCACCCTGATATATCATCGTCGATAATACTATATTACCTTTAAAATTTGTAATTGCTAAATATCTCATCATAATAATTCCAGCACCATCAAAGAGAAGATTTCTAGCCGCTTCTAAATCCAGTTTTCCTGAGTTTTTATATAAATCATCGCCTATTCTATGACCTGTTAAGATTATGTATTGGTTTTCATCAAGCGCTATGTGGATATACTTCTCTTCAATAGTATCGTTATCGCGAATAATATATTCCGATTTTCTTTCTTCTATTAAAGTAAAATTCAAGTCTGAAGTTGATAAAATTGTGGACCCAGCTGGATGACCGTCTACTCCGAATTGGGTTGTTACATAAAGAAGCATATGTTCGGCAACTATTTCTACATTTGCACAATAGGCACCACATGTTGTGCAATCTTCTAGTCTTAAAATTCTAATATATTTTTGCTCTGGTTCCTCTTCTTCTTCCACCACTGGTTCTTCTTCAGCTTCTACTTTCTTTCCACGCCCATAAAAGTCCACATCAGCACTGTCTCCAAATTGGGCTAATTGTTTCCTTTTTTCGGTTTCTGCGCGTTGCTTTGCCCATTTTGATTGTATATCTGCCAATTTGTCTTCATCAGAATAATCGTCAGGATTTACATCCAAGTCACAATATGCATCCTGCCCCCTTGGGGCTAAACATTCTTCATCGTATTCATCAGCAATATCACTCCCAAGATCAATTGGTTCATATGTGTCTACACGCCCCCCATATGCGCTGTACGAACCTTCTTCTATTTCACCCCATTCTTCTTCACCTTCCTCTTCTACACACCAATCCAAAGGATCCACATCTCTTAGAATTTTTTTTACCGTTTCACATTTACTTATTAATAATGTTTCCCTGAAACTTAATTTTTCCTGAATATGCTCATCTATATTTATTACTATTATGTTACATATTTTGCAACTCTTTGCACTAGCGCCCTTTTTTTTCGGACGTTTCCTACATTTCGGTTTCCCTGACATGTTTAGTCTAATATGAATTTATACTGTTTTAACAAATACGAGTATTTAACAAATATTTTTGAAACAATTTTGAAAACGATCTAAAATACTAATTGATGTTTGCATGTTTTAATTATTGGTGTTGCTAAGGCAGTTTTTACATTGTTAAATCGATGATCTTTTTTGTTTTATGATTATGTTTCGTCAATAAGTGAAGATCTAATAAAATTACAGAAATTAAAGTAAATGTTTTAATTCCAAATTTTTCTGGGTCTTATTTCCGTATTCATAAATATATTTGTAATTGATGCAGGAGTAATAGTAAATAGAAATGTCTAGTACAGAAGAAAATAAGGAATCCTGCCCTCCGTGCATCCAACGGGCGGGGCATAAACAGGTATTCATTTTTTTAAAGTTGTTTTTGATTATATTTTATCGTTTTCTAAATTGTATACTTTTCAGGTACCGCATGATAAAGTAAATATAGAAACAATAAGTGATTGCCCTCCGGGAACAGAGGCGGTCACTACACCTGAGAATACCAGTACTTGCAAAAAACCATCCGATAATCAAGCGGGAAAGACTTCCGATGGAGGTGCTGCAGGTGGAGGTGGTGGTGCTCCAGAATGCTATATGGCACAACCAGAAGATTATCTTCCTACTGCGAAAGAACAGCCAATGGGGCCTCTAGGTATATAACATTTTAAAACGTATATTTAATTTCTGAATTTTTCTGAAATCGTTTCTGATTCGTTTAAATAATTTTCTGGAATCGTTCTTAGACTTGCTACGTTTCCATACTTATCAGAAATATTTTCACAGGGCCATGGGCAACGGGGCGCGTTGATTGGGGCCCTCTAGCAGGATTGACTGGTACACGACCTGTTGTTAACCGATACTCTATTACTAGATACAGTGAAGGGGAATGGCGTCGACGAAATACCGAGGTTCTGCAGGAAGTTCAATCAAATTTGCAGAATTCATACTTGTTAGTATTTACTTCATGTTCAATAATTTTTCTTTAAAAAATAAGCTGAATTAATTATTAAACATAATTTAGGGTTGAATACAATGCGAAAAATACAATGACGGAGACGTTTGCAACAGCTGATAAACGGCAAGGTGATAACACTAAACGATTGCAGATGCGTACACAAGATTTATACAGGTAGGTTCACCTCTTAAATATCACCTCTATTTAATGATTTAATGTGATTGCTCCCGAGTTGTTTACTATTCGTTAAAACGTGCATGTTGACTGTAACCATATTTTAGAATCATTACATACATTTTGTTTCTGTTTTTAGGTTTAAAAGCGAATTAGAAAGAGCACTGGCTGCAATGACTCTAGAGGTTGACACATTAGAGCATGAAAGGTCTCGTTTAAAATCAGCAGCGGGTGTATTATCTCTTCCTGAATCGATAGGTAAGTATATTAATTATTTACTGTAACCATTTAGTTACTGTTAATTATAATATTGTGAGTGAGTCACCCCCCAGACAACAATCTTTATGGGGCCATCTAGTTATTGCTAACCTTTATATAAAATCTTAGATTTAAATTTATTTAGTGTAAATTTGTTAAAGATTGTATACTGTACTGTATTTTAATTAATTTTGTAGTAACTTGTGTTCTGAATGTTGCCATTAAATCAGGTGTAATGTATTTCCATAAAGCATTTATTCAATCAGTACATTGTATGGTAGTTTTGGAGGTTTGTTTCAATTAAATTAAGAGTACTTTATTCCCCAAAAGATTCATACCCAAAATACATTGTATGAGGATTCTTTTCTTTGCTGTAGGAAGGTTGTTTAAGTAGGAAAATATTTAGAGAGACATTTTAATTTTATAAATTGATTTTAGTTATATTACAGCAGGTGAATGCTTAGAACGGCGTACTGGAAGACTCGATCATGATTTGGCGCGTGATGAAGTGGAAGAATGTTTAATAAAAGAAGTAGCTCTTTGCGCAGAGTTGAGAGAACTCTACAATAAAGTTTTAAGAGACGCAAATCTTCAATTGGCTGAGGATAAAGATGCTAAAATGAGATTGGAATATGATTGGAGTGATAAACAAGAATCATTTGATATTGATAATTTTAACAGTATGCTAACATCTAAAAGTAATATAACGCTGTGGAAATTAGGATCAGTCAAACTAGCAGAGAAGTAATTATTTTGTATGGGAATGAGCTTGTGTCCTATGTCTTAATTTCTATAAAAGAGTACTATATATTGATAAAGTGGGTTTATTATTTTTAATAACTCCTTATATGTTAGGAGATATTAACAATTAAAAAAGTCATTTTGTCTCTTTAATTATTAAAGGGGGAAAGTATAATATTCCAAATGCATGTGACATAACAACTGCTAGTTGCTATCTCTTTTATACAACAGAGCGTACAAGAGATATTACCAACCTTACAGCTCATAAATGTATTTACATATTAAAATATCAAATATTATTTACAGCTATTTCAAGGAACAATAAACTTTCAATAATATGTCTGCCGTAACCGAGTTAAATAAAGTAAAAACTTATTATTCCTTGACGTGACTTGATTATTTCGACTACCAACAGCTACAAAATATTACCATAGCACTGACCTACTCAACAAATATACGTATACAATGTATTTCACGTCATACAAATGGCCGACCATCTCTAGCGCTAAGCTACAATTCAAATTTTTAATTTGGTATATCTCCGTCAAGATTTAGATATTTAATAAAATACACACACCAATACACATTTATTATATATATTATTTATCGACCACTAAAAAATGAGGACACAAGCCCATTTATTATATAGTAATAACATTTAAGTTAAGAACTTAGAATGGTTGGAATATATGATACTGATGGTTTGAATATATATGTTCTGATGCGTTTTCTAAGATCTTTCTTATAAGGTCTATATTTTGTAAGAAGAGGGACATAAATACAGAAGCACCAGTAAAAGAAATTAACATTTACGTAACATATATGTAACTTAATAAGTTTTGATTTAAATACAACGTAAATTTTGCAAACAAATGTTTTGTAAGGACTTTTAACAAAACAAAAGATGAAGCAGCACAAAATTGCTTTTAAATTTCATACAAATTTATCCGCATAGTTTTTCGTAAGTTCTAGTGCACTTACTTGTTTAATATTTCTATATCGTTTTTAAGTCAATCATCGTTAGAACATTGGGAGCATTTCACTCGAGAAACGTTAGCCCTGGCTGAAGCAGTTCGTCAGAAATCATCAATATTTCGGAGCACTCTGGATTCTATCCTGCTTAATGCTGCTCGTGATCTTCGAGCACAAGCCGACATGGTTGATTTAGCTCTAGCCAAGAATATTGCATGCACGGAGGAATTGCGTATGCGTCTTGAAGGAGATTTAGCTAAGGTATTCAATATTTTTATAGCGTGCCAGCAAACAACATTCCTCTGAAATAAAATTACAATTAATATATATGCATCATATTTCAGGTACTCCAGCGATTGGCTGACACGGAGCGTTTGATAGATAACTTAAAGGATGGAATAGTTCGAATGGACATGGCTACGAAACTAGTTCAAACTAGACTAGATAACCGATTGCACAGACCCCGTGTCGAAAACTGCCGGGATGTTGCTTGTTTTAGGTTTGTATTACTAAGATTAGGTCCACACTGGGACAAGACAGGACAAGTGTTTATTTCTACAACAACGACAAACCTGTTGTAAATATTTACGTGTCTCTATTGTCCACCTAGAATAAAATTTAAAATATAATTTAAACACAAGCGGTTCGAGTTAGAAGTGTTGCATGTAAGATTTATGCAGGCTGATTTAATATATTTTAATTATTTCAGTTTGATGGATGAAGTTAAATCTATACAAGATGGTGTAACAGCAATGAAAGCTCAGTTAGCTATTTCGGAAGCAATGAAAGCAAGCCTAACTAAAACACGAGCTGATATGGAGCGCGATATTATTGCAAAACGAAAAACCATTCAAATTGACCGTGGCAGATGCCAGACTGTTAGAGCCCACTATCCATCAGTTACTGCACTTGGAGGTCATTAATAATCTTGCTTTATAAAGTTGACTAAATTTTTTTTGTTTTATGTAGAAGTAAATTTTTGTATGCTCAGTGTATTGTATTAGACAATTTGTGTGTTTAAATATGATTTACAATTTATTAAATTTAAACTGTATCACTTTTTTATACAATTAAAGATGTGTCTTAATATATAATGAGTTTTTATTTCTATGTCTGATACTACACAGTTTGAATTTTACAAATTTTCTTTTTGTATCATTTCATTTATGTATATATCCAGTCAAAACTCTTAATTATTTTGCATATACTTAACCAGTAAATACATAAACACTAGTGAATCTTTAAAAATATGGAGTCAAAAACTTTATAATGAATGTATTCTGCTTAGATATATGAAACTCAACTAAGTTGGGTTTGTTTCTGTAATAATAAAAAACATGTGTTTAAGGTGTTGCCTTATAATCAGGATGAATTTGTCTCAAATAATTCAATAAATAAGAAATGACGTGAATTTTATAATTAAAGCAGATGTGATCCATATCTTGTGATGGGGACTACTATACAATCCAAGAATAAGGCCATGGTCCTGTACACAGGTCTGCAAGAATTTACCTGAATGGTTCGTTTTTAGTCCGCCGAAAACATGGTAAGGTTAACTTCCACTTTGAATATGAACATGCTTGCGATTTTTAACCTAAGTTTTAGTAGTCACAAAAGTGTCCTAACTATTGAAGTAGTAAAGTTTGTAACATATTCTTTCATATAACAATATTAAAAATGCTAAGAACTTTTATTTAAACTTTGTTTTCTATTTTTGATGTCAAATGTTAAGTCAATCTTACATTTAAGTTTACGATGCGAGCAACTTATTGACTTAGTTGACGCATCGCATCAATAACATTAAATAAGTCTTCAATTTATTGCGGTTCTGGCATTTCGACGGCGCGTGTGTGCATTTCTTTTGTTACGCTCCTCCTTCAAGACATTGGTATTTATATGTGTTCAGTACAAAATTAGCACAGAACATAAAATGTGTCTCTGTTGACATTCTAGTTTAATATTGTATTGTTGTCTCTGGTAGAAATCTTACTCAGGGCAACACAGCGACGTGTTGGGCAACACAACGACGACTGCTGTGCACGCTACAGCCGTATGGCTTTCGAGTCACTCGTGTTTTGGCTTTTGCACTGTCGTAGCATGTTTCGCAACCATTTTATATCATTAGAATTTGTGGTTAAATTTATATTAAAAAGTGTAAAATTATTTTATCATTAAACAATTGAATAATTATTCAATCTACAAATACTCGCATGGTTTTATTTCGTACATGCGAAGCTGGTCCTTCGATGCCTTACAAAGCCGATCCTTCGAGTTTATTAACCGCGTGTGTTTTTCATTGTGTTTTTGGCGTTTTTTTTACATTTGCCCCTTGGCGATTGCCATTGATTGGGTAAATGGGACGCTCTATTTTGGCGGATTCACGGAGGATTTGGATATTTTACAATTACATTTCCAGAAGCCTTACAAGCGAAGCTGGATATTTTACAATTACATTTCCAGAAGCCTTACAAGCGAAGCTGGATATTTTACAATTATATTTCAAGAAGGTTTTAATTCCTACAAAAAAAAAAAAAAACTGGTCTTACAAGCCATTGGTACCCGCGTGTGATTTCGTGGTGTTTTGAGGTTACGTCTGTATAGTAACCGGCACAAGTGCAAGCTGTTTGTTACATTTACCCTATGGCGGCCTGGCAAGTCATCAATTGCCATTGATTGGGTAATGCAACGCTTGATTTAAGCGGATTCACATATATTTTGGATACTACATGTTCACATTTCAAGAAAAATTGTTCAAGAAATTTATTATACGGAAAGGGGTGCAAGGAACCTAGAAGAGAGTAAAATACTTTTTTACTCATCAAGGTACAATTCTATTATCATTATCTACAAGTACCGATTTATTAAAAAATTGCTAAATTCCTGGATTAAGCTGGATTAGTTTTCTCATCCACGTTTCATCTAACATACAAGTACGAGTTTATCATCTAAGCAAGATGGAGGGGTTGAAGAGGCTTAAAACGGCGCGGACGACTGCAAAAGGTTCGATTTCAAGAATGGACAATTATGTCAGCGACGCAAGGGCCCTCGAATCCGGTACGGTAGAGCTGCTGGAGGCGAAGAAAGAAAAGTTGATGGCTACCTATCACACGTACGAGCTCACGCAATCCAGTATTTTAGAAATTGATGAACAGGATGATGAAGACATCGAGGATGTAGAAGAAAAATACTTTAATATTTTAGCTAAGTTAAATGCCAGCATCACCAAGTTAAAAGAAGTTAATAGGCCTACTTGTCCTAGCTTAGTGGCATCCAAGCTTCCAGCGGTGGAAATTCCAACCTTCGATGGCAAGGATATAACCAGGTTTAGGCCCTTTTATGAGCTCTTCCAAGCAGTTGTTCACAATAATGCATCACTGTCCGATGTACAGAGACTTTTTTATTTAAGAAAGTATCTCCTTGACGAGGCTCTCTCAATAATTATAAATTTGCCGCTTGTGAACAGCTCATATAAAGAGGCTCTTGATTTATTGTTAGCGCGGTATGATAATAAGGCGCGATTAATTACTAATCATATAAATATATTACTTGATATTCCAAACATGCAGAAGGGTACTGCAATGGCAATAAGGGCTTTTTTATGTCAAGTTAAACAGCAATTACAAGCTTTAAAAAATCTTGATGAGCCTGTAGACAAATGGGATATGATTCTAATCTCAATATTATGTAGAAAGCTAGATTTATTAACTAGTCGCAATTTCCATATGGAAAGAAATGTAGACAAACTGCCTACTATGGCAGAATTTATATCATTTTTAGAAAAACGTGCGATTGCACTTGAGGATAGCTCACCATATAAAAGTATGTCAAATGACAAAAATTATAAAGAGTATTCGTACTCGAGAGTTTCCAATGTCACTACTCGCTACAATTTAGCATGTAGATATTGTAATATGGACCATCCCATTTTTAGATGTCCAAAATTTAAAATGGCTCCTTTGGAGTCGCGTAATTCATTTGTTCAAGAACATAAATTATGTTCGCTATGTTTAAAAGCCCATAGTGGCAGGTGCTCCCTTGAGAATAATTATAAATGTCATAAATGTAAAGGCATGCATAGCAAATTGTTATGTGATAAAACAGACGCTGGTTCGCTGGCTGGCAAGACAACTGAATCTCCAGTTGTAATGTGCGGTAGCAATGATAGCTTGGGGGGTACCATATTGCTGCCTACTATGAAGGTAAAAATTATTGACAATTTTGGTCGCGAGTTTCTAGTTCGTGCATTGCTTGATAGCGGTAGTCAAGCATCTTTAGTGACTGCTGAACTCTTAAAAGAATTGCGTTTACGCACAAACACTCATCCTAGTAAAATAATTGGCATAGGCAATAAAGCCACAAAATTATATCACTCAGCAATTATAAACGTACAGTCTAATTACAACAGAAATATTAATCACAAAGTGAATTGTCATGTAGTTGAATCTATCACTACGCATTTGCCTCAAATTTTTATTGACACATCCAAAGTTATTTTTCCCAAAAATATTAAGCTAGCTGATGAGCAGTATAATGTACCCTCGAAAATATCATTGCTATTGGGTGCGGATGTATATTTTGCCATTCTATTAGGTGGCTGTATTAAATTAAATAATGGCTCAGTTTTACAGAACACTACATTTGGATATGTAGTTGCAGGTAAACTGCATAATCAATTTAATTATAATGTTATTAATGAGCCAAACATGTTTCAAAATCAAAATAGTTATTCAAGTAATATTATAGTATCTAATTTTGCCATTTCTGACCATACAACCCTTGAGAATGTTATGGGGCAATTTTGGATGACTGAGAAGGTCCCAGAAAAGACAGACAAGTTTACTGAGGAATATTTAAAGGCTGAACATATTTTTAAAAATTCAGTACTACTTGAAAATAATACTTTTACTGTAGATTTGCCATTAGTCAGCCCAGTAAATGAACTAGAATTGGGGGATTCTTTCTCAGTCGCCCTGCAAAGATTCTGTGTGTTAGAAAATAGATTTAAACGAAATCCTTCACTATTGAAGGTGTATAAAAAATTCATTGATCAGTATATAGAGATGGGACATGCCAGGGAAATAGACATAAATTCTTATGATGTTTATAATACTCCTAATTATTTTTTAGCGCATCATGCAGTTACAAACGATGATAGCAAAACTACTAAATTGCGTGTGGTCTTTGATGGAAGCATGCGTTCTAAAAATAAGATTTCTCTCAACGATGTTATGCTGAATGGTCCTGTGGTTCAAGGCGAGCTCTTCGATATTCTCCTACTGTTTAGAACTTATGTGTACACAATTGTCTGTGACATAGAAAAAATGTTCCGCTGTATTCTCACAAATGACACTTACAATGTCTTACAAAATATTTTATGGAGAGATGATCCAGGTAAGCCCATCAGTTGTTTGCAATTAAAAACTGTAACATATGGACTCAAATCTTCTACCTTTTTGGCCACACGATGTCTCATAGAACTTGCCCATCGCTACAAACATAAATATCCTCTCGCAGCGAGAGCAATGTGCCATAATACGTATGTTGATGATGTCATAGTTGGGTGCGATGACGTGGAAGAGTTATCTGAATTAAAGTCTCAATTAATTGGTTTGTTACAATTAGGTAATTTTAAATTACACAAATGGTCTTCCAATCATCCCCCAGTGCTCGACGACATCTCTAGTGATAAAAAATATATCAATGAATTAGATTTGAATAAATCAGCCATTATTAAAACATTAGGTCTAAAATACAATGTTATTTTGGATACATTTACTTTTAAATGTCCTAACACGAATAGTAACAATTTGAATACTAAAAGAAAAGTGCTTAGTTTTATTGGGACTTTATTTGACCCGTTAGGATTGATTGGCCCTATAATTGTAGTTGCCAAGTTAATCATGCAAGAGCTTTGGTTTTTGAAAATAGATTGGGACGCACCGCTGCCTGACAAGCAATTACAGATGTGGGAAAAGTTCCTTAATGGTCTAAAGATAGCAGACAGCATTTCAATAGATCGACTTATAAAGGAGGAAAATTTTGTCACTGCAGAATTAATAGGCTATGCAGACGCATCTATGAAGGCGTACGGGTGCTGCCTATATTTAAGAACCATTACAGCAAATGACAACGTAAAAACAAAATTAATTTGTGCCAAGTCTCGTGTGGCTCCACTAGGTAAGGTACTTACAATACCCCAACTAGAGCTAAATAGTGCAGTTTTGTTGGCACAACTTGCGGTTAGAGTTAGTAATTTACTCAAAACTAGATTGGAACATAGACTTTTCCTTTATTGTGATTCCAAAATAGTCCTTGCTTGGATTCAAGCGGACAAATTAAAAACCAATATCTATGTTAATAACAGAGTAAAGAAAATAACAGAGCTCACAGATAAATTCTCTTGGTACTATGTAAAATCAGCTGATAACCCAGCTGATATAATTTCTCGTGGTATAGAACCACAACACTTAAAAAATCAAAATCTTTGGTGGAACGGTCCCCAGTATCTATCCAATTCTCATTTTAAACATGATCATTATTTTGATTTAAATACAGTACTTCTATCAGACGATGAAGATAAAAGCTGTAATGTTTGTAACATTGAAGTCGAACAAGCACCGTTAATGCTAGACTTGTTTAAAAAATTCTCCAATATCAATAAGCTACAGCGTGTATTAGCTTATGTGTATAGATTCTTTAATAATTGTAAAAAGGCAGTACACAGTTCAATTTGTTCTTATCTTACTATTTCTAAAAATAATATTTGTGGACATTTATCTCCACAAGAACTTCATAATTCTTTATTAATTATCATTCGCTCAGTTCAAAGGCAAATATTTTTTAAAGAAATAAAATGTCTCTTAGGTGGTATCATTATCAAGACCGGTATAGGTAATCTCCACCCTTTCATAGACAGCACTGGTTTAATTCGTGTTGGTGGCAGATTGCAAAATGCAGGCATTGCAAAAGATAAAATGCACCCAGTCATACTGCCAAAGGACAACAATATCACTTCTATCATAATCAAAAATGAGCACTTACGTTTGCTCCATGCTGGTGCTAGATTAGTACTCAGCTCCTTGTCTCAAAAGTTCTGGATTATCAATGGCATACGGGAGGTCAAAAAGGTACTATACAAATGTGTTATATGTTCACGATTGAAGGCTGAATCTGCTAAACAATTGATGGGTTCTTTGCCAGCTGACAGAGTTACAGCTACAAGACCATTTCAGCATGTAGGTGTAGATTTTTGTGGACCTTTTAACATAAAGATAGCTCGCATACGTAAACCATTGATTACAAAAGGTTACATTTCATTGTTTGTTTGCTTTTCTACAAAGGCCATACACATGGAAGTGGTTTCTGATTTAAGAACTGAAACATTCTTGGCATGCCTCAATCGTTTTATTTCTAGACGAGGCATGCCTACTAAAATTTATTGTGACAATGCTAAAACATTCAAGGGTGCTGCTAATGAATTAAAAGAGTTGTATAATTTACAGACTAATAAGTCTCATAGAAATAATGTTATAAGTTTTTGTAATAATCTATATATAAAATTTATGTTTATACCCAGTTATGCTCCTGAATTTGGTGGTATATGGGAAGCAGGGGTCAAAAGTGTGAAGCACCACCTTAAGAGAGTAGTTGGTAATTTGGCCTTAACTTATGAAGAATTAAATTCAGTTGTCATACAGATTGAAGGTGTGCTAAACTCAAGACCACTGCTTCCACTAAGCCCAAATGAATATAAGTATTTGACTCCAGCACATTTTCTAATTGGCACTGCTCTGATTGAATACCCTGAAGTTAATTTAACAGAGGTACCAGTCAATCGTCTTAAGTTTTGGAATATTGTTAAAAAACTAAAACAAGACTTTTGGCAAGCTTGGTCTAAGGATTATCTCACACAGCTTCAGAGCCGTCCCAAGTGGAAATATGCTAATGAGAACCTGAAAGAAGGTGATTTAGTTATTGTAAAGAATCTAAACTCACCCCCATTAAATTGGCCAATGGCCAGAATTACAAAAGTCTTTTTTGGTAAAGATGGAAAAGTGAGAGTGGCGGAAATAAAAATCGGTGATAAGATCTACAACAGACCCATCACAAAATTGTGTAGATTACCACTGAATTGATTGTTGTGTACATTATGCAATTGATAATGTATGCTAAAATGTTAATTACGTTTTCTGTTATCTTTAGAATAATTGTTATTTTGTTTTATTTTATATTATTCTCATACAATTATGTAGACTATCATAGATTTAAGAAGTTTGTAAATTTATGTAGCTCTATGTATTAATGTATTTTTATATATATTTTAAGTTGGTTGTGGGATCAGCTACGTTCTGCTGGCTGGTAATTTATGTTCAGTACAAAATTAGCACAGAACATAAAATGTGTCTCTGTTGACATTCTAGTTTAATATTGTATTGTTGTCTCTGGTAGAAATCTTACTCAGGGCAACACAGCGACGTGTTGGGCAACACAACGACGACTGCTGTGCACGCTACAGCCGTATGGCTTTCGAGTCACTCGTGTTTTGGCTTTTGCACTGTCGTAGCATGTTTCGCAACCATTTTATATCATTAGAATTTGTGGTTAAATTTATATTAAAAAGTGTAAAATTATTTTATCATTAAACAATTGAATAATTATTCAATCTACAAATACTCGCATGGTTTTATTTCGTACAATATGCATGCAACATCTTATTCTCTTATTGAATGAGGTGAGATTGAATAAAAAAGGTGTTTTATTTTGCATTTATGTTTAAGAATTTTATAAAGAATAAGATGGAATAATTTCTGTTAATTATATATTATTAAAAATCTGTAAATGAAACTAAAAAAAAGTTCAAGTACCATATGTATTGAAGGATTTTTATTTTATTAGTTGTAAGAAGTGTTTAAAATATTTCGATTGGGTTAAGCCTCATTCCCACTCACTGTTTTGATATTTAAGTTACGTTTTTATTTAATATTTTAATCTAAATTTCAGGTTTTCAGCATAGGGACTGTTTGTCACATTCGTGTTTTAATTTGAGGTTAGTTTATTTAGTGGTTAGTAATATAAATTTTGACAGTTCGACAGTTGAACAAAATTGAATGTGGAATAATTAAAATTACTATTTTTAATAACAATTAGTAATAGAAATTGTTTTTACTTCTTTATTTTTGATCAACTGACCACTGAACTTCTTTTAAAAATAAACGCTACTGCAATTTGACAGATTGTCACATTTTGGAGGTTATAATATAATATAGTTTTTTCTAATTAAACTTTGTAGGTTAGGTTCTAAAAAACATCAAAATTAAAACAGTGAGTGGGCCCACTACTTGTGATGACGACTTTTTGAGTAGGGTGTATTCAAGTTGTTTCCCATTAGTACACTTTATCATGAGATGAACCGACGGTTCGAGCTGATTTCAAGGTTCACTTCGTACTTCTCATATATAATTTAATTTGCAATACTTGTTACCTTACTACAAGCTAATTCAAGTGTAACATTACGTTACATTTTCTACCAGGAAACTTGTATTTTTTTTCTAAAACTACCAGTTATATAGAAATCTATAAAAAAGTACATTATTTAGATCAATGCTATTTGTTCAAATATATAATTTGAATGCTCCCTATTTCTGTAAAGAATAATTGCACATTTTATTATAAAAACTATGCCATCTCGCTTAATCTAATAATGTTTATATGTAAAATATTTGTTGTTTCATTCACTCTTTACATCACAGGTGCGAGAATTATGTCGTAAGTGAACTGATGCACCAAAAAACAACAATTTACTCGTCACCCGTTGCACGTCACGCTGTGGGCTCTTGAATCGTGAGGGCCGCGGGGGTTGGCGGTCTGTAGGTTAAATACAGCGGTGGGGAACCCTTTTACGAAAGAATCTTGCATACAATTTCAGAGATAATAAATAAAGTTGGTAGAGTACTCATAGTGCCGATTTTTCAACAGCCAGTAACTACAGTTATTACGTTAAGCTAATAAATAGCGTTTTCAATTATAGATTTATCAAAGACCATAATTAACCAATGCAAAATGTAATTTGGGTATTTTACCTGATTAACAGTTACGTTCTTCTCGAACAAAAATAAGAGCTAGAAACAAAAGTAACAACCGAGGTTTATACTAAACCACGGTTAACTATTGAACAATTGGCTCTTAGCGTGTTATTCTCTCGTCTATGTTTTATGGAAATGCAAGAGATTTTATATAATTTATGCAATTTTTATTTAAATACAAATATTTTATTATTTGTTCAACATATTCGCAAGAATACATAGAAAAGCATAGCATAGCATAGCTCACCCTAAGATTTTGATAAGAATTTCATCATATCCTCTTTATAAAATTATCTACAGACTACCTATTTTTTAACTGTAAAATGTTAACAAAGAATAACTTTTATTTTCAAATAACCATCATTTCCACAACAATTTTGTTTAATTTTTTCTCTATGGTACTCAATAGATTGGTATTTACAAGCAGAATTTCTTTATTCCTGACGATTCCTGAGGATGCTACGATTGCAGCTTCCCCGCAAACGTGTTCTGTAGAACAGCTTACATCTCCGACATTTTAAATAATTTTTTATGTAAATATATTCACATATGGATTTTGTATTTAATATAATAATAAATAAACATATATATTTAAAGGTTGCGCCAAAGGAATATATTTTTTTTATGTTACTTTTTTCGAGCGATTAAATTGTGTGCTCAAATAAATATAAACTTGGAATTGGCGGGTTTTCCACCCCTGTTTTAATATGTACATTTGATATGAAATAAAGATGCGGTGTGAACGTTGAGCAGAAGATACTTGTACGTATAGGGGGCGTCACACATGGGAAAGCACGGCACGCGACCAACGACATGTGGTAAAAAACGTTTATTGTAGCAAGAGGTTAAGTTATAAAAAAAGTTGTTCACTCTAGTTATAAATATACGGTACAGTGTAGAGTGTACCGAGGAAAAGGTGTATTGAATTAATTATCAACGTTTTCCACTGTACGATACGACCATAAAATATTATGACTTATGTATTAAAATTAGGTTATGTATTCACCACAATTAATAAAACGTTGTAATTAATATGTATCTCAGGTAGAAAATTGTCTTCTAATACCAGTTTCATACATGCTGACTTGCCACAAACAAATTCTAGTTCATTTTCTACTTTTCATATTGAAATTGTCGTGCAGTGTAAGGTTCGCACTTGTTGGCTTAACACAAGCTAATTTCAAGGTCACTACTACTACTATCTACTTTTACTATTCAACTAAATTGTTAATATTACTAAGGTAAACATGTCCGATGCCCTTTTTCTACATTTTCTTTTCTGAGTCGTTTCCTTTTTTATTTATATCTTCTTCCGCTACCATTATACTTCTTCTTTGTTATCTTGTTCCATCCTTCCAGTAAACGATTTGGTGAAGTGTCCCTTTTTGTGACGTTTCTATCACTATTGCAGTTCAATTATAGTTCACATCAACTTTATCTTCATTTGTAATCCGACAGGTGGAGTAGCTATTTGTATTCGATAAAATAGACATGTCACATTAACTTTTTCATGACAAAAAAATCATGTGCTTCTTCAATATGATGGCAAAGTGACTCCAAAATGTTTACTGGGTTACTTTTTTTCTTCTCTGACTCTCTGCACTTTCGCTTTTCTACCTAGTTTTCCTCGTCAGGTTTTAACTTTTTTTTTCATTTTTCTTTTTATTTATTTATATTATTGTACAACATATTAAGTTTATTGTGTAAAAATTTAAAGTCGATTGGAGTAAAACTGTCGGAGATATAGTTTCAAGTCTTCACCTCTCTGGTCTGCTTTCGTGTTACTTTGAAACTTTTAAATTCGGTCCTCTCTAGCTGAAAATCTACTTTCTACTCTTTACTCAAAACCTTCTTTATATAAATACCGAGGTAACGTTGTCGAGTTTTTTTAATTTTAACGTATTTTAAAATAACAAAGTTTCTATTTTTTTCATGCAAAATCCGTATTTTGACTTTTAAGTGCTGTAATAAACTGAAAAATCAATAAAAAAAGAAAAACTGGACAGCATTTTGGTTTTTTGATTTAAAAAAATCCAGTGATGAGTTATGAGTGGCACCGCAATGTTACTTTTTTTTGTGACATCTGCGGAGATTCGCTGTCAATGCCTCATTTCTTGATATTTATTTATGAAAATTTCACAAAGTATTCTTCAAATGTCATTTTATCATGTAGTAATTATAGAAATAATTATATAATAACTATATCGTCAAAAAACATTATCAAAAATATGCTTCTTTTTTATCGTTTTGACCTTACTCACCCTTAATATTCTACCTTTAAGAGGTTGTATGCTTCTGTAATTCTGCAAAAAGCAGTAAAATTGGTTGCGAGACGTTGCATATATTACGTAACATTTTCTCTGTAACTTATGTTATATGTATGTTACATAAACCTTAAATACAAAACATTTCTTTCTTAAAAGAAATGTTTTATTTACGTAAATGTTACACTTGTAACACTTTAATAATGAAAAACGTTTTTTAATGAAGAACATAAGACACATAAAGAAGAAATCAGTTTTCGATCTGAGAAAGCACAAGCAAAAGTACCTGGTACAATCATCAGCCTTATTTTCTTATGTAGAAATTCTTCTGCTGAAGCAGTTGTATGAAATCCCGTTCGCTGGGAAGTAATTTAAAGGTTAAAATAATATAAAATAGAAATTAATAAAATACCTTTTTAAAAATGATTTTTATATACAATCCTTATCCCTTATATACTGTTTTAAACATGAAATCTAAATATATAAAAGTGTATGATATAACATTTTAAATTCTATGTGATATTAATTACGTATAAATAATTTATAAAACTTATTTCATATCAGACCCTCTAACTTCTAAGTGCGCACACTCCGTAGCTCCGCCCACAAGTTTAGAACATCCAATAAAAACCGATACGTTTATATACTCAGTCAGGAAGGGCGGGAGTTATTATTATATAAGGTTTACCTATGAGCTATCTGTTTTATTAGATGTTTTATATAACACAGCTACGAGTTATATAGCTGCGATATATTATGTTTATAATTAATTATGTTTTCTTCCAATAACTGTAATAAAATGTCCGTTAAAAGTCTACGAAATGCGGGAGGATGCATGTGCATGTGCTTGTGTCTTCATTTAAGTCTGTGTTTTGTCTAAACGAACACCTGGAGAGGTCTTGTTGAAGTAATTACGAAGTCGGAATAATAAGTTAAACTTTAGTGGTTTTTTAAACAAAGAATATTATGTAAATTGAAAACAAAGAAAAATTATTATAGGGGTTGGATTAATTGCTAAGGGTAGGCATATCCGCGTCGTACGAGTATACAAAGATTTTGTAGGCTACTGTTAGTACCATAATTTATATTAGATTTTGATTTTTAAATAGGGGTGACGAGTCTACTACACTCTGACTATTTATTTGTTCAATTATCGAGAAAATAAACGCATCGGATTTATCGTATGAAAAGTTAAAGAAAAGGGAAGACGACTGCAGAGAGTTTCTGTATGTTTAGAGGTACAAATGTGTTATTTTCCGGATTTTCAATAAGATTGCTTATCATGTAGAAAATGAACGTTGGAATTACCTTGTAATAAGCTATGCTTAGATTGCAGAATAATTTTGAAAATTTGAGATAACCAGCGCAAACGATAGAAGGTGTACTAAACCATTTAGTGGCATAGAGATATAAGCGAAAACTTGGACAGATAAGAAACCTACAGTAGTCGATACCAGTTATTGTCTCAGTAGACACGCAGCTTTCCATCACTTTTATTTAATACGATAAATTTAATGCGTTTGATGCGGACCATGTAGTGGAAACTTTCTTTAGGAACCTCAGGATCAGTGCCACAGGCTGAAAATATCAGAAGTCAGAGGTCAATTAAAGCTATTTATACGAGCTACAATTTGTTCATATTATTGACACTGACACGGTTTAACAAAAACTTTCAAGTAAATTAATAAACTTTCAAGTATAAAACCTTCCTTTGTTGGACGATTCGTGCAGCAGTGTATGACATGTGGACCAAGTGTGTGGTGGGGTTAGAAAAATCCCTTTTAACGCAGGTCAACAGGCAGAACTTCTTCCAATGTGTACATTGGACATACTTAGTTCTAGTATCGGCCACAAGGTGCATAGTTTAGAGACTGCTTTAAAGAATGTTTTATTTTAGGGAAATCATCATTTTTTTTATTTATCCCTCACGCAGTTTGTTAGACAAACTTCTTTGACTTTAGTTTTCTATTCACCAATGAAAAATAAAAAATTACAAAAACAATTTTGAAAAATTCGCTGGGAAGGGGGGCGCCAATGTCAAGTTTTAACTCCGGTTCGAAATAATCATATCAGAGGCGGCCTTAGCCATTGCGAGACCCCGGGCAGCAGATCTTTGCGAGGCACTTGTTCTTTGTGTAATTTACGTAAATTGTAAGTAAGTATTTTTTATGATAATTGACCAGAAATAAAGTTTTATGTTAGAAGATTTATAAAAGTTAACAAACACAAGACGATAAATATTAATGATGATAAACTAAGGTTTAAATTGTGATAATTTTAGTGGGACTTCTAAAGAGCAAGGCGTGAGATTCAAATACATATACAGTTATGAATTTTTCTACTTGGGTTGTTGCGCGAGAATGCGATGCCCCGGGCGGTTGCCCTGTTTGCCACCCCTTAAGGCTGCCTTTGAATCCTATAATAGCACACCAAAGATTGATTTTCTTATTTCAAGTAGCTCGGTAGTTAGAGTGTCATTGTCTTTAGAAGTAAGTCTTGACTCTTGGTTCATATCCCACAAACAACCATTAGATTTTCTTTCAGTTTTTAACTATTAATTAACTATTACGCCTGAAACGTAGTCTAATATATATACCTGCTAATCACAAAATATGAGTATTACCGTAAATCTATGTAATATTTTACATAAACAAATCTTTATAATATTAAGCTGAAATAGGTCATCTATTACGATTTTATAAACACTTTATATAATCCTTTAATCCTTAAAAAGACTTTCTTTAATCTTTTAATCCTTTAAAGGTACCATAAAGGTCATTTTACGATTGTAATAACAATAGCTCACAAAATTTTATATATCAATGTTAAACAAATCGTAAAATAGTTTACCGAGTACATATATGTATTATATAATATATATGTATATTATATACCTCTGCTAGAAGAGTGCAGCACTTACCCAGTAATAAAATCATATGTGAATCAGAAAGAGAAATCACATGTGATTTAATAAAACAAAGAGAATATATAACAGCTGTCTCAATTTTTATCTAATACTTGTAATATGTTAGAGAGAGACATAACATTTTCATAACGTATTTATGTAATAGTAGTGGTTCCCTATATACCTTTGGTTGTGATGTCCTTTACATTATTTGTATATTTTTTTATTTTTTATTATTTTTTGTTCTGATATTTAATTTCCTGATTATAGTCTCCGACTTCAACTCCGAGTACGACCTCCGTCTACCTGGTTTTACCTGGTGCAGGAAGCTCCAGTCAGGTGTTGGACACCAGCGAGGAAGCCTCGTGTATGGGTCCCGATTTAAATCGATAATAATATATTAAAGCACGAGAAATCTGAAGACGATTTTATTTTGATAAATACTGATTTTAATATTAATTATGTTTTTAATAACAATATAGTGTTAGTGATATTTTTAAGTTTATTTACAATTTAATTCTTCAAAATAATTGTGTTTTTAATTTTCATTTTTAAATTGTGTTTTTTTCTGTGTTTTTCAAGTGAAAATTTAAAATTTTGTTCATGAAAAATTTTGGCAACTATTTAACTTCTGTAAAAGGTAATTTAACAGTTATTATATTTACAAAAATTGGCGCGAAAGTAACTTTTACATAATATTTATTTAGTTAAGATTAAACGTAATTTATTTAACTAAATTTAATGGTAAATTTTACATAAATGTATTTGTTAGCGATAAAGATGTAACAATAATAATTATAAATCAGTTGAACACAGTTACGTGTATTTAAAGTTTATATAACATAATAAAAGTTACTTGTTACGTAAACATTCTTACCTAATATGCAATGTATTTGTGATCAAGTTACCGTTTGTTGAAAAATAAATTTAGCGCCATTAACATAATCACAAAACTTCTTAAGAGGACCTCTTTAAAGATTATAATACCCTACGAAGTTCTTTTTAAGGACTTAAGAGTTAAAAGTATCTTTATTTATACATTTTTAGATTAAAGATTACTAGGTTTTGCTGATGGTCTGCCAAATATAAGCAAACATTTATTATGCAAGCGGGTAGTAGGGATACATAGGATATAGAACTGTTTTTTTTAATTCTCAGTTAAACTTCAGTTATAACATAACGGAAATAATGGAAAGGCATAAAAAATAGATTTTATAGATACGCTGGTTATATTATTTTTTAGTTGACTGAGGTCGGTCTTTGACAAAACTAGAATTGAATATTCTTAACCCAATTTTGCAATATGTTGTCCATTGTCTACGATTTTATCTCACGAATACCTCGATAGTGTGTTCCTTAATTTCGTCAATTGCTTCTGGATTGTAGAAGTATTAAGAATTCTTAACATTTTTCCATAATTAATAGTCCTACAACCTCGATTTTGTAAATTTTTTTAGATGCCGTTTAACGGCATTAGACGGTATTATTTTAAACAAAGTTAATTTACTAATAAAACCGTCTAATGTTTCAAAAATGTTATTCATGTCATAAAATAAGGCAAATAAGTCATTGTTTTCTGACATTTTTTAAATATTTTTTGTTTGTTAATAACATAATCAATAGCATGCATTATAGCTGTTCTTTAGAGTTGGTATATTGATAACATGTTGAAATTTAAATCAGACGTTTGAAAGTAAAACTGCGTATTTTGCGTTATATCATGCAATAATTCCTTTACATAACATTCAAATTCAAGCTTTTACACTTCAAAATCAACCTTTTGGTAAGCAAATTTACAAACGAAATGTTGTATTTAAAGTTTAACACTGTCTCACACTCCAACCGACTACTTGTGATGACGACTTTTTGAATAGGTTGTATTCAAGTTGTTTCGCATTAGTGAATCAAGAAATGAACCTTCTACTTTAATGTTTATTGATACACCATTGTTAATTTGTACTGTATTATCAGCACTGTATATTAGTAGCGTTTTTTCTTTCATAATTTCGCCCGTAAACACAAAGTACAGCTCGCGTTATTTACGAATATGCCTACTATGGTCCGGCACTATGCGATTCCGAGTTGTTCATAGTGTGAACCGTATTATGAACAAAAAGTCTTCCATCTTCGCCTCATGTTAAAGTGTTCTAATCCGACTGATCCCTACTGAAAAAATCGCCAATTGCAAGAAAATGGTTGACCGTCTTAAAATATTTTAGTAATTGTTGTAGAAAGGTACATGCAACACCATATGAACATATTGAATATAGTTAACGCTATAAGTTTTGTCTTAAAAAAGATCTGTCGAAAATGTGCGCATCCTTATATGTTCCCATCATCGGAATCAGATGGCTCGTACTAAACAAACAGACAATTTCCAGTGTGCGACCGCTCTTAGTTTAAATAGAACCATTAAAAGTTTTTTTTGTATTACCAACGTATATTTGTTGCGATATAAGTATGAAATATTTCTGCTGTGTTTCCGGGTACAATCCCCGAACGGGTTTTCTTACTATTGTAATTAATCTGATATGCGCTCAGAATCATAAAACTTATTAGGTATCGGTGTTGTCCATTTATAAGAGCGATGTATCGCATATTCCATAGTAGTTATATTGAGCAGCTACGTGCGCTGTGGAGAACACTTAAGCAAAAATAAGTTTTAATCAGTTCAAGTTGTTTCCCTGCAACTTCCTAAGTATAGTAAAAAGTAATTGGGGTATTATATGATGATTCTTTTTACTTTCTCAAGTTATAAATATTTGGTAGTGTAGCGCACAAATGCACTTAAGGTACTGCCGCCCCTGGTTCACTGGCGTAGCTAAGTATGGGCGAGTCGATGCAGTGCACTGGGGCCCCCAAGCCCAGGGGGCTCTCGGACTTTTATAACTTATATTTATATTTTAACGGTTTCACCGTGAAGTAATACTCTTAGTAAATAGTTATTCCCGACAATGCATACAAAACTTTTATAAAAAAAACATAAACAATAACAAAAATTCTAAATATTAATGAATTTTTTTTTATTGAGAATGTATTTCATACTCACTTGTGTACAAATTTATCACTAAACATGAGGGAGGGGGGAAGCATGGAGCAGGCAAGGGTCTAAGTCTATTACGCAATTCTCTCAAGCAGAATTCTAGAATTGTTTATGTTGAGATTAAGCTGAAACAAAAGTAGTTGCGTTACCTTTAAAGTATTTATATATATTTATATCTGACTTGAAAAACCTAAACAGTTTAGTTAGGGCCCCAGATTTTGCACCGGGGCCCTTAGTTACCTAGCTACGCTACTGCCCTGGTCACGACACTATAAATACTGCCAACATTGTAGGTTATAGAAATAAGTATAGGAAATATGCCGACGTTAAATAAACTAAACTTAAATGTTTTAGGCATTTCAACGAATGTTACGCTTTCGACTAAAAAAAGCTCAAAATTCAAACATATTCTGTTAAATGATTACTATATTAGATTGTGAATAGACATGTGAATCACACGGAAACAACGCTGCGTGTAATAGCTCCACTTTTCCTAATTCATTCATTATTCATTTTTTTGTGTATTTATAATTTTTCACATTGTTCATGGGCAATAAGCAAGCAATCACAGTCCGAGCTAACCGAGTGTCAAACACGTGCTGGGTTAGTGAAAAAAGGCGGGGGCGCTGGCGGTGTGAACGTCGTCCGCGACTAACGTCTCGTGTTTGATGGTCGCACACACAACACACGACCGGACGGAAGGACGGACGGACGCATGGATGGATGGCACATTTATTGTAACCATTAAAACAATTCACACAAATCTAAAATCGATAAAATGACATACTGAATGAATACTAAATGTGTGTAATGAATAGAATATGGAGAAGTTTGTCGTGTATCATGTACATATGTTCGATGGAAGGGAGGGGAGGGGGGCGTAAAGTGATTCTGATTTTTAACATGTGTAACTTAGTAAACTGCGATTTGAGTCGTACAAGAAAATTGGGTGTTTTTTTTATTGAAGTTGTCATCAATCAAGAATCTAAGGGGCAAACATCAAATATACAGATTTACTTTACTATGTCATATCTGCATGAGGCAGACTTAGCGTCTAGCTATTTCTTTTGCTTCGTGGCGTTTTCGGTAGCTTTAGTAACTTTGTCCCCAGTGATATCCTTGAGAATAATTTCCTTGATAACACAACAGCGACTATTTGTTTCATGTAACGGACAACAAAACGTCCTAGAGACGACACAGTATTCGAGAGCATTGATGCTTGACTCTCACTACTATATTTCCGGGTTCGATCGTCGGGCCAGAGTTATATTATCTGGGTTTGGTAACAATCAGAAAAAAGAAAACACGATAAGAAAAAGAAAAAATCGTTAAAGAAAATAGACATAGAAATAAAAAGAAAAAAGAAAGAAAACAGCTTTATAAAGAGAAATGGATTATAGTTGAAAGAATAGAACAGTAGAAGTATACAATTGGTAGACAAAGAAAATATGCTAATAAAAGGAAGAACCAGATAATGCAATGGATGTCATCATAGTGGAAGCGATGTATCAGATCGTGATAGAAAAAGATGGATAATGGAAAGAAGCAACTATAAGCTGTTGGCATAAAGCGGGTTTAAAAGTTTAGGTAGTTATAATAATAATGAAATATAAATAGGTAAAATGTAAATAAAATAAAGTAAAGGTGAAAAAAGGACCGTGGTCCTTAGAAGCCCGTGAAGTATTAATAAAAAAAAAAACAATAAGCTGAAAAAATAGAAAATTATAAATTGTATAGATTATGTCCTATAAAATGTTGATAAAATTCAATATATGTATATTAATTTAAGTGCTAATAACTATCAATAGTTGATGGAGTATAAATAAATATAAAAAAAACGTCTTAGAGGTGGGAATTTTTAGAATAACTTTAAGCACAGGCAAGCCGCAGAAAACATACTACGGCATAAGGCATCAATTACTTCTTACCGCTTCTTAAGTCTTTGTCGCACTTTGCAGACCACTTTATCAGTTGTCTTTCATACATATATTTTACTCTTTATCCCACTTTAGCCCAATGGTTAAGGTGACTCAGGGTGGGCAAATAGATAATTGAATATAACGTAGAAATTAACAAAAACAATGAAATAATATTATAAATGGAATAATATTTTTTCTTCCATTTATAAAACACAGCTGGACTAAACAAAATTAATTTCATAACTGACAAATTGTGATTAATTATAAAGGATAATTTATAGATGTGCCCCTATCATATTATCAACAATCATGTTTTAAACTTAAGGGCTCAGGGTCTCAATAAATATAGACCAAACATAAAAAACTCGTATCTCATATTTATGGAAAAACTACATAATGAAGAACACTTTATTTTATTCATTTCTTTTACCTCCTGACCTCCATTTAGCATGTTTATAATAACTCAAATCAAATTAAAATATAGTGATGGTCAGTTGATCTAAGAATCAACGCATCAATGCTCTTAGCCATCATGCTGTTAGGTTATAGTTGATTTAAATGTAAAATTATAAACTGCTTATTTTGCAAATATTCTGTACCCGAGCATTGTAAGGATCCCGATAAGGATAATCTAAGGTTCTAATATCACAGTTATAAATCTATGAAGATTATTGGTCAGGAACCTGATAAGGATCTAGTAGGGAACTTGATATAAATGAAATATGAATTAGGGATCATTATAAACTAAGTCACATCAATTTTATGGTTCAGTCCTCAATATAGCACATAAGAGAATTAAAAAGAAATATTATTTCGTCTTATTCTTTTTATAATTTTGTTTTTCTTTTGGAAGTCGAATTTTAGATTAGATTTTCTGCGATATACCGCGTTGTAATAAATTGCTTCTGTGATGAATACAATACGATTAAATAGCTTAGAGCCCAAATTTTAAGTATATAGTAGTTTTTCATAAATATGATCATGTTTTTAACTATTTTCAGTTGAAAATGCCTCGTCCATTAAGCTTGTGCCCTCCTCGAGCGTTGAGCCCTTACAGTCCACCGACCCCTCCGCTATCAGCTGGACGTAGTGCATTTCTAAAGGTGCCTTCACACTCGCCCAGATCAACGGGTTCACCAAGTCAGCTCCATGATTTAGCTGCAACCTACAAATGGCATGGCAGTGGTACGTAATCCATTTAGTCTACAACCTATTATGTTATGTGGGTTCTGCTTTTTATTATGTATATGGTACAGTTAAAATGAAACGTTAATTCCCTGTAAACTAATAAAGTGAGGTTATGTTATTGACTCGTGCGTACAGTCAACAGGTGGCAGCAGTTGTAAATGTCAACTTATATTATTAATAGATTTATGACTTTGATTTAACCATATTACTATTATTTCATTTTCAACACTCTACATGTTTCTAAATAATTGATATACGAATTAATGATCCATTTATAAACAAAGCTTGCACACATTTTTTAAAGTTTATATAATTTAAATAGCTCAATCGTGTGCAAAGTTATTAACGTTTTTATACGAGGCATGTTTTTTAAGTAAGTACCGTTTTGCGTTTCCGCCTTTGCAGCGCTACGGTCGGCGTTCCGAGCATGCGCGCTGGTTACCTACATCTCTTGTCTAAGCACTACGCCATTACAGTCTGATTCTTCATTGTATACGTTGTTTACTGAGTGTTTAAGATGCCTCCGACAATCGTGAGTCCCGCCGATTGTGAAGTACGGGCTGTTATACGATTTTTTAGTGCTAAAGGCGTAAAACCGATCGATATTCATCGTGAGATCTGTGAAGTTTACGGACAAAACATTATGAGTGATGGAATGGTAAGGAAATGGGTGAGAGCATTTAAAGATGGCCGCACAAATGTGCATGATGAAGAACGGAGTGGGAGTCCTTTGGTCTTTAATGAAGATTTTGTGCAGAAAGTGGAAGAAAAGGTGAGAGAAAACAGACGCTTTACAATTTCATCAATGTGCGTCTGGTTTCCTCAATATTCTCGTAGTGTTGTGATACAGTGGTTAACAAGTCAGGCGGCAGAATTTTATGAGGAGGGTATTCAAAAACTGGTGCCACGTTATGACAAGTGCCTCAATATTCACGGAAATTATGTAGAAAAGTAGATTAAGGTACAGACTTTCATGTAAAAATAAAATTATTGCGATATCTTTGCACGTCTTTTTTTAATTCCAAAACGGTACTTACTTAAAAAACACGCCTCGTATTTGAAAATATACATACAAATTTGTAAATGGATTGTCATTTTAGTACACTGTCGCCATCTATATCTAACTATATAACCATGAGGTAATGTTTCACCTTAATGTGAATTATATTTTTACTTAGGTATTAGGTTTATTTTGTAATAAGCAAAAGTTTGGTGTTGTTTTATTATAACCAACAACAGCGTAGGCTTCGATCATTTCTACGCCACTGATCTATAACATTACTCTTGCAAAACTGTTCTACAATAACATTGTAACGATCTCTATCATAAACATGAATATAAATATTTATTAACAAGATAATGTTAATATGAGCTGCAAATATTATTTATTTTCATAAGTGTCACTGATACAATTAATAATTCTGCATATTTTAAAAACATAATTTCTTTTAACACATATATTGAGCATAAATCACTTTAAAACGTAGCGTTTACTTCACTAAACACGAAACGTAAACTCATATTATTTACTATAAATTTTTTATCTAACGTTACATTTAAGTATTTGCTAAAATTTAACATAATTCTTTTACATTGTCACTAAATATTTTCAAAAAAACACTGACATTTTTTACTAATATATTATTTTAATATGTAACCTTAAGCCCTATTCTCACTCACTGTTTTTAGTTTTAATTTAAGGTTTTAATGTTAAATGTAATTTTGAATTTGTCAGTAATATACATTATTTTGTAATAATTGCCATCTTTATTTGATATAAATTATTGTATTTAATAAAATTAATTTAATTTTTTTATATTTCACAAGGTGATATTTGCATTTTAGGTTAAAACCTTAAATTAACACTAAATCTCAGTGAGTGGGAATGGGGCTTTATATAATCTTTCATAAAAAGCTTTATCAACATTTAGCATTTATATCGTTAGGTTTGGCGGGTTAAATCTGTGATTAGCGACAGTGGCTCTTGAAAAGACTTAATAACAATTTTGAACAAATTTTATAATCTAATATGTTATATAATTTTATCTATTATAGTAATTTATATATATTATAATCTAATAATGCATTTTGATACAATTGTTTTGTAAAATTAAATTAATTAACTTTTTAACAAGCTGATGGAACAGATGTCGTCCAGGCCAAATTTCAATAAATGTTTTCTACTATTCAACTGATAATAAACAACTAAATCAATTTTTGGTCATAATTAACTTGATTCACAATTTGATAATCACCTGTCAAACGACATTTGCGCACATGGTAGCAAAAATTCAATCAGAAAATCAGTTTTACTTTTTAATTTAAATTTAATTTGAAGTGTTAATTATTAAAAGAAACGCAGATTTTGAATATACTCGTAGTACAAAAATAATATAACAGGTCAAAAGCCATAGAGTACGAGACAAGCTAAGAAGTTTCACTTCAACAGTGCGTAATCATGCTACATAGTCATATTTTCTAGAGAGTTGTTGATTATTCATTTACTCTTATCATATTCCAAGGAAGTGCTAATGTTTTTGACCGCAGTTGATAATATCAACACAGTGCATTGACTATCGTGATGTTATTATTGATTGGCCATGTCTTTGACTCGCAATTGTTGCTAATAATAACAATAATAAATGATACGGAAAACACAGTAAATGTGTTTACACTAATTATTATTGTTTTTAAAAATAAACTAGACAAGAAAATATTTATTGCAGAGGTTGGAGGCATGGTGTATGGATCGACATTAACCCCGCTAATGGGTTACCCACCTCTAATGTGGCCTCCTCTTTTTCTGCACTATCCGTGGACTTATGGAGTGTCATCTCCAGAGAGACCTAGTTCTCTGGAATATAGCAGCACTCCAGAAGAGGATAAAGTAGGTGAGTCATGGTTGAATTTTTTTTCGATTTTATGTTTGTTGTTATGGACCTTGTTATGACAAAAGAAAATTAAATAGCATCAGGTTCTTCATATTCAAAGTAATACACATTAAGTTAGAATATAAACTTAAAATATAATGTTGAATTTAGAATCGATGTTGTGTTATAAATTCATAAATTACCGTTAGTATCAGGCACTTTATATTTTAAGACATATATACCTAATTTGTTATTATCTTTAACTTATAGAGGAATATGCTTAAGTCAATGCACTCTATTTTTAATCTCAGAACTAGATTCTTAATCTATTGTAAATTCGTAATTCTAAATTTATATTCAAAATTTTTGTTCTATATTCAATGAAATAAAAACGAACTAAACTGTATTTCAAGGAAGAAAACCTCAGGCTACTCAAATTATCTTTATTTTAACAAGAACCATAACACTTGGTTCTAAACAAAGAAATAGGATTTATTCTTCAAAGTCCTCCCATATATAGCAGTCCACCTAATCACCGCAGGACATAAGATATAGCTGAAATAGTTAGCTACATAATAAAAATACTATATTTAAGGATTAACTTATGATGGAACTTAAAATCCTGTCTCAAAATAGATAATTAAATATTATGATAATGTTTAAATTCTAAAAATATTTAAGATTGTAAGTGATGTCAAATAAAGGAGGTCACTAGTCGTAAGAAAAATAGGCCAATTTACTAGAAGGCTGAGTAGGCTGGAACCTAGAGCGGCAGATTTTAGGGCCGGCAAATTTGGGGCCAAAATTTTTTTTTGTCTTACAGAGATTAAAAACATTCATATTTATATACCTAATGTTATTAGGTACTATATGTTATTAGGTCTACATAACAATTCAACATGTAATATGTTCACCACATAGGTTTGGTTGCGTCGTGGGCACGAGCGAGGTAATGTAGGAACCAGGAAGCTTTTATTAGCTCAGAAATATACCCAAAACCTATTTCTTGTGCAATCTTAACTAAATCGTTGGGTTGTAAAAATAATCCAGGAATTGACACTTTGTAGAGATCGGTAGGGGCGGCAAAATTTTAAATAGCCTACTGGCGGCAAATGCATAAATCTGCCACTGCTGACAAAACAAATATCATCAAACTTTTCAGCCTTTGATGATATGCCTCAAAAGAAACAACAGTTTGCATGTTGAGAAATAATTACATAAAAAGGTATCTTTTTTATATAATTGTTCAGGTTTTCTGGTAATAAAAATTACCACGTCTCTTTATTTACAAAGCTGTATGATTTTACTATTGCCCATCACAGACTCAGAGCGGCCGGCGCCTACAAAACATAGCCAAAATAAATATTGATAAAAAAACTATGAAATTCTATGAGTAATATTATTAGTAATGACTCAGATTTTAGAAATGTTCAATGTCGCCTCTTTTTCACACTTGTAAACAAATTTCATTCATGTAGCGTAAGGATGATATGAGGTGGTTCATCTTTTATTGCGTCTGTTAAGAATTACTATTTTTTACTTTTATTTAAAGGAAGTACCGGATGTCATCCCAATAGCACTTTCATAAATTGCAAAAAAAAAAATGTAAACAACTGATTCAAAGACTACAAAATATTTTTGTTTACTTGATAGAGAAATGTCAATAGATTCAGTAAGATTTGTTTCATTTTTTTAAATTAATTACTACGATTTTAGCAACTAGTATCTATATCCCGAAATAATTGTAATTCTTAATATTGTAGATTTCTTTGTTAGCAGATTTGTTGAAATGTTGGTTTGATTATTATCTAGTGAGTTATTTTTTTGCAAGTTAAAGAATATATTAGAACTTAATATATATCAGAAATTTTAGAATATATCAGTATCAGACAAACACTGGATTATCGTATCTGAACGTTGATCTGAACAGAGGCGAAGTTCTGATCTTTTTTTAAATTTTCTATAATACTACAACTAAGTACAGATACACTTATCTAGTAGCTTAAATTTCAATAATTACACGGTGTGGTAGAGATTGCTCCAATGAACAATTATACATGATTAGGTTACTTAGGTCCGAGTGTTTAGTCCTGCGAAGTCTTCGAACATCATTACTATCAAGCAACATTTGCGTCACGGTGATGTTTTCGTGGTTACGAAGTCTCAACTTGTGCTTTGCTGCTATAGATTTGATTTCTTCTCCGACTGTGCTAATCTTCAGATCTCTATGTATGTCGTCATTGCAGATATACCACGGTGCTTTAACTATTCCAGAAATTTATTTTGGAACGTTTGTATTTCTTTAACGTTAGATTTCTTAGTGCAACAAAGTGTCACTTCATAGTCCACACTGACTTTAGCACTTATTTATATATGAGCAGCTTGTTTTCAATGTTTAGTTCAGAGCGTCGCCCAATTAGCCAATACATATTCCTGAATGTTTTGTTCAGTTTTTGACGTGCGTTTAATCTGAGAATTCTGATCAGGGGTCCTATTTTTGAGTCTTGCAAACAATGATCGTGATCGAACAGATCTGTTTTATATGAGTGAAACATTTTACGAATCACTTTTAAAAGAGTATTCCTGTATTATTCCTAAATGTTATTATTAATTACTATTATAGTTCAGGGATCTTTTAAAAGTTATTCGTAAAATGTTTCACTCATATAAATCATATCTGTTCGATCATGACCATTGCTCGCAAGACTCAGGAATAGGGCCCCTGTAGATCTGAAAGTATGGGAAGACCATACTCTCAGATTTTTTTTGTAATCAGATCTTAGACAATAAAAGTATCTGATATGTAAAAAACACGCCGATATAACTGCAGTGAAACAGTCTTTATTAGAGTTGGCGCTGCGCACTTAATGCTTAAAACAAGTATACTTTGAAATCGCACATTTTGAAATCTAATCGGACCGTGTAATCTGAAATCGGTGTGAAATCTGATCTGTAATAAAATAGGAACCAATTTTCATGAAATATGAATCTGTCATATAGAATTTTGGAAAGCAGTGCATGTTTCAAACTTGCTGCAACGAAATTCATTTTCCACCTGGGTGATTGAATGAAAAATTACATAAAATTTACGTAGACGAAAGAAGTTTTTATTGAAATACAATAAAATATTTTTCTATTTCTTTCTGCAGATGACGATGGCCCTCTTAATCTGTGCACCCGGCCCTCGCGGTCACTGAGCATTTGGTCACCTGGCAGTCTTTGCGAACGCGAACGAATAAAAGCGCCTGCAGACAGTGGATGCGACGTAGAGACGGAAGACGTCGGACCCGCAGATTCAACGCACTCTCCTCAATGTTCTATAGTGGTTTCCAGTAGAACATTGATACCAACCCCACCTGTAAGATGCGGCAATAATAACGGAAAGAGTGAAGCCTGGGACAAATATGAACCACCACTAACACCACCAAACAACCAACACAGTCTTCAACACCAGCACCAGCACCAGCACCAGCACCCGCATATGCAACACATTGTTAACAGTAGGCTGACGGTGACATCTTGCGGCAGTAAAATACAACGAGGGATCGAACGAACGTTTCAGGTTAGTCATAAATTCATAATTGATATTATTACCCGTTTGTAACTGAATTGTGAACAGCGAATCAATATTACACTTGCATGCATGTTATAAAGGTAAAATTCAAGTGAAAATGAACGACATACATTCATACATCAATGCACAGGTGCCCTTCTTTGAAGTGTTTGGAGAAGTCTTACCACTGATAACTTCCTAAAATGTTGACAGTTTTTATGGTGTCGTGGCCTTATAAGTTGTATGAACAGGGCAACCGCCCGAGGCCTCGCATTTTTGCGCAACAACCCAAGTAGAAAAATTCATTACAATATATCTATTTGAATCTCGAGCCTCGCTGTTTAGAAATCCCACTAGAATCACTGCGTAATTCTTTTAAGGCATTCATGTACCTTACTTTATCATCATTAATATTTGTCGTCTTCGTGCTTGTTACACTACTTTAACGTTACTACTACGTTAACTGCGTTAACTTTTATAAATCTTCCAATATAAAATTTTATTTGAATGCAAAGGTCTGCCGCTTCGGGGGCTCGCAATGGCTAAGGCCGCCTCTGTGAATATGAGAGCACATAATAAAATTACTTTCGATATCAATCAAACCCCGTAAATATAGCGCTGTGTATATATAATACACAATTTTATCTTTAATTTTGTGTACAATACATATTAATTTGCATATCTTAAGTAATTTAAATATAATTTTGTTTACATATAATTAAAATGGTATTTATGGTTATTAACTTAAAAACACTGACTCCCAAAACTTTACTTTAAAACTTTTATTCAATGGCAGAAACGCAAGAGAAATTGACAATAGATAAAATAGTATCTGAAATTTTTTGCTTTGGAGTCAAGAAATCCTTGGTTTTATATAGAACAGCGTAGTGTGGTTGTTTCATTCAAATTTAAGTAAGAAAACATGGTTTAGAAATGAGTCCCGCAAAATTATATCAACGTGATTATATCAATGTGATCAATTATATCAATGTGACGTCACAATATTCTAACCGCTTCTGCCTCCCCTCCCCCCTATTGACGCATCTTGTCACATTTGTGGACTTTCTTCCCCCCTCACGCCTTACGTGTGACGTAACTTATACATGACCCTTAAAGCGAAACTTTAAGTAAAAAATAACACATAAAATTACGTTTTATGTTTAGCGAGATACTAATACCTGACGAACGTAATGGAATATTTTACCCGGTGATTGTTTGTTTGTTCTGAATACATTGTAGAGATATCCTATACAGTATCAGTGCTACGTTGAGACACTTGTTATAAGATTTAAACAATATTTCTATGTCGAAAAATAAATAAAAAAATCTCAAAGCAAATAATACTGTTAAATATAGATGAAGCATTGTCATATGACTGTATACGACAAGTATATTTAAAATAATTCATTTAAAACAAATATATAACGCGGTACACAGCTGTTTAAATCTGTTGTAATTAAAGGAAAAGAAGAAGAAGCAGAAGAGAAGAAGGTAAGGTCGTAGCAGCAATTGACGCAACTATTTTTAATTTAAATATAACTCAGAAAAACAATGATCTAAATATGTAAATATACATGGTTTACCAGTATCGCAGATTGTTGACTCAAATGTTGTTTTTTTAATCGTATCAAAACAAGATGGAAGTAATGTCGACTGTCAAACGTTTTTTTTTCATCTTTTATCATAAATATTAACGCTGTATTGTTTCGTGTTACAACAAGATATAACAAGAGATATCCTGTGTTGATAAAATAATAGAATCCTAACTAATTGTATTGTTGTCGATGTATTGTTGTCCCTAAATAGATAGAATTATGATGTAATGAAGCTGATCTCATCCGATTTTGGTTCTTATGAGTATCTTACTATACCGGACCGGATGTTTTAACTTCATTTAAATGTTTCTTCTTTCTTGCACCATGGATGAGGTTTTAATGAGGTGCATTTGTTTCATTATTTACAGAAACAAAGATTTAATAACTATATCTAGTATATCCGTCGGAAATCTAGTTTCATTCATAGGCAAAGATTCAGGGATTTATTAAATGTAACGTGTACATGAAAAGTAACGTATCACATAAAAGAGAATCATAAAACTTCCTAAGAACACTGTTTCAAAGATTAAGAAGGTTTAATTCATTGTATTTAATTTAAATTGTATAGCATATGGCATTATGCGTAGTCATTCCCGTGCCATTTTTAATTTAATTATAAATTATACTGTATTATATTATAACCTCCAAAATGAGACAATCTGTCAAAATACAGTAGGATTTATATTTAAAAGAAGTTCAATGTCAGTTTGTCAAAAATAAAGAAACAAAACCAATTTCTATTACTAATTGTTATTAAAAACAGCAAATTTAATTATTTCACTGAATTCAATTTCGTCCAACTGTCGAACTGTCAAAATTTATATTACTAACGACGCAGGCGCACCAACTAAATTAACTGAACTCAAATTAAAACGCGAATGTGACAAGGAATGCCTATTCTGAAAACCTAAAATCTAGATTAATATAATAAATGCAATTAGTAAATTAAATATCAAATATCTCCCTCTAGTAATTCTAGTGCCAACAAACTAGATACAATATATGTCTTAAAATATAAAGTACCAGTAAAATAGTACCTTAAAATAGAAAGTGGCAGTAATTTATATGAAAATATAACAACAGATTATGTCTTTGATGATGAATTGGTTTGAAATTATATAAAAATGAATTTCAAAAAGCTTCTAAAAGTGTTACCAATATTTCGTTCTAAATTTCGCAGTATAACCCTGATACAAATATAGACTGCCTAGATCTTGCCTGCCTAATATTGTACTAATATTATAAACGCCGCATGATTTATAATTAGTAACTTCTAATTATTTCTGACATTAGGTAAAATCATTTACGCAACAGCAAAATTTTGTTATGTTAGATTAACCTTAAATACACGTAACTATGTTTAGTGGAATAAATTTTCTATTGTATAAAAATATTGTTGTTTAAAAAAGGTTGAATTATGTTGTAATATATTCATGTAAAATATTGTATATATATTAATTGAATTTATTCATATAATTTTTTATTATCCTCTTTATCAGTGGAAGTAGTATATATTACTACTTCTTGTTAGTTATTATCTATTGTAACATGCAATCCATTATGTTTTACTAATTTACGAGTATTGTTGGGTATTTATCAAGAAGACGCACGAGACACTAAAGAAACATAATTAATTTTAATGTAACACTCAAAAATAATGTATTATCAGCAATCTTAACCTTTTATAAATTAATCCAGTTAAATGATATCACGATATGTACGACGTCGTACTGTTTAGGATAGAATTAGGTAGGATCTTCTTAGCCCTTATATAGTTACTAAAAGACCTAATTTTGTAACTTTTTCTTTGACGTCATGCGTCATGATATTCATTTGTTTGTTAATATTGGCAAACAAAATTGTTATAAAATGACAAACAAATGAGTATTACACTAGTTCAATTCATGACGTATGGCGCCAGAGAAAAAAGTTACAAAAAAAGGCGCTGAGTCTCGTTTTTATATAATACTAGCTGTCCCGGCCACGCGTTGCTGTGACTAACGTTTTTGTCATATTACATTACATAGCGCCATCTATTGAATATTTACTCAATCTAGTCAACAGATGTCGCCATCATCGTCGCCAGATGTCTTATGTCATATACAGATAATTAATAGACAAATAATTTGCAATAAGATAATAATAAATTGAGATGTAAGCTATCCTTTCTTTCAAGTTGGATCAAACTGCACCCGGTGTACAAATTTGATTAAAATCGGTTAAGTAGTTTAGGAGTCCATCGCGGAGAGACAACGTGACACGTAATTTATATATATTAAGATAGGTTGATCAACATTGCTATTTACCACTGTAAGTTTTCATTAAGATATAAACATGGATGTTACATTACATTTTTGTATAAAAGAGATGGCATATCCTACACGTGACGTATCATGTTTTAATAATTAAAGGGAAAAACTGACTTTTTTAATTGTTAATATCTCCTGAAATATAACGACTTTTTAAAAAATAATTGGACATTTGAGGTTCTGGTAACCAACTGTAGCTGTAAGTCATAGTTCACAAGCCCATTTAACTATCGATCCGATCCGCCTCTGTACATAGCGCCAAGGTTGATTGGAATATCCTAAGCGAACTATTTCGTGACATAATACGAGTATATACCCTTTGTTTAATGGAGATCCCATAGCGATTTCAATAGCTTTTTTATTTCTTTACGTGATCGTATTTAATTGGATAATATTAAAATGTGTTATCTCTAAATAATTAACTAATATTTACATTATTCAAATATTAATAAAATATGGCGGTTTTATTTGAAATTAAATCAATAAAACCAGTACTTGTAGTACGTTTTACAAACGTCGTTAGAAAATTTAACCGGGGCATCGCATTCTCGCGCAACAACCCAAATAGAAAAATTCATTACTATATATCTATATGAATCTCGCGCCCCGCGGCGGAAATCTTCTTTTTTTCGCGGCGGAAATATTATTTTTTTTCATGGCCAAAATAAAGTCTAGTTGAACTTGCAAACAGTTGTGAACTTGCAGGACTGTACATTACTTTTTAAATCTTTATCTTGTTTATAATTTTTAATTTAATTTTATAAATTTTATTTTACTTTTAATTTTATTTAAAAAAATATTTTTATGGTTTGAATAAAATAAAGATTATTATTAAAGGTATTAAATCATTTCATACAATGGTATTGGAAATAGTACTGCTTAATTAGGGAATCCTATAGGTGCCTTATTAATTGATTTTTGGCTTTAGAAATGTTTTTAGAAAAACAAATAGTGCGATAATAAAATTCTTATATGATACTTTAAAGTTCCTTTTATATAAAAATTAGCTAAACCCGGCACGCTTCGCTATGGCTCAGTTTGATATGAAATAATGGGAAAATAAATAAAATACACACAGCCACACGCAAACACAGTCGACGATCAACTGGAAGGAAATGAATTCGATTATCGATCGAGCACAAACATATGTAGGTTGAATTTTTACCTAATCAAAGTAAATGTCTTGAACCCATGCATGGAAGGAGGCCAGCCTATGAATTGTTTTCAATAGTCCTAGATGAATTTGACAATGATCTAGTAATTAAACATTTTTAGCTTATGGTTAGTTTAAAATAATATTAATATAGTAAATAAAGCCGTTTTTCGTAATGGTGTTTCAGGTGCGAAAAATGTGTGACGTCTGTATGTCACACATGTCATAACATTTGAATGTTTGACATGTGTGTGTGTACCCTAAAACACTTGTTTAATTCTTATATATGTGTTCTTATTTATAACTTTTTAACAGGTTCGTTCTACCAATGATCAAGGTTGTTCCATATACTCGTATGTTTCAAATATTAAATCTAGTATTAACAGATAGAAAAATCTGCTCAAATCTTTGAAATCCTTCATTTATTAAAAAAACTAATACTTCTCGTATAATTATCTATTAATTGTAGCATGTGTAACAAGTATATTTATGCAAATGAACCATTATTGTCATTCACTCATACTGAGCCTACTCTATTAAGATGTCTGCTATAGGCTGACAATAACATTTATCACCTATTAAAACAACTATACCGCCGCCGCCAGACTGATATAAATGTTATAACAGTATATTAATATGTAAATGTTTATATTTTATCTTGGAATGGAAATCACACATAAAACAGATTTATTGTAATAGTGTGACGTCAATGATACTACTGCTTGTTCCTTATTTTTGTGTCACTTTAAGGCCCGTCGCACACTGCAAGCGTATTTAACCGACGGCGAATTCCGGCATAAATCGGCGGCTTGGTTGAGTGGCTAGTACTCTCAGAGAAAACCAACTCATGTGTTCTTTGCATGTGTTGTGTCACAATACATACAGATCACGTACCGATACGACTGTACATCAAGTCAAACTTGTGGTTGTTTTGCACTAACATAATTTATCATGAGAGCAAACTTTTATTTTAATTATTATCGATAGACCACTGTTATGAAAGACACTATTGCATTTTCTTCCATATCCCTTCCAGTCTGAGACAGCTAATTGCATATACAAGGCTTTTAAGATTATATGTTACCTCTACTTTTTCATACATATTCCTTAAAACTCCCACTCTTTCTCTTTGTTTCGAAGGCCTATTTCGTGTTTATTATAATATTTTTAATTAATAAGTAAGTAAACCTTCTTCAGGTTAGAATTCCCTTCCCGCATGTTCAGTGTTTATTTAAATGTGATCTAATTATGATTAGATTGATTGTTGTACTTGGTTTAGTTGTCCACTGGCTAGCACTGTTCGCTCCTGTCATTCCCGTTTGCGTTCCCAGCTTATCGGGAATTTATTACGTGACTTGCAGCAATTATTTTTATTTGTACTTCAGTTAGCGATCGTCAATGAAGTAAAACAGGTACGAGAATTAACGTAAACATGAAGAGAACATCGAACATAGGACATGGGACATCCCTCGTTAATGATAAAATGATAATACATCCCTACCTTCTTCATACGGCACCACCCTTCCTTCTCTTTATTGAATAAAGTGATATGAATAAAATTTACCCTATTCCACTGTATATCATATTGATATTAAGTATTAGTTGTAGTTGTAGTCAACTTAAGCAGGTTGTTGTTAAAAAGTAAACTAAAATGACCCCATTAGATCATAACGTGCAATTTAGGAATTAGACGATGGAAATATTAATATCTTTAATAAAGTTTTAAGTAACAGTTTGTGTGATTATGTGTGAGTGTGGTTGTGGGTGGTCTGAGGTGGCTAAGATAATATTACTATAAGTTGTTTGTTGTTCTTGGGTTTGTGATATTACATGTTATCTATAGTTGGTTCTTAAATAACACGCTACGAGAATATCATTTATTTCTTGATGAAAACATTAGATCCTCTTTCAATTCTTATCCTTATCTTTGTAATAATTTATTGTAATACATTATTTTTTTTATTTTTATTTATTTGACTTGATTTTTATTCGTCATAGCCACCATCAAACATTTTTTATACATATGTAACATTTTATAATTCCATTTTAAAAATTTCTAAATATTTAATAATTAATAATTCACTAATTAATTTTGAATCAAATTTAGTATCAGAGAAAAAGTTTTAATCACATCTAATATTTCACTATTGAATTTTGATCTTTCTAAACTATAATTTATGAATTCAAATATAATATGATCCAAAGTATTGTAATATATAATCTAATTTATTTATAATTTGATTTACTTATGGCCCAAGTAGATAACGCTCTAATATAACATATTAATTAACTGGCAGTAAGCTAGCAAGACTGAAATTGCACTGCAAGATAATTTCTGTATGAGGAATATAAAATTGGACCTTGAAATTAGTTTGTGACATGCTAGCTAGTATAGGATAGAACGCAACTATACTATACTTATTATTTTTTCCCTCATTCCCACTCCACTCACTGTTTTGATATTTAATTTACTGTTTTTATTTAATATTTTAATCTAGATTTCAGGTTTTCGTTTAAGCATCCCTTTTCACATTTGTGTTCTGATAGTTCGACAAAATTGTATGTGAAATAATTAAAGTGGCTATTTTTAATAACAATTAGTAATAGAAATTGTTTTCACTTCTATATTTTTCAAAAACTGATATTAAACTTCTTTTAAAAGAAATCCTACTACATTTTGACAGATCGTCACATTTTAAAGGTTATAATATAATATAGTTTTTCTTAATTTAATATTTTTAATTTAAGAAATTGGACCTTGTAAGGTTCTAAAAAAACTAAGAAAACTTAAAAATAAATTAAATTAAAAATGGTACTGTGAATGACTACGCGTATTGCCATATGCTAAACAATTTAAGTTAAATACAAAATAAAATTAAAACAGTCAGTGAGAATGATATTTTAGCTAACGTTTAGCGAAAATATATTTTTAGTAAATTCTTTGCTTCGTTTGAAAGCAGCTAGTGTCGGATACCGTCTGTCATACGTTGGACACGCGTCCTTTATTTTCCACTTAAAAGACTACTCTTTTCCTCTAAACAACTAATAAAATATTTAAATAACTAGGTGTTCTTAATTCCCAGAATTATGTAACAAAAAAAGGGGAACCCCTATGTCCCACCCTCATGTTCTTAAGCTGCACTGCAATTAGAATTAAAATAAATCATTCATCCATAAAAAGGGTTAGCTCCACCACACTACGTCAGTCACCAATACACGTTTATAACCCAAATAATAAAGTTGATAGTTGGTAACCAAAAGTACGTAAATAAAATTATATTGTTTGTGTTAATACATGTATTTAAATTATAAATAATTGAACGGTGTTAAGCTCGCGACTCACGGGGATCCTTGTCAGTTGGGCGTTAAGTACTTTGTATGGTTGCAGGACAGGTATGGCAAACCTTTGTGAGCTTTAAATTATGTGTTCCGCTATAACCACATTGACGTATGTGTTATACATATAAAAAAGTTTACCTTTTATAGAATTTTATTATTATATTGATTGTTTGCCTTTCGACTTTACAATCTACATTAATATTTCTTAGAACAACATTTCATAGAATTTCAATAATTGATCTTAACTATTCTAGTCCTTTCTCTTTGCCACAGTATGTTCTGCTTCTTCTTCTCTTTACCTTCTGACCATTTCCTGCTTCTCCTTTCTGTTTGCCTGTACCTCCGTCTCTCACCTTTTGCCTTCCTTGTCTCCTCTCGACAAACCCTCTATAATCTTTGTACTATTCTTTCTTCACTTCAGACTTCATTTTCCCTTTTCTGCCTTTTACCTCACTCTGTTTACCTTTTATGTAAGTATTTCTTACAATAGTTTTTTTTCTTTCGGCGTTACAATCTACGTTATATCTTTTTATATCAAAATTCAACGTTCAATTCAAAAAATAGTAGCTCGATAGGCTTGAAATTTTGTTGCACACAACATTGCAATCGAATATGCGTGTGTTTTCGAAAATCGGTTAATTTCTTTCGTTTTGAGTTGGTCGTCGCCTGTGTTTGTTTGTATGTGTGTGTGTTTTTTATTTACTTTCTCATTCATTTGATATCAAACCTGCCAGACTATTTATTACCTCCCTGCTCTGATATATTTACTAAAAATATGTTTGTATTTTCCAAAATACGTTTGTGCGTTTACTTTATCAGTTCTGCTGTACTCCATGTTTCTTCCCCTTTCCATTTTCTCCTTCTTTCTTCTCTGTACCTTCATCATTCATCTCCTTCCTCCCAGTAAACAATTTGGTGAAGTGTCCGGTTTTGTGACGTTTCTATCACTATTACACTTCAATTATATAGTTCGCATTAACTTTATCTTCAATTGTATTACGACACATTGTGGTGGAGCGGTTTCACCATTTGTAATCGATATAATAGACATTTCATATGAACGACAGTGAGAAACTAAACTCTAAATGAGCTCTTTTATGATAAAAAAATCATACGTATTTACAATATGATGGCAAAGTGACTCCAAAATATTTACTGGGATCCTTGTGTCTTCTACTTGAAATAAGACACATCAATAAGGCTCTTGGCTCAAGGCTACAAATTTCACTCCTCGTTAGACTAAACACGTGATTGCATTTCTTAAAAGTTACTTCATCCAAAAACCAATGTTACTTAAAACTTGGTTTTAGGATCTATTTTTTGCTTCTTACTTTTCTTCACTTTTTGAAGCATAGTACATCAGTAAGGTTCTGAATATATTTCACTTATACCACTGGGTTCGCATACCACAGGTTTTCTATCTCAGCTACATGATATTTCACATATAGTACATGTTCTTTCATGTCGGTAATGCCGCCGTTTATTTTACCAACTTACTTTAATGAACTTTATCATTCGGGGTGGTTAATAATTTCATATTTTGTGCTTCATATTTTAATTGTTTTATAATTATACCCTACCGTCTTATTACTAATAAGTAACAATAATTGTCAACGTCTCCTATTAAATAAAGGGATGATTTTGAATATCAAAAACGTTGTCGGTTTCTTGACAAAGGGGACTTGTTTTTAATTTAAACGAATTCCACGTATTTTATGAGTGTTAAGGCAAGAAAACATCACAACACACTACTAATTAGTAATTTATGTTATGTTTTGGGGAATTAATTACTTTTCGATCGTTCTAAATTAATATTATATTATGTTACTGATAAAAAGTACAACTTTTACTCAGTAATAAGAACTTGATGAGATAGTTGTCTTGTAATTTATATGTAACAATCACAGGCAAAAGTATAGTCGGATATTAAGTACAAACTTAACTCACTTCTTTGAAATTTTATGTTAACATCATATTTAAATTTTATTCAAATTCTGTAGAAAAGTTGTTTTACTTTATTTGTGTGTTTGTAAATTATTTGTATTTGAAAGATTTTCTTCTTATTTCAGTGCAATCAATGTGGAAAATCCTTCAAGAGATCTTCTACGTTAAGCACCCATCTTTTAATCCACTCAGACACTCGGCCGTATCCTTGTCAGTATTGTGGGAAAAGATTTCACCAAAAATCTGATATGAAGAAGCATACGTACATACACACAGGTTAGTTCTTTTACGTAACATTTATGTAATCATTGAAATCTTGCGGTATAACAAAAAATTAGGAAATTACAAAAGTATGCTTTTGATGCGCTAAATTTTAGGTAGGTCATCTATTTCGTGACACTAAGCTTTCAGTTGCGTCGTTTGAAACACTAGTAATACCCTAGAATCGTTATATCTAAAGAATACCAAAAGAAATGAGAACATAGATGTCCTATTCATGCGCTAAATTTTAACTCAAACTCCTTGTTCTGTTGAATCTAATTCTCTCCTGACAAAAGGCCCACATAATATATTTTTATATGAAATTGGAATATCCGTGTTTATTAGTTATTCTTCAATATTGTACCTTAATAGAGACGGACAGATTGGGGCATATGGATAGCGAGATGACGCCAGCTGTTTATGAAAGAGAGTAGATAGGGGATCCAAAACAAAAAGACCATTTCACTTTTTAAAGGCAGTTTATCTCTATATATTACATATAAAGTAAGCACATTGTTTTAGTTTTGGCTTTGACCGAAATCTACTAATATAGACTCTTTTAATAAGATACTTAGCATCGTAAATAGACCGACATTTCTTAAATTAAAAAGGAAACGAAAACTTTTGGTAGAGAACATAGAAAACAAAAACGAAATATCGGTTATCTAGTGTTGTAAGTAAGATTCGAGGGCGGATGTTACACCTGACATCAATGTTGTAAAAAGAGGTCGGATTGTCGTTCTTGAAGGAGATTACTCAGCTTGCTAATACATTCCGCAGGGATGCTAGTTTCTGGAAGTAGATTCTTCAGTTTGACGATCATCCACCTTCTTGAATCACTCACGTTGATAAGAATTAAGTCTCTTCAAGATGGTTAACAGGATTCTTGTTAAAACGGAGTATTGTTGCAATTTGAGAATACTTGAGCGGTCTAAAGTATAACCTCGTTGCGACATACGGCGTTGGAACAATTAGTATCTTTTAAATACTATTAATACAAACACTTTTATTAAAATATATCATTTATTCGTTGTAATATTATATCTGCATACTTAATTACAATAGTATTTTATTAGATTAATAGAGATGTCAGATATAAAACAAAATGTAATTCTTAGTGTTATAATTTGATTAATAGTGAAAACGTGCTTACAGTAGCTTACAGTAGTATACTTGATGTTACAATTTTTGTTGTTGTACGAACGAAGTTACGACTCGTAATGCTTCGTCTGAGTCTAGTACAGTTTAATATATAATGATTTATTTCACATCACATAACGCCAATACTGGGTTACCAGTATTAAAACAATATAAATCTCCACAGACCAGAGACAATGTTTACAAGCGCTGAATTTAAACAATTATTTATTACAATATTAATACTAATACTAAAACTGTTAACATAATATAATTCTTATGTAATAATTAACATTTATTATTATTAAAATAAAAGGTAAGTGCGACATATGCGTACTTACAACACTAGTAATAGCAATCTATTCGCACTTTAGCGAAATGAGAATCAGTCATTTAAAATTCTCGTCATGCCATCATTTAGTCAGCCCGAACACGAGACGAGAATATTTAACTATGTATATATAGAGAAACAGAAATACTTGAATCATACTCACGGCCATCCCCAGTGACCGAAGCTTTGACTTTTCAATTACCTTAATTGTATATTGTCACAATAGTCAATTGTAAAATGTAGACTCCAATAAAATAATAATACCAACACTAAAAAATCACTTAAAATATATTACATCCAGTCGTCACGAGTCCAGTTGTTTTCATTTTAATATTTTTATTGAATTATATATTTATGCTATTATGACAGGCGTGCTGGTTTGTTTTATTTTCTTGCTTTATGTGGGGGAGAAATCGTGGAAATGATATAAATGTAACATCCCTCATCCCCCATGGAGTGTGTCGTCTGGTGGTGCTATCTGTAGTGTGATCAAACAATCACAATATATGAGTGTGTATTAATTTCCCCCTCCTTCTTTCAATTAACATTATTAACAATTAAGATTATTATCTTTTAATAATAAAATGTATAATAATACAAATGAAATAAAAATCGATTGGCGTGTATTATATATAGAACAGTGAGAATGATAATAAATCCAGAATTGTTGAAATTAGAATTGATTATAAAATTACATTTATTTATTACTATTCTTTGAAGTGAACCTTCTTTAGCAATGGCACAATACATTACGAGATATTCTAAAATCAATATTAGCAACAAAAACACGTCTTTATTCTAACAGACAAATTTACAAGAGAGAACGAATTAAAGACCACTAGACTTTTATACTATAATCTAGATTACATATAACCTTTATCTTAAGCAGTCCGTCCTCCGTCCAACCAGTCCTCATAATCTGAATAACCGAATTCGACAGAAAAACTTATTAGCCTTTTTTCAACGACTCTATTCATTTACAATCTTTTCATTTTTCATTGGTCTTACTCAGTCACAATTCTTCCGCAAGTGTTTGATCCGCAGCATCTTTTTCTATACCATTAATCCGATTTTGAAATCTTTAAAATTCGTTTTACAAAAACTCTATAAAAACAAAAACTAAACGTTTTAATAATTTTCTTTATTTTTCAGGTGAAAAGCCCCACAAATGCGTCGTCTGTTCAAAAGCATTCAGCCAAAGCTCGAATCTTATAACCCACATGCGAAAGCACACAGGGTACAAACCCTTCGCATGCGGGATGTGTGACCGAGCTTTTCAACGGAAGGTAGATCTTCGCAGACACAGAGAATCACAGCATCCGGAAACAAATCACACGTCACTACATCCCCAACAAGATATGTACCACCACGAACTTAAAACAGGTAACAAATCACCTCAAGATATGAAAATGTACACAAAAATGGAACTAGTGTCGAGTAGCAGTTAAAATAAACAGAAAAACTTATAAAGTGTATGTTCAGCATTATATATACATTACAGTGAAACTTTAGTCCAGTAAAAACTGATAGAAATGAAATCATTCAAAATGTGCCTTAAAAGCTAGTTATTGATTAAATTGAACATTAGAAATGTGTAAAATAGTTCGTCATTAAAAAGAAAAGATTAATTAAATATGTAAATAAAATAAATAATGTTTTAAATAATAAGAATAATAGTCTATTAATAACCAAAGTTAACTTAATAAAAAAAAGTTAAAAAAATATTTAATTTAAAACTAACGCTTATTGGCTAAATAAATTGGTACCAAATATGTTGTATATATGTTTAATATTAATAATTATTTTAATTTAAGTTTAGGTTTAATAAAACACGACACGTTGTTTGACAAATGTAGTTTATGAGCTGCGTTCTTTGTGACTGTGTTTCACTAAATTAATTTACCAAACTACATAAAACGCTGCTCTCAGACTAGACTCGTCAAGCTAAGCAGCGTGACACTGTAAAAATTGGTAAAAACAAACTTTAGACGCCTCTTTCTTAAAACAGTATTTTTTAAAACGTTAGCATTTCAACATTAACGTAAAATTTAAAGTGAAGGTCTATTATTATAGACTTATTTACTTTTTACTAGTAGGTGTTACTATAATTGAACTAATCAAAAGGTACTCTAGTCGTTGAAGATGTTACCTTAATGTAAAATACCAACGTGAAACCACATGTAAGTATTTACCCGTTAAAAACATCTACTTCAAGTTTGGTTAACTTAAAATAATCTAAAAATATTCAGTTTCCTATTTTGTTGTTTTTTAGTCTGCTTGGTTTGAACACGCAGTTTTGTTTTTTGTGAACATTTGCGCTTGTCAGTTGTTGTTTATCATGTTTATAATTTGTACACACAGAAAAACGCTAAAAACAAAACCAGTCTGTTCAGTGTGAACAGTCTGTTTTCGAAAAACAGAAGTATTTTAAAATAAAATAAAACATGTTTTTGTTTGGTTTTTTGACAACAAAATTGTTTTCAAAACTGTCTCTCTGGTGTGAAACTGGTATTAGAATCATAAACTTTTTTAGATTATGAAAGTGATAAACATCTATACAAAAATATGTATCTTCAAGATATTTTCACACTCGAACTGACCACAACAGGCCGCCGACTATTATTTAAAAAAATTTAAATCTGTTTAACGGGGATGCAGGTAAAACATTCAATAAATAAAAATTAATATTTTGGGTAACTATTTTAATTTATTATTATTTAGGATTGCAACATTGTATGTATTTTAAAAATATACTTATTGACAATCCAAAAATACGTTATTAAATTTTTCTTTTGTAAAAATTTTGTAAGTAGAAAATTTAAAATTTTGATATGATTTCGTTTTATTTTGTATAAAATTAAAAAATCCACTGAAAATCTACATTTACGTAGATAGGATAAATACGGCTACGTTACCAAAGAAATATACATACCATAATTATAGATTAATTAGTTATTTAGATTAGAAATCATTCCATTGTAAAACAAATCATGTTTATGTATTGTTAGTAAAATGTTTGTTTGCTAAAAGAAAATTAATTAAACATGCAAATATGAAATTTTTACAATTTTTAAAATTGTTTTGTTAATAGGTTTGTTCTTTTCGTCACTCTGCTGTAAATATACAACCATAGCTTTAGAATCATAACAAATGAAAAACATGAAATCTACTACCAAACAATAAATACTTTTTTATTAAAAATTATACGTTACATGAAATCGAAAATTGGTTATTTGTGTACAGCAATATTTCGAAAAAACAAATCTAATAAATATTCAAAACATATAGAGAACATTGATATTATATATAGCATACATCATAAGTCGTTGGTACGGCAGATAATGTATTTTCGAATAAGTTAAATTGATTATTGTAATTGCAAAGTAATTAACGAATTATTAATATGTAAGAAAATCATAGAATTGTTATAATAAATTGAATAAATAAATTTATTGTTTTTGAAAATAAAAATCGTTTTTTTCATTTATTTTTATTTTAGTTTTTGTTTTTATAAAATTAAAATTTTGAATTGTGCTCCTATTATATGCTCCTGATCGGTGGCGACTGCTGACTACGAGAACTGATAGTGTACTTTATTAGCTTATAGAAAATTATGAATAAAACGACATTTTCTTATTAATAATTTTATTTTTATATATTACCCTTTATATTATTTCGTGCGATACACGGATCAACGCCAGATTCTTCATATAGTTTGCACTGAGTATCTTCTGTCTCACGCGCTAGACGATATATCGCATATTCCACAGTAGTTATATCGAGCAGCTACGTGCGCTGTGAAGAGCAGCTGCGAAGAGCACTTCTTCGAGTGATCATAAATTTTAAGATCAAAAATAGAAAGCGGAATTGGCGATAGAAGGCTACGTGCTTAGAAGAAATTCAACGAAGTTTAACATTCGAAATAGTTTTATCCGTCTAAATGTGGTATGCATGTTTCATAAAAGTGAGTGGATTAAAGGGGATCAACTTCTGATCATCGCATCGATTACATAACGAACATTTTAAGCAAGTTTTCGTATTTAGTATATAATAAATATGTCATAAATAATGCATCGTATAATAAATAGTGTAATATTCATTAATGCATTTAATTGACGTAATTATCTTGCACGACAGATGCTGATTTAATTAAATAATATTTGTCTCCATGCAACCCATACCAACCATCATCGTCATCGTCATGTCTGCAGATATATCAATGTGCACCATGGTGCCATGCATGCACATGCAGCTTTAGGGCGAGTTCCCGTTATGGTCAACTAAAATACGAGTACTATATCACATATTTCAGAATCCAATTTGAATTTCGCGCCAATCATAAATGGATCTATCAAATGATTACGTTCTAATACTGCAAAACCTTTGAAAAGCAATGAAATGAAAGGTCTACAACTGTGGAGAATTGCAATTAATACTATACTTTTATTCTAAGGAAATGACATTTATTTTAGACTATAAGTTGTTACTGGAACAAGTGGAAAGAGGACAAGATGGGGGGGTGCTAATAGGAAGGCACTACAAGATATGGACTTTAGCATACGCTGACGATATAGTCCTGTTGGCAAAAAGGGAAGGAGAGCTGCAGGAGATGGCACACCGGCTAGGGAGGTATTTAGACAGGAAAGGACTAGAGTTAAACGTGGAAAAGACAAAAATTATGGTATTTAAAAAAGGGGGTGGAAAAAGGAGACATAAAAGGTGGAAATACAAGACAGAGGACATTGAGGAAGTTGAAGAATTTAAATATCTGGGCTACACTTTTAAAAAGAATAATGGAGAAGAGGCGCATATAAGGGAGGTGGCAAAGAAGGCAGAGCAAGCAATGCGACGGGTATGGGGACTAGGGGAAAAGGTATTTGGGGGGGACATACAAAAGAGAATATGGATATATGATAGACTGATAGCCAGTATGATGTCGTATGGAGCAGAGATTTAGGGGTGGAAGGAACAAGAAAAGCTGGAAAGAATACAGGTGAGATATATGAAATGGGTACTAGGGCTGGACAGGTGCACGCCAGGATACATGGTGATGGAGGAGCTAAAGAGGGATAAGATACGAATTAAAACAGGGGAAAGAGCGGTAAAATACGAGGAGAAATTGAACAGAGCGGAAAGCAAAATTTTAAAGAAAATAAGAGAGGATAACATAAAGAATGGGGGGGGAGGAGGTCCAAAAAAGAGAAAAGAATACTTTGAAAGGAATGGAATGGCGATCGAGGAGGCAGAGAGGAGAAGAGAAGGTGGCGCAAGTGTGGCAGAGGAGCTAAGGAGAAGGGATAAGGAGACACAACAGCAGGAGAGAATGGGAAATATAGAAAAAAGTAACTACAATAAAAGATATAAGAGGTTATTGGAAAATAATGTGCCTCAGTACCTTATAGAAAAAGACATAAAACACATAAGAAGAACAGCAAGGTTTAGATTGGGAAATGAGGAAAAAGGAAACAGATACTGGGAAAAGAGTGAGGAAAGAAAGTGTAGAATGTGTGGAGCGGAGGACGAAACACTGGAGCACATTAAGTTTGAGTGTAAGGAAAAAGTAGCAAGCGAAAGGAATATTGGCCAGCTATTAAAGGGAGGCAGTGAAGGAAAGAGGCGGATGGCGGAAATAGTAAGAAGGAAAGGAAAAACAGGAGAATAAATAAGCTGGTGGAGAATAATAGAGAGGGTCAAAAGAAGAAGAAGCAGAAAGCACTTTTGGAATTAGTAAAAGTCGAGAAGATTTTAAGTTTATTTTAAGTTTAGTTTTAAGTTTGGAATGTATATAGGAATGAAATGTATTAGAAATATAATACTGTAGATTGTAAAGCCGAAAGGCATACACAATTAATATATAAAAAAAAAAAAAAAGTGTAATTTGATGTTAGAGGATAAAGTAATGGAAATTAAAAACAGGAAGTATAATTTTGGAGGTCTGACTGATAAAACATATATATTCAGAAAAAGATCCGGTCAATTAGTTGGTCGGTACATTAAGATCGCTTAGTTCATGAGGTCTTAAGTTGAATTATAACTTATTTAATTTATCGGAAGATACGACCGTGGAATGACGTTATTCAACTTCAAAAATAACTTACCAAATATATGCTTTAGTCTTCCACTTGAGGATCCCATTTTTCTTTCTTAGATGTCATTTAGCGGAGCTACTTTCAATAGACCTAGGTCTATTTTCAATATTAGTTCTATTACCAACGTCCTGCTAATGTTGACAGCATGGGCACCGGAAGAGAGTGCACTCGCCAGCCATTGCCCTGAAAGAAAATACACAAAAAAAGGTTAAGAAATAAAAATGTTATTTAAATTAAGAATAGAAACTTAAGGAGTCTAGGTTGTATTCCAAATTTGTTCAACACCTTGTCAATGAATTTCTTGTCTGCCTCTACCCTTTTCCTATGAAAACTTAGCATGCCAAACGTAATTTAGATACTTTTTTATTTCTGTACTGAATCGTGGAGCTTTAAGCACAGTGTGGCATTGAGGAAAACGACCCAAACAATCAATTCAGATGTTTACTATCTACAACTAATAAAGCTTGAGAAAGCAATCAAAGGAAATCTCGCACATCTTTGGTAACTCTTGAAGAAGATTAGCGCTTGTTTGGATGAGATGACGTTGCACCATCAGATCACCATTTATTTCCAATTTTGTAAAACTCTTTGAATGATAAAACTGTATCTAACGATGATGACTTGAAATCACATTCAGTCATGTAGATCTCATTAGAACATGAAAGAAACGTGAGTTTTATTCCATTCTAAAGAACCGAAGTTATTTATCCACCAACTTCTTATAATGCAACACAATTTGAATGGCATCTTGACGCTGCCGCTGAACAATTGCTGAAGGCATTCAACGTTTGACCCACTGACGAGTACCTGCCAATATTCTTGATTTATTTTTATTGGTTTTTTCGTTCAATACCTCGAAACCCAATCATTAATCGGCAGATACAATACGAGAGTATAGACTTGTAAAAATAAAAGTGACATCTGCCGAGCACCGTTGAATTAACGTCAACCACAGTATTAATATGAAAAGCATTGAATATTCAGTTGATATTATTGTACGGGTACGAGTGCATATGTAATTTACATTTGTAATTACACAGAATTTAATTAAAGTTTATGTAATTAAATAAAGATTGCACGCGTTGCTAATTATTGAAGTATTCTTGCAGAGATGGAAGCACATGTTCTTTTTTTGCAGGTTTATAATTCCACATTATTGAAATTGTTTCTACTGTTCAGGGCCGTATCGAAACTAATGGGGACCTGGTGCGATACTCATCATGGGGGCCTTTCTTGTAGCTCCTACACGAAATCACTTTTATCTACGCACAATTGAATCTAGTTTTTAGTGCCCTATGTTGATTATTTAACTGAATCATTTTAACCTATGGCCCAGTCATTTAAGCTTAAATTAGGTAAGAATCTCGGAATTCGAGATACCCAGCTGTAAGTCTATAAATACTTGTATATTGACACCCTAAAGTTGTCTCAAAACCTACATATGGTTTATACACCCTACCATATGTAGGTTTTGAGACAACTTTAGGGTGTCAATATACAAGTATTTACAGACTTACAGCTGGGTATCTCGAATTCCGAGGTGAACTTACTATAATGACTGGGCTACTAGTAATATTTATTACAAAAGAAATATTTTTTGATTATTCAATAGATACTCAGGTTGAAAAATGTCTTACAGTTTCAAACGTTTTAGCTTATTACAAGCTAAATCCAAGATCCATTTCGTATTCTGGTATTTTATAATCCGTTGGTCTTTATAAAATTTTGCTTGAAAAGATCTTCTTAAAAAGTTTTATAATTCTATTAATCAGAAAAACAATGTAATGGGTCACAAAACGGTATATATTAGGTAATATTATTTATGTAACACAATTTATGTAAAATAAACATAAAGTACATGTAATTGTGTTTAGCGGTAGAAGTGGCTGCGCATAATTTAACACATTGCTAACCTGCCAACAACGTATTAACATGGCGGCATTTTTATATAATTACGTAGAGCGGAAGGTTTGGTAAGTTCGCCACTTGCAAAGATACTTATTAAGTGCCTTTGCGGAAACAAATTTGCGGTAAATTTAATGTATAATAAAAGTTTTATAAAGTAGCACATTACTATATAAATCACTTCAGCTTTGTCACGAGTTGGCTTTTGGCAACGATTGATCTTTAGGATCGGTTTCACTTTTAATATAATATGTTAAACTTTATTGTAACAGGTTTCATTAGCCCATAATTGCCGACAGTTATGTGGTAATTATCAGTGTCAGTGTGCCTGCATTGACATCTGCAGACCGGCTCATATTTTAAGAGGTACTCGGAAATATTTATAGCTTCATAAATATCAAACATTTTGGATATTATTCTTTCAGGAGTAGCAATACTTCAAAGTGATTTTGTGCTAAAGAAGTTTTGAATATCAATAAGCTAAATGGGCTTGTGTCCTCATTTTTTAGTGGTCGATTTTTCAATTGTTGATTGAAATTGATGTTTATAAATGTGTATTGGCGTGTCTATTTTATTAAATATCTAAATATTGACGGAGATATAGCAATTAAAAGTTTGAATTGTAGTTTTAGCGCTAGAAATGGTCGGCCATATTTGTATGACGTGAAATGCATTTCAACGTCAGTTATTTGTTGAATAGGTCAGTGCTGTGGTAATGTTCTGTAGCTGTTGGTAGTCAAATAATCAAGTCAAATCAAAGAATAATAAGTTTTTATTTTATTTAACCCTGCTAAGGCAGACATAGTATTGTAATTTTATTGTTCCTTGAAATACCTGTAAATAATATTTGATATTTTGATATATAAATACATATAGCAGAGAGTTGGTAACCTTACACAAGGATTGTGATGTCACATGCACTTGGAATGTGTACAACGTTAAATCCCTTTAATAATTAAAGAGACTTTTGAGAATTAAAATGACTTTTTTAATTGTTAATATCTCTTAAAATATAAGGTGTTATTAAAAAATAATTGAACATTTGAGGTTCTAGTAACCCACTTTATCAATATATAGTACACTTTTATAGAAATTAAGACATAGGACACAAGCCCATTGATTCTATTGATTGATATTGAGTAACTTGGTACTATTCGTACATGTTTAGTTCTTCTTTTGGCATATTTTTGGCATGGTTTTTAAACTTCAAGTTAATATGTGCAATAAGTTACCTAATTAGTTGGTCAAAAATCATTCGAATAAAAGTTGCGGCCAAAATCGTCGTTTGATTACACCTGCATTTCTTGCATGTACTATTATTTGGAGCAGGTTTTTACGAATACAATCGAGAGAATACGAGATTATTAGTTGTTTAACTTTATTCAAAATAGTACCGTTCAATATTAAACAACGTCATAATAATGTAACTTAATAGAATCCCTAAGATCTATATTTTTTGATAACCGATAACTTTTGATGATTTTTCAAAGATCTATACTTTAAATTAGGCAAGTTCAGTTTACCCAGAGCTATCAAACGACCTTGAAAACTAAAATCGAATCTTCTTACCATAGACAAAATCTTATGGCTGTCGGGGGAGTTCTACCAAATGTGTAGTACCCAAGATAGATATTTGACAGTAGAGCTGTGGCAATGCTATATGTATCAAGTTACTTATACCAAGATAATTTAAGAAACCGTCTATTTGAGGCTAAAATAAAAATTAGTCTAGCCAAATTAGTTTTCTCTCTGATTATTCAATCTTCTACTACTACATCTTCTTTTTTTGCTCGAGACAATCGGAGATGATTTTCATAATTTTTTTTTTAGTATATTAGTTTCTTAGAGCATTCCTAAGAAAGGGTTTTCATATATACACGAAACTATGTCTTTATGTATTTTCTTTTTATACTTTATCGGCCCGTTGCATGTTAATTATGTGTATTTTAATTAGATATATCTCGCTTCATAATCAATGGAAAAATTCCATTTTTTTGACAAATTAAATACACCTTTAACGAACACTATGTTTTAATTTTATCAAATTCTTAAGAAAAGTGTGGTTACGGTTAAACTATCTTAAAACGCTGTATCTCGTGTGTGCGACTGCCCTAACGGCGTACCTTGCTTATAGATTTTAACATTTTTATCAACACACATCAAAGATTCCGAATGAACATCAAAGTAAAAGTTGCTACGTTGAAAAATAAACTTAAGAGTCTATAAAAAAATGAATTTACTTCATTATGATAACAATTACATTATTTTATAATATTTTAAAGTACTTACTTATCCAACCAACGTAAACGTTCCGTTTGCATATATTGAATACGATACCCGAATCTCCAATTTCAATCACTTTTTATCACAAGATATTATTTTTAAACAAACCTTTATAATAAGCATAAGGCTGCACCAGCTTGTACTCTATAATCATTCCGCATTATAAAATAGGTCACATACGTTAAGTGCCCAAACATTGTTGCAGAGTTTTGTGAAAGAGCACAAAACCACATTGTGTCTTCGGAAGTTTTTTTTTTTAATTATGAGCACGCGTACGCACCTTGAGTATTTTGCGATATTAAATACAGTCAACGAAGAAATTAATCTTACTTTTTAATGTTGATATCTTTACATATTAATTGGATTTATGATATACTTTACATATTTTTTAATTTTGTTTTATGTTTTTGCCGTTTGGCAAATAAACATTCTTGTGCTTTAACTCATTTATTTACATATTATTGTGCTTAATTCAATTTTGATCCTTAGTATATGTAAACATTCCCATCCAAAAAAAAAAAATTATCCTTATAAAAATAAAACTGCTACAGCTACTGCTTCGGTCCTCCTGCTACTCTCCCTCCTGTTTCTCTTACCTTCCATACCTTCTCTTTCCTCGTTCCTTTTCTCTATCTCCGCCATCCACCTCTTCTCTTCACTGCCACCCTTTAATAACTGCCCAATATTCCTTTCGCTTTCTTACACCTTTTTCTCATATGAAAACTTATTGTTCTCCAATGTTTCTATCTCCGTTCCGTACACCCTGGACATCCTTACCTCGCTATTTGCCTAGTTCCTTTCTCCTCGTTTCCCAATCTGAATCTGGTACGATATTTTACCAATACAAAAAGTGAAAAGATATGTCAGTTGAATCGTCATTTTTAAATTATCGAATCTTTTTTTAATAGGTTCCCTGCCTTAAATAGCTCTGCTTACGTCACATATAAATATATATCTCTATGATTTACAGTTTTGAATATTGACGTCAGAGAATTTAGCGATGTACATTTAGCAGTCTGAGGAACACTAGTGGGATAAAAAAATGAGCAATCAGCGGTATGTTCATCATCATCTATAGTTCTGTAATATTTCATAGGAAAAAGCAAATTTACAGAGTATACGTCATTTGCAAAAGAAGTAAATTTGCCGTATCTTTTTCGAAACGAAACTTTGCAGAGACATTAAGGAATTAATATATCGAAAGGTCAAATAGTTGCTACAAATAAGACATACATCACATTGACAAAAACCAAATTAAACCCCGAAGTGTATCAAATGCCTGACAGTACTCTGCCTGGGCGTTAAATTCGCTTTGATTATAACATATACCGATATATGTTTGTTTGGTTTCTAGAATTTATTAGAGTTAGAATACCTACTGCATATTATTACTTATTAAAGTCGATAGTTCTTTTAATATCTGTTCGTAATTTTGTTTGATTGTTCTTTTGAGTTATTAAATATGCAATGATGAGCTTAGCCACATTTAAGTCCCCTATTGGTTGTGAAACTTCGTGCTTCGATTGAAAACATCGAACGCGAACGCGAACGCAAACCCCTTAGCTCATTAGCGTTATTGTGTTATGAATTAATTAATTGCCTTCGTTGTACTTATAAGCTATCTCTTTTTAATCACATATTGCTATTTCCTTTTATCATATTGTACATTTATTTTATGTATTATACGAATATACTTTACCAGGGATAGCGAACTTTTTTATGAATTACAAGTCACTGTAGTCCGCTGGCGTGATTTTCACACGTCACAATTGTGCCGTAGGTTCTCCATCCCTGTCTTTTTGCTATATATGTATGAGTATACTTAAACTAGAACTTAAATTGAATTGTGATGGTTATCAAGTTGATTAAATTGTTTTTATATATTTAGTTGTAATTTATGAAATTAAATCATTATTTATTTATTGTATCTCTTTAATGAAATTAGAAAAATAAACATGGTTTGTCAGTTAACGGATTGTTTACTTTAAATAATTAATTACTAAAAAGGATTACCTTTTAAAAAACAATGTATAAACATAAAGTGAAAAATAAGATTTAAAAATTATATTTTCTTCTTTATTAGAATAGCCTACTATTTAATATTGAAAAGTTGAATTGTACACCAACTTATGATATTTGAAATAACTACTTTCCCGCCAAAATCAGTTGTTTTCGTCTTACAAATATCTACACCTAAAAACTAATATGCCGTACCCCTTAATCCACGTTTTAAAAACTTAAAGAAAAGGAAATAAGAGAACCGAAATCAACTTGCAACGTATTTTGTTAGTTAGCCAAAAATACATATTTTCTTTAACACCATAGTATACCTATATGTATACGAGGGTAGTTTGATAAAACAGTGAGTTTTTTTTGAAAAAGTGCTTTATTTCCCAAAAAAAGATATTTTCCTCTGCAAAAAGCGCTATTTTTCAACATAATCTCCTTTAAGCTCGATACATTTAATTCAGCGTTTTTCCAATTTTCAAGGTCCTCAAAATAGGCGTTTGTTTCAGTGATTTCAGTGATGACCTCTTTGTTAGACCTGCATCTCTTACTGCTCAGCCATTTCTTCAGGTTTCGAAACAGGAAATAGTAGCAGAGGGGATAAATCTAGAGATTATGCTGGATGGGGTACCAGTTCGTAGCCTAATTTATGAATTTTTGTCATGGTGACTACAAACTCAATCGCAATTGTTGCATCCATCACGCGAATAGCTGATTTCAACAGCTGCTTGTCTGCTTTCAATAGCTTTCAAATACTAATTAAATGACAAAACTTGCTCAAAATTTGACAGTAGTCTATTAATAGATGGCAGTTGACGAGAGCTACGCGGGAAATTCAAAGAGTCTCGTATTATATCAGTTGTCCCAAAATCTACGCCTGTTTCTTTTTTTCAAAGCAATGATTGAAAGTAACATCACACTGTTCAAAATATTGACAACATTATTCAGAGAACATTTATGAATAATAAAATAATATACCCTCTAAATAATCCTACCTCTTTGAAAGAATGTAAAGTATAGCGCAAAATACATTAAATTAATAAATACAAAACTATCTGTTTTATTTTTAATCAAAGTTTCTATTTTTGTGCACTTTCCAAATTGTTTTTAAATGTCTGTATTAAGAAGTTCTAAAATTCAATTGAAGGTGTGTTATTACCTTCCGGTTTACTAGATCGTCAAGTGCTTGTGTCCAAAGCCTATAATCCAACAAAGAGGGACATGTCCATAGAACCGGACAAATCACAAAGTACTTGACCTCAGTTATTACACATTGTGGAATCTCAGTAGCAGCAATACGTACAATCAAGTGGTATGAATAAAATATAAATGAAGATATTGTTTGAAGTGGTTGTTGCAACGGACAGAACACGGTACAGAAGCAGATTGTAGGACAACGGTGAATGGATTACAATGAGACAGCTGTAACAATTGAATATTTAAACAAAGTAAATATAAATAATAAAAGACAGCTTTTATATTGTGTTGTATATCCGTTTTCCCATGTAAAAGGGTTCAATTTGTGTCCCTTTTGTGATTTCTGATCTTCCCACTCATTGCCGTTCGGTGGCTCTTTGTTTTGCGCGACAACCCCGCCTCTGGCGACCTGGGCTTTTCCTTCTACGTCAGTTTGTCGTGTCACCAGACAGTATTGTAATAATAAGAATACAAACCACTACACCTAGAACTATCTTTGTCAACTATATTTGTATGTATATAGTACTGATACATGAAATAAACATTATATATTTTCATAAAGTACTTGGATTTAATTTCCTGGATGCATAATTAACGACAGGACGATTTGAACACGATATCAATTTATTCATTAGTGTAGACATGAACATGAGGAACGATTAAGGGATTTTAACTGTTTTTCCTATTAAAGGAGATCTAAGAATGTCCGTAATAAATGCAATACAGTAATTTATTTGTACATCATCAATTAATTCATTTAATTATGAGTATATTTTTTTTAAATTTTTTTTTATTTAACGTCGGCCTATTTCCGATGCTGAGTCCTATCACCGACGACCTCCTTCTATGTTGGCAGTATTTATAGTGTCGTGGCCTCATATATGTGGGCTACACCACTGCCTAATAACTGTACGATTATGTATGACCATAATCAATATAAGTTCATAATAACCAAACCCAGAAAATATATATCTGGTCCGGGGATCGAACCCGAAGACACAGCAGTCGGCGTCAAGCATCAATGCTCTCGCCCACTGTGTCGTCATATGAGTATATTAAATTGTATAAACGCAAAACATTTTTATTAAATAAATAATAGTTTAAGAAGAGTAACGAAAAGGACAAAGGAGTACTTTGAAAGGAACGCAATGGCAACAGAAGAAGCAGAGAGAAGAAGAGGTGGTAAGGCTGAGACAAGGAGATAATGTAGTGAAAGATACAAGAGGATTTGGGAGGGAGTGATACCGAAATACATACGAGAAAAAGAGCCAAGGAACTAAGAAGAATCGTAATTATTAGATTGGGAAAGGCAGGAGATACTGGAAAAATAGCGAGTAACAAATGTGCAGGGTATGCAAAAGACAGATAGAAACTCTGGAGCACATTTTTGTATTCATGTGAGTAAAGAGTAATAAAGTGAAAAGAAGATTCTGCAGTTATTAAAGGGTGGTAGTGAAGGGAAGACGTGGATGGAGGAGGTAGAGAAAAAAAGAAAGAAAAGAGAAAGAAGGGTTTAGAAGAGCAGTAGGGGTTTAAATTTACCTGTTTTGTTGTTATTTCTATTTTTTTTTTTTTTTTTGAAGAGTGAGAATGGGTTGATTGAATAAGGATCACAAATAAAATGTAATTGAGCACAATAATATGTAATCTAATGATTTGAGGCGGAAAAGTGTAATTCTTAATGGCAAAAACATTAAATAAAAATAGTAAAAATTCACGCAAGAATTTTGGACCATTGTATTGATACAATACACTCTTTATAGCAGACAATGCATTATGGGAAATCTACTGTAAATAAATAATTTTAGTGAGAAATATTACACTATTCTTTCTCTTTTTATTTAATATTTATTTGAATGCATCAACTAGATAATTATTAGCACTAAAAACAATATATGTCTTTATTAACATTTGGAATATTAATTTACTAAAGTGAATAAGGTTTGCCAGATTTTCTCTTATTACAGTTTTATCTGTGCGATGAGTACTTGCAGCATTAAATAATAGTATGCTTTATAGTTAGTGGGCTATAACATTGTTCACAAAAAGGTTGTGGTTCTCTTTTAAATAAGTATGTATGAGCACGATTAGAACAACCTATCATAATACGTCTAAGTATTACTACTTCCATCCTTCTATTTAGCCCCACCGGTAAATCTTGTCTAGAAATTGATACCTTCACTTATTTCCATTCTTGACTTAACGTTCCATTCTTCTTGTCATTAACTCTTATTTTAATCAACATTTTAAAGTTCTCACTGTATTCTATAATTAAATAATCTTTTATTAATTAATAAAAGATATCTTAAATGGTAATTCCTTTGGAGCCAGTCTTTTATACTTTATGATCATAATTTTGCATTTATTTTAACAAATATTTTTCACTTAATTAAAACAGACATCGAAAGTTGTTCCATTAAAATCAGATGTTCTTGTATCTCCAACTGCAAACTTTTGTGTTCATATTTATAATTCATTTTCTATTGAATTATATTTAGGCATAACTTTCCAATAACAGAATAACTTTTGCTTAACCAATAATTACGGTTTAAATAATAAATATGAGTTTACCTTTCAAGTAGTGACCGGACCAGTATAGTTATGTTTGAAACAAAACAAATTAGAAGCCGCTTTATGATACACAAACTCAAAAGTCGTTCCGTGTTTAGAAGTTGATCAAAATAACTGGCACGCGGGTGGCATTGGCGCTGACGCTGGCGTTTAAGTTGATAACTACAAAGGAGTGTTTTGTCCTTGTCTAGATGCCTTCGTGTTTGTGCGCTCTTGAAGTTCGCCTGAAGTTTAAACCCGGCAAAACTATTCTTAATTTATTATTCATATATTCACGTTGATTTAAAGTTATTCTTATGAGATTAAGTCAAGTTATAGTTTTTTAACTTGTAAAGCGCAAACTAGATAATGCTGACTAACTATTATACTTAATAATATGTCTCTATTGAACAAATGATTGTAACGAAGTAATAGTGCCCCTTGAGTCATTCTATCAAACATTTCGTCTGGATTAAGGTTGTGAAGAGTGGGTTCTATTCCTCTTTCGTATTTGGGACGATTTGCCATTTCATGATTGATCCATCTAAAATCTCTTTTAAGTTTTGTAAGTTTTCTTTAGTATTTCGAATATTAATAGTCGAATATTAATCCCTTAATAGTGCGACATGTTACGTCATAAATATGGCCGACATCTGTAGCGCTAAAACTACAATTCAAATTTTTAATTGCTATATCTCCGTCAACATTTATATATTTAATAAAATAAAAACGCAAATATACATTTATTAAGATCTATTTCGACCAACAATTAAACAATCGAGCCCACAAAAATGAGTACACAAGCCCATTCAAGTCTGTATAGGGAGCAGGGGACTCTTTGACATGTATTTGTGGAAAATATTAAGGAAACTAATTTTTCCTCTGATGAAAACTACGCTAAAGCTAAAATATAATCTTCAACTTTTGAACGAAAGAACGGGCCTTAAATGTGACATTGAATATTTAAATTTACAAAACTACTAAGATTTAATAATGTTATTAGGTTTCAATATTTATAAAATGTAACTTCATTAAATTTAATTCGTTCTATCAAATTATTACAAATTTTAATATTTGAGTATTTATTCGATCGGGAGTGTTAACTGCTGTCTATATTATATTGCCATATGGAGTCCTCGTGGCCTGGGGTTCAGTTGGTTACAATTCCTTCTGGTGCGAGTGCGAGTGCAAGTACACCCACGTCCAACGAACCACGTCCCAGGAGTAGCGGCAAAACAGCAACTGTTGCCACAAAAAGAAAGTAAAAGAAGTCGTGTGCCAGAAAGTAGAGTTCACAATTACAATAAAAGAATTGACTATTATGCCTAAAAATATTTAAGAGAAACTAATTTATCTACCTATTAGACCTAAGGTGTCATTCATTACTTACGTCTAGGCCGGATTAACCAACAGAGAAAATTACCAATCTGATCGTATACAATTGATTCTGACGGAATTATTTTCTTTTTCTAATTAAGTCTACAAGAAGGTTAATTCTGTATTGTAAATAATACTCATTTCGCGTATTCAATTTTGGCAAACAGATTTGTTTATTCATAGATGGGAAAAAGGGCACCTCGTTTAAGAACTAATTATTTTTTATATAGTTACTATTGTCTTCCTATAAACATTTTTTCGTATTGTAGTATTATCGAATAGCCTGATTACAATTTGAGTAAGATTTTACGAAGGACGTTCTAAGCCGCAGGTAGAAAATATACTTAAGTACGTTCAGGAAAAGAAATTTCGTATTTTAAAGCTTAAGTTTATGGGGTAGGGTAATGCATTTTGCTTCTGAAACTTTCGACACCGTTTTTGATCCGAAATGCCTTCGAAACGGATACTCTTTTTTTGTTTATCGCCCAAATGTCGAACTTAATAATACATAAATTGAGCAGTTGAGGTTTCTGATAGTCAACTTTATCAACATGTAAAACAGTTTTATAGAATTGAAGACGAAGTTCATAAATTTGTTGAACTTCCAGTGAATCAAAGTTAGAGGTGTATCAGACCAATAAAAAAATTAGTAAATGTTAAATATAAAACAAGTAATAAGGACCTTAAAATATACAGTAACAATATATTGTTTTCTACAGGGCCGAATTTAGAGATGTGGAGGCCCTGGGGCAACGAAGGAGCGAAGGCCCCTAATGATTTTCCGAATAAAAGGTGCAATTTTTTTCCGTCAAGTCTTTCAAAATGTATTGCTTTTATCTCTATTGTGAAAGCCACGGGGTAGTAGCTCCGCCTGCCCTCCCTCACGAAACATTATTTGTTATATTAGTAATGCAACTTTATAATTAAACTAGCTTTTACCCCCGTCGCAAGCGACGTTTGTTTTTTGTGAGTGGCTTGAATTTCAAGTCAAAATTTAATTTTTAAATTGAAATAATAAATAAACTCGTCCTATATTGATTTAACATTTAATAACAATTAATTTTTCATACAAACTGACTAAGAAAATACATTTTTTATATCAAAATAAAAAATATTTTGAATTTATGCGACAACTTTTTTTCAAAATTTGGGATTTCTTTTTCGATTCGTAAATAAGTTGCCAAGGTTAGGCTATATACAAAATTTCAACTTTCTAGCACAATTTTTACTCTCGGCAAATACTGCCCCCGTGCCCCCTAATAAAATTTTAAAATTTTGAATTTTTTTTTTATTAATAATATACTTAATTATTCTAGAATCCAGAAAATGAATTTTCTCCAAAGTTCCCTACCGGGCCCCCGAATTTTTTTTAACCCCCCCTTTTTCAATTTTTGAAATTCTAATTTTTGAGAAGTGTCAGCATTGAATACCCTAATACACATGCAAAATTTCAACTTTCTATCTTATACGAATTAAAAGTAATACAGCAAAAAAGGGATCACTTTTTTTCCAGTTTTTCCAAAATGACGGGTTTCCAGGAAATTCAGGGAAAAATCCGGGGACGCCAAAAGTCTTAGAATTTTTTTCTCTACGAAATAGGAAATTTTTAAAAACTTCCCTGGAGCCGTTTTCGAGATGCCATACAAAATTCGAACCAAACATATAAACACATAAACATAAGAATATAAATATATACTTGGGACTTTATAATATACTTGAGTTTACCCCCTTCGCAATGCGACGTCTTTTTGGCGTGTATCATTTGAATCCAATAAAATAATTTGTAATTAAATTTCATATTTAACTGTTCTATTTTTAAATTGAAATAATAAATAAACTCGCGCACATATACACACATATAAGTTGACTAAAAAAATATTATTTTTTTATCAAAATAAAAAATATTTTCAATTTATGCGTTATTTGACCAACTTTTTTTCAAAATTTGGGATTTTTTTTTTCGATTCGTAAATAAGTTACCAAGGTTAGCCTATATACAAAATTTCAACTTTCTAGCACAATTTTTACTCTCGGAAAATACTGCCCCCGTGCCCCCAAATAAAATTTTGAAATTTTGAATTTTTTTTTATTAATAATATACTTAATTATTCTACAATCCAGAATATGAACTTTCTCCAAAGTTCCCTACCGGGCCCCCGAATTTCTTCAACCCCCCCTTTTTCTATTTTTGAAATTCTAATTTTTGAGAAATGTCAGCATTAAACAGCTTAATACACATGCAAAATTTCAACTTTCTATCTTTTACGACTTGAAAGTAATACAGCAAAAAAGGGATCACTTTTTTTCCAGTTTTTCCAAAATTACGGGTTTCCAGGAAATTCAGGGGAAAATTCGGGGACGCCAAAAGTCTTAGAATTTTTTTCTCTACGAAATAGGAAATTTTTAAAAACTTCCATGGAGCCGTTTTCGAGCTACCATACGAATCGCGTAAACATATAAACATATAAGAAAACAAACATACACCTCGGACATTATAATATAGGACTAGCGCTTCGCCCCGTCGCAAAGCGACGTGTATTTAATATTTGTGAATAAATAAATTTATTTGCTAAATTGAAAATAATGCAAAATATTATTTTTAAGTAATTTTCGTTATAATATATCCTTTTTTAAACTTTTTTTTTTTATTTTGTTATAATTCTTTCATTTACAGTAATAAAGCACTGTATTGACCAGTCTCCAGTGCCCCCGCCCATAAGCCGCAATCATGACCTTTTGGCTCCATGCTCTCTTACATTTCCGAACTTTTAATTTGATTCCTCTAAACTTCCGCCATGGAGCGCCTTTTTCCTTCAGCACTCTGTATCGCATCTTTCCTGAGCATCGTCGGTCCTTAGAGTACATTCACAGCGCACCCGCTTTAGCACTATAATTAAATAATCCTTCGTTTCCTCCTCTCTGTGTAAAATTATTATTTACCCTAATAAAAATATTGAAAAATGTCCACTGCCCCGCCCCGTAATACTAATCATCACCTCTTGGCTCCATGCTCTGTATCGTTCTTGCACTTTCAATTGTATTCCTCTGCACCTCTGCCACAATGCGCCCACTTGCAACACCACAGCCAACCTAAGAATCATCGCACATAACGGCACTGTTCTATCGCCCCTTTTACCGCAATCATTAAACAATCTTGCGCTTTTACCTCCTGCGTACTAATACTCTTAACAATTAGTTTTCATAATTAATACTTTACTGGCAACCTACACACTAAATTTCATCCTTAGAAGTATATTATTTTTTAATAATTATTCGATAAGATAAATGCTTGATAAAATTAATTTTCACTCATTTCAATGTAAACCTACTAATTACATCAATTAATTTATGTTTTTAAGAAAGCCTAGCGGTTCGCTCCTAATCATCTCATCTCTAGCCCTTATCCTTCCCGTTATTGTACTTTCAATTTAATCCCCTGAACCGCCGCCCACATTTCCAGCACCAAAGCACATATTCTACAACACGGTTATCTTCCAGAGCCATTATAATCTATCGCTACTTCTTCTAAGACCACCGTTACTTGGTGTCCTGAACCCCGGCGCCACCCTCTCCTCCAATCAGGCACTACCAATTCAATATTACAGCAATTCATTTACATAATTAAAACTGCACTGTAATCTTACGTTCTAATTTTTGTATTTATATTTACGATATAATATTGTCCTCCCCATTAATTCCCGCTCCTGAAATAAAATTGACAAATTTTAGGCATAACAATCTATTTTGCTCATAACAATTCTCTCTACTTTTATAACCTTTATTACTACTATCTACTTTTATAAATGATCGAAATTTAAAATTGAGCTCTTTGGCAAAGCCTTTCCCGCCCCCACTTCCCCAATTTCACGCCGCTACTAAGGTTAAACTTATTTTTCGCAAATATGCACATGCGTAGTTTCTATTTTTTTAATTTGATATTTGGGGCTGTTAACTATTTCCCCCCTATACCTCTCACTCCTGTTCGATTTCACAGCACAACGAACGCACCAAAAATCAATTCAATTCTACTATTGAATGTAATTTGACTATCTAACTTATAGAGAACTATTGTGCTTCTATTTAATATTCTACATGCAAAATATCATCGTTGTACCTCTATTTTGTTCTTATACTCGGTTTATCACTCCCCACTCTAGTGTTACACTTAAGAAAAGGATTTTTTTTTATATTTTCGTTATTAATTTGGCAATCTATATCTGCATACTAAATTTTAGCTTTGTATTTATATTTTAGCATTATTACCCCCCCACATACCTGCGCTACTGAACAAGTTTGTCAAATTTTAACACAGGGATCTATTTTATTTATATCTAAGAACATATAATCTAAACTATAGCCTTTTATTTCTATATATTTCATATTTCTGGTTTTTGGCCCACAGCGCCCGCCGCCTCTGGAAAGTTGCAGTTTTCTATAGTTTGTCTTTAATGACACTCTACATAGAGCCCACGTTCCAAATATCAACGTTCTAGCTCTGTTGCAACATTGCCCCCAAAAAATCACGCCGCTACTGAATTAATATTTTGGTAATCCAATTATTGGCAACATTCGCAATTAGTGTCTCAATACATGCCCTAAGTTTTAATACTACTTTTTCAATATTTCTGGCTTTTACTAACTCAACTCCCGCCGCCACTGGAAATTTGGGGCTCTTTATTTTTTTTCATTAATAACACTCTAGAGCGAGCCTACATATTAAATTTGAACGACCTAACTCTATTCTAACATTGCCCCCGGAAATTCGCGCCGCTACTGAACTTAAATTTTAAATGTCCAACTATAGGCAAATGTGCACAATTATGATATCAATACACATACCAAATTTCAGTTTCCTATCTTTTCTAGTTCGTCAGATATTTGCAAAAGTATTTTTTCAAATTTTCCAGTTTTTCCAGAATAATTTTTTCCAGGGAAATTCAGGGAAAAATTCAGGGACGTAGAAAGTCTTAGAAATTCGTCCTTTACATAAAATCAAAATTTAAAAAACTTTGTAGGCGCCGTTTAGAAGATACCATACAGATTTTGTTACCGGAAATATATATATATATATATATAAATATCTATGAGTTCTTATGAGTTTTCCATGTTAAATTGGAACATTACGAACATTATAATAGTAAGATTTGTAACAAAAATGACTAATTCACATTTTTATGTAACAAACAAATAACAAATTGTGAACCATCCTTCACTCGAAACAGTTATGAGATATTTATACCATTTGGTGTATTGCAAAGTTGTTAAATTACCTTTTAAAAGATTTTTTTTTTCAGATTCAATTTCATCCCACCGCCGTTATTCAATGCAGCAGAACAGTAACAGATCGAGGGGATTGGACCCCGTTCCGTTGTTTTGAATCATCGGGATTCAGGATCATGATCATCCTTGTTTAATTCTATCAAATAGTAAAACGGATATTTTTACACCCTGAGTTATTATATTTAGTTTTGAAACAACAGTTGGTCATGGCTATGCAATCTGCTGTTTTGTCATCTTTTTAAATCGTTGTAAAGTCATATCTTACTGTTACTGTTAGGCACGTTTAGATAATAGCAGTATAACTGTCAATTTGTTTTCTTTTAAGATAAAAAGTTCTATTTTATTTTTTGAAAATATAAACGAGGCCCGTGTTGTACATTTTTTCAATGTGGTGCAAGGACCTTCTTTTCTAGGTAATTTTTTGGTAACACTTTAAAATTTGTTCTCGTGGAGATTTTAAGGAACAAAATAGGGGGGGGGGGGGGTAATGCATCGCAATTTGTACCTAGGAGCACACCGATTTTAAAAACAGCCCTGTTTGTGATTTAAAAGAGATGTACAAAATGTACGAATACAATTTTTGCAATAGTCACTCTTATTTCCAAAATATAAACTAATTTAAAATAATAATATTAATTATCAACTACAATTTTACCCTTCTATCTTTAACTCTAGCAAATTCGTTAATTAGAGATGTGTTTCCAGTGTTCGTTATACTCTAATATTGTGCAATATAGAAGGATGAACAAAAACCAACTGGCATCTAGTAATAGACTAGTGTCAAATTTTAGCAACCTGCCCCATTTGATTAGTGTTTGACAGCGATTGAAAGCAGCTATCCGCGCGATGGATGCTGCGGTTGCGATTGAATATGTAGTCAACATGACAATAATCCATAAATTGGGATATGAACAGCTACCCCTTCTAGCATATTCTCCAAATCTAGCCCCCTGCGACTATTTCATGTTTCCAAACCTGAAGAAATGGCTGTACGATAAAAGATTTGGGTCTAACAAAGAGTTCATGGCTGAAATCACTGAAACAAACGCCTATTTTAAGGGCCCTAAGACACTGGACTTAATGTATTTATCTTAATGAAAAAAAATCAAGCGCTCTTTAAGAAAAGGTTACTGAATTAGTAATCTACCCTGGCATGTACAATATTTTCATTTTCTGGAACTAAATTACTAAATGATTTGTGTTTTGGGGCAAAGTCATTGGGACAAAACACATTTAATTTAATGGTACTCTAAAAAGTTAGCCAATCTTTGGTATAGTGCTGTATAAACCTATCATCAATTCTAATAATGCTCAATCCAGGTTAGAACAACCTACTCGGAAATCAGACATAAATTATCATTTCCCTTTGAGCGAAAATATTCAAATCGCTGCTCTTGTTATTTTTGTTCTTATTTATACAGTTTTCGTTAATAATTATCCAGGTACTTTTAGCACGTCTGTATATTTTTACTCTTTTGGATAATTACTCATGTAGAACATTACTCAGAAGACAGCCAGGGCACTCGGCACTCGCCACTCAACACCCGGTGCTCGGTGCTCCGTCCTGGCACGCGCCCCTTCTCCACGCATGAAAGATCTCTGATATCTATGTCGTACACGAGGTTGCACCTCCAGCAGCAGCTCCAGTTAACACACGGATGACTGAGCTAAACGTTGAACACGAGACTAACGATTGTTACCCTTTTAGGGTTCATAAAGCTACTATCACACTTTAAATTATAAATTGTTTACAAAACAGTTGGTAAAACAAAGTGATGGTTAAAAATTACCCATCAAATTTATTCTAATTACATTTTTTTAACGTTGGCCTATATAAGATGCTGAGTATCACCCACGACTTGTTGTACATGTGGTCTATACCATAACCCAATAAATTTACGATTATGTATGTACATAACCAAAATAACTTGATAACAAGGAAATCCAGAAAATATAACTCTGCTCCGATGATTGGACCTGAAGACAGAGCAATCTAGCGTCAATCATCAATCCTCTATCAAAACTTCTTATTGGTGTTAAGCCGGCTCCAAACGATGCTACGAACACCGAACACGACGCATCGTGTGGTCGATGCTGTAACTAAGTGTGTCCAATATCATGTTTCTAACGTTCATATTGAAAGAAGTTGGGGCTGTTGTCGGACTTTGACCTGCGTTAAAGGGATTTTTCTACCACCACCACACACTTGATCCACATGTCACGTACAGCTACACGATTCGTCCAACAAAGGAAGGATTTATACTTGAAAGTTTCTTTATTTACTTGAAAGATTTTGTTAAACAGTGACAGTGTCAATAATATCAACAAATTAATAAAATAAATGAATCATTCGAATCAAACATTCATTCCACCGTGTAGCATGAAACTTGCCATGTCAATCTTCCAATATTTAACTCACAAGTTGGAGACAAACATTTGAATGGAGCCAGCTTTAAACACTTTTACTGATATTTTACAAGCGAACTCTTTTAATTGTGAACAACACAAAATTTGTAATATTTAAATATATTTGTATAAATAAATATTTCTATTCCTGACACTAATATTATCTTGTAAGTAATATTAGTACCAAATATCCACAATTTGACGCTAGTTTATTTCACAAAGCATGTTTTATTTGTTAAATTTATCATCACTCTTAAATATATCTTAAGCGGCGGTAACATCATTGCACGCATGTCAGAAATAAGAATAAAAATAAGTATATAAGTGACCAAAACAACCAAAAATAAACAATAACCAAAACAGTAGTATATAGATGATGATTCAATGTAACAAACTTTTTAAATATGTAGTGTGACAGAGGTCAATCAGCTTTGTACTCTTCTAAGAGTTCAAGTCCCTAATCGTAAGTCAAATATTCTCGGTTCTTGTTTCTCATTTCTCGGATCCCACATGGTGCTATCTGAGTAACCGTTTTGATCGACTCAAACCCGTGCAACCCGTGCATACGACAAACAGCGTAGATCATACTCAAACACATACTCCTTGCTTTGCTCTATAGTGCGGGTTGGCATCATGCCCCATGCATGTATGGGGTATGATGGGTAACTCAACTCTACGCTCGCTGTATGAGTAGGAAGGTATATTTCGCTTCCCCATGTTAAACCGTCACAAGACGAAGGCAGGTCGGTGGTCGGTGGTCGGCGTTCTGCAGGAGTCAGGGCGGCAGGTAAGCAGGTAGGCTGAACGTGGCTCGTGCCGGCTGCAAATGTAATTACACTGACTCTATTAATTCCTTATTTTTTAAGATTTTTAACAGCAAGTGTTTATTGTACTGGAAATGCATACGAATCGGGAAGAATGTGAGGTATCTTGCAAATTAGGGAAAGGAAAGTGGAGTTAGGAGGAAAAGACTCCAATGGTTAGAACATGTGAAGCGAAAGCCACAAAATAGAATGGCTAAAAAACTTTTGGAAGGGAACTCTAGAGGTGACCCAGGAAAAGAGCAAGTAGAGGACGGCCTAAGCAGGATGAATATGGGAAATTAGAAGAGCAAGCGTTCAATTGAAAAGATGATAGTAGCGGAAGATGATGATGATGAGTGAATGGTGATAATATTTACCCAAATTAATGCACTTAAATTAATAATTAAATAACAAAGCAAAATAAGGGAAGATCTATCTTATAAATCGTAATATGTAAAAAATTATGATATCGGAATTTATGAACAAATATCCCGGTAAACATAGTTACGTATACGTAATGTTTATTTAATATAAAAAGGTTACATTTTTAAGGTCAATATAATGTGAGATTACGTAACAATTGTTATCTTTTGACATATTTTTATGTTTTCTTAGGTGATTAGAAGCTTTTTATACAAAATTATATAATGTTCAATACTAAATAAATATAATAAGAAAAGATTTTTAATGTCTTTCGCATTTATTTTATCACAATGTAACAGATCTACAAATATGTTTAACTTCGATAAATAATAAAACGTAAGGTTTTAAGTTTACGTTAAATCAGACCCGGATTTGGGAGAGGGCAGGCGGGGCTATTGCCCCGGGGTCTTCACAAGAGAGGGGCCCCACAATAGAGATAAAAGCAATAAATATTTGAAAGACTTGACGGAAAAAAATTGTTCCTGTTATTCGGAAAGTAATTAGGGGCCTCCGCTCCTTCGTTTTCCCAGGGCCTCCACACGGCTCTGCGTTCAATACTACATGAGTTTACGTTTTGTGTTTATCGAGAATATTTCTTTTAATATGATATAAACTTAGATATTACATAAATAACTTGTTTTCAAGATATTAGTAAAGTAAACGCAACACTTATAGAGATCTTAGTACCATCATAGTGTTAATATTTTCCGTAACAATATTAAATTACTTACTAGTTGTCCCGGCCACGCGTTGCTGTGACTAACGTTTTTGTCATATTACATTACATAGCGCCATCTATTGAATATTTACTCAATCTAGTCAACAGAATATTTACTCAATCTATTTATCAACAGATGTCGCCATCTTTTAAAATCAGATAATTAATAATAAATCATAATAATTAATCATAAATTGAGATGTAAGCTATCCTATCTTTCAAGTTGGATCAAACTGCACCCGGTGTACAAATTTGATTAAAATCGGTTAAGTAGTTTAGGAGTCCATTGGGAACAAACAACGTGACACGTAATTTATATATATTAAGATAAGATTACTTTTTTCATGCAAATTTAAAATAAATGTAATTACTAAAAATTTATTAACATTCAATTGACTAACGAAAAATAAGATACATTTGGCAACACCGCTAGAGTATATAACCCGAAAACTTAAGACCTAATGCCTATCGAATATTCGCGGTTACTCATGCGGAGATTAACTGTGCAAGCGACGTTGCCAAATCTTACATTGTGTTTTGAACAGCGGATGATTGTGATGATATTTTTTATAACAATGTCAATTATTTTTATTATTTCTTCGAAAACTTACTATTTTTATTATTTTAAACGAAAGCTTGATGTTTTCTTGAACCATATTCAATTGAAATAATAATTTGCTCCATTAGATATCCACATGAAATTTTCAATCAAATGCACAAGGCATTGAATCCCCATATACTTAACACTAATTATTTCCTTAAAATTTACGCTTATTTAATTTTTTTATTAATTAATGGCTATCATAGAACATATTTACAAAGTGTCAGCAAGTTCTCCATTCGTTACTACTTAACGAGGATCTCCTTCGTTCAACTTTTCCAAACAAATTCTTATTTGAGTGTATAACTTATAAAATGAATATAAAAAATAATCGAGCCCGTATACATATCTGAAAATATATCCCTTAATAAATATACAGCCTGGCGGCTGTTGGAGTGATATAACAATAGATTCTTGAACCGTTCACTTAATGAATACACAATAATAATCGTACAATGTGTTAAGGGTGCATCAAATAAACAACATCAACAACTTATAACAATCGTTATATAAATCGCAGCAATTTGTTAATTGTGTCAAGTGAAAAGTCCAAATTTAGGATAACATATACTGTTGCAGGTTGCAATTCTATTTTTAAAAATACAGTAAATTACAATATAAACGGTTTTGTAACTATAAGCTAGTAAATATGACGTGGTGTTTCAAATAAGATGATACCATTTGTAATGTAATTATCCTTTTAATTCAAAAACAAATTGAATTATTTTTTTATGTGTAAGAGATTATTTTAATTTCAATATTAGCGAATTTATTCTTTTACCTTGCCTGTTGCACACTCTTATATGATGTTTAGAACTTAAACTATGACAGAAGTAAGCTGTTGGCTTTGAGAGCAGCTTTTTTAATAGAAAGACTTTGATTTAGAAAGAAATAAAGCAGGATTTTCTATATATGAACAAATAAATTATTATATACTAAATTTAAATTAAATAAAAAAGTTTGCTCTTATACTGGTGACAAATTAGCAATATTAAAAGCATTGGAAATTAATGAAAATATGTACAATAATAAAATTATAATAATAATATCTTTAAATGTTTAAAAAAATTAAATTCTAATGCGATCACAAATCAAATAATGATATTTTGACATGCAAAATTAAAGACCTGTACAATACCATAAAATTTATGTGGATACCAGGACATTGTGGAATAAGAGGAAATGAAACTGCGGATAAATTGGAAAAGGAATCAATAAATTTGGAATTTGGAAAGTGAAATTACCTTCATATGAAATTTTTAATATAATTAAAAAATTAAACTTCAATTTGAGAAATCAAGATTTCATTAACAAAAGTCAGTTAAAAGGAAGAGATTATTATATGTTACATCCAAATTTAAGTAAGAAGAGATGGTTTAGAAATGAGTCCCGCAAAATTATATCAACTATAATAAGAATCAAAAGTAATCAATGTAAAACTCCAGCTCACCTCTACAAAATTAATATTAAATCTGACGATAGATGTTAATGTGGTGAAGAAGGAACTTTGGATCATATTATATTTGAATGCATAAATTATAGTTTACAAAGATCAAAATTTAATACTGCAATATTAGATGTGATTAAAACTTTTCCTGTTAATACTAAATTTTTGTTAAGTGATTGAAGAATGTTAGATGGTGGCTATGACGAATAAAAGTCAAGGAAAATAAATAAATAAATAAAAAAAAAAATAGATAAATAAAAATTTACATATATGTAAAGAGATTATATTTCCTTAGTTGGTAAAAAGCTCGTCTGTCGGTAAAACAGAGACCATATGCTCAAAACACAGTTGATATTTGTAGTCGACAGAACTAACTGAGCATATTGTTAGGTTATGATAAAATTAGATAAAACGTAATTGACAATTTAAATAATAAACTTTAAATGTCGTTTCTTTGATTTCAGTTAAGATAGTATAATTTAAGTTAAACAGTGTAATTATTATAATGTGTACGTAAATTACTGAAATAAAAGTCTTTGATTCCAGAGCAACACATAAGTTTGATTAAAAAGGTACAATTCCTAATAAAATTGGAGATATTGTCTTATATGTATTTAAGGTAATATCCTTGTTTTGTGTTTTGTGTTTGGCGGTTACCAATTATAATAAATTTTTAAAATTGTATCTTTTTAATAATTTCTGTATAGAACAAATGTTTATTTTTAAACTAAGATCTTACCGCGATAGCAATACTAAAGTATCGATCCTTACATCTAATTTAAAATCTAGAATATTACCTATTCCTTAAAATATTATATGTTTCCTGTATGGGGAAGATATTGATGTTCCTTTAGACCTAGATTTCATCGATTAAAACCGTTGTCTTGAATCAGGCGCGCGCGTTGCACTTGCCCTGTGCTTCCGAGGACTTAAAGACACATGGACCCAATCCCCGACCCGTGTGCTTATTGAGTACATCTGGCGGGTGACGCGATGCCGCTGCACCGATGCACCGCTGCATTGTGCAGGTGCAGGTGTACTCATACTCGTTTCGTAGCGATCGGTGATCGGTGCATTGGATACCGCCTAATATTACTATACACGCATTGCACGGACGTTGAACGATAAGTGAGCAGCGCATGGTGCATGGGCATGCTGCATGCCAGGCTAACTGCTTTGCAACGAAGTCCTTTTCTTCTTAGCATTTTATATAGTACGACTCATGTTTTGTTGATTTTAGTTTAAATCTGTTCTTAAACCCCATTCCCATTCGCTGAGTTTTAGTGTTAATTTAAGGTTTTAACCTAAAATGTAAGTTCAGCTTGTGAAATATAAAATTAAAAATATCAAATACAATAAAGTTAAAACCTTAAATTAAAACTAAAAACAGTGAATGTGTAAGTATTGATTTAAGACTATTTCTGAACCGTCAAAGTACTTGAAATAGAGGCCACGGTTCGTTTACCATTTCGTTTCAATCTTTCTACGACAAAGCGAGATATATCTGAATTTAGTCTTCTTTCTGCTATCCATCTCTTAGTGACCATCATCATCATTATATGTTACTATTATATAATGCCTTAGTTAATAACATTCTTACCAGATTTTACAAAGGAGAGAACGAACGAACTTTAGAGCATGCGTCCTACAAATTGTGTTTTTATTTCCTTCTGAAAATTTTTCCTCCATAATTGTGACCTATTTTTTCAGGATCTTTTAGAAATTTTATGCCATTTAAAGAACGATCAAGGCGGAAATATTCCTTTTTTTCGCGAGGAAAATATAATTTTACATGGCTAAAAATTTTTTTTTAAAGGTCCCTTATTATTTAGAGGCCTCGCAAAGGCTAAGGCCGCCTTCCGTTAATAACGGAAGAAGATAACAGAGAAGCGAGAAGTTACACACAGATGTCTAAGCATTTCAAATTAAAATCTTATGTGGTATCAAGACTAATCAGAGGCACACATACGAGTAAGGAACAAGGAAAAGTAAGCCAGAACTGTAAATGTTACAGAACCAGCCCTCGAACTCTGTTTTGCCGGGAAACGGTTTAATTAATTAATTGAATTTGATGTGAAAGGATAAAAAAGATAGACATTCGGGTTTTTAATTAAAAAATCCTTATTCAATTAATTAATTTGGGACTTTCCCAAAGCTAAATCTGTATCTGGGTTTAATATCTGTCGTACAAAAGAGATGAGACAAAAGAGACAAAAGACTTAGCGGATGTGATGTATTGGAATTAATTCAACATTTGAAGTCCTTTACCCTTTTCATTTATCAATGTATAGTACAGCTTTATAGAAATTAAGACATGATTCACAAGTCCATTTTACCACATCATCTTCCTTTATTCTTTGTGCAAAGTTAATTTAATAAACCTTCACATATTTTATATTTATTACATTCATGTAAATATTTTTTACTGTTATCTGACAATTTTAAAGTAAAACTATTTTCCAATAATTAACAGTCAATCTAACATGAACCACTCTATAGACAACGGTTTCTGAAATTCTTTATATTCAAGTGTTATTATTTTGTTATGCAGTTCATTCAGCTGTTTGAAAGTATACGTTCGAGTACTACACCCCGCTGGACGCTTCCCTAAAACCTGAAGGGTGTACCTCTGCCCCTGTCCCCTAGACCTGCGCGTGTCTGTGAACCACAAATCCAGGACTCTGCCATCGACCTGATCTTCTATGAAACACCTCGTATTGTAGTTTGAACTTACAACTGCTGTCTCCTAGTCTGATCTGGTTTGGTCTTTGTCCTTCATTAACACCATCTATTCATGACAACATTGGGCGAAGGTAATATCCTGAATTCAATTCCGTATGAGTCCAATCTAACATGTCCGGTTTTAAACCTGCTGGGCCACTTCACTTGCTAATACAGACAAAACTTCTTGGCACATGGTATCGGATGGGATGGGATGGTATGGGATGTGTTGGACATTCTATTATACTGCGCAACGATTTTTTTTACTAACTGTTTTTGATCAGATTCATGGCGTGTTCAGGTCGTTATACATTATGTTATGTTTAAATTAAATATTTCAACAGTTTTGATTGCATTTTTACTGTAGATTGAAATCACTTAAGAATCCCTAAGCTGCGAAAACCAGTTGTGTGGCTCCAGTGATAATAATTTCGTTTTGGTCTAAAGTTAGAGATTTAGTCAAAACCTAATATTATTATGCAATAGCTAAATTTGAATGATAAAGTAAATAAATCACAATATTTAATTGTAATTATTATGAAAGCATAAGACTGTTCTTCGATGGTGAATATTCACACTGAACCCATTCCGTTTGGTATATTTATTTTCCACTACGACGAAGAATGATATCTGTCCACAGGTTTGAAAACAATTTGAGAGATTCACTTTTGTTCAGCTGTTATCAGCAGCATGATTTTTTAAAATTATTTTTATATTTTTCTATAATACTACAACTAAGTATATAGATATACTTATCTAGTAGCTTACATTTCAGTAATTACACGGTGTGGTAGAGATTGCTCCAATGAACAATTCTACATGAAATAGCATGAAATTTGTAACATTTTCAGTAATGTTTCGTAAGGTTATTTCTTCGCCACATTGCTCTCCGTATTCGCCGAATTTGAATCTAAAACACATGTGTTTAAAAAGGAATATAAAAGTTTGAAGACATTAACGACAGCGTGCATCAGAAACAGCCATATTTAACGATGACATTTTAGATTTATAAAAAATCTAATTAGAAAAATGATACTCCTGTTTTCTTCTTCTATTACATAAAAAAATAGTAAACATATACATATGTCAAACTAATACGCACCTCAGAATAGATTAAAAACGTATTAGATAACATAGGCTACAATTTAAAAAAAAATTGAACCGAAAAGCACACCAAAATATTATATTTGTACATTTTTCAGATACTTTACGCCTAAAAATTATGCAACTAGCTAAACTCGACCACGAATCATTGTGGCTGTGTGATATGAAATGAATGAAAAGTAAATAAGTAAAATAGACGACGATCAACTGGAAAGAAACGAAAGAAAAGAATTCACGCGCGTATTCGAATGCAACGTTGTGTTAAAATGTCAAGTCAATCGAGCGACTACTTCTCGAGTTGCGAGCACAAACATTCGCTTGTGTCCTCATTTTTTAGTGGTCGATTTTTCAATTGTTGATTGAAATTGATGTTAATAAATGTGTATTGGCGTGTCTATTTTATTAAATATCTAAATGTTGACGGAGATATAGCAATTAAAAGTTTGAATTGTAGTTTTAGCGCTAGAAATGGTAGTCCATATTTGTATGACGTGAAATGCATATTAACGTCAGTTATTTTTTGAGTAGGCCAGTGCTGTGGTAATGTTCTATAGCTGTTGGTAGTCAAATAATCAAGTCAAATCAAAGAATAATAAGTTTTTATTTTATTTAACCCTGCTAAGGCAGACATAATATTGAAATTTGATTGTTCCTTGAAATAGATGTAAATAATATTTGATATTTTGATATATAAATACATATAGCAGAGATTTATGATCTGTAAGGTTGGTAACCTTACACAAGGATTGTGATGTCACATGCACTTGGAATTTGTACAACGTTGAATCCCTTTAATAATTAAAGAGACGAAATGACTTTCTTAATTGTTAATATCTCTTAACATATAAGGAGTTATTAAAAAATAATTGAACATTTGAGGTTCTAGTAACCCACTTTATCAATATATAGTACACTTTTATAGAAATTAAGACATAGGACACAAGCCTATTGTTATATATAAAGAAGAAGATATGTATAGAAAACTTTTATGGAAAATATTTCTATTCTTTTTTTAATTAGGGCAAATTAGATGGTCGCTCTAAATGTTGAATCAGGAGGGAGTGTAAAAATAAATAATAAATGTAGAAGTTATGAGTGATTAGAGTTAAATTGAAAAAAATCAATGACACTTAATAATTTGGTTCCTTCTTAAAACCGTACTTCGACCTGCACTGGTTCCTTGCCGATTTGTAAAAATTACAAAGATAAAACCTGCAAGTCTTGCATCTTGAATGCATCTTGCCTTGTTATTATCCTGCCATCAATAATAGGCATATGTTGAAACCCCAGCAAATGTCAACTGAAGAATTTTAATATTATTCTATGTTATAAATTTTTCGTTTTATTGTTTGGGTAGCTAAAACTCATTACCTTTTTGTATCATGTTAAAGAAACCAAAACGAGGGGGTAACATATGGTGTCCCTGAATCAAACTCGGGCTCAGGGCTCGAGTTTGGGGCTCCGGCTCGAGTTAACCAACCACAAAGGGCGTGTGCTGTAGCAGCCCATATGTGTGCTCACAGGATGACGGTTGAAAACACAAAACACGGCTTGTAGATGCAGGTAATGTTAAACGTTAAGCACACTTTCAGCTTTAAACTCGAAGATCGTATCAGTTTCAAATCATTCATAATAATGACTCTGATATGATATACGAATCAATCTAAGCCTACTGACGAATTCATTTTTCACTTTCCTTTCATTTAACACTTAAAATATATTCTCATCATCGAATTATATCAGTTCAAAGTATTTTTATTGATATATGGATTTTTAGTACATTTGTTATACATTTCTTATGTCTATTTTAAATAAAACTAGCTGGAGCTATCAATACTTTAATTTTAAAGTTTCTATTTATAAAATGGAGTTGAATAAGGGGGCGTCCATAAATTACGTGAGGTGTTTTTTTAAATTTTCTGTCACTCCCTCCCCCCTTGGTGAGATGTCGTGAGATTTTATTCAACCCCCTCTCCCAACCCCCAATCTCACGTGAGATTTTTCAAAATGTGGGTTTCTTACGTAAACGCGTTGGATTGTTATTGTAAAAAGAAAAGAAAAATTTGCTTCGTGCTTTTATTTACGACTAGTTAAGACTAGTAATCAATATTGCTGAGAGTTTAATTATAAGTGTAATAAAAATTTAACAATAGAATACTTAAATCGTCATTACTGTGATTAAAAAAAGAATATCTACTCTAATTCAGTCCATGGAGAATCATGCGCGGTCTCAAGAGAGACTATTGGAACCAACATGTCCATATGATTTTCAGTAAAATCATCTGCTCCTTCAACTTCGTTCTGATCTAGCCACTCTAAGCCGTTGGCGCTTGCGCACAGTAACGGCTTTGTAGCGTGCAGTCTGAGAGCTCCAGAGCGATCTCATTACATTTACATGGTTCGGATAGGTAAAGCGTAGTAGCCCGTATACGTCCGGCAGAAATTCGCTTAAATACGGTCCCATACTGAGACAGGCCTTAAGCATGTACAATCTAGATTAAATGGACCAAAATAGTATAATTTTGTTTTGTTTCAATCAGAAAAAAAATTGCGTGATATTTGCCGAGACCCCCCTCTCTCCAACGGAAGATTAGATGAGATTTGACTCGACCCCCTCCCCCCCTTAAACATCTCACGTAATTTATGGACGCCCCCTAAGGAGTAATCTTGTTTTGTATGTGCAAAAATGGGGAAAAGAACTTCTTTTAAATGGTCTTAAAACTAACTTGTAACTAATATTACTACCTTAAAGTTACTTATCATTACTTACGTAGTTTGGCATTGGGTATTTACCATACCACATTGGCATTATATCTGGTATAGTTCAAATTACGAGAGTTCGGAGGTATCTCATACTTAAAAGAGGTTATAAGAGCTGCATAAATATATGATAGGATAATAAATTTTATCTTATTCGTTCCTATAAAATTAATACAAAAATAATTGAGTAAGTGCTATTTCGTTGTATCAGCAGTTTATACCCCACAACTTGTTTTAAATATAAGTCGCCGCCGAACTCTCGTAATTTGAACTATATGAATTTTCCTAAGGTATTAATGTGATTGTACTATAGAAGTTTTTAGTAAGTTTAATTATAAAATCTTTTATAGTTTCTATATTACTTTCTTCGTGTATTTGTTGAATATTTCAAGTTTTCATCTCGTTCTTCTCTAATCGCTAGTCTGATGCATTTATTTTCCATAATTTACAGTTTGTTATAATTGTTATTAGTGATTGTATTTCATACTAGTGCCGCATAGGTAGTAGTGGGTCTTATTAGTAATTTATACAGTTGTCCACATGAAGTTAGCTGTTTGGTCCAATTAAATTATATATATAGTCCAAATTACGATAGTTCGGCGGCAACTTATACTTAAAACAGGTTATAATGCGCTATAAATTTTTACACATTATTTTAAATCATTTCAATAAAAAATAAATGTTCGTTTAATGAACTCTCGAATTAAACTTATTCATTTCACAAGAACAACTATTTTTCTATTAAGTTTTCATCGTTTTATAAACTTTTATTAAAGTCGTTTGAGATATGTCTTTGCAGCTATGGTTAAAAATTTACAATCGTTTTTAATTTATTTTCTGATCAGCTATTGAGCTCAAATTTTGATGAGAGCGAAAACGAGAGAGAGAGACGATGTTAAAAACAGCGATTCACATATATGAGACGACACCATAAATACTGCCAATACAGTAGAATGTTGCCGCTGATATGACTTTCCAGAAACAATTAGATAACCATTGTGTAAGAATCGTACGAATTGTATTACAGTCGTATAAAAATCGTAATAGAATCGTATAAGAATCCTACTAGAATCGTATAAGACTATATAAAGATACGTACGATTCTTAGATAAATACGATTACTAATTAATACTATAGATACGTACGATTCTTAGATAAATTTTAGAAATTGCATAGCAAATAGGCCGATAAAAAATAAATCAAACCCAAAAAACGTAGATTCGAAATATTGAATTTTTAATATGTGCTATTGAAATAATGAATAAAATGACTTCTCATTCGAACATTTTTCAGATTGATGTCGATGTATCTAGATTCCGATATATATATATGTAATACTACATTAATGGCTTCCTCCCCTAAAATATTGTTTACATAAAGAACAAGGTATTAAATATTGCAAACATTACAAGGATTCTTAAATCCATAATTCATTGACCAATCAATCCGCTTTGCAACTTGAGAGATGTGAACAAGGGCTGTGATATTACAACCCTTGCATAAGTCTGATACCTGGTGGACGGTGATATTCACATTTGATCCACTTAGAACAGCTTAACGTTCAGCTTTAGGGTTACAGTTGCATTTTAAGGTTTCTGTTTTTAAGCCAATAAGGTTGTTACGTAATCATTACCGGCTGTTGACATTAAATATGAAACATTGTTACACTTGCATTGCAGTAGCCAGTAGGAATTGTTTACGTGGACATTTTGAACTTTGTGAACTGTGCCACTGCCCAATAAGTTATTGTCTTCTAAAACAAACGTCAAGTTTTTGCATAACTGAAGTTTATCCTATTAAATGAATTTTTCAATTTTAATTTTGTAAATACTGACTATAGTTAATTAACGAAAAATATATTGAAGAGGAACAAAAATGAAAGCTGGGAAATAAAAGTATCAACTAAGAATCGCATGCGAGTTAATGTATACTTTCTGGGAGCCGAAAGTATTTAACTTATTTATATTTGGTAGTAATTTACTTATTAGTTCATACGTCGTAGTCGATGTAAATAAAACAATTATTTACGTTTATTTATTTATATTTTATTTAATAAAATTCTAAAGCTAAGTTACACTTGTTCTTAGTTTTGATTATTATATATTTTATTTAGTTTTGATTTCTTTCTTTTGCAATTTATACTTTTGCTTTTGTATTTTGTTCTTTTAAATTTTTGTTTCTTAAATCTAATTGGCAATGTCAATAGTATGCAATAAAAATTGACTATTGCTGAATCAAAATAACACGTACAACTATTGTGGTGTTATTCTAAAGATTGCCTGGAATGGTCTCCAACAAATGTATTTATGCTACGTCGGTGAAGATAGCAGCGGATTCGATAGCAGTCGATTCGGACTAGTGTTGTAAATCAAAACTAATTCGGTGTTAAATCGAAATTCAAATTACATGGCTAATCGGAACATTTAAGCAAATATTTAAGTAATAATAGACTGTAGAAGTATTAAGTAACCTAAATATTATTATATAATGAATAAATTAACCAATTAGTGTCTTATATTGCTGTTTTAATATAGAAAAATAAAACGCAAACGAACATCTAAATAATCATAACTTTTTGATATTATTTTTTTATAAATAGGTTAACTAATATGTCTCTTAGGTAATTACAAAATTTCAGCCGTCACAAATTCTTATTTTCTACAAAAAGTGCAATTTAGTGAAACTATATACAGCTCTGTTTCATATCTGTGCGGCAAGTCATAAGAAGCTCAAAAATCTAAAAAAAATTATCATTTAATGAAATTATTAGTTTATAAATAGTTTAACTAATATGTCTCTTAGGTAGTTACAAAATTTCAGCCATCACAAATTCTTATTTTCTTCAAAAAGTGCAATTTAGTGAAACTATACACAGCTCTGTTTCATATTTGTATTGGCAACTTATAAGATGTCAAATTCAAAGATAACCTAAAAATTCAGTAGGTTTATAAAATCTGGCAGTCGATTCAGTGACAGCTCTGTTCCATATCTGTACGGCAACATATAAGATATTTAAAAATCGTAAAAACCTCATTATGTAATAAAATTATTTTTCTATAAATAGCAATTGCAATTTATATAAAATTAAATTTGCAATAATATTGCAATTTAGTAAATTCCTATACAATGACAGCTCGGTTTCATATTTGTATAGGCAACTTATAAGATGTAAAATTCAAAGATAACCCAAAAATTCAGTACGTCTTTAAAATCTGGCAGTCGATTCAGTGAGCGCTCTGTTCCATATCTGTGCGGCAACTATAAGATATTTAAAAATCGTAAAAACCTCATTATGTAATGAAAGTATTTGAATGAAGATAGTTTTAATTATTTAATAAGACTCTCTTGTCTCTTGCATTGACCTGTTCATATTGACAAATGAAAACGATAATACAGTCGTTGCTAGAAAACATATTAAATTTTACTTTAAGAAATTGATTAAATAAATATGTCTGTTAAATAGTAACACAATTTTACTTTTTTATTTACTTTAAAAATTATAATTTATTGAAACTAATTACCATGTAATCCGCTGGCTTTTTGTTTAGGTAATCATATTTTAGATAAGTGACAATGGTCGCGAGGATGTTTATATTTCGAAACACTTGAGGTTCTAATTTATAGTTATTTTTAAATGGTCCTATTTTGTTTATGTTCTAATACGTTAAAATTTATTTGTTATTTGAGTCATCATAATATGAGTTATTTAATATTTCAATTCACCATTCATATTAAATGTAAATAATGAGTTCATTGCCTTTCTATTAAGTAAATATAACCAAGACTAGCTTTTACCCCCGTCGCAAGCGACGTCTGTTTTTTGTGTGTGGCTTGAATTTCATGTCAAAATTTAATTCTATTTTTAAACTGAAATAATAAATAAATTCGTCCTATATTAATTTTACATATTATAACAATTAATTTTTCATACAAACTGACTAAGGAAATAAATTTTTTCTTAATTAAATTAATAAATCCGGGGACGCCAAAAGTCTTAAAAAAAATTTCTCTACGCAACAGGCAATTTTCAAAAACATTGACAAAGCCGTTTTCACGCTGCCATACAAAATTTACTACCAAACATATAAGAATATAAGATCCCTAGAGTTTACCCCCGTCGCAATGCGACGTCCTTTTGTCGTGTATGATTTGAATCCAATAAAATACTCGTAATTTGTAATTACATTTCATATTTAATTCTATTTTTAAATTGAAATAATAAATAAACTCGCCACACATATAAATAGACTAAAAAATATATTGTTTTTAACAAAATAAAAAATATTTTCAATTTATGCGTTATTTGACTAACTTTTTTTCAAAATTTGGGATTTTTTTTTTCGATTCGTAAATAAGTTACCAAGGTTAGCCTACATACAAAATTTCAATTTTCTAGCACAATTTTTACTCTCGGCAAATACTGCCCCCCGTGCCCCCAAATAAAATTTTGAAATTTTGAATTTTTTTTTATTAATACTATACTTAATTATTCAATAATCCAGAATATGAACTTTCTCCAAAGATCCCTACCGGGCCCCCGAATTTCTTCAACCCCCCCTTTTTCAATTTTTGAATTTCTAATTTTTGTGAAATGTCAGCATTAAATACCTTAATACACATGCAAAATTTCAACTTTCTATCTTTTACGAATTAAAAGTATTACAGCAAAAAAGAGATCACTTTTTTTCCAGATTTTTCAAAATTACGGGTTTCCAGGAAATTCAGGGAAAAATCCGGGGACGCCAAAAGTCTTAGAATTTTTTTCTCTACGAAATAGGAAATTTTCAAAAACTTTGATGGAGCCGTTTTCCCGCTGCTATACAAAATTCAGTACCAAACATATAAGAATATAAGAATATAAACATATAAGAATATAAGAATATAAACATTCAGTTGGAACATTATAATATAGGATATAATATATTACGTGATCGTATGTTAACTTGCGTATGGAGTTCGCAATGAACAAGAAAAAGAAATATTCCATGTAGAATCTCTTAACCAGAAAAACTAAAATTAAAAAAGCGGTATTCTCGGGTACAAAATGGAAAACCGGTAAAACGATGAAATATGTGTCATTTACATATTTTATTACCAAAAGATAAGTTAAATTATCCAGTCACAATTTTAAAAAACAACGGTACTTAAAATCGGTATTTTTATTTACGGTTTGCTTGGAAAACCCCAATTGAAGCAAACCACTATTTGCTATTTGTTTTCGAACTTTCATCGTTCATAAAATTTAGATCCAATTCAGGTTTTAATTAACAAAACACTTATCATTTTATTTTATATAGTTCATAAGGTATTCAAGGTGGTTCAAATTCAAATTTAATAAATTTTTATCCTAAATCTTAATAATTTAAAATAATCACTCTCACCTCTAAACAATGGGGCTATTACACTTTAGCAAAAAAAAAAATTGGAATGAGATGGAAGTCATAATGTATTAGACACCATATAAAATATCATAATTTTAACTTATGTAGTTCATGAGCTATTAAAATGTATTGTCAGATTCAATTTGTACGATATTATGCCATCAAAATCTTCATAGCAATCGACCAGTTCATTAGTGAGACGTCTCAGTATGTATAGAGTGGACGGAACGAGATAACGACGAAAGCAATATTCGATTTAATGCATTTCAGTGATATTGCATAATATGGTAAACAAAAAATGAAAATGTTATATAAAATAATGGTGAAATTGTATATAATAAACAAATTTATATTATATGTACGTAGATACATTTTACTATTAATTATATTTTATAACAGTTTAAGTATTATATGTAGCTAATATATAAATAAGATAAACATAAGCGTGGCAAACAAGTATAGTTTTTTGTATAGAAAATTACCACCATTTAATAATATTCAAATTTCTTTAAAAATTACATAAACATTAAAGCACAATAGACTCTCTTATAACGCGGGTAATATATTAGGCGTTGACTGCAAACGCGTTATATGAAATTAAATAAAAAAATCTGTTATTAAGAGAATCTGTTGCTAATCTCTTGGAAGCAGGTAAGAGAGAATAAGAAATGAAAAGGACATGAAGAAATAGGAAGCAAGAAGACATAGAATCTCTATAAAAATCTTTTCTTTGTAGTACATAGTGCGGTATTTAAAAAGTCGTCGCTATATACATATATATAGAAAAACGCGTTATAGGAAGGTCTATTGTAATCGTTTACTTCAGCTTTTCCAACATTTGTCCAAGCATTTGGTTGCACAATGCAGCATAAGGATTCATTTCAACGAGCTGTAACAACAAATGTGTAAATAATTTTAAATCTCAAAGTAATTATATATTACTATATTAAGTTATTGTTAATTAGGTTATTAGGTATTGTTAGGACTCTAATAATTTCTATTCCCTGACCTGTGCTTTTGCAAACGAGCTACCCAGGTCAGCTGCATCCTGGAAATCCTTACGCGCCATTTCTTCTCGCTCAGCTCTTCTGTTTAATAAACCTCTCTGACATAATGCTTGACATCGAGTGCGACTCCTTTCTCCGCTTAGTGAAATAGCTTCGTTTAAGTCTTCAAAAGCACCTATTTGATAAAATATTGGATAATAATAAAACCAAAGATAATGTTGAATTAGCGGTTGGGATTTTTCTTGTATAACTCATTGTTCATTTCAATTCTATCCAGTTTAAATTGGTGCTTCTTGTTTCGCTTCGCTTCTTCACCTATGGCTTTGTGCAAAGGCTGAGCAATATACTAAAAATCTTGAGATGAAAATCACGAAATTATAAATTTAAAATTGTTTTTTGTAATTCTTGAATAAATAGTACGCCTGATCAGATGATGACCCAAATAACAGACAAACACAAACGATGCCTTTATGTAATAAAAATAACCTCTTGATATATTTTCTATAACGCATAATGCAATATAACATAAGAATAACATAGCGTGACGTATTTAACGTAGGTTTAAATATATCTGATACATCCTAAACCGCCTAAACCGCATTCAGATTTAACCATTTAAACCGAATATTCAACCCTGTTAAAATATACAGCTGATTCAGGATTCAAACCAAAAACATATCAACTTGGTACCAACAACGTAGATCATCAATTTCATATGTTACATAAGTAAAATAAAATTGTAAATGTAATCATAATAACTATAACATATATTTTACATAAATGTTCTATGTACCATATACACTTACGATTATCATTGTTCATGAGACGATGGACTTGAGCCCGATTATTATATACTGAAGCACGTGAAGGTAAAATATCTAATGCACGTTGAAGTAGATCTAAAGCCAATTGAAATTCCTGACGTTCTGCAGCTTGGACTCCTTCCGTCTCTAAAGCTTTAGCATTTGGTAAGTCATTGGACTCAGGCTCCTTGTCATCTATATTGAAAATGTAATGTTTAACAGTATTTATGTTGCTAGAAATTCAGGCGCAGTATAGACTAGTAGCGACATCTGTTTTAGTCAACCTTAAATCATTTGCACGTTATTTGTGTTGCTAGCAATTCAGGCGCAGTAAAATAATTTTTGTGGAATAAAAACAAAGGATTATTTCGGATCTTAAATTTATCTTTTATAGCTTTTTAACTTTTTAAAACCAAAAGATGGTACATTGTTTTGAAACTGAAAATGTTCGATTGTTATAAGAATTATGATCTTTCTTTTTTAAGCTGAAATATTCAGATAGTCTAAAGCTAATGTTGAAAATATTTCAGGTAATTAAATATGCCAAATTCATCTCAATTAGTTTGCCTAATTGTAAATCCAATCTAGAGTTCAAACTATCTAATTCGGGTCTTAGCTAGACAAAAGTGACATCTGTTACCTAAATCTTAAAAATATTTTTTAATATATGTAATAATGAATTTCGAGGAACGTCAATTTAGATTAGAGCGAAAATAATAAATCGAAAAATGTAAAATCGCCTGTAAATTCTGAGCAAAATAAATGTTACTCACCCCATCTACAAGACGACCTACAACACTACATACTATATATGTAAAGTTATTTCTGTTGCGTATCAATCAGGCGTTTAATATCCTATAATTAGAATAATTTAATTAAGGACAAACCTTCTAATTCAGGTAAACTCTCATCTGCGAAGGCGCCTTCCCCAAGAGGTTGAGACGGATTAAAAATACTATGCAAAACAATACGGTCATGTTCTGATAGTTCGTTTAAAGAAGGCATAATTAATTATTATAATTTACACAGACAAATTGTTATTAAAGGCACTGATACTTTAGAAAGGAGCAAATACAGACTAACTAGAAACATTAGAGCTCTAACAAATGATTAACAAACAACTTAATGCTCGAATTGAAATTAATAACATAAATATAAAATTAATATATACATTTTTATATAGATTTGCTACTCGAACCCACTATTTTGAATAAATTTGCATATTAAACTACATGTACCAGTTTATAATTTATAAATTAAATAACTCGTTATCTGGTAGCAACACAAGATTGTAGCAACCTCAACCAAACAAACTTGAATAACAAATCAGTATGTTAATTATTCGTTGGCGAAAGGATAAATTACTACTTCGCAAAATAAAATTTCATAGAATTAAATCAGTTTGCCTAAACTACGCAGTAAACCTCATTAATTAATTTCGAGGTTATATTAATCAGACGAAGTGGGGAGCTGTCATTCTTCGCTCATACTTCGTCCGTGAAAAGAAGTGTACTTGTTAAGACAAGCGAACTTCTCTGGTATTTCGTTTTCATGAGTACGATTGGTTTTAAATATAAACTGATTTCAAATTTAATGTAAGTTCATAGGGAATTCACCTTGCAACGAGTAAACGAATTACATGACATCGGTTTAGACATTTTTCTAGTATACATTTCTATATTATTATTTTTTACTCTCACCCTAATTTCAAGCCTGTGTAACGTAAGGTTGAGCACGACTATGTCTGTCCTCTTCTTACCTTGTGAATCAAAAAAGGACCAAAATAGGCGGCAAAGATTCACGCGTTAAGCATTAGTACGTATACTATTCTAATGTGATTCTAGCCTATGTCTAAAGTACGGAACAGCCTTGAGTTAACACTTAGGTTGAAGCATAGGGTGAAGAATAGGCTTCCAAATGAGCAAATTATGACTGGATAGAATAGAATTTAGCATGGGAGCAAAAGATAATTAAAAGCAGAACTACATATTGGGATATAGTGTGAATAAATTAAATTATGAATACATAGAATTTTAAATGCTTAAAGAAAAAACTTTCTATTCCTTATTTGTTTCATCTAAAGTTTAATCTTTCAAATCCATTTAGAAAAAATTTAACGCAAATTATTGTACTCGGTAATGAAGAAATCGTGTTAAAATGTTTCGGGATTGTATACTTGCTTAATAGTTCGTTCTTAAGTTAATTGGTAGTACGAGTATGAGCTCCTAGAGCGCTCTAGTGTTTCATTTTCTTATACTTCATCCTTTCGAGAATTCCAGCAATTCAAGTAAATTCCTGACACTTCAGAAAGTTGACGTTTCTACATCTGCTGAGATTTGTTGATTGTTTCCTAATATTATCTAAATAAATCTATCAAATTGAATGGTATTTTTTATAATGTAACGATAATAAACTAAATTAAAAAATGTGTTTTATTTCATCTAATAATTTGTTATTTTATTTTTCTACAAATTTGTTTAATACATATGTTTAAATATGGAAGAAAAATTAAAATATTCTTTGATAAGAGATGTTGCTGACGATGTAAATATTTGGACAAGGTATTTATTATAATATTATTTCAAAATTATATTACAATACATAAAACATTTCTGTGATAATATAACCGGAATTAATGTTATAGAGTGATAAGGTTAAAAATTACCCGGTATTTTTACTTTTCCCTATTTGATAATATCTTTTTAAATATATTTAGTCTTGATTTAGATGTATAATAAAGCAATGTATCCGCATTCCTTTAATTTGAAGTTACTTTTTGCATATTTTTTACTGAAACTATATTTCATTACTTTGTTGCAATAAGGAAAATACGCAAATCATTTTACATATAAATGCATTATCACCAACAATATATTTACTTGCAGAAATGAAAAAAGAACATGGTTTATAACGCTGATATTGGGCACGTCAGCGTTATATGCTACAAGAACTTCTATGCCCCTTTTAGTACCAGCTGTTGCTAATGAACGAAGATGGAGCAAAACGGAATCTGGGACGGTGCTAAGCTCCTTTTTCTGGGGATACACACTTACGCAGGTGCAATTATAATTATGTATTTGCGTAGACATTACATATTTACTTTTTTATATGTACCTGCTACGTAAATAATACGTATTGTTGTGGTTCCAGTGCATATATTTTATATCATACATATTTTAGGTGATGGGGGGATATCTTAGCGACCGAATTGGGGGTCAAAGAGTTATTCTTGCTGCAGGATTGGGTTGGTCATTGCTTACATTTTGGATGCCTCAACTAATCAGATTTTTCTCTGATTCAACCATCTCTGTATATTTTATTGTGGGTATAAGAGTCATAAATGGAGCGTTTCAGGTAAGTTTTACATTGAATATATCTTTTGATATAATTCGTTTGATACATTATCAATAAATATTTTTAAGGGTGTACATTTTCCAAGTATGATTAGTCTCACAAGCACAAGATTACCTGAAAGTGAACGCGCTAGTTTTTTCAGTTCCTTAACTGCAGGATCTGCACTTGGTACTTTATTAACAGGATCATTAGGTTCCTTTCTTTTAGACTACTTTGGTTGGCCTGCTGTATTCCATGTAATAGGTGAGGTGGGTTTTTAAACATCTTTTTTTTTCAAAAACACCTTTTGTAATTACTATTAGGGTGGCCAGCACAATTAAAATGAAAAATTTAATGTGTATGACATTTTTTATATAGCTAAAATATAAACATACATGCCCTCTGGCCAACCTAATTGATAATGATGTGGTAGAAAATTTATAAAATTATATTTGTCTTTATAGGGTTTTTAGGCGTAGCTTGGACATTGGCGCTTAGGTATATTGCAATGTCTTCCGGTCATCGTGTAGTACTTTCCGTTCCTCGTCAACTCTGCTGGGAACGTCCTCCTGTGCCTTGGCTACGTCTTTTAGTTCAAAGACAATTTTGGGCATGTGTCCTTGGCCATGCTTGTCAAATGAATTGTTTTTTCGTTTTACTTTCTTGGCTGCCTACGTATTTCCACGATTCTTTTCCAGAAGCCAAGGTATGAAGATGAATATATATTTTCCAAAGTTTAATTTCGTAAAGTTAACTATTTGGTTTTTTTCAGGGGTGGGTGGTTAATATGGTGCCTTGGCTTTCGCTTTTGCCATGTACTTTACTAGGAAAGTGGCTCTCTGAGTATCTAGTGGCTAAAGGATTCTCTTTATCGCTAACACGTAAAACTGTACAATCGGTTAGCTTCATAGGAGAAGCAATTGGATTATATTTTCTAGCTGGAGCAAAGAGTTTTTACGAAGCGTTATTCTGTATGGCAATTATTATAGGTACAGAAGTGTTATCTAATATATTTAATATACATATATAGTAGAATACTACTTTCGACCAAAAATCAAAAAATAAACTTGTTATGAACTTCAAGGTTTCTGCCTTAAAGAAATAGGTTTTAACGGAAGGAGAATATTTATTTGGAGAGTTTTGTTAATGATATTTTAATGGGCTTGCTAGAATTCTTTGTTTTGCCTCGTCAATAACATGATTAAACTAATTAAAGTTTGAAGTTTTATTTATTAATTTTGTAGTAATTTGTTTTAAATCAATGGCTTCTAAAAATCATTTTTCTTTTAGGAGGAACTGGCTTTCATAATAATGCCATTACAGTAAACCCTCAAGATTTAGCTCCTTTGCACGCAGGAAGTGTGTTCGGGCTTATGAACACAGTGGGTGCAGTTCCAGGTATATATTTATTATAAAATGTAGTCTGCAATCAGAAATTGTTTTAATATTTAGACAATTATATTTGTTCACAGGTTTTCTTGGTGTCTATCTCGCTGGTCACATTTTGGAAGTAACTCAAAGTTGGCCATACGTATTTCATATGACTGCCGCTATTAATATAGCAGGTTGGATAATTTTCAGTGCATTTGGAACAGCACAGTCAATAATATGATAAACAAAAATTGTAAATGTATTAAATATTTCTATAACTCGCACACATTACTTCTATTTTTCAAGAAATAATTGTGCGTTCCGTCTAGTGTAAAAATAATAAGTTATATTTATTTTTTCCATGTACTATTTTTTTTACTTTGCAACTGGAAGATACGGTTGACATTTTTGTAAAAAAGACATCATTTTATTATAAATAAATATATATTAAAGCTTGTAATCAAATATGAACAAAATTTTCAAATTTGTTTACAAGAGTTCCTTTCTATTTTGATGGTATAAAAAGTTACCTAGTCCTTAACATTTAATTAACATCTATGTAAAAGAATAGCCTTAATCATTGTAATTAAGCTCAGCATAAATTTTAAATAAAAATGAAAATAATATAACTGTATTGTATTTATTTTGAAATTGACAACGTAACTATCTTGAGTAAGTTGATTAGTGTACACCCCTGTCGTAATCATCCTGAACCACTTTTATATCACTGTAAACAGTAGTCTTCAGAGATAAGACCGGTTCTTGTTAAGTGAAGTTGTAATAAAATATATGGAGAATATATTTTTTAGGTTCCTGTATCAATAAAATACAGGGGCGTAGCTACCGCCGTATCAAAGATACGGGGCCCCAAACATATGTAAGCAAAAATTCGTAAAATGTTATCCACAATCTCTAGTTCTTAGTAGTATTAATTGTAAGCAATAGCGTATAATCAATATATAATTATTTTAATTCAATGCGAGCGTTTTTGTTCCATTTGTGAAAAATCTTTACCCATAATTTGGGCCCCTCAACAAATTTTGAAGCGGGGCCCGTCTAAGGTACGCTACGTTACTGATAAAATTGTATACAATATTGATAATATCGAAAAATCATATACATGCCTTGATATTTGTCAAACTAATCAGAACATAGCAAATAAAAAGTTTATTAATTTAAGTGAACATTTATTGATAAAGTTATAGTTATCAGGAGCTAAAATATCCAATTATTTCATAAAGTCATTTTTAAACCTTTAACCGTTAAAGTGGTTCAAAAGTTTTAAACGATAAATTTAATCGTGACGTCACATCCTATTCCTACTAGTTCAGAGATGTCAAAATTTTGACTGTAACACTACTTTAAACCTCTAAAGGCAAAATAAATCACATGCGATAAGGAAGCCAGCATTCATACCCGTTCAGAAACAATAGAAATTTGCACTGGATATAAACCAGTGGTGGATTTATTTGAAGGCACATGCCTGTGGCCTTCCAAACAGCAACTAACTTAACATTTCTTTTGTAATGACATCAATTTTGGTTTGGAGTAATTTTAATTACATACAAGTTTATAATGAATTGATTTTGTGGAGGTGCTAGACAATTGTGATCAGATACAATTTCTTTCCATAGTTGATGCACTTAAAAATAAATATTAAAAAAAAAAAAAAAAAAAATTTCTTTCCTGCGGCCAGGCCCGGTTTTGAGGAAGGGCAAGCGAGGCTACTGCCCAGGGCCTCCACAAGACGAGGGCCCCCACAATAGAGATAAAAGCAATACATTTTTGAAAGACGACGGAAAAAATGGTTCCTTTTATTCGGAAAATAATTAGAGGCCTTCGCTCCTTCGTTGCCACAGAGCCTCCATACCTCTAAATCCTGCCCTGCCCGGGGCCTTAAGCAACATAAATCCATCACTGAATAAAACTGAATCTAAGATTTTACAAATTCAAACTGAATAGAATTAAATTTGTAATTTTTCAAATTTATAATTAATATAAAGCATATAAGTAAATAATATTTATTATATTGGAGCATTTACGATTTGTCTGTGAATTATTAAATTGTGTTTACGATATTAATTATTAAAAACTATACTCATTAAATTCACACTTTCACTTAATTGTATAATCCTTTGTTAAACTGTTAATATTTAAATTTAAAATTATACGTTGCACAAAATAACAGTAAACCCAACAGTGATTCATTTAAATTTAAAATAAAGTGGGGATCAACGGATGTTGAGAACATCTTTATCCAATAACAAACCAGCGTTTGAATCGAAACGCGTTTTACCAGACGTTCCAGACGTTTTACATGGTGGAGAGCTAAGGGGAGCAATTTATAAACGAGTCAAGGATCGCAGAGTTCGTCAGTGCAACAGCAACAGTCGGTTATTATCAGTTGGCTTTATTAGCATCGTTACATTTCTTCTTCTGTTAAAATTGGGACAAAGTTCCTCTTCATAAACAAAGAATTATTAATTTTCTGTTTTAAAGAACTTGGTTTACTTTTAGGTAAGATAATTATGATTTTTTTAAAGTTTTAAATATTAATTTACTTCTAAATTTTATGGAATTATTTTATTACGTTTTGGTTTACATTATTTGATTTTGTTATTAATTTCAAACAATTAGTTTATCTTTTAACAACAATACTATCTTACCTATTGTCATATATTTTTTATTATATTTAAGTACTCTTAAAGTCTTTTGTGTCAATTTATATTTCTTAGCAGTATAGAAGTCGTACTTGGTAATCTAAATAAAATGTAAACAAAGTACATATATCTCAAGTAAGTTCAACAGCTCTTTGTGCCTTGCATGAACTCTTTGTCTTTGAAACTCTTGCAGCAAAGCCCACCTACATTCTATACAATTACATACATGTTCATTGTTAAGATAAAACTCGAATCCATATTTAAAACCGTTACATATTAATTAGATATTTTGTAAACGTAATTATTTAAATTAAACGCAAAATAGTATTTTTCAGTTAATTGCGCATCGAAATAACTAGAGAGTACAACATGGCTGAACTCGATATTTCATCCCTGACTGTACAAGAATGTGAGTTTTATTTATTTATTTATTTTATGTATGTACTATCCTAATGTGTACCTTCTTTTAACATTTATATTAACATATGCATAAGTACCTGGTTAATTATTCTTTACTAATACTAATACAATAATTATACCCTATGTTTTGAATTTATAAACACTGAACTATACCTCAATTTCAACCCCGCACCACTGTGATTGTCCATGGTTTCATATCAATGCCTGACCTTGAAACTGAAACTACCCCCATTCCATTACAGTTTTTGGTTTCCTGCTGCGTCTTCAGTTAAATTTATTTTTATATTATGTGTTTGGTTGGTTTTAACTACATATGTAGATTATTCCTTTGTATGTGTATAGTCAGTAGTAGGTGTTAAAGTCTGTCAGTCAGCTGCTTTATAAAAACTTTCGTAATTATTCGATATAACTACACCTTTTGTTTTGAATCATATAAAAAAAACTATTCCACCTTCGAATATTTTCTGGCGTTTTTAATATAGTAAAAACATGTAAAAATCACTACGTAATATACATTATACCATTTTTTAGTAAAAAATACAGTATTTATGCCTAAAGTTTAGAATAAATATGAAATATGAATGTCATTATTTCTAACCTCAAATTTTAAATTTTAACTTTAATCATTAATATTGTCTTTTCCTAAATAAAAAATGGTATAATGTATATTACGTAAGATTTGTACATGTTTTTAGTATATAACAAATGCCATAAAACGTACAAAAATGCAGTAGTTTTTTTATAAGATTCAAAACAAAAGGTGTAGCTGTATCGAATAATTACGAAAACTTTTCTATCCGGCGTAAATTTGTAAAATCAAAGATTCCATTTTATACAATGTAAATTACTATAATCCCCAATAGATATTCTTCCTATTAAACCTCAGACACGAAAATTACATTCATAGTTTTGTCAAAGAGTCTATATTAAAGTAATTCTAACAAATAAATAACATAATCTATAGTGCGTGATATAATGTATGCCAAAATTATAATATTTAATAATAAAACGACGTTAAGGCAGCGGTTGGCTGCGTAGAAACCATATAATTCTTTTCATTTTAACCAATATTTGCGAACCTTTTTTTTAATATTAGAAAGATGTAATCGTAAATGAGCTGGCGGGTATATTAGTCATACAGATTTCTAAGAAATTAATTATATAAAAAAAGAAGTAAGATAAACATTATTATCACTTCTATCTCGTTTGTATCAGATTTTTTTTGATGATTTATAATTCAAGTATGTACATATTATTTATTTTTAATTTTGTTGTAAGTTGTTTATATAATTAGTCGTACCTGACATTTTAGCAAGTGAATATTACACATAGTTGTTTAGCGTTATGATTATCTTTGTATATATGTATTGGTGAGCATGCGAATGTAAAATAAGAACGTAATTGCAAACCAGTTCATTCAACCTATTGAACATTGTGCATTTGCGACACAGAGACAGGAACATGGGGCAGTAATATCAACAATAAATGTATAACATATGTTACTTGAATAGATATTATTACAAATATTACTTGCATTACATAAATATAATAAGTTACGTTGCGTTTCATGACTTATGAATGCTTTTGTTCGTTAGATTATGTTTTGCTTCAAAACTCAAAGTTTACTATTATTTATGGTCCCTGGTTATAAACACTCGCAATCAGACTGCCTTGAACCGACATATATGTATATACTGGTATCATTGGCTTGCATTGTGAGTCTCAAATGATAAAAAGTCGTCTGGAACTAAATGCGTGGGACATTCGAGGTAAAAAGCAATGGATTATTTTGTCCGTTAAGTTAGTCGGTACATCTGAAGATGATGATGAACATATGATGTTGTGTGGGAGATGTGAAAGAGCTGTTTGTCATTTAATTTCTGCAAAATAAGATATTCATCCTTTGTTTGTTGCTATATTTAAATGTAACGGAAATTCGAATTGTAAACAACATAGCAGTTTAAATATATAGTAAATATTTTTAGAGCGACATCTGTTTCTTATAGTCAGAACTTTAACTAATAATATGAACTGTAACGAACTATTAAATTTTGCTTTATTATTTGCAATATGAGTATATACCTTTCTTCTATTTTGTTGTTTTTTTCCGGTTTATTTTAGTTTTCTTTTTATGTGTATTTATAACTTGATTATGCTTACAAGCAAATACATTTTTTACCCTGAATATACAGGTTTTGGTTTTTTAACAGTATATATTTGGTTTATTTAGGTAATCTATCCGCACACTGTATATAAGACTGCCTTTGTCGTTGAATGATGAAGGCAACACTTTTTGAAATGTTGTTAAACAACGATATCTAATGGGCTTGTGTCCTATGTCTTACTTTCTATAAAAGTGTACTTTATATTGATAAAGTGGATTACTAGAACCTCAAATGTTTAATTATTTTTTAATAACTCCTCATATGTTAAGAGATATTAACAATTAAAAAAGTCATTTTGTCTCTTTAATTATTAAAGGGATTCAACGTTGTACAACATTCCAAAAGCATGTGACATCACAACCGCTGCCAACCTTACAGCTCATAAATCTCTGCTATATGTATTTATATATCAAATATTATTTACAACTATTTCAAGGAACAATAAAATTCCAATTATGTCTGCCTTAGCAGGGTTAAATAAAATAAAAACTTATTATTCTTTGACTTGACTTGATTATTTCAACTACAAACAGCTACAAAACATTACCACAGTACTGACCAAATACTCAACTCAACAAATAACTGACGTTAAAATGCATTTCATGTCATACAAATATGGCCGACCATTTCTAGCGCTAAAACTACAATTCAAATTTTTAATTGCTATATCTCCGTCAACATTTAGATGTTTAATAAAATAGACACGCCAATACACATTTATTAACATCAATTTCAATCAACAATTGAAAAATCGACCACTAAAAAATGAGTACACAAGCCCATTATTTTGTTTAATACCAACCGGCCGTTTATTCGCAACGTGCCGGATTAAAGATAAGTTACTGCATTAATTAGCCAGCGCTTTATTGCACTTGATGAGTCCTCAACACCATAAAAACTACCAATACAGTAGGAGATCATCGATGATGTGACTGCTATCCGAAATAGAATGCTATTAAAAATTAATTAGAAAAGTAGTTATTTAAATATTTAATTTTTAAAATTTATTACATTTAGATTAAAAGACTGCTTCATTTAAAACTATTAATTAAGCTACGTGTACTGCAGGATTGTTATTATATTAACTACTTAGTACTCAGAAATAAGTTAATATGTATATCGATGCATTTCTATTATATGGTGCAGCGATCCCAAAACTTTTGTGAAAATCGGGCCAATAAAATCCTGTGTTTCAATTCTTAGTGGGCCGTTGTTTGGGTATCACTGATATAGTATACGAAAATATATAGTATACGCCACAGCGAATATTATAAGAAGATTTCACAATTAATTTGAGTTTCAAATTAGAAAAATTATATATTTCAAGTTTTGATGTCAATAATATTAATTAATTTTTCAATCGTATTTGATTTATTTTTTATTAATACTAACTAATGTGATTTATCTTGTATAGAACATATATACATTGTGATATATATCACATATTGCGAGCAGTAAAAGCAGTAGTTTCCATACTGACTTCATGCTCAATTTTAATTAGAATTTTTTTAAATTTGATTTATTTAACATCGGCCTATTTACGATGCTAAGCTTTATCACTGATGTTGGTAGTATTTAGGATGTTCTGTCCTCATATATATGTGAACTACACCGCCACCTAATAAGTTTACGATTATGTATGTACATAATCACACTTTTTGATGTTTACCACCTCCAACATAACACCTGAATTTAAGAAATTAATTAGATTTTAAATGATGTCATCCATTAATCACTTAGAGAAGCGAATATAAAGAGTCCTTTCACAGAATCAACAGAAAAAGAAAACGTATGACTGGCCTATTGTATATCTATTGAATCTCAATTATATATTGTTGGCTTCAACCTTGATTAACTTTTTCTATATTGTAAACAATAATTTCTTAATTGTATTATAGCGTTGAATTTGTACGTGTAAAAAAATGTATCCATTGAAGAAACATTGTAATAAAATATTTTGCAGATAAAAAAAAACAGTTGATTAATTATTAGTTATGTAATAACAAGTGACTAATACTAAATTCATGTTGCAATATAATTAATAATGAACATAACAACGTCTAACATCGCAGACTCATGTACAGTGGAATTTTTTTCTTACTATCAGTTCTTATGCCAAAGATTATAAGATAAGATAGAGTTTACCCCCGTCAAAGCGACGTCTTTTTGGCGTGTATGATTTGAATGCAATTCGTAATTACATTTTATATTTAATTCTATTTTTAAATTGAAATATTTAACTCGCTCAATAATAAAATAATTTTTCATATAAATTGACATAAATATTTTGAATTTATTCGTTATTTGACCAACTTTTTTTTTCGATTCGTAAATCAGGTACCAAAGTTAGCCCATATATAAAATTTCATTTTTCTAGCCCAATTTACGAATTAAAATTTATAGAGTAAAAAGAAATATTTTTGTTTTTTCCAACATTACGGGTTTCCAGGAAATTCAGGAGAAAATCAAAAATATTAGAATATTTGAAAAAAATTGAAGAGCTACCACACGAATCACGTAAACATATAAACAAATAAACATACATATAAATATACAGTTGGAACATTATAATATAGGATATACTCCGAGGAAGTTAAAACATCATACAAACAAATTTAATCTCTCTTTCGCAACTAACCAAACTAAAAAAAATGATCTTGTCAAAAACTTTTTTTTTTTTTTCATTTTGTTAGCCCATAAACCGCACTTGTACCACATTTGTATTTCCATGCAGTTGTAGCATGTAGTCAAGATGGCGCCTCTGTTCTACGTTTTCGAGTATTGACCGTATCGATGCGGTGCTACGTTCTCTACGTCCCAGCTACAGCAACGCAAACGGCAAGCAGCAAGCGGCAAGGGGTTTCCTTAACCCCTCTTCTTCCGTAGAACCCCATTGTGCCACTCTCTGCCTTTTTATTCCGGTATACCGGCAGACGTCATTCTGTTTTAGGGGCGCGTCGGGTTGCTACTATAATTTATATTAAAATTACATATAAAAAATAAGTTTGTGAACAAAAATCAGTTGTAAAAATAGTAGCTGCTTGTTTAATAAATTAATTTTTTTAATTATTTATTAATAATTTATACAAAATGTTGATAAATTTTGTGAAAGATTCGGTAATGAGTTGTTTTTGCCATACGTGCAATGCACCATTACTTCCTGCCGGTAAGCATTTTATTAATTATTATTAAATATCAATCACTTCATAATTATTTATTACTTTTATTTACTTTATAGATTCTTTTTTAATATATTTAAATGTATTTTCAAATGGTGGAAACGTTAGCCACACCCGTGTATTTTTGTTACATACTTTGAACAATTTACAATTCTATATTTAGTGTAACAGCCAGGGTCACATAATTTATTGAATTTTAATAATTGCTTCGTTTTCATGTCGCCATTATATTTTTATAAATTTGCCTTTATAAATATGTTTATAACTTATGATAAATTTTTAAAGAAATATACCTCCCCGTAAATATAGACGTAGCATTTATGTAGCAGCTACGTTTAGAAGTAAATGCTACATAACTGTGTTTAGAAGACAAAGAATTTTTTGAAGACTTTACTAATATTTTTTACATAATATTAACAAACATAAAGAAGCACCCTTGTTATTTCTTATATTTAGCTCTTAAAAACCCAAGGTTACGTTGAATTTACGTGTTAATATATATGCTAAGTAAATGTACGTTTACACCGTATTAGTTTTGTTCTGTTTTTATAATTAACGTCAAGATAATATCCACGTTAAATGAACATGCGTGTGTCTTTTGTTATTAAGACAATTTATTATCAGAGAGTTAATTAAAATTTAATTAGATAGGTATACGAACATATTCTCTTCTAAAATTTCTCAATGTCTTACATGTCACTTAGTCTGCCGGTCTGTCTACCCCATTTGTGGGTGTGTCGGGGTAGAATCGGTAGGGTACGCATAGCAACAGTATTTGCAATGGCATCGTAGTAGAATCTTAACTGCTCGAGGGGATGTTTATGGTATGAGTTATTTTAACACTGTCGTAGCAGGGTGAATAGGTGAGGGGTTGGGTGGAAGAGGTGCAGGAAGGGCTGGTTTGACGTCGCCGCATTGTTAATCATTTTCCGGATGACTCAAGTTCATGACTCACCGGTATTTGCTGCAATAAGAGTTGCACTTGTCCGTTGGAATATGTTTATCACGGAATTAACCTAATAAAAAATACATTTTTTTTTAAATTGGAAAGTACATTATGTAACTATATTATTCTGACGAAACTTATTGTATTTTCAAGACCGAATTATTTTATGTAATATTTTAAAAATTATTCATTATAATTTTAATCAGTTTTGTAATCTAACTTTTAGGTTAGAATTGAATTTATTTATTTAATTTACGCGTTAGTTTTAAACAAAGATTCATTATCTTTTAAACGGCCTTGAAATAGATTGTTTAAAGTTCTAAAATCTTTTATAGTAATATAATACATAAATAGAATATAATTACTATCTTTGATATAAATTTGCTAATATATTTTTATGAAAATTAAATTTTGTTTCATATTAGAAAATTTTTTCATCTTTCTGTTGCAAATATGTAAAAGAAATACTGATAAACTTTTACGTAAGAACCTATCAATAGTTTATCTAATAATTGCTGTAATATCTACTAAACTACTAACAATGAAAAAGTAACATTTGCTATTAGAATCATCAAATTACTTTTATTCGAATTTATATAATCAAAAAACATATTTTACTACATACTTTCCCAGTAAACAATTTGGTGAAGTGCCCTATTTAGTGACGTTTCTATCACTATTTGACTTCAATTATAGTTCGCATCAACTTTATCTTCATTTGTATTCCGACAGGTGGAGTAATTTCGCCATCTGTAGCCGATAAAGTAGACATTTTATATGAAAAAATGTGAGAAACTGAACTATAAATGAACTCTTTTATGACAAAAAAATCATGACGCATCTTCAATATAATGTCAAAGTGACTCCAAAATGTTTACTGGGTTACTTATAAGAAGTAGTAGTTTTAACAGATAGAAAATTGTCTTCCACAGCAAGTTTCAAACTTGTTAGCAGTTACAAGCTAATTCCAAGGTTCATTTTCTACCTCTCACATAGATATCGTAACACAGTGTGCAAGATTTTTCAAAATTGTAATTTTAGTTGGGTCTTTTTGAATTATTACTAGATTTTGTTTAAATGCGTTTAAAATTGTTTATACATGCGTTTAAGATTGTAAGGTTTTGTTTATAACAGATGAAATGAGGTTTTACATAAATATTTTTATGAACAAAACGAAAATTTTATTATTCAGATGCAAATTTTAAACTGTAGATGTTTTTGTCGTAACTTTTAAATTTAAATTCTGCCTCTATCTTAATTTTGCTGAAAAGTGTATTTAAGTTGTGTGATTCATGTCTTTTAAGAGACACTCATTTACATATTTTTTAATACCCTTGTTAATACTTTACGAGCGAATGTTTACGTTTTGTTTATAATTAACTTCGCTCGTAATTACTGTGCGTGTTAGAACTTATAGATACCATGACCTGCGGATTGAATATAGAATTGTATTACTGTTTGTAAAGTTACAAGAATATTTACCCATTAGTAAATACATATACCATATTTACTCGTTTATTTTAATATCATTTTTGGTAATCATAATTTTCTTATTATTATTTAAAATATATTTGCGTTTATTTTTAGAAAATTATCAAATTATTATGTTACTTCATGAATTTAGATTATATGTACTTTATTTTTTGAGTATAATAATCTTTAATTCTTAGTTAATAAACGTCAGGCTCCAATCAAGAAAGTGAAGACGAAACCTAGAACTAAACAACCAAAGAAAGTCAAGTTTATAAGTGAGTAAAAATTACCTAGAGAGACTTCGGCTTGTATGTTACTTATTTTCAAAACGTTGAACATAGTCACTTAAATAAATCCTGTACATGCTATTTTATATAGTAGGCAACTAATACTTCTTCTATTAAGAATATGAAAAAGACTTTATTAAAGTGATTACGTAAAATGTGAAGATTCAATTATGTATTGTTTTGCACATATATATATATATTTTATTTCGTAGTAGTAGTCTTCAAATAGTTTGGAATAACTGCAATGTTTTTAATTTTTCGCACAAATCACTATTGTTTAAAGAAAATATTTACGGTGATAAAGTATCAGGGAAAAAGTAATATTACCATATACTATATGTACGCTTGCGACATTTAAGTCTGGAATCCAAAGTTATAACACTTAAATGTCATTCGATTATTTCGTAAGTAGAGCTGTAACGCAAGGATACACATTGTAAATGCTCAGACCGATGCGTCTTGCCTTGGTATAACCCCATTGACAACATTTTTTTAGCTCTTTACTCGTTGGACGTAAAATATTTAAATAAATGCTCCTGCCAGCGAAAATTAAACCGGGATTTCGATAACATAATAATACAAATATTTGATTATGTGTATAATATAGTTATAATAACTATAAAACTAAGTTCCGTTTCTTCCATTCTCTCGTAAATTTCAGTTATGGCTTCACTAATGTTTAACCTAAAAAAGGGGTTTTTCAATTCTACTTTTATCAAAGATAAAATATCGGCCGTAAAGTATCAACCAAGGTTTATAATAAACCATAGTTCACAGAGAATTGAAAAAACCACTGCATAATAAGTTTATGATTTATAGAAGTTTATAATTAACCCTCTGTGTGAACACTATATTTTTCGAGTCGTGGTGTATACACTGGGTCTTTGAGGGAACAGATGCATGTTTCACTGGCTCGCCTTTGCCGGTAAGCTGCCAGATCCAGATGCTGCTGGAACTTAGATTTTTTAGGGGGCATAGGTGAAGCGCGCTTTGTACTCATAAGAGAGTTTGAAATTTCAACTGTTCCTTAAAAGACCCAGTGTACATAGGCAGGGTTACTTGACAACAACTAAACTTGACAACAACCAAAACTAGAATAAAAGGCACAGGTCCAGTGATTGAACTCTAAGATACAGGCGTCCGGAAGAACATGAAAGTAATAAATATCGTATCACAATGTAAATGTTAAGAAAACAGTGCCGTATAATAACTTCGAAATAAGATCCACTTCTTAAATGGCATAAGGTCGCTGACACTTAATAATTTAGTCTGTCAAACAAAAAGAGATCGTTGCCTAGAAAAATATCGCATATACCATTCTGCTGCCCTATGTTAAGGCCTTAATTAAAGGACTGCTTCATATAATATGTATAATTATGTACCAAATACAAATTAGTAGCACCGCTTGATTTTCCATATTGTGTGTGTATCTCCCACTAGCTAACATTTAATTATACTTATCATATTTATAAATATAAACGCACAATAATAATAACGTATGTTAAGAGGACAATGACTGACATCATCTTGACCTTGATTTTGACCTTTCACTTTTAAGTGATGACTGTGACGTATGACTGTGAAATACTAATTTAAGAATTGTAAGCTATAATAATGTATATAATTATTCTTTAGCGACCGAGATTCGTTGCCAAGAAAAGTCTCGTGGAGGTCTTTGCTATGAAGTTATACTTGCTGAACCAACTGCAGCTCAAGCATTACCCAAGAGAGCTGTGTCACCAAGTGGCAAGAATGTCTCTGTGGAGGATATCGAAGGAAAACTTCGTGCTGCTGAGGAAAGAAGATTAAATTTAGAAGCCAATAAAATTGCAGCATTAACTGCAAAATGGAATAAGATTGAAGAAGCATCTCGTAAGAAAGATGAACAAACTTGTAATTTCATTTTAAACACTCGTGAAGCTCTTGAAAACAAGATGGAGACGCATATTGAAAAAAGGGAGGCTTACATAAATGATTTAAAAAGCAAATTAAAAGATCATTTGGAAAATGTTGAAAAGAATAGGTTACTATTTTATTAATTTGAGAAAATATTCATTAATGGAACAAAATTTACATAAGAAATTCTCAAATAAATTCATTTTTCTTATAGATTGGCTCTAGATCAACAAACGAATGAAGTTCGAAATGCCATGCAAGAGAAGTTTGAAACTGTAAAGGCTCACCGTGATGAAAACATTAAGAAGATGTTGGACCGCTTAAAGGAGCATGTAAGATAACAAATAAATGCGTTATTTATCAATAATATGTTGTTTAATACTAGTGTCACATTGAATTCAACATCAACAGCACGAATCCATTTTCATTGAACAGTATGTAAATAAGCGATATATAGATAACTAGTAAACACAAACTTTGCATTTACGTATCATTTATCTAGCGTAAATAATACGTAAATGCTATATTACCGTGTTTTTACTGCGTACATATACAGTGGCGGCTCAGTAAAATTGTTGATTCCATTTTATTATATAAATACCAACTAATACCAAATACAAATCCAAGATTTTAGTCTATCCAATAATTTAGCGCTAAATAAAAAATGCAATCAATATTATTTTGAAGCTAAGACTCACACCTTTTACCTACTAATCTAATATTATTGAACAGATATTTGAATATACTCAAGTCGTTATATTTATCTCACCAAGGAAAGTGAGGAAAATATAATAAAACTACATACTAAATAGTTATAACTCAATATTGTTTATTATGTTTCACGAGCTGCCACTGTATACATTGTTCAGTAGAAATATTTTCCGCTTTTAAAAACTAACTACAGCTACTATCATTCGGAATTCATAAATTGTATTTACAATTAAACGGTCAGTTCATATGAATGCAATCATCATGCATTTTCATTTATATTTATGAATGTATTTCATTTCATTCTATGTCATACAATTTTCAAAGGTCTTTTTTATATATAATACATAGTTTTTGGATGTATATGTGTTAATGTTATTCGTGAACTAGTATGCACAATCAAAATACACTATACTTTACTATACATGACACTAAAACACAACACAATTTGCACATTCATTAATAGGAAGATCAGGCCCAGCGTGTTCGTTCAGCCAACACAGAAAAATTGCAACAATTAGAATCGACAATAAACGACAAGCTAGATCAAGCCAAAACAAGGCGAGTACAGTTGGAAAAGGAACAAAAGGAAAAACTACGAAATCATGTAAGTAGTTATTGTTGAAGGATTCATGTTTTGCATATAGATGAGGAAAAGTATAATCTCTTTTATTAGTGTGAAGGTAAGTTTAGGTTTAAAATGAATCGAGAATAGAAAAGATAGAAAGAGTTATGCATTTTTTTCACTCATGTCATCGTCACTCATTTCATCATTTATAATGCATATTTTACTAATTTTGTATGTCATTTAAGTTTAATTTATTTACATTTTATCTTTAATTTATCGCCACAAGGCACAGCTATTTTTTTTATTTGTTTTAATTTTGTTTATTTTACAAATTTGCTTATATAGAACACAGTAAAAATCGCGGAAGTGCGTCATTCCATCGAATCGCAGGAAGTACAGAAAACTACAGTAACTACAAAGGTCATTGAAACTAAATTGACTACTGCAGAACAAAACCGCATTCAGGAGATGCAAAAAAAACTTGATAATATTAAGAAACAGGTACGTAACACATAAAAATATGTTACTGCGCTTGCGTTGCATGTTATTGTGTATTAACTATCATTCATTATTTTACATTTAATTTAAAATCATTTTTCGAGTTTCATCACCTATTGTTCACGTCGGTTAAATAAATGGACAATATTTATCTTGGAATTTGTTTATTAAATCAATATTCGACAACCAATATATATTATATGCTATATTATCTATTTGAGAAGAGTACACTCCCTTTTAATAATCCCCTTAAAAATTTTACTTTAATAATTACTTGAATAGTTTTCTTTTTTGTTGTTTTGTGCTATTCCTTCCCATCTGACTTCTCTTTTTCTTTTGTTCTGCATCTGTTCCCTTTTCTATTAATTCTGTCTTCTTTTTCTAGCTTTCAGTGTCCTTTACATATTGTTACTATATCATCCAAAATTTTCTTTCACATCCATTCCATTCTTTCAGCCAAAACGAGTTCCCTCTCCATTTATTCTCTTCGTAGTATCCCCTTTTTTATCCTTTTATTTCTACATATTTCGATTTCGTTTTTATCCATAATTTGTTGTATCTCAAGTCCTCGTATCTTTCTACAAATTGACCTAATATCTTATCCGAAATATTGGAAAGTGTATTTATGTCACTATATATAATTTTATTAATAGATTTTTATAATTCATGGGTTTTATTATCAACAGGAACGTCGTGCCGAACTTGTTCGTCAAAACAAAGCGGCTCTCGCTTCCCAAGGTGAAGATACTATCGTAACTGCATCATCCGGTTAAAAAGAAATTTCAGAAAACGGCAGCTGTTGGGGATACGTTATATAATTCCTGCTAACGACTTTCAACCATTGCCGCTAGGTGCGCATGAAAAGCTGGACTATTTCAGTTGGAATGTGCTATTATAATAAATTAGAAATATAGTTTTATTACGCTTTTTTTGTTTTAATAATTAAGGTAGCTTCTATGAAATAACAAAATGTAAAAAATCAGAAAATATTTTTCAATTAATGTTTTGTTTTAGAAAGATAGAATATGTCTAACATGTGCAGCACATTTTTTATCGCGTTTAGGCTTTATGAAATATAAGTGATATTGTTTGCTAAGTAATTATATATTTTACCTTTTTATATTTACTTGTACTGTTTTATTTTAATTGTAATTAAATTGTACGAGTATTTGAAGTTCAAAGCTGTACAATTTAAGTGCAAAATTTTCCTTTTCTTTTTGCCTATTAAAAGTGCTAACTAAGATAAACAAATAATAATCAGTCAAGTATATGAAATGCTTTCAAGGAAATAATAATGAAAATTTTGAAAAAAAAACATAAAATTGAAATCTGGTAATAGTATCTAAGTAACTTAAATAAATTTAGCATTAACTTTTAAATAAATAATTTTTAAAGAAAAATATATAAATATATATTTGAAGAAATTCATGTTTTTGATGTTTGTGGCTACATTAATAAAAACCGCTGTGCTGCCTTTTCACTGTTTGTAGCGGTGACCTTTACTGACCTTCTATTTTAGTATGGGGCTTTACAGGTGTGATAGTTTATTTATAGATGGCAGATAGCTTGTTGCGGGCAATTGTGTTATTTGACCACACTGTACATTAATAACAAAATTATGATAATAATTAAGAATTATGAAACAAAAATAATAAATATCCATTTAAACTGCCTTAAATTTAGTCTATTTATAATTATGTAAACAATATGCAACTTTATTTGAATTTTTAGAAGCGTAGCTATCATTTTACAAGGGGGTTACAATTGAAAATATATTTTGTTGCAGTGCTATGTTTGAATTCCATGTGAGGGCGCAATACTATTTTGTTTGTAACGTTTTTATTCTCTGAATCTTATGGAAATAATTTATAGCTTTTACCAATAGAAGAATTCTTGCAAATCTTACAGAATTCGAAAACCCCCAGCTACGCGATGTTTAATTACGTTTAAGGTGCCCTGCTGCGTAAAAATGTTCCATTATTGATCAGTATTCCATATTTGTAAAATGAATGAAATTTTATGGAGTATGGCTCCTTAACTTCTAGATGGGTAGTTACCAGATTGGATTCAATTTACTAAAAATGCCTTCAATAGTTACAGTTTTGGAAGTAGTGGACGCATTACATTGTATTGCCAAGCAGTAGTTTGCTGGCGGAATAATACACAATGTACTATTAATATAAAATAAAGCAAAAAAGATTAGATAACGTAATTTTACATTAATTATTCATAAAAGTTTGTCTATATTTGCATAATGACTTAACAGTATTTAGATTGAAGGGAGAATTAGAATTTTGTATTTTCAGACTAAGAAACAACAATTGGAAACATGAGTAAAATATGTATGAATTTATTATTAATAGAAGTAAAGAATGAGAAAATATGAATTAATGGATGATTTGATTTGAGAAAATATATAATGAACATTTTTTAGTTTAGCTTTTATTATCTTTGGTATGCATCTGTTGTGTGGCAAAATGAGCTCTTGAAACTAATTATTAAGCACAAGCTAGCTTTCTGTGATGAGTCTTTATAAAAAATACAAATTAAAAAAAATTAAATAAAACAATAATTACTAAGGAAAAAATAAAAGTTATTAATATCATTTTTTTAGTTAAATTTTTCACACATTTGCACTTTCATGTAAAGTTTAAAACAAATTAACGTAAGCGCTTTCAATATGACAAAATATCACTGGTACTAAAGGTAAATAAATGCGCCACTTTATTTAATATAAGACATCATATTCATTTAATATTGCTGTAATAATTACTATTAATGTTTAAATACAATAACCCATTATTTTGTTTTTAATAATCAATAAATATATTGGCGCTAAAAAGCACCATAAGATCAGGATAATTATGTTGTTTCATTTCTAAATATTTATATCTATATAGCCCCTATCCATAAATGACATCATACAAATTCCATGGTTATTTACCCCCTTCCCCAAGCCACATATTTTGAAATTAAATATCTATATTTCTCTTCTATTCGCAAGTAATTACTCTCCTGGATATATATTAAAAGCGTCTTTAATTTGGATATATTTTAAAGAGAAAATCAATATTATTAGATGAAAAATATAGTGTTCCATTCAAATAGTTGTTTCAAAAGAGAATGTAATTTTATTGGTATAATACAAGTTGACGGTCATCAGACCCACGGACTTTAAATAAAATTCGTTGTAACTAGTCATTTTAAATCATGTTGCATGCCCCTGAACGTGTGAGGCTTTGGTAACTGCCTCTGAGAGTACCTGATATACCTTTACCTTTACGTGAATTTGAAGGGCATTTGGCGCCCATGTGCACTTTTTTATGTGCGGTATAATTATAATGGTGTTAGTTTAGCAGTATGTAATTAGGGGCAAAATTTGATATGTAATCTTGTAAATGGTTGAAATTGAAGAGATTGATATGAAGCCTGAAAATAATCTCATTGGATATATAAGTGTGGGAAGCGGTTGCTCCACTTTGCCGACTCATGAGCCGACATTTCTGCTAGACTAAAAAATTCCCACAACATTAAATATGTTAATTTTTGCAGCAATTTGTCATTTAAAGAATAGTTCGTTCAGTAAACTATAATTATATTTCACGATTTCAGGTCTTCTGTAATTATAAACCACATTTTCAATAATTCACTGTGGAAAATTCTTTAACTGCAGCAATAGTGTGCTGAATTATTAGGTGAGTAATTATATACTTGGTAAGCAAATATCAGTATCATAGGGGGAGCATATATTTGATAAATAGCCCAAAAAGCGAAAAAATAAAATAAAACTTTATCGGAACTGATTGTGATAAGTAGAAAAAATTCGTGGGTTGTAAATAGGGATACAATCGTTATTAGTAACAGTTATAACTTCAGTAAATCGGCTTTATTGCTAAATTCTATCGTAATTCCTGTTATTCTGTGCAAATCGATACTAATATTTAAGTATTAAAAATGGATACTGTTGCAGAACTTGAGAAAACTATTCAGTTTATTAACACCATGTTGTGGATTTTCGCTATTAATATTTTTGACAAGGATTGGAATGTCGGTTACAAAAGAATTCGTACATTTATTACCAATGTTATATTATTTGGTTGTCAAATCGAAACAGTGGCATATGTACTTGATAATATGGATGATTTCACAAAGCTACCGGAATCATTTGCAATATCCTTGCAAGCACTGCAAAGTTCAATTAAGTACTGGTTTTTAATGGTACATTACAAAAAGATTTGGTTTATAGTGTCAAAAATGAAACAATATCGTTCCGATTATGCCAAATATTCAGAAACTCTGCCAATTGTTTTGAAGTATAACAAACGTTCATATATGTTGGCTCGGCTTTTCTACATAATTGATAATTTAGCGGTGACCCTTTTACTTGTTATTCCGATTTTCAAGTTGCAGTACTATACGCTCCCGTTGTGTTATTATTTTCCGTATTTGCCTTTTGACGTTTCACCATTCTATGAATTGAACTACATAAATCAAGTGTTTGTGGCGTATTGCTGCGCACACATTTGTGCCTGTGTTGATTCAATGTTTATTCTTATGATATCCGAGGCTTGCATCCTGCTATCAATGTTCCAATATGAATGCTCGTTGATTGGGAAGCCTGGATGCCCAAAGGATATTATCAAAATCGTTCAGTCCAGACATGCTGAATTTTATACGTGAGTGTACCCAAATGTGTTGTGATATACCAATTTCTTTTTAACCCGGCGCAAAGAAACGTAACTTACGCTGAATAGAATGGGCTTGTGTACTCATTTTTTAGTGGTTTTAGATTTTTCAATTGTTGATTGAAATTGATGTCAATAAATGTGTATTGGCGTGTCTATTTTATTAAATATCTAAATGTTGACGGAGATATAGCAATTAAAAATTTGGAATTGTAGTTTTAGTGCTAGAGATGGTCGGCCATTAATATAAGTTTTTATTTTATGTAACCCTGCTAAGGCAGACATAATATTGGAATTTTATTGTTCCTTGAAATAGCTGTAAATAATATTTGATATTTGATATATAAATACATATAGCAGAGATTTATGAGCTGTAAGGTTGGTAACCTGTAAACTTGCCAGAGTTCTATCTTGAATATGCTATCTCTTTTACGCTCTGTTGTATAAAAGAGATAGCAACTAGCGGTGGTGAGGTCACATGCATTTGGAATGTTGTATAGCGGTGAATCACTTTAATAATTAAAGAGACAAAATTACTTTTTTAATTGTAAATATCTCCTAACATATAACGAGTTATTAAAAGTAATTGATTATTTGAGGTTTTAGTAACCAACTTTATCAATATATAGTACACTTTTATAGAAATTAAAAAATAGGACACAAGCCCATTGTGAATATAGAACTTTCTATTTAAAAACAAATTATTTTATAATATGTTTATTTCAGTTTCATACGACTCATACAAGACCTATCTTCTGGTATTCTTATTGTTCAATTTGGAATCAGTTTGATTGGATTTTGCAACATTATGTATACAGTATCAGGAATTATTGAAGTTGTATGTATTTAATTATGTATAATTGTTCTAATAGGAGTAGTTCTGTATATTGAATTAAAGTTTTGTTAAGTTAATTAAATCATTGATAGGCTCAGCCTGTCGTTGAAGGAAATTGTGACTAGATACAATTAATATTATTTTCATTTGCACTAGGCCTTAATAAGTTATAGGTAAATTCATCTCCAGTAAGATGTTATTTAAGTTGCCATCAAATTAGGGGTACACAGCTATTCAAAATTAATTTATGTTTTTCTTAATTACACTAGTGTTCCTTAAATAAATTTAAAGAAATATCAATTTTTTGATTACATTTCAGAACGGAGTATTGAAGATGTATGCACTGATGTTTGCAACAGTTCTGCAATTATTTGGATACTGTTGGTTTGGACAGGATCTGAACGATAAGGTATGGGTAATTCAAACGAATGTTAAAATAAATGAAAAATGTATGTAATCTGTTTTTATCCTCTTCAAATTTGTTTACTTTTAGATTTATAAGATAAATTCTTTTATGTATATGGGCGACTGGTATACTCTACCTCGGAAGGATGCATCGTCAATGATTATTATGATGAGCTACTCGCAAGCACAGGTGTCCATTAAAGCTGGAGGATACTTCAGTTTATCTCTAAATACGTTTCTATCGGTGTGTAATTTAAACCAAATTGTATTAATTCAATAAAATAGTTCAAATTTTATTTTAACAAAAACGTTTTGTTTTATTTTACAGATTATGAAAACGGCCTATTCTTATTTTGCTGTTATGCAGCAAAAATCTGCAAATTAATTTGTTGAAATAAAATGAGTATCGTAAAGTTTTTTGAAGTTATCAACTGAATTATATTAAATTGCAATTTTATCGCACAAGCACATTAGTTTATAAACACTCTAAAAACTAAATAGTAAGACAGCTCATGAACTCAAAGAAAATCCCAAATATTAACATTTTATTACTGACTAGTATAAAAACTATAAGAAATTTATATGTTAAAAAGTATTAATGTAGGGATGTACAATTTTTTTTGTAATAGTTGTATTACATTATATTACCTAACAGTTTAATAATGTTTAGCGAGTATACAATTCGATGAAGAAAACCATAAAATTTAATCTGATTATATAAAGCTCGTTTATAAAGTATTAAAAAAATTCGTCAACTAACAAAAATATAATTAAGCACTTACCGCAACTGGCTGCAGGCATTTTTCAAATTTAAAATCACTAACATTTTTTAGGTTAGGGTATTAATTATTAAACGCACTTTAACTTAAAAACATACTTTAAGAAATATATTCAAATCAATTATTAATTATAATTATACAAAAACTGTAACGATTATTAGAATTATTAATTTACAAATTAGAATAATGTACAAACGGGCCTATTTAACACTGAATTATTTACACATTCATAACTATAAAAAACATTTTTGAGCAAATGTAAATATGTACTTTGATAAAGTAAAGTCCTGTTTATAATACAATCACTTTTACGTTTTGCTAAACTTTTTTTTACATAATTTAAAGTATTTTATAAGATATAAAAATTCAGACTAACTCCCGCTGCTAAACATTTAAAATTATAATTGCCATGAACATAGTTTTACATTGCAACATTTATTAAAAATATTTTTTTTTATGGTGGTAGGACAGTAGTCCGCATTGACAGTCTTACTAAATTTAATATTTAAATAGTTAACCGGAGTTTGTTTAATTTTTCTAATATTTTAAATTGTGTAAAAAGGTGTTTATCAATACGTAAAAGTGATTGAATTTATAAGTAAGACCTTACTTGACCAAAGTACATATTTACTTTTTCTCAAAAGATGCTTTTTATAGTTATAAATGTGTAATTTATTCAGTGATAAATGCGCCCGGTTCCACTTTGTTTCAATTTTTAAATTAATAATTCTATTATTCGATATGCTTGTTGTGTATCAATAATTAATTTAATATTTTTCTTAAAGATGCTTTTATAATTAATAGTGATTAATAGCCTAACCTGAATTTTAAATTTGAAAAATGCCTGCTACCAGTTGCGGTAAGTACTCAAATGTATAAATGTCAGATATTAATTATTTTCTTGTTAGTTCACTAATTTTCCTCATGCTTTTTATTCATATTTAGTTGAATTTTAAATAATAGGATTAAATTTTAAAGTTTTCATCAACAGTTTCTGAAATGTGATTGCAAATAAAATATGTAAATAAAAATTAATATATCACAATTTTATTAAATTAATAGTTTAGATGCCGATCGTAGTTATATAATATGGTCTGATTTGCGTTAACTGCAAAGTAAAACTATTAAAATACATTAAACATTTAATATAATATTTATATAAAAATAATATTAACTTAACTTAAATACAATAGCCTTATACATAAATTAATAATAACTTATATTATAACAAACACAATATGTTACATTCAACGTTACATATACATATGTGTATACAAACAAATATATATGTCTACATATATAACATTTAAACGACAATGGGACAATTACATTATCCTTTCCCTTTCAAAGGTAATACCATCTGAATAAGTTGGAAGAGGTTGTTGATAGGCTAATATTTGGCGTTGTAATTGAAATGATGGACCTGCATATACTTGTTGTGATGAATATTGAGTTTCAGCCTGCCTTGCATATGACACTTGTGCTGGAACTGGTGCACTAGCATAATTTTGTTGTACCCCATCATTTTGAATAGAAGGTTGCGAAAATCTAGTCAATGGTGGCGTTACTTTAACAGCTTTTCTTACTGGTTGAATAATCGGAACTGAACTTTGTTCACGCTCCTGATTTATAAAATGAATTGATTGCTTTTCATTTTCAGACATTGTTTGTGGTGAATAACTGTTTTGTTGTTGTACTTGTTGGGGATAACTGCTTTGTTGTTGCGTCGTTTGGACGTAACCGTTGTTTTGTTGTTGTGTCTGCTGAGGATAACTGTTCTGTTGTTGAGCATAACCACCATTTTGCACTACATACTGCGGTTGTTGTGTTTGGACCTGTTGCTGCGGTGTGTAAGTTGAAGGATAAACAACAGGTGCTTGCGGTTGTGGTATATTAATTGGTTGTTGCGTTTGGAAGTATGACTGAACTTGAGGCTGGTTGTTTTGAGCAACAATAGGTTCTACAACTTTTCCTTCAAACAGAATTGTACCTGTTTGCAAGTCTCTAATAAAGAATAGGAAGGGATGGTTAACACGGAAGCGTTCTGAGGTTGACCCCATCAGGGGAATAACCATTGCTCCAGTTACGGCGGCGGCAATACTTCCTTGTTCGTTTACTTCGATATGAGTCTTGTGGAACACATTGTTTACTAGTACATTATAATTCGAATTTACAATTCCTGACAAATTTGCTCCTGCTCCAAAAACTGTTCTAATTCCAAGCTGTGAACGAAAGATAAATATTATAAACATATAAACAATTTTCTCAGCATTTCAATCATTATGATAATAATACAAACCTCTTGCAATGCTGGTACTAAATCGGTAGTATAATCAATCTTGAATCTAGGTAAAGTTACTTGAACTTCTTCTTCTCTCATTTGGCGGATAATTGAATCTAGAGACTTGTAAGGTAAATCACGAACTAAACCTTGAATTCCGTTTTGTTCGTTTGGCAGCAATATTATCATGGAAAATCTACCATCCTGAAAAAAATGCATAATATTGTATTAAAAAGATTGATTTCTTATATGCGTTTATTCACACTCATTCACAATTGTTTTTGAATCACTTAACAAAAAGTTAGTTAGTATTAACAGGAAAAGTTTTAATCACATCTAATATTTCCCTATTGAATTTTGATCTTTGTAAACTATAATTTATGCATTCAAATATAATATGATCTAAAGTTCCTTCTTCACCACATTGACATCTATCGTCAGATTTAATATTAATTTTATACAGGTGAGCTGTGGTTTGATTCTGATTGTTGATATAATTTTGCGGGATTCATTTCTGAACCATCCTTTCTTACTTAAATTTGGATGAAACATATAATGATCTCTTCCATTTAGGTGACTTTTGTTAATAAAATCTTGATTTCTCAAATTTAAGTTCAATTTTTTAATTATATTAACAATTTCATATGTAGGTAATTTCACTTACATCTCAATTTCAACTTAATAACTAAAAATAATACCATAACATTTATGTTACATTGTGGAATAAGAGGAAACGAAATTGCGGATAAATTTGCAAAGGAATCATTCACAATTGAAAAGCACTTACTGATATAGTGCGAAAACAAGTAGTTAGTTAATGATTTTTACCTGATAAGGAATTTCAAGTGCTTGTGCGTTAAGTTCATGAACATCAGCATATTTAAAATTCTTCGTAATCTCCATCATGTAGGCTTCCGTACATGTTTGTTGAACACCGTAAAAGCATCTAACAAAAGTGGACTCAGTGTCGAAAGCATATTCCCAGTTTCCTTTGAAATACAACGCGTTTGCAAGTAGGAGCATGGTCGAGGAATCAAAATTAGATGGTTCTACTAGACTTGGAATAAATCCATGTGTTACTTGATTCACCCAGGTGTTGACAGTGTTTGCAGCTTCTTGTGGTCTTGAGAAGTTTACTTTTGTAACATCGGAGAGATAATGTTGTCGTATAACATTACTGTATTCTGGATTTAGAGCTAAATAATCTGCAAGGAATATCCGGTTTGCTCCTTCTAAAGTCACTCCTGGTGATTTTGTCTATAAAAAATATTACTTCGTTATTTCTTACTGTAATATACCTTAAAATATGGGAAAGAGAAGAAAATGACTATAGTATGTATCACATCAAGCGGTACTTTTATCTACACACGCAGAGATCCGTTTTCTTCAGACAGTTTCTAATTATTGTGTCCGAAAAACTACATCTTCTTTAATTTGTACAGCACTTATTTAAATACTAATCTTGTCCTTTATTTAAATTCTACTATATATTTAGTGAAAGAATAGTTGCTAGCGTTTCAGGCGTCGTTTTAAAAATAACAGAAATTTACCTGAAGCGAGAGTAGGAATTGATGTAGCTGAGCTCTAGCAAAATTCTGATCAGAGGGCAGTCTAAGGATTTCCCGAATTTCGTCAGCTCCAGGACCTCGGGCGCCTTCCAAAAGCATTGCTAATGTTGCTTTTACACTTGCTGGAGACACCATTACATTCTTGCTATGATCTATTTGTGCTACACTCTTTAGAAGATCTATGTCGAAGTAATGAAATCGCTGCGACGGGTTGCCTCCTTTTGTCGGATTGAGATTTATAGTGGCCGTGTTCACTAATCCTGTTGCAAGCAATGCTGTAAAACACAAATAAAAAATATTACTTTTTTGTTTGTGATGGTGAAATGAACCAATATTACATTCTAATTTAAAACGACAATTACAATTGTCAAAAATATAAATAAAATCGATAAACATAGAACAGGTTTTCAAGTTTATTAGAAATTATTGGAGCTGAAGGATGTAATAACATAGGAACTTTTGAAAACATATATTAAAATTTACATAATCTTTAAGAAGTTGTTTAATATACGGTACATGTATCCGGTGCTTTTCAGTGTCAAACATAGTTTAGCGAAATTATTATTGTAATTCCTCAATAAGAAACACAAAAAGACCATTTAAAAATGATCTCCTGTCTTATTTTATATAAAACTATTATTCATCTTAAGAATATACTGAAAAAATTAAATCTATATCCACCGAGAATTAAAGAAATCTTTCCATGTAGGTAATACACTTTACAACCAAAATATGATTTATTCAAACATACGATAAATTTTAACGTTAAGTGTTACAGTTTTCTAAATATCGGTGTTTAATCACATTCTTCCTAAAAACGGGGATTACTGAGAGAAGGGTAACAACTCATTTCTAATTACTTTCATCTTCTTAATTTACTTTATCATGTATGTTTTTGATAATTATTTATTACGTTAAATGAGTGATATAATAATTCACTTTCGATTTTAACATTTATATTTTAAAAACTGCAACTTAGCATTTCAGAAATTTTTTTGTAAAAACTTGTTTGTTTTTAGGAAGACCTGAGCATTTTAATCTTTCATGAAATTAAAAAAAAATTTGTTTTGTGTTCGATAATACCGAATATATTCGTTTGAGCCATTCGTACACAAACAAGCATGTTTTTTTCACAACTGGTATATGAATCTGCGATTATTTAAATAACCGCGCCTAAAGTTTTAAAACTTTTTAGAAATCTATGCTGTTTTTATATAAAATTAATATTCATTTAGGAAAATTATTGTTTAATAATAATAAAGAACAAATATGTAATGATATAAAGGAAAATCTTTTAAAACTAAATTCTATGTTAGAATTAAGTTGTTATACTTTGAATCATATAATATAAAGTCAGTATTCACTTCGAATCGAATTCTCTACCAATCAAAACACTTGAACTTAACTTCATTTTAAAAAATATTGTGATTTTCAACTTGTTGCTTTTGATAATTATTTTCAAAATTGGCAAAGATGCTCCACCTTGTAAATCTTATAAATTCGCGTAAGTATTTTGTAAGAATATATATTTAAAAGTTGTTTTTTTCTTCTAAATAATTCATTAAAAGTAACTGCGGGTTTTACAGAAATAACAAAACCACAACCGCTTGTGTAAAAATACAGTCAGTATAATAATTTAAATAACATATATTCTTTAGATAGTCTGAAGGATTTGAACATTTCTTTGCTGTTATATTTGAGCTACATATGAATACAAACAAACACTCACTTCTATATATGTTTCTATATAAACACTATGAAGGTCATAACAGTATTATATATAATGAATCTATTTTTATTTACCTGTCAGTAGATACATGATGAAAGTCATGATTCTTATATATTAATTATTATGTTAGTATACACAAGTCTTTAACTATAAATATGTAAGTATCACAAATCACAATTTCACAGTATTATTATTGCAGTTGTCTTTTAAGGTGTTTATATTTTAAATTAAAATGATTGTACATCTACCACGCGTGGTGTTCAAATGCGTTATGAAACCTTCATTCGCCGATGCTAGTTTATTAACCAATACTACTACACATTTAATATACCGTTTTTAGTTTGTTTTTAAAGCACGGAGGGCCTTCTATGTCAAATGACTTTGAATTTTATAAGGAGTGGGGTAATTTATAAAACTCGATTGGAAAAACCCAAATAAATATCTTGAATAACATGGAATCAGTTTATTTATCATATAGTTAGCAAATTATTAATGACAGTCGTATAGTTCTTTTACTAGTTTTACAACATTTTTTTTTTTCATTTTCTCAATAATATAACATATGCTATAATTAGTTAATATTATTAACACGTTTCTGTTATTGAAATATTTTTAAAAAATTTAACATTTACATATACATATATAAAGGAATGTATTTATTAATGGAGACAGGAAATGTATCATTTGATTATGAATACAGAAGTAATTTTATCGTGAAACACTTAAAGAGGATGAGCCCTACAAACATGTTTTCTATGAATCGTACAAATTTTGTACGATTCTTATGCGATTCTGTTACGATTTCTTTCGATTCGTAGTTTAAACGAGAGACGACTATACGATGATTTTGTAATAGGAAGGATTGCTTCTACATTAAACTGAGCCATTTCTTTACTTTATCTCTCCTTTCTTCACTCAATCTCAATCAATTGTCCTCAGCCTATCTGAAATTAACTTTTCTTAGCTCTCACGCAAAATAAATTTGATATAGTTATAATTGAACCGAGTTTTTGGAGACTAAGGCCGTCTGCAACGAAGTTTCCAATAAAGACGAAAAACGAGCCATGTCGAGCCGTGTTTCGTGACTTTACAGAATTTTTAACAATAGCATAATAGGGGATTTTATTGTGTCGTATTGTGAGGTATTTGTATGTATGCATATATTTAAATAATTTTGAAAAGTATTTGTGTACATATGTGTAATTACCTGAGACCTAGAAACACAATCGCTCAAAACCAATTTCAAATCAGTTTATTTTTATTCGTGGCGTGTGCGTTTTCTCACTCGTATACACGTACATTGTCTCACTCACAACACAGTTCCTTTCTTAAGACAAAGGAAAAGAAGCAAAAAATTGGCGTTATGATTAAAAAATATTTTATATTAGTGTTATTTTACCTAGTTTTAACCAGTAAAATATTGGCATAATATGAATATATTAAAAAATGGAAAACCCAAAATCATACTTTAACTAACGACTATCCTTGCTGGGTTAGCAGTAGGTAACGCCGTTCTACTAATATTGGAGGTGTTAATGTGATAAAACAGGAAACGGCTAAAAGGGGTAAATTTCCCTAATGGGAAGATTCAGATCTTCAACAAACAATAAAGAAAAAATTATTTAAATAAATTTTAATACACTGTATTATTTAATAAAAGAAGGAGATATAATTTGTAAAAGTATTGTAAAATATAATTTGTTTTTGAGTTAAAAATAATATGGAATCTGGTAAATTTTTCGAGCGAAGCTCGTCCCGAACATTTGGCTCTTAGACTGTGCTCACAATGAACAAGCGAGTCGAAATTCCGGCGAATTGTACTCGCGTACAATTGGCATGAAACAATCGTGCGTGCGTATTTAGCCAACACGCAGATGTATTAATGCGTTTTATGATATCTGGCGATATCTACCGTGTAGATAAGTGCTTATATCCTGTTCACATGGTGAATTTACGCGCGATTCGAGTAGGACAACACAACTCCTCTCGTTTGCACTCATGTGATGAACACCTGTCACAAGTTTCTTGTGAACAATATCTTATAGAATGACTTGTGTTTTTGATATCAGCTTGATTGCAGTAGCTGAAGACATAACAGATATGTCAGTGGATGTAAAACTCTATTATACCTAAGCCCGAGTTTGAACCCAAAGACTATAACTCCAAGACTTTAAGACAAAGAGATATAACTAACTAATATTAACAAACTATAACAAATATATAGTTGAAATCGCTATAATGTAATACAAAAGTTTTTGTTTTGATATCTGTTTTTATATTTATCATCATCTAACTATATGCTGATATATTTTTAGATCACATCTTGTCTCTCCAGCATCACAGTAACAAATTACCATACAAATGAAACCGGTTTCTAGTTTATTTTTATAATTACGTAAAGCTAATTTAAAGTTCACATTAAGTATTTTAATTTATGTAATCTATTACTGTCTGATATAGTGATTTGTATTAGAATCAAATATAAAAGATCATACATACAGTGAATGGAAAAATACCAATAATTGAAGTGTTTGTTTGCGCAGACTATTGTATAAAGTGTAGCATGTTGTTAAACAGCCTACGGCAGTGGTCTATAAGAAAATGCAAGATTACTTATATAATCTTGAAATTTTCCATAAATCCTAATAAAAATTAAGAATTTTCTCGTTAAATACGGTTACATATATTTGAAGGTTAATTTAATTAAGGCACTCTAAGGATTCTTTCGAAATGGTCGTGATAAATTGAAAATTAAAGGTCGATTAATCTCGGCTACTGTGCTTTGAGACTGAACAGTAACTGCTGATTGATTTCCTACATGATCGGTGAACCAAATTAAGATTTCTCCTCCTGCACTCCAACCCGCGACCGCATGCAGCAGTTCTAAAGTTCTAGATGCACATATCAGTAGATGCACCATAAAAGTATGAAACAATATCATTTTTCATTGAGACTGAACCTTAACTCGTGATAAACTCACTAAATTACACTGACAATCTCTTGAACATCCACAGTACGGTCCAGATTTACCCCCATGTCACTACCATATGTTTGGTCCACTGAAGGAGACATTAAGAAAGATTTCTTGTGCAATTGGGTGTTGTGGCCATTTTATTTTTTCCATAAAAGGATCGAAAAGCTTCCTATCCGATTGAGAAAATGTATTTCAGTTCAGAGAAACTGTGTAGAAAAAGAAGACACTCCAATTATATTTTTGAAAATCACCATGAAATCTATATTATAATATTTCGGTTTATATTTTAGAAGCACTCATACTTTTTTAAACTTTAATTTAAAATGTGGTTAGTGAATTTGTCTACTTTGTTAAGTAACTATAAAACATTAAAAAAAAACACTTTTAAAACGTTTTAGTAATAAAAGTAAAAATCAATAACAATTTCTTTAAAAAAACTATGATTAGTTCCAGTTATTTTTTTCCTTTTGTTTATTCTTTATTTATGTAATCACCCGCGTAAAATCTTCAATGAATCACAGAAGTTTGGTTATATTATCGACGTAATTTGATGCATCATGCTTTGTGGATACAGTCAATTAATTTGTGGTCCTTGACGTTTGACTAAAAACCAGCTGTAATATTTGCTCACTTGTATTCTACTTACTGAGAAAAGTTAGTAGGTGACGTCTTCATATATCCTACCACCTTTCGACCTGCAAATAACCTGCACGTTGGTCCTAAACCGGAAGACAAGACATACCTTTATGCCAAACCTATGAACTATGGTTTCGAGAATCGCAGAGTTATTTAGTAGTACATTACTATTATTACTTTTATTTCACTAATACATTAATATGATATAATACGTCGTTTTTCTCTGCTGTATATTAGTAGACCAATTCATTATAGCATACAACAAATGGACCAATCAACCAAGGACAACCAGTATAAAAGGCGCCAAATACTATAAGTTAGCATGATTTGTCGTAAATACTAGTACGAGTATAATAGCGACTGGTAGATTGCAAACATTTAGGGTGGCAGAAGAAATATTGGCATTGAATGAAATGAAATTTTCGAAGATACTAAATAAAATTAAAGTCTCACAAGGTGAGTTGAGTTGAACAGGTTGAATCGATTGGTGACATCTAAACGTGTTTTATTAAGGAAGGCTATGTCTGGTAGACTTATAATTATTCAACATTTTACGTAATCAAATTAACTATAGTAACAATCAAACCCAGATGTTTATACTTATAAAATTGACTGAGTCTAAATATAATAAGTTGATCAAAAATTGTGTGCCAAAATTGTGCCGAAAATTCTCACAATCGAAGATGTTTCTAACAAAGTGCAACATCCCAGTGTAAGACCATTCGCCTTAGTTGCCTGATCAGCACCATATGACTTTTATCTGTTAGCCTATGTCAAATCTGGAATCTTCCGTTAAAGCATAAACAAGTCACAGAAGAAGAGATAGGGATTGAGGAAGGGTGTATGATGAAGAAGATAGTAATTAAATATGTATAAATTTAAAATAGAAGTTTTACTCTTAATACTTAGAAAGAAATCTTATAGAGATTTCCAAGATTTCATATTTAGAGCTTTAATCACTTTCACTTTTCGTTAAAATTAATTAAGCCTTGAACTTTATTAAGATTAGAAACAGATGAACACATCAATTATTATTCTGCGGTTTTGCTGAGGAAAAAATAAAACTTGGAATAATAAAATTTAATAATGTTATTATCATATTATTAATACTCATTCATCGAGACGTTAAAAAAAATTGAAAAATTCCCAAATTAATTTCAATAACTATAATGAAATGAATCTACTTATTGTAAAGTAATAAAAGCATTTTTTTGTATCCATTCCATAAATTAATTAGTATAATAAGTTGTGCTTAAATGAATTTTAGCAAACGTTAATAATAAAGTAATGCAGTGGGTTTTACACAGATGTATTTATCTAAAAATTAAATTAATTTGAGATATGGAATGATTACTTCCTGTAAGAGATTAAATCCAGTGCCGCATTAACAGGGTATGCAAAGTCTGAAAAGAATGTTCGATGAAAGTTTTAGAGAAATTATTAAAAAAAAAAAAATAATTTTTATTTGCTACTTTTTAGTTATAATTTTATTTTCAATCTAATTCTATTCTTGACACTCGTGTCGTGTCCAATGTACCCATGTTAAATGTCGTATTTTTTCTAATTCTAATAGTATGGGGAATTTGTGATGGTCTTTCAATTCCAGTTACTATTAATTACGTTCATAGTTTTATTGCTATTTTGTTATAAACAAATTAAGCAAATTTACGTTATGTATTCCAATTAAGAGCTGACCTATACTGCCTGCGAGATAAAATACCCATTTTTTCTAAAGAATTATGGCTACGCAAAACCTTGCAACAATCACCAATATCTACACCGATGGCGACAGTTTCTCGAGTAGACCTTTCCGCGCTGTTTACCTTACCCCTTTTACTAATTGAGGCCTTAATAATTACGAGTTATGCATTAATTACTTCACACACAAAGGAGGAGCTGGAGGTGATATACAAAGTGAGAAAAGACGTGACAAGGGGGGGGGGGGTATTCATAAGCTCTAATTTTAAATTAGACTTCCAAAAAACTAAGGCCGGATTAAGCCAAGCTTAACAAAACATATTTAAATTCATAATAAAATGTTTAGAAATGATTTGTCTCTTACGCCATCTACTTTCAGGGTTAGTTGCTCTGTAACAATAATAAGTGAATTTATATAACAATTATTTTATTTGAATGTTTGTGCAAGGACAAGCTTTTGGAGACTGGAAATCCTACGTGCTAGATTAAGTGTCCTCCGGAAGTGGTCAGGAATTAACTGTCCTTTTGGTTTGTATCTTTACCCATTAATGTCTCCCTAATGATTCATGGGCGAAGTGCGAATATTCACATATGTTCATTTTACAAATATGAAACGTCAGCATCGTATAGATAAAAATTGGTTTTATTTCATTTAAAACTCGGTCGCCTCGGTCTTGTGTACTTATTTTGTACAGGTCGAATTTTCAATAGTTGATTGAAATTGATGTTAATAAATATATATTGACGTGTCTATTTTATTAAATATCTAAATATTGACGGAGTTATAGTAATTAAAAGTTCGAATTATAGTTTTAGCGTTACAGATGTCGGCCATATTTATGACGTAACATGTATGTACTATTTCGGATAGGTCAGTTATTTTTTCTGTGGATAAGAATTCTTTGTTGAATATGCTATCTCTTTTACGCTCTGTTGTATAAAAGAGATAGCAACGGTCACATGTTTTGGAATGTTAGAATGAATCTCCTAACATGTAAGAAGTTATTAAAAAAGTTATTATCAATATATAGTACAGGTTTACAAAAATTAAGACATAGGACACAAGCCTATTTATTAATATTAAGAAAATGTGAATTAATTCAGAAATTGAACTTGAATTAATAAATGAACACATATCAATGCATGTAAAATATCTAAAATTATTACACTTCCAGAAAATCCAAGAACTGAGGCTCAAAACACGCTGTAGTTCATCAATAACCTTTTTAATCATAATCAAGATCTGTTCTTATCAATACATATGAAAGAATTTATTTGGTTTAGTAATTTAGTTTACCCATTTGATAAATTACGTATTCTATGTTCAAGGAGTTCCCATTTATTTTTCAGTGGAATTAAATATTTTTTGAACTTTTAGGGAAAGAATATATTTTATATATTTGTTTAATTGCAAATTCCTAATTAATAAATATGAATTCAGGTAGTTTAAAACCTACATTCTATACGTCAATGGTGTATCATTGATTTGCTATTGATTGAATTCAATAATTGTGTAATTCAAACACAGGAAATATTTCATATCCTGTGGCGGTCTATATCTTATGACTTGTGCTGACGCATAAATAAGAAATATTACAAATTGTAAAAATAGTTTTACGATAACCAATGTCGAGTATAACACTTAAGCAACATGGGAAATACATTTCGTTTAAGATACTGATAAAACAGGAATTCTTTAAACTAGAATTTCTTAGTTATCAAGATTTTTAAGCATTAAAACATATTTTATTTATTTTACTGATGCCATATTTTCTACACATGCACAAATGTTTGCACCAAAATGATTGCTTACAGGATTTTATGAGGTCCTAAATTAAGTCACGAACTCAATCGTAAATCACAGAAATCACGTACCAAGGCTTCTAAAAGTTTTTAGTATCGCGTAATAGCAAAAATCCAAAGAGATCGCTTTAAATAGGAAGTGGAATTGTAGAATTTTAATTGGAAAACACAAATATTTAAAAAAAAACTTATTGAAATTGAACCTCATCTGTTTTTGTAGCATAGATGCGCTTGACAGACAAATATTCTATTAAAACTCTTAGTCCTGTCGCAAACGTATTTAAGCGAATTTTGACCGGACGCATACGCGCTACTACGCTTTACCTATCCGAACCCTGTAAATGTAATGAACCTCGCACATTTTAAGTGACAAAGCCTTAAATCAGCGAATTTTAACCAAACGAATACACTGGAATTGATATGAACGAGAATGCAATAGTCTCTTTCATAACAGTGGTGTATCAATAAAAATTAAAGTAAAGGTTTGCTCTCATCATAAATTATGTTAGTGAAAAACAACTCCAATACACCCTACAGTACACAAGTTTGACTTTGCGGACTGTCGTATCGGTACGGGATATGTATGTATTGTGACACAACACATGCAAAGAACACAGGAGTCAGCTTGCTTTGTGAATTCAACCAAACCGCCGATTTGCGTCCGAATTCGCAGTCGTTCAAATATGCTTGCTGTGTGCGACAGGCCTTAATTTCAGGTGACTCACGATTTTGCACTGAATGAATGACTCCAAATTAGTTTGTTAGAAGCAAAACTTGAAAGCACTCCTGTTGTCTTTTATCTTCGTAAGTCTAAGACAGTAAAGGAAAGAAATGAAATCCTCTATTTATATAGATCCCGAATTGGCGCTATTGTCTAAAAGGTTTTACCTGCCAAGCGACTAGAGAATAAATTAATTGTGACTGGATACCAAAATAAAAATGAATTTGTTGTGAAGACCAAAATAAGTAAACAGTGCCTGTATATTTTAATGCAGTTTTAAAGGCGTGTTGTTATTTTTCAAGTGATAACCGACACAGTCTCTTTCCATATTGTCCAAGAACCTTCCTAGACCAGATGGTATACAGCGTACGTGGGTAAATCCCACAACAACGGATTAAAGGATTGATGCAAATTTGCTAGGTTTGTTTACATGGGTTTTGTCTTTTTAATGGGATTATTTGGGACTTTAAAGTACTAATGGACTGAATAATGTATATATTTACTACTCCTATAATAGGGTAGATTATTAAAGGTTTTACCCACAAAAGGGTTATCGCAGTAAAATCAGGGTAATTTAGAAGGATTTGGAAATTTGGAACATGGGAAATTTTTAATTTTTTTCATAGTACTTGTTCACACTTTAATAATATGCATAAACATATGTTTTTCTTTTAAATTTAGAATTTCCGGTTATATAACAGTCAAAAATAAAAGTATGAAATGCTGATTTGTCAATAGTCAGTTATCAATTTCAGTTGTCAGTTTCCATAGACTGCTGTTTATTATAGTATAACCTTTTGTATCTCACTTCTTATTTTTATTCTGAGTCGAACCTAATGGACTTGTGTACTTTTTTAGGGGTTGATTTTGAATCTCGCGCTTTAGAAAACCCACTTAAATCACTGCGTTTATCTTTTAAAGCATTCATGTAGCTTAGTTTATCATTATTAATATCTGTCGTCATTTTGTGCTTGTTAACTTTTATAAATCTTCAATAAAAAATTTAAAAATTCTACATTTATTTATTTATAACTTTTGCATTTCCCGCCAATTATTATCAAAAATACTTACTTTAAATTTACATAATTACTCAAAGAACAAGGGCCTTTGGTTGGTAATAAGTATACTTTTTATTAAAAGGTATGTCTTAGTGATTTAGATGTTTTGCATTTTCTTATAATAAAGGTTCTCTAAGAATTCCAAAAGGTAATCTATCATGAGTGTATTCTTAAATTTCTCATTTCTAAAAAATCGAGGATTATATGTTTTTTATTCATAGTCAATATGCAATAAAAAGAAGATATAAATCTAGAAATATAGAGTATTATTTATTCCATTAGAATTTAAAAATCTAGAAAATATAAAAAAATGGACTTAACCGCATTGGCTTTTGAGCGATTCAAATAATACAACGCTTTCTAATTAATTCTATCTATTGTGCATATAACAATATGTTAAATTTAATCATTGTACCACCACAATTCTTGTACATAAAACTGCGGAACTAACAAACAAAAGAAGAAGAGTCTAACAAAACCTTTTGTAACGCCATACACAGTGGCGGTTTTAACTATAAGCGGTGGAAACCCGTGGTATGATTTATAATAAACTGGATATAAATTCACACTGGACCACATTAAATTTGAAAATAGACAAATTTTTATTAGTAAAAATTACTATTATTTTTTGTGGGCCACCACACTCTGTGCAATGCATACATAATGCGCTTCTGTTCAGACATCTGGATTTTATTGCATATAATTTATAGTATATTTGTTTATTTATAGGCCAACACTATTTTGTAAATATAAGTGTAAATTTCTCTATCTTTTTACGATACAGACAAAATTGTCTTAAGATATTCATTTCTCCAATATGCCGCCGATAGAATCGACATATAGGCAACCGTAACCACAAAACGTAAATTCATATGTATTTAAGATACGTTTTATTATTTATCCCAATTTAATGGGTTTTTTACACAATCTTCCATATTCCTAAGGTTAGTTCGGTAACAATGGGCTTGTGTCCTCATTTTTTAGTGGTCGATTTTTAAATTGTTGATTGAAATTGATGTTAATAAATGTGTATTGGCGTGTCTATTTTATTAAATATCTAAATGTTGATGCAGACATTGCTATTAAAAATTTAAATTGTAGTTTTAGCGCTAGAGATGGTTTTATGAGTTAGTTATTTGTTAAGTAGGTCCGTGCTGTGGTAATGTTTTGTAGCAGTTAGTAGTCGAAATAATCAAAACAAGGCTTTTTTTGCCTTCAACCTTTTTAAACGAATATACAAAACATTGATACATTTGGCGTGAGTGGGTTTTCGATGTGACCTATAAACATTATTAATAATTAATCAGTAATTAAAACTAAATAGTTTCTTAGAAAACCTAAGTACATATAATATTTTATTGAATAATTTCTTTTTATAATAATATAATACAGGTCACCAAAGTAATTATAAACGTATTGGTACAATTTCATTACTCGTAACGAGAAGCACACTTTCAGAACAGGTGAGTGCTTGGACATTGTACATTACTGTATTCCAGACCGTCATGCGTCAGCAGGTGTTATGTCAAACAGTTACGCATGATTCAATGTTATTTGTTTTTCAATGAACTTTATTCAAGTACAAAGTTTATGAATGATATAAACCAAACCCTGCGAAATACCCATGATATATTTATTGGTTGTCATAATCAAACGTCATCCTTGGAACGTGATCTAATATGCGTTTGTTCAAGATCATATTGCATTCATTTCTACACCACCACTCCTACACTACAAAATGTACATATATTTTATCCATAATAATAAAATAAATTTTTGGAACAACCTATATTTATATGATACAACGCCTAGTACTAGGCAACAAGGCTTACTGCACTAATAAAACTGAGACTCAATATACGCGTAAGTTATCAGTGTGCGCTAACTGCAAGCGTTTGGCACTAGCTTACCTTAAAAGAATTTGTGTTTGTTTAATTTTTAATAACGGCTAAACACGCTTTATCATGAGAGAAAGTTTCCACTTTCATGTTTATTAATACCATGTCTATGATATCGTAAACATAAAAAAGACAACAATCGTTCTGTGATAAATTGTATCTATCCCAGAAAGATAGGAAATATACGACTGTGTGTAGAACCCCAGTAAAATTTTTAGAGTCACTTTGACATCATATGGAGTATGGAACAATTCAATTTACTTTCACTTGTTCAAAGAAAATGTCAGTGATATGAACTAACATACAAGTGTCAAAATCACTTCACTTATTGAACCTTATTCAGTATTGAATGAAGTTGAAAAAAATCTATTAAAGTTTAATAGAGACAGATATATCTTGTTTCTTTGTCTATGATATCCATTTCTATGATGTTGGAAAGAGAAATCTGAGTGAAAAAGAGATATCACCCAAATGTTTAGGCCCTCCGCACACGAGGCGACTGGTTACAAACCTTAGCCCCGAATCTGCCCGAACCTAATGTGATTGCAACTGTGTTGTTAGTGAGAGAACGAACGTGTATACGAGTGAGATAAAACACACGGCACGAACGTAACATTATTAGTTTAAAATGCAAGATCTGTCAACAATATTCGCTTCCATGAATATGTATACGAGTAGATAGAAATATATTTAGAAGACACTCCTTAATATCTGCTAACCAGATGATAAATTTGGGTGTTTCGTTGTCAAACATAATATTATTTTAGTTTATTATCTTTACTTTGCCAGACAATTTGAATTTTTTTTATGCGACACTAGCAGCGGTTTGTGCGGCTTATCATTGGAACGGGATGCAAATGACTACATGGGTAACTCACACCTCTCCCCCCTGACTCTGTAGTTTGTTATTATATTTTTGTTGTGTTGTATTGGTTCGGCACTGAGGTCATTGCTACACCGCAGATAAATATGGGTTTTAAACATGACTTTTAGATGTCGTAATTTGTAAGTTACACATTCGCGTTACTTTGATCTCGCGACCTGTCGCTGTCGTAAACATTTATGCATATCAGACAAAAACTACAAATTTAAATGATATAACCACATTACATCCCGGAAACAAAACCGCGCACTCGAATAATAATAATACACGTATTTGATAATAGACAATGCAAATATTTAGTTAATAGCTATGAAAATTTAAAGGCTCTCATACCGGTGTGATTATTCAATTTTATTACTTTTTATACTTAATAGCAAATATCCTTTTTTAGCTTAGTGTGTCCTGAAATCAGGGGCGGTCTTAGCAATATTTTTGATGATAATTGACGAGAAATAAAATTTTATATTAGAAGGTTAATAAAGGAATGAATTTTTCTACTTGGGTTGTTGCGCTAGAATGCGAGGCACCTGCTTGCCCCTGCCTGAAATTACGTGAAATTACCTCTTTTAATTCTGAAAAATATAGAGCACCACATTGCCAGGCATCAGAAATTGTTTACGTTAAGATAAAGTCCGAGCAGATTCAGGATTGTAATATGGGTCATTAAAAATTTGACGTCAAAAAAAATTCAAACAAGTTCAGTGGCGTTCCTTTCACTCCTCTTCGTCGCTGAATAAGATACCATAAAGATCCGAACGATCCGACTAGCTTAAAAGGGCTGATTTTCCCTTTTCTTGAGAAATATATTCGTTTCTATTAATTATACAACTACAAGAATTAGATAACGATAGAAAATTGACAACATTGTCCATAAGAAAGGATTACTATGGTTTTCTTAAATATAAATGTAGGTTATCGATATAGATGGTGCTATTTTTAAATTAGCAGGATGGTTATTGCACATATTTAATATATCATTTACTTTACAACACATGTAGAACATTTACAATGTTCGCTGTCACTTGTTACGTTCTACACATCATCTAAAATATGGTGTTATAGTCTGATAGAGTTAGAATAGCTTGCACTGTTAACAATTTGATCATCAACATAATAGTCAATTTTTTGAAAATAAAATTTTGCAAATGCCACTTATCAATTTAAAACTAAATCCAGCTAAAGTAATTTTTCCGTGAAACACTAAATAATTTTTGTTTGAAACAGCATTACGTATTCAGTATTAATTAAGTCCAGTAAATATTAGTAAAACATTCATTTCGAAAAAATGCATTTTGCATTAAGTTTTAAAATAATGGTCCTTCAAATTAGAGTTATAAGTATTTGGCATTTTAGTTTTCGTGACATTTTAAATAACACTTTTAAATACTAATTTTATAATAAAAAAATCATTCAGCATCTAAGTTTCCGGTGGACTTTATAGAATTTTAGAAACCTAATTAGTCCAAATTAAATTCGAAGTTATAAAAAAAATGAATATATTTCTTTGATAGAACTGCTTTTATAAAAGCGGCAAAATCAGTTTTTTTCTAACTAGAAAAGTTGCAACGTGTCGACCTTGATAGTATATCCATTGTCTATTTGTATTTAATAATTACTGTTAATTAAGAAATAGACGTTTTCAATGTACAAGGCTTCACAATTACTTTTAATTGATTTTGGTTATTATGATTATTATATTTATTTTTAGTTTATTAAAGTACAAATTTTACAAAAGATTTAGAAAAAAAAATATTATTTATTCATATAATAAAATGAAATTTTTACACGCGTTTAGTTCGAAATTATATTCATTTAAATCATTAATTAAAGGGATATTCACAGTGGCGTACTAAGGCTAATAGGTGCCTATGCTAGTGCCAGTGCCTTCTTTTGGTTCTCACTCAAAATCTATTTTATCCTAGTCATGATTGAATTTAAACAAAATTTCTGTGGGTTTCTATTAATTTATGTTGGGATTGGTCATTTACAATGGGCTTGTGTCCTATGTCTTAATTTCTATAAAAGTGTACTATATATTGATAAAGTGGGTTACTAGAACCTCAGATGTTCAATTATTTTTTAATAACTCCTTATGTGTTAAGAGATATTAACAATTAAAAAGTCATTTTGTCTCTTTAATTATTAAAGGGATTCAACGTTGCACACATTCCAAGTGCATGTGACATCACAATCCTTGTGTAAGGTTACCAACCTTGCAGATCATAAATCTCTGCTATATGTATTTATATATCAAAATATCAAATATTATTTACAGCTATTTCAAGGTACAATGAAATTCCAATATTATGTCTGCCTTAGCAGGGTTAAATAAAATAAAAACTTATTATTCTTTGATTTGACTTGATTATTTGACTACCAACAGCTACAAAACATACCACAGCACTGACCTACTCAACAAATAACTGACGTTAAAATGCATTTCACGTCATAAAAATATGGCCGACCATTTCTAGCGCTAAAACTACAATTCAAATTTTTAATTGCTATATCTCCGTCAATATTTAGATATTTAATAAAATAGACACACCAATACACATTTATTAACATCAATTTCAATCAACAATTGAAAAATCGACCACTAAAAAATGAGGACACAAGCCCATTGTTAAAAGTTTTATTTGCGGTACATATATAGCAAGCGTAGAACAGTGTATAAATATCAAATTGTGATGCCAGCGGCCTTCATAAATTACGTTTGTGCCCTTCAGACGCTCTTGTGTGGCGCAAAATGCACACGAGCTCGGCTCGGCTCTGGTAATATCATTTATAATATTGTGACAAATTAAAAGAGACTGAACATCATAAGCAATAATGTTAATACAATTTACAACTAAATACACAACCAAATTCTTTAAATAAAATTGGTGTTAAGGTTACACTTAGGAAGCATAAAATTAAGAAAAACCATAAAAATAATTTAATTACATAAATATATTAGAAAAACATTAGATACATTTTACAATCAAACAAACCACCAAGAGAAATTAAATCATTTACGATATCATTATAAGAAAAGGAGTAACATTAATAAATGAGTTAAGATAAATTAATTTACTTAAAATTATGTTTATTAATTACTAGAATGAAATTACATAAGCATTTTCTCCCCTTCAAAATATTTAAATTTGATGGCAATGCATCAAAAAATCTAAATAATATAATAATTACTATTAAAAATAATCAAATAATGGCAGTAAAAATTAATTTATATTATAATATCCCTCTAAAGACAGTTATGTTTATTTAAGGCATAAAATTTTTAACTGCTCCATAATTTTTTTTTAGATTATATATCAAATATTATCTTTTGACATAAATTTACATTTTCTAACATTAATAAAGATTTTTAATGCAAGATTATATAATGTTACATATTAAATTAATATATTAGTACCAGATTTCTAAAGCCTTTTGTATTTTTTTAATGACAATGTAATATAGAAGTATGTTAAACTTCGGTAAGTAATAAAGGTAAATAATATTACATTTAATAATATATAAATTTACGTTTTGTATTTAGAGGGATATAATTATTAAAGAAATTGCCTAAATAATGGCACTGAATGTAAGACCTTGTACCTACCCGAAAATACTTAAACTATTCTAAATATAACTAAACTAATAAATAAATTACATTAAAAAAATGTATTAATCCACTCAAGACATGCCATTATTACACATAATCACAATAATAACAAATATAATGCCATTGCCATTCAGTCGAGGGTTCCCCACCCTTCTTGATAGAAGTTTGTTGTACAGGCACCAATATAGGAAGCATTGTTCTTATTGGAAATATAGGCCCAGGTAGGTTAGTTGCTACACCTTGATTGTCACCCTTGATATTGTTATTATTACCTTGGCCTTGCGCTGTAGGTCGTTGCACTGGTTGCTTCACTGCAGGCGTTGGGTTTGTGTCTTTACTTTGTTCATTGTCGAAATCACTGAATCGATTTGTTAAACCTATATGTGCAAACGTAAAAAGTATAAAAAAGTGCGTCAGTATATGGGCTATAAAATGATTAATGAAGCGTCCCCACGCTTGTGAAACGCTTCATAATATAAAGCAATAATATATACATGTAATTATATATACAATACGTTTTTTTGCAATAAGTTTTAGTATGCTCAGCTTCGGATGTATTTATGTCAGTAGAAGAAAATCCTGTCCTCAGGGCTCAGTTGATCTAGATATAGATCCAATGAGAGATCGATTGATGACTGCATAGATATTAAACATGAATGAACTTGAATAATTAGAAAGTTTATATAAATTGAGAGATTTCCAACTGAGAGTTTCAGATTTATAAGGCAGACACTTAAGAAATGATAATAAATAAAGGAGTAAATATAAAATCTATAAGGTAAAAAGGAGAAAATGCCAAAACCAAATTATTTAGAATTTTGTATAGTTTATTTTTCAGTTACTATTAAAGACTACTACATTATATATTATTAATTAAATTAATAGTTGTACATATTTGTCTGAACAGTAGACATTAATAGAGTGGTCTATTTAATACGTATCGCTTTTCTTGAAAAAATATGGAATGTTTCACTCAATATTTTAACCCTTAATCAAAAATGTTAGAATATAGTACGCTTAATACTATTAGGCTGATCTTACTCCAAAACGAACTACTTGCGACACCGACTTTTTCAGTAGAGTGTATTCCAGTTTTTTCGCATTAACACACTTTATCATAAGATGAAGGTTCTACTTTAAAGTTTAACACAGTCTCACAAATAAGTGGAGTATTAAATTGACCATCCCCATACAATAATAACAAAAATAAGAACAATAACAAGGAACAATTATATAAATCAAAATTAATAGTAAAATTAATTATCATCAAACCAAGAAATATTTAATAAGATTTAATTACTGGCACATATTGATTTAAATAGGGATGACTAAATAAAAATAATTTTTACGTTTTAAACAATTTCACAAAGTGTTCAATAAAATACAAACATTGCAACCACACAAAAATTACGTAGCAGATATGTTTAAAATGTGTAAAATGTATAACTTTAAAAAATCACAAATCTTTAAAATTGTGTATATTTCGTTTTAGATTAATATATTTAAAAATTTCTTGTGCGTAACTAGTAGATTTACTTTGAATTTTTAAAAAGTATGTATTCGTATATGTTTTTTACATTTATCAATTTAAAAATAGACTTAGTCTAATTTTTTTTAGAATTCATAATACCCATTTAAGTAAAGTGATAGACTCAGAGTCCAGAATGTATATGAATGAAGAAAATTCGAGACAGATGTTCAAAATACAATCAGAAATCAATAATTTTCTTAATAGTAATTTAATTAGGTCGAACAATAACAACGAATAAAGGTCAAACCAATTGCAAAAATAATTCATGATTTTTGGTAAACAATTAAAAAAGATATTAGTAAAATCGGTTATGTAACAGGTAACTTTTGTTATGTTCGATAAACATTATATACACGAATCTGTGTTATTGGTATTTCTTCCTCTAATTGTTGCAGTCTTTTCTTCCACTTTAGATTAAGATATAAACAATCTGCCTAACAATATTTGAATCATTATCATATCATTACAGACGCAAACAGATTATATAAGTAAATTAATTTTGTAACATTAACAGCGTTGTCAGTTTTCTATTCTCAATTTATATAGTAGCAAAAAAACTAATAAAGTTAAAAAGAAAAAGCCAAATTTGCTATGTACAATCTAACCCCTACAGCAGGCAACAACTTTTACATCTTTACATATGTTAATTAGATAATATATTTCAACTGTATTGTTTTAGGAATATATAACTAATATATTAATTTTGTAAATGATTCGTTTATAAATTTGTTAAGAAAACAAAGAAGGAAAATATATTCTATGTCACTAAATGTATATTTTTTCTATTTCTAGCCATAGTATGTTAGAATTACTAATTAAATTACATGAATCTTACGATTTCCGATTATAAACAATATCATTTTATTCATAATAATACTTAATATATAAAAGCAAAGCGATTTTGAAGCAAAGCCAAGAAAATAACAGCAAAATATTATTGAATGATTATATTTATTTGATAATTTATTGTACATATTTTGTTATGTCTTTTCTTATTTAGAAATGAGCTTTCTTTCATTTCATAAAAATAAACATAAATAAAATTAAGTGAAATACAAAATCAAAGTGTAAAATGTAAATATGATTGACATGAAATGATAATATAATACTTATTAGATTATAGATTAGTTAGTTTGTTAATTACGCACCAGGTGTTTTATTTGGTTTCTTCGTGTCTAATATTTCAGTTTTTCCTGATAAAGGATTTACAACTTTTCCACTGAAAAGAATTGATCCAGTTGTTTCATCTTCAACGAAGAACAAGAAGGGGCGGGATGCGATGAATTCATAGCTGCCTTCCGAACCAAATTTGTTGGTTAGAACAATTTCTGTAAAATAAACGTAACTTAGATTAACAAATTGTTCTATAACATTATTCAAGGTACTACGCTATACTAATTGTTGATTTTTAATTGTTATATCTCCGTCAACATTTAGATATTTAATAAAATAGACACGCCAACATCAATTTCAATCAACAATTGAAAAATCGACCACTAAAAAATGAGGACACAAACTCATTTGGATGATTAAACATTATATATGTGTTTATTATAATTAATTTGATATAAAAGATTTTGAGCACATAATTTATGATACTTGAAAATCGTCTAATTTACATAATAAAAAAATGATTTACCTGTTGCTGCATACAATGTGCTGCCTTGCTCATTCACTTCTAAACCAGCTTTCTGCAATACGTTGGAAACGGACAGTTTTTGCGATGGGTTTACACCTCGGGCCAAACCAGGAAGTGAAGCGAAATCAGAGAATAAGGAATTCAGACCCATCTGAAAGAGTAATATTATAAATGAATAAATTATTAATAAAATTTGAATATTTATATATTTTATACCCAATTTTTATTCAAATATATTTTGTTGATATACTATTACATATGGAAATATTGAAGGAAAGGAATTGATATAACAAGATAAAAAGAACGGGCTGGTGAAAAAAAAGGTCAGAAAATAAGAAAATGGGAGAGTGTAAGAAAAAAAGAATGGCGAACAACGAAATAGTAACAGAATTGGAGAAGAAAGAGAGGAAGCAAGAAATAGGTAAAAAAAAACTTATATTATGTTAAACATGCTTATAAGTTTTATAATTATTTTAAGGTGAAACGATACTTGGCCATTTTTGATTCGCAATATAGATGGCGATACTATACAGCAGGTTAAATATTATCAAAAAAAAATGTTTTTTTATGTTTAAATCGTTTTATGTAAGTAACTATAAACGCGAATCAAAAATAAAGCTACAATTAGTTAGATGAATAACGTATCTACATTTTAAGCTTTCTTCCACTGAGTTTTAATGAGTTGGAACCGAAAAAATAAGTTTCGAAAATGAATATTGCTATATTTTCTAGTTAAATTCCAATATTTATATGACTGGTAACATTTCTAAGGGTTTGTCATAAATTTTATAACCTTTATTATGGTTCTGAAACTTACGCTTAAGACTTAAAAATATATAGAGTATTCTGGAATAAACGATTTAAACATAAGAAAACATGATTTTTTTGATAATATTTAACCTGCTGTATAGTATCGCCATCTATATTTCGCGAAACAAAAATGGCCAAGTATCGTTATCGTTTCACCTTTAGTAATATTTACGCTTTGTGTAAATGTATTACAAATTTCGATATAATAAAGATATACGTCTATTTTTGAAGCGTTGCGGATTCATTAAATAATTATGAATAATATTTTTCAATGCTCCTGTATTTAATTAGTGCCTTCGGCATTTATCATTAGCGTCTCGCTGTTGGACTTCATTAAGAAATGAACATGACACAAAGATTAATTATAATATTATTGTTTTTTAGATCGTAGAATAAATTAAAATAATTATTTAAAAAACCAGCGTATTCTACATAATTATAACAACCTATAATATGTAGAAATGATATAATTAGTTACTTACTTCTTTCAATGTCTCCGAGAGCTGTGAGGTAACATCAAATTTAAATTTAGGAATTTCAACCTTCACTTCGAGTTCGTCCATCAGCCATAAATGACGACGCAAAACTACAGACGTCATGTCGTCAATAATTTGAGACAGTCCTCCTTTGCTGTTTGGAAGGATGAAGAACATGGAGAACTTGCGACCCTGAAATTATACCATAAATTAATATTTATTGATTCAGGAAGTATTGTAATATGAGAGATTTATTATATATGTATAGATTTCGCTGTAACAGAAATATTTATAAATATCACTGATGTCTCATAGACCTGACTCTTCCGGAGTTCATATATATGTATTTCATGACCGGCAGACAAATATAATCCTTATATAAATCTTAGGGCAATAATCAAAACATTTTTTAGAGTTTTATTAACATTATACAATAGAAGAGATTGTTAAATGCAACAGAAAAAAGGCGGATACATCTGCATAATTACAATACAATAGTTGTGTTGAGATCCTAGCTACAGTGTTCAACAAGCGCAACAATTGTTGTTTTCTTTTAATCAGCGATGGCCAAATTGTCTGCGTTGATATTAACAAAATTAAAAAATATTAATTTCTAACTATATGTTAACAAAATCATATTTTGTTTTCTTTTAAAACAGTTCTGTTTTTCGAAAACAGACTGTTCACACTGAACACACTGATTATGTTTGTAGTGTTTTTCTGTGTGTACCATAAAAATTATAAACATGATAAACAACAAGTAACAAGCGCTAACGTTCACAAAAAACAAAACTGCGTGTTCAAACCAAACAGACTAAAAAACAACAACAAACGTGTTTTCAAAAAGACAAAAATGTTTTAAGAACTGTCTCTTTGGTGTAATCGTTGGTGTTTTTGTTCAAAAAAACAAGTTTTTGTTCGTGTTTTATTGAACTGTCTCTCTGGAGTGAAACCGGCATGAGGACGTAAAAGAAAAGAGTACACCAAAAAAGAGATAGTTAATATGTTCTTCTGGAAAAGCATAACATAATTAATTATCCCCTTATAAAAAATGGGATAAAACTAAAATAGAAAACCAACTTTCAAAGATTTAATAATAACTACTGGTTTTACATTAAAATAAAATATTATTATAATATTTTTTCACACAAATATAAATATTAGTTTTCTTATTTCTATTTCAAATTATTTGCTTGTGAACTCATGTTGGACACTTCGGTTCTATGGATCGGGGAACATGCTTGGTTTGCCGGTGAATCCAACATATTTGTTGAACCGTTTTTGTGATACCTGTTTCTACTGTCCGTAAATAAATCCGCTGTGGTTCAAATATAACCTGTAATAATCATCTGTTGACCAGACCTGTTATAGATGACCCCGATAGCTCAGTCATTCGATGACAAAACAACACAGCGGGTTATTTCAATTGATTTTTTATTCTTTTGCCTGTTTTATGTTTGCTGTTCGGATGATAGATAAGAGGTAGTGCGGTGACTTGATGAAACTTGGTTTTTCCAACCACAATAATTGTTGTCACTAATGTTGCCACAGCTACAGAATGTGTAGTAGTATTATAATAGTAATCAAACTGTCATTAGCTTGATTAAACATGGTAATAAAAAAAAAAAAATTCTCGATTATAAATAGCTTATAGCTGACATTTTTTTCCTTATAACAAGAAATTGTCATTTGATTTTACATTTATTCCTTATCGAATATATTTCTTTAAAATATATTTTATAGAAACTTTTGATTTAATAGCAAAGTCACCGAAGGCATTGAGGCGTTGTAACACTGTAATAAAATAAATTTTAATTTTATTTTAAACAAGAAAATTAAACTGTCCTAAGTCGTAGAAGGATAGAGACAACACCATATGAACACATTCAACAATAAGAGATGAGAGAAAATAGATGTAAATATCTATTTCGAAGAACAATAAAATTCCAATATTATGTCTGCCGTAACAGGCTTAAATAAAATACAAGCTTATTATTCTTTGACTTGACTTGATTATTTCGACTACCAATGGCTACAAAACATTACTACAGCACTGACCTACTCAACAAATAACTGACGTTAAATTGCATTTCAGGTCATACAAATATGGCCGACCATTTCTAGCGCTAAAACTACAATTCAAATTTGTAATTGCTATATCTCCCTTAACATTCAGAAATTTAATAAAATAGACACGCCAATACACATTTATTAACATCAATTTCAATCAACACTTGAAAAATCGACCACTAAAAAATTAGTACACAAGCCCATTGCTTCGTAAAACACTGTAGTTCAACATCATTCCGTCAATGTTAAGCTTTTCCAAGAGATATAAAAAATAAAGAAAAATACCACTACTTCACCCAGTGACGTCACTTTGGTAGTATTCTACACGGTACTAAATATAAACGTATATCGTATCAAAAGTGGAAGTGGTTTTTGCTATTATCTATCTTTGCTATTATCTTTGCTATTAGTCAGCACCGAGATTACTCTTGTAATGCATATGGATGACGTCATTTGAACACCTTATCTCAGTTTCTTAGTTATATATATGAACAATTTTAGTATGTGTGAACTGATATTGTTTATTTTGGCAAAAAAGTTAACAGCTCAATCGGTTTTTAGTCATATGTATTCTGCAGAATGTAAATAATAATTCCACAAGTGATTTTGTATGCATGTTTTAATATTTACATTATTAAATATATATGAATAGTTGAAAGCAGACCTGGATGACCTTCACATCTCTCATTGTACCACTATATGTTTTTGTAGTCTCTTGTCGACAAATGCCAGAAATGACTTCAATTATTACATTAAATATTACCTCTGTTACTGTGTATATAACAAGGACGATAAACTTGAATTATATATTTGTCTTTATCACTCATATAGAAATATAGATACAGAAAAGCGAAACCACTACTTTCAACTGACTGTAAATCCACTTTATGTTTACTATTATTTACTAAGTAAACAGTATTTAGTAAAAATATTCTGCTTATTTTCTAGCTATAATCGGTATGATATTAGAGTCTGATATATCATCATTGATCAGTATATCTTTGATAGCTGATAGAAACGACGTCAAGTTGGTTGGTTTTTTTTTAATTATTGCTATAAACTAATTAAAATGTGTGTTAAAAACGTAATAACTCGTTTCTTGAAAGATGCTAATTGCTAAAATTGATGATGCGGATAGAAGACAATCTATCTATGTTTTTTGATCTAAACAAAAATTAAATGTTGAACATATGGTTAATTTTAGAACACACATTTTGCTCCTGTAAGCAGCAAAATGTTGCTAAATTTATTTATTCTAACGTATTTATCTAATTTCAAATTATTTATTGTTTTGTGACAAATTCATTTATATTTGCGCCACCAGAGATCTCTTTTATCAACCAGATTACAGCTGGTCACAATCCCTTCTTCTTTTGCTGGCCTATATAAGTAACTGCACTGTTATCAGTGCTGCTCTTTACTATTTATTAGTTGCTTTACTAGCAGCTCTTACTCTTCGTTCTTACAGTTCTTATAGTCTCTTTACTATTTATTAGTTGCTTTACTAGCAGCTCTTACTCTTCGTTCTTACAGTTCTTATAGTCTCTTTACTATTTATTAGTTGCTTTACTAGCAGCTCTTACTCTTTACTACTCTCTTTTACTGTTACTTTGTCATTATCTATATTTAGTTATATTTAGTTATATTTATTTTATTAGTAGTTATATTTTAAGTGTTAATTATTATTTATTGTTATTCAAAACTTGTGATTTAAATTAGATCCAATAAACAAGTGAATCGTTATATAAAATTTAAGTGAAGATCTTTAATCTCCTGTGCTTGCCCCTCAAGAATTGTCAACCAAGCGTAGTGCTGAAAATACGCACGATCTGCTTATTAACAACATATCATTCCATTGGTTAGCCATTGCATGAAGGTGACCCAGCTGTCGTATACATCAGGGTTGCTAAGAGATTTTACCGGTCACGAGAATTTACCGATATGCAGTTAGATAAATAAAAACGATAAGTAATTAGTGCGTATAAGCACAACTTACGTAATGATTTCATGTCGTTTCAGGCAATTCAATATTTAATTAAGATCTAATGTACTTACCCTGTAGGGAATTCGAAGAATTTTGGCGTCAAGTTCTTTGGATTCCAAGAAGAAGTATTGTCCAGTTCTTGACATGAAGTCCACGGTAATTTGTTGGTTTGGTGTCAAATAGAAACTACCAGGTTTAGTTTCATTGGAAAGGAAAGATTGTCTCCAAGATCCTTTGAAGTAGATGGCGTTCAACATGAGCAAGACCGCGTTTTCAAGATCGTCTAACATAAACAAATAACATAGAATAAGAAATCCTATAATTTGGAAGGTAAATTAATCTTTTTAGCACTTACCAGAGGAAACCAAATCCTTTATTTTTCCATGGGTCACGTTTCCTACCCAGTTATTGACTATTTCGACAGATTCTTCTTTCTTGGAATAATCTAGCGGAACGAGATCCGTGTTGTAGAACATTTTGATAATAGCTGCGAAACGTTGACGAGGTCTGATGTTTTCGCTAAGGTACAGACGTGTTCCGATTTCTAAGGTGTAATCCTTGTGTTGTACCTTGAGGAATGATATGAATTCGCTTTAAAAACTTGACACACCACCATTTATATAATTCTGAGCTCTTCATATTAACTTACGAGGACGTTTGAAGAGTTTGGTATTATTTAGTTTAGTCGCGAGTATAATTTGAGTACATATAGTGCGAGATTTTAAAAGTTGGAATGCGTATTTTTTAATCATTGGTTCTGAAGTTTAGATTTTTAGAAGAAGACCCCATTTTGGTCACCTCTAATTTGATAAGCTATGGTCATAATTCTTAACATGTAATTTATGATACAGCTTATAAATTTTTATTTACCTTCAATGAATCTAGGACGGTCTTTACTCTTTCTCTGGTAGCTTGAGGATTTTCTGGTAGCTGAAGAACAGATCTTAATTCTTTCAAAGTTTCTCCACGTGCAGCGTCTGACATCATTGTTAAAAGAAGCTTAATACTCAGCGGACTAACTAAGAGATTATCACTATTGCGTTTATTCAAGGTCTGCAACAATAGAATTATATTGGTTAAAAAATGAAAATATCCGCGAAGAGACATCTCTGAATAATCTAAATTCGAGTTGAGTATGCAATTATATGTAAAATTGTATCCTCTATCTGATGTAATACTCAGACAGCTTATAAAGACAACCAAACTATATTATAATGCAGTTAAACTTGTCTAATATCGGTGGAATTCGATCGGTAAAAGTCATCCCCGCTCAGTAAACAATTTGGACTCCATTGTAAATCATATTTATTAAAATCTATGAATGAATTTTGCTCACAGTTTAGTCGTTGATATGAAAATTCTCTGCCATGGGCTTCTAATGGTTCGGATTATAGATATCCTACTGTATTCGTATCTGCATTTTAATAATTAATATAGTATTCAGCGATCGTAACTAAGTTTTCTAGGTAAAGTATTAACATTTTTATGTGTTCTTCAACAAACAAAATGGTTACCATAAAAAAAACGTATTCATAAATCTAATTACTTGGTCCATGGTTTTGTCATTTAGTGTCGAAATGTCAAGGATTTACAATTGTGTCTTTGCTGTGCGAATAATTAGTGTCGCTAATTGTTGAATAAACCGCTTACGACTTTTAAAGGTTAGATCGTGGTTTTGGAAATACCAGTACTGTCAAGAAAATATTTTCTATCTAAAAGATTTGTTGTACAATAGTAATTTGTACTATTGTTTAGAGTTAGATTGTATACTGCGGATAAATTAGCAATGCTGAAATATCTATCCAACGAAACCCATCGTAGCCGAAATCGTAGAGGCAGCGAAGTTTCAGTGGTTTGCCGCGCTTTAAAGTTAAGTAAAAGACCACCTTTGTAGGGTGCTTACATCCGAATCTTGAACTTTATTAGGTATATTACATCAATGTCATTTGTAATGTAAGCTTTGTACTGTTGTTAACATTATACTTTCTTTATTCGACGAAACCCCTGGTTGATCAGTTTTTTGGGTCCCGAAATTTTCAGGAACTTGCGGGATGATCCCGTGTTTATTGATATTTATAGATTTCTATATGAAATAATCTTAAAAAAAGGGTAATGTTTCTGACAGAGAGAACTTAAGCAATCGTATATTTATTAAATTAGTCACATGTCTATGGAAAATTACGATTTTCTTTAAGATTAAGTTTCATAAGATACTAAGTATATATTTTATACTAAGTTTTTAAAATATTTAGTGGATTTTTCTTCATTGAAAAATATATATTGTCTTATAACATTTATGATGTGACGGATTAGACCTACCTTCAACAAGTTCCAATCAAACTCATCATTTTGGGCTCCTTCAAACGGCACAAAGTCATCAAGTGCATCCCAGTACTCATCATCGACTGGTTCCACGGTATTCTGCGGTGCTTGTGGCACTGGTCCAAAAATGTCTTGGATTGTCTGACCAAACACCACTGACGTCATGCACAGCAGACATGTCACTGCAAAAAATATATATTCAAATTCATTATTAACATTGTTTTCAATATTGACATCTTTCAACAAGCTAGATCACATGGGTCAGATATTCCAATAAGTAATATGATTATATCTAAGTAGCAAGCTAGCACTAAAGTGCTAGCTAGTATACTGCACTGCTAGCTTGTAACAAGCTAACAAGTTTGAACCTGCACAGTAAGACAATTTTCTACCTGGTTACTCCGAATCTGTGTATTTTATCTATAACACAACAGTATTAGGAACCAACAAATGAAGTGATAAAATCAAAGAATATAAATTTATTTTTGTGGTATAATGAAGCATTATCAACAATCTATGTTTATTTTATCTGTTTCACTCACACTCGTTGCAACAAAATGAGTGTGAGTGAATAAATTATATTTGTGATCAATATTTATATTGCATTGCCACACTACAGTTCCAAATTCAATGAGTAAATATTAATAAAAATAGGCTAATTCTTGGAAACATACGATAAATAATTACTGACAACTGATAAGGTGATTCCTTGCAGCTATAATCATTTAAAGAATGAAAACAATGTAGTTGTGACACAAAACAAACTAAAAACTGGTTTATTATTTACGTAGTAATGCGTTTTATAAACACAGAGCTGTATCCATTATTTAGGCGCCCTAATGGTGCACACTGGTGCGACTAAAACATGCAACACTAATAAAACCCTTACTTATGTTATTTTAAATAACACTAGGTAGTATTTTTATGAAACAAAAATGTTTCAATCCTAAGTCGGTGAAAGGATTGCGATTTTGAATGTGATCTCTACGTTTATCTAAGTAAAATATTACGTGTATGTAAGGTAACATCCATGCGAGCAGTAACACTAAAAGGTTAACAAGATTTTTAAAAATTTGGGCGCTAACTCTTTTCTCATAACATCGTACATTTAATAGAAATATTAAATTTTAAAACAAATGCTTATACTCCTGGTTTGTATTTAATAATTCTTGTCAAGGATTTATTGTGATGATGCAATTATTTTTGTTACATTGAATAGTCTCTGAATAACAGCCATTGAGATTTTTTATTCAATGTTTTTATTTTGATCAGTAAACATTTTAACGTTATATCAATTAAAAAATATTTGTTATTTTTGTCTTATACAGATATAATCTCGTGACATTACAAGCTCACAAACAGCATAACAAAACGCAATTGAATTTGAGATAAATTTAGCCAAAGTTCAGATAATTTACAATGAAATACGTATACGTTGACATTGTGTTTTGAATTTTTAGCAAATAAAACAAATCGCTGTATTTCTAAAAGAAATAGTTGAGTACGCTTATGTATAAAAAAAACGAAAATAATTGACCGTATCATTATAAATACGTAAAGTTGAATATTCTATTAATAAAATGAACATAGCGGAACTTTGAACATATCTCACATGCTTGTACATGTACAGTCTTCGACAAAAGTTTTTGTTTACTTAGCCATAAACAATAATAAAAAATAATGTAAATGCAACACAATTTTGAAATCATATTGCAGTATACAGATTTTTTGTTCGTTTCATTTCAAATTGTTCAACTTTACTTATAATGTAGAAATATGGTTAGAAAACTGTCTATAACTTTTAACAGAGTTAATGATCATTCTCACTTACTAAATTCTAGTTTTAATATTATGTTTTAACCATAAATGTAAGTTTCAGCTGTCAAATATAAAGAAATCAAAATAATTATATTAAATATATTACGTCTGTTAATTTCCGACGATTTTTCAAATACCTATATTTTCTAAACTAAGCTATTGTAAATTATATGGATTTGAATGCAGTTACAAAATAGGCCATTAAATAAATTCAAAGTTTCTTATTATACGAGTATACCATATAAGATATTTATCCCGGACGAAACCACATTTCCGAACAATTTATTCGCATTTTCATAATATAAAAGCATTCTTAAATTAGCACAATTTTAGAAAGTTGATGCCTATTCTAAATTTGTTATTAATGTAATACACTTATATGATATTCATAATTTGGAAATTTTTTTTTAATGAAAAATTAGGTTTACATATTTATTTTGCTTTTTGCCTTAGGTGTCACTTGAAAATTCAATCTTCTTGTCTCAGTCAGAATGCTACTTCTTGTTTGGATGATGACCCCAAATAAACCCGAATCATATGCTTCAGTGTAAAGTATAAACCTGGGTACTTACTTATATCTCAAAATAAGAAACAAATTCCTTAATCCGCAGTGCATATAAGTCCCAAAGTCAAATTCTGACTACAATGAAACCATTACATTTAGAGAACATTCATGTTGCAATAGAACACAAAAATAACTGCATTGCACAGAAAATAAAGATGAAAAAAAAAAATAGTTTGAAAAAGTTTTCTTTTTTAATAAATCAACATGAACCCCTGAAAATTATTCGCACACGATGTCATTTGTACGTATAAACCGGCTCTGCTTTACCCAATTAAAATTTATTGAAAATAGCACATCAATATTAAACTACGCGTTTTAATTTATGATAAATAAATATTTTGTATATAAGCTTCATGTTGATACAACCTCATTTTATTGGTATTACCCAAAATAATGAGTAATGTTGACATAAAATATTAAAAACTCACCAAATATAAGATTACTTTTCATATTGTTAATATTCTAATAAAATAACACTATCTCTCACAGAACTAAAATCACAAATAATATTCTTAAACACTTCTACAAACAATTTATTGAACGTTGTTTTCGAACGGCCACTGCGGGAATGATGTGGTTTTAAACTACAGCGGATATTATGAACTTGTCCTCCAACCTGTTGGTATTAGTGTCTGGTCGTCATACTAATTTCATTTTACTTTATATATAGATATATATACAATATATATAGCTATGTATAAACTTGTATATCATGCATTAAACATGAATCAATGTATTTTGTTTGGTTTATATAATGGGACTTGCAACCTTAAATAATTTGATTATTAATTAATTGTCTCTCTTTCTGGATTCAAAACAGAAATTATTCTCCTCGTTTTTAAGCCTCATTCCCACTCACTGTTTTGATATTTAATTTACTGTTTTTATTTAATATTGTAATCTAGATGCCAGGTGTTAGTTAAGCATTCCTTTTCACATTTGTGTTTTAATTTAAGTTTATTTATTTTAGTTGATGCCTACGCATCGTTAGTAATTCGACAAAATTGTATGTGAAATAATTAAAATTGCTATTTTTATTAACAATTAGTAATACAAATTGTTTTCACTTATATATTTTTCAAAAACTGTCATTAAACTTCTTTTAAAAGTAAATTCTACTGCATTTTGACAGATTCTCACATTTTGGAGGTTATATTATAATACAGTTTTTCTTAATTTAATATTTTTAATTTAAAACATTGAACCCTTGAATAATATGTATTATTTTCTTGCAAATAAACATGAATAAATGGTTACGAACGCTTCTTGTTACGAACAAATCGGGTTACGAACATAAATTATAGATATAGAAATAAAGAACGAATTAAGTTCGTAACCCGAGGTCCCACTGTAATTGAAACTCGTTTTTAGATTCTATAGAAAGCGGTGTAGACCACTATATAGCAGGCTACGACTCCATAAATACTGTCAACATTGTAGCAGGTCTCAGATGGGACTCAGCATCACAAATAAACCGACGTTAAATAAATTAGATTGAAAAAAAAACACACAGAAAAGGTTTCACACATCTGATTTATTGAACACAACCAAACTATCACATCGGGAAGCCCCATACACTGTCACGAAAAGCCTCTTATTTTTTTCCTAATACAAGAATCAAGAATAGGTCCTTTCTATGACGAAATTCAATAAAAATATTTGCAAATGACGTCACATCAATTGTGATTGTAATTATTGTTAAATTTATTGAATACTATTTCTTTACAGTACTACATTGTTCTTTAGAAAAAATTTAGTCGTGACTATTTTATAAAGCATTTGATATAATAATTAATTACACATGGCTATTAATAGCTCACTCGCTTTGTATGTTTATGTTTTTACTTTTATTTTTGTGTTTATCCATTTTTTTTATTTAAGTGAAGTTTTGTATCTTATTAGCACCAAACGAAACAGGTGCTGAAATATGAATTACAAAAATTTGTGCATATACCAGATGCTGTGCCTTAAGTTTGGTTTCCGGACCAGCGCTACATTTTCTGCTTTCGTTGTTACCAATTACTTTTATTTGTATAATATACTAGGTGCAGGCAGCCTTAAATTAAGCACTAGGACCGTATTTTCAAATCTCAATTAACTGAGATTTATTACAAACCTTGGTTGAACTTTTGGTGACAACTTTTTCTGTCCTCTACTCCTATAACGTTTTCTTTGAAAAGTAGAATACTTTTTTCAAAAAGCATTAAATATTTGCAAAAAGATTTGAACTAAAAATGTAATTTTTTTATATTATACAAACCTGATATAAAGCTGAAATTTAACTGAAAATCTATGTACATTTTCTATAATTTATAATTGAAAAATAAAGAACACCCAAATTATTTTTTATTTTGCAACATCACGATTTAGACGATTTAATTTACCTTGTACTCATAGTTTAAGAGATCATATAAAAAATTAGGTTATGTCTTAGATTTCCTAATATTTTAAGAACATGAATTCATTATTAATTGTTTAACTTACAGAGCAAATACAAATGATAAGCCCTATTCATTATTGTTTTATATATGTCAATAATTGTAAGGACGCAAAATGTCAACTGAATCTAATTACCTCCATTAACTAGGTCATCTCACTAATTACTATCATTTCGTGTACTAATTGTGCAATAATTAACACTTAACTAAATATTTTAATAACAAATTAATGAATAAAAAATTTAGTCAATATTTTACGCATCTATTTGTTAATATTGGATCAAATTTTCATGGTCTTTTATGTAAATATAACAAACATTTTGAAACTAAAACAAATATGGAAAATTTTGAAGTACAAAATATTGTAAATAAACGGTTTTTGTCCAAGGGCGTAATTTCAGGGAGCGTAGAGAATGAAGCAAGATCATTGCAGACCTTTAACTATTATATCTATTTAAGGTATAGAGGTGAGATTATTTTAATGGAAACAACTAACTTCCAGAGCGTTCAAACGCTAAAAGCTAGAAGAAAAGAGTCTTTATACTGAGATTTTGTCTATACCTATATTTGGAGTCCACGTCAACCCTGGATTACCCTTTAAGATAAGCGTCCTCTGGTTCGCACAACTTATTCATATTAATCCACACAATCAGACACGATTCTGGTTAAGTTAGATTGTTCAAGAAAAGTTGAAAAGATTTATTTACTTTATTTTTTTATATGAATACATTGGTGGTTATAATTTTCAAAATTGCAAAAGAAAAAGGTGAATAATTAGAAAGTTTTGTAACCACATATATTTTTTCCAAATAAAAAATAAATCCATGTTAATAGATTAATTTCGACGATTCGGTTAGTTTGTTTTCCAAATAGTTGATAGAAATCATTGACGTAACATGAAATAAAAATTACATCATACATATTTGCATACTTCCCAATTTGAGAGCCTATAATTCTGTAGAAAATTGCTTTATCAACATAAATAAGTCATACACGTAAATTGGCGCTTCTACTTTATTTGGTTCTTCCAAATTTGACAACCTGACTTTAAATTTTATTTATAAGGATATTGTACAATTACAAAGATCATTTATCTTAGTTTTATGTACATATTGGAACTATAATATTATATTTACTATAAATTTTGTAGTTTATAGATTTTTTATAATTTTTTTTTGTTAGGATCATTGTCACTTTATTTCTTCTTTCAACACGCAGAGCTGCGCAGCTGACTGATTTTGCAAAATCAAAACATTTCCATTTTTTGTGTTTTTAGTCAAACATACTTATATTTAAATATTATCACTTAACAATTAGCGCACATTCTAGTCATAAAATAATAAAATATTTTATGTTAATTTTTAAATTTTGTAAAAATATTTACTAGACTGTTATTGGGAAATACCAACAATACTTTACTTTACCGGAAGCATTTATTGCCGACATTTTAATAATAAATTAACAAGTATTTTATTACACCATCTAAAACAAAATCCATTTAAAAGCATTTCTTTTATAAAATGAGTCTCTTCGATTTCGCATAATAAATTATCAATTATTTAACAATAATCTAATTATTATTTATCATTTTTATGGACTCCTTATATCATTTGTCCAATCGGCTCTTTTCACATGGAAACATTTTTTGTTAATGATAATAAAAAAATAATAGTTTTATTAAATTTAATAATCACTGCACCTATTCTTCTCACAATTTATTTCTACTTTGTACTTTGTGCTATTTGTTGTTTTCGCAAAAACATTAAACTAAACAAACGTTTATTTATTGTTTTTGTTACTTTGTATGGTTAAAGTATAGTAACTATGTATAGGATAAATTGTTAAGACAATAATTTTATAATACTACCTATCAAATATAATTTTTTATTATTTAATTTATTTATTTACCATCCACCTACTTAACCTTACACGTTTAGCATATGGCAATCTGTCAAAATGCAGTAGGATTTACTTTTAAAAGAAGTTTAATGTCAGTTTTTGAAAAATATAGAAGTGAAAACAATTTCTATTAGTAATAGCAATTTTAGTTATTTCACATACAATTTTGTCGAACTGTCAAAATTTATATTACTAACGATGCAAACGCACCAACTAAATTAACTAAACTTAAATTAAAATGTGTAAAAAACTTAAATGTGAAAAGGAATGATTAAACGATAACCTGAAATCTATATTGCAATATTAAATAAAAATAGTAAATTAAATATCAAAACAGTGAGTGGAAATGAGGCTTTACAGTTAAAACATAAAATTAAAATTAAAACACAGTGGGTAGAAATAGCCCGTAACTGAATTTAGAGAGAGAGTCTATCAGCATCTCAATTATTCAATTATGTTATAGATTACAATATTATAAAAAAAATTAGCAATTAGAAAATTAAAAGGACTAACATTACTTTTTTACTAAAGTTCTTTGACGTCACCAATATTTATTTCTCACTACTTACCTTTCTTCTACAAACGAAATGGGTATAGAATTTTTAGAAAAGAGATTGTGAATTCTCAAGAGCAACCACGTCTAGAAAAATGACGTCAGAAAGCGTTTGCAAGTAAAAAAAATAATTATAAATATACAGTATTAATAATTTTTAATTGTCCTGTTGAAAAATGTGCTGTAAAAAATGCATATACCCACTCAAGACAGTTTGAATTTTATGTTAAAGTTATTACGTATACATATATACGAATAGTTGTTATGGTTACATTCATTCAGTTTATGATAAACTAAATAATTCACAGAACTGATTTATCTTTAGACTGATTTTCCTTGTGGTGAATAATTTGCTACTGTTTATTTAAAACGTGCTTAGCTGCTTGCAATTAGTAATGCTACAATGCCGCGACATTTCATAATACGTGCTTGAACCAGCCTATTAAGAATTATATCATTGAAACTTTAACATTTCGGAAAATCCCGTTTGGGAATTCGCATGTATTATAAATCAGCCTCAGTAATTCGTGCAGGTAAAGCTTATTGAATAATAACAAATTTATTGTTATCAATAAATAATGTCAGTGCTAGTTATTAATAGCCGTTTAAGGTAGTGGGAAATATTACCGCGATTTTATGTTACTATATGTGTAATTTCTCTTCTGCTTATTGCTATTTATGAATGAATTAATTGCAGTGTTAAAGGAAATTGACGTACATGGAATTCTTTATGAAAGATCAACATTTTCCGTTAATCTTAATGAGATAACACGTATCCAGAGACGCAGTTAACTGCAGGCTAATCACGATTTTGCAACATTTTCTTTAAATTGTAATATACAGGGTGTCCTGTCTCGAACTAGCGTTACTTTAAGAACGTGTTATACACGTAATTTTTTTGACATGGGGGGGGTCATCAACATTTTAGGTGACTCTTCCATAAACCCTTCCTACGGATATGAAAAAAAAGTTATTTGAAAGGTAATTATACTACCTATCAAGTAATAAAATCATTTTATAAACTTTCAAATTGAAAATGTCATAAAAAAAAAATGATTTTTGCGAATTTTAGTACAAAATTTGTCTGTTTTTTTTTTAGTTTTTCTTACATATCTCAAAAAACCGTACATCTCTCATTGATGTACATAATTTTTGAAATGTTTCGACATAAAGAAATATTATCTACAAACTGACACCAAAATCATTGCTCTGAGTTGCATAATTCGAAAGTTATTGAAGTTTAAATATCAGGACACTTTGTACACAGACAATAAATAAATTATTTATCAAATAATGGCTAAAATAATTAAATGTTTTAGAAATATCGAATCAAAAATGAGTCGAATCGACACAGTGGGCGAAAGCATCGATGCTTGATGTTGACTGCGAAGTTTTATTTTCTGGGTTTGGTTGTAATTAGGTTTAATCATAAACTTATTAAGCAGCGGTGTAGTTCACATATAGGAGGCCATGACACATCATCAACACACTCTACTGACTATAGCCGTAATCTGTTCCCAGTTTTAGTGTAAGAGTTTTAGAGAAATGGTCCGCTGCTTTACTGTTTCTTTGTGCTTTTTAGCTTCAGTTTTATCACTTTCTTTAGACATGGTTCATTGACAGTAATCAAATGTACATTGTGAAACTAAACCTGCTGGCGCATAAATCAGCGTTTGAAAAGAACATTATTCCATTATTCATAGTTTATATTACAAAAGTATATTTCTTTATGATGTTAATATCTTTATGAAATTTGTTTTCTAAACATGTTCTTCAGTTATAACGTTCCTGGAATTCATTTAATTTTTCTCGCATTATTTTTGCATATGTCTTTTGAAAACTTACGCAAAAAGATCCAGATAAAAATCTGTTATTAATATTTGAATATTTATAATTCTTTTTTAGTTAGAATTCTCTTAATTAAAAGTGAATAATTTTCTTAACGTTCATCAATTCAATTCAATCAAATCCAATAGAATATATATATGTACAATTCTATCAATCGATTAGTACACGTCGAAATTTCAAAACCAAATCCACACGTGCTTCGCGCAAGTTAATTTGAACTCCATCGACTCGATCGACTAAAAATTCGATGACGCTACTTTGGCGACCATCGGCGAGCCTCCCGGCTTATATCTCTATTTTCATTATATTTTTAAATAATATTTTATGTAAATATATTCAGAAATGTATTTAAAGGTAACATAGTAAAAAAAAGATTTATATTTGTAGATTTGTTTATACTAGTGATTATTATAGTTCAAATATAGTGTTACACGTATCTATAATTCTGACAATTTCTACCCTCTGAAACTTTTAAAATATTCAATGAAATAATAAAGGAATCGGCCCAATAATAATTTTGATAACACTGTAATTGCCAGAGCACCTTGAACTGTCCGTGAATTACCCACAATACAACTCGGTGACTCATAACCTTTTCAAATATTACTTCCAACGTCACTTAAGAGATTACAGTAGAAGATAAATGCAAAACTAAGAAGAATAAAACATAAATCGTGATTTTGATTATTGCTGAAGCATGACGTTGGAACTGAATCGAAACGTACCATAAATTACCAATGAGATTCATTTCTATATAATATTTTTCATCGATCTTATTAATCACAAATAACTTTTATGTGATATTTATGACGAGGTACTCTTAAGTGAATGATAAGAAAAATCACTACTCAGGGAATTCTCTTGAAATCTACTAATGAATAATATGAGATGCTGAATAACACCAAAAACCCATTAAACGTTGATTCTTTAATAAAATTCCTCATTGATAATTTGGCTTACGTAAAATGAGTATTTTATGTTTTTACGTTTACGAGAGTAGAACTCTGTCGGAATATAAAAAAGCAATAATATGATATATGTGTTCATTAACCTCTGTTCCGAAAGCAAACAGATCTTCTAAAACATTGAGTTTTTACTAAAGTATTGTATATTTATTAATTGTGTGCCTTTCGTCTTTATAGTCTCCACTAGAGTTTACCCCCGTGTATCATTTGAATCCAATAAAATAATTCGTAATTACATTTCATATTTAACTCTATTTTTAAATTGAAATAATAAACTCGCACACATATGCATTGACACATATAAATTGACTTTTTTCCATTCGTAAATAAGTTACCAAGGTTAGCCTATATACAAAATTTCAACTTTCTAGCACAATTTTTAGTCTTCTGCCATTCATCTGTTCCCTTCCTTGTCTCCTTTTAAGAGCTGCTCCAATTTCCTAACGCTGCCCACCCTGTCCACATAAACATTCTTAAAGTTGGCACTAATTACTGTATGATTTATGTATTACTGTATGATAACAGTTATGGAGATGTATTTGTCTCTGGAAATAATTATTTTTGGAACGAGAACTAAAGAAGGATGTTCTATAAAATAAACTAGAAGACGAACGGGCGTGTGAACCATGACTAAATTTCTATAAAACTGCACTATATATTAATAAAGTTGGTTACCCGAACCTCAAATGTCCAATTATTTTTTACTAACTCCTTATATTTTAGGAGATATTAACAATTAAAAAAAACATTTTGTCTTTTTAATTATTAAAAGGGATTCAACGTTATCGAAAATTCCAATGCATGGTACGTAACATCCTGCTGATTTACCATCTATTTTATACAACAGAAATAATCTCGATTTCTTATTTCCTCTGTGACGTATTATGCATATTTAAAATATGCGGCAAAACTGAAATTCAAATTTGATATAGCTATAACTCCGTCAACTTTAGATATTACCAAAGATAGAATATTATGAACTTGCGGTGGAGGCACTGGGGCAACGAAGTAGTTGAGGCCCCTAATTATTTTTCGAATAGAAGTAATAATTTCTTTTCGGTAAGTCTTTCAAAAATTTATTTCTTTTCTCTGTATTGTGTAGGCCCCTCTCTTGTTCCCTTAAATCCGTTCCTGGATCAGAGGCGTACCGAGTAGAAAATGTACCGCACAAACTGCGACGCAAGAAAACCCGCCAAATACTCAGTTCCCGTCAGTAAAAATAGGCCCCATATTGAGTGTCACTCCAGGCCCATATTACTATAGATACGCCGTTGCATATAATTAGTTTCGGACCTTTTCAGTAGTTTCGATTTTTCCAGTTCTGCTGAAGGAAACTATGTATGAAAATATTGTTCCTCAATTATGTCACCAATTACTAGAACTACTTATATTTAAATTAACAATTTTAACTGATTATGAATTTTTGGTATACTTGGAAGAATTCTGGCGTATTCATGAAATTACTCATGTGCATATGCAATTTAAGCCTTCCCAAAATAACTAAATTCAGCTCCTTGGTATTTTATGAATAACTTACACGTTTTTATTGTTCAAAATTTGTTATTAATGTCATAGATAATAAAAAGCGTTGTAATAGAATTGAGTAATGAGGGTACTAGGTCGAATATATCGTCCTAAACAATGATGACCTTATTAAATGTAGGGTGCAGTACAGCAATGAATATGTTATTATTACGGAGAATTATTGCACACAAGGTATATTGGTGGCCGCGAAATTAAGGTAAAAGAAAAAACCGAAAAATATACCATATCATCCACTGAAATATAATGTGTCATACACAGGTGCGACATAAACATGCGACATACACATTATTTAGACATGAGTGTACTAAATGTGTTGTACTTTTACCGTACAGACTAGTGCGACATAAATATGCGACACTAATAAAACCCTTACTTATGCTATTTTTAAAAATTCTATAAAACAAAAATGTTTCAATCCTAAGTCGGTGTTTATAAAAGAATTTGCATGTGCGGCGATTTTGAATGTGGTCCCGAGCAAAAGGGTCGAGTACCTACTCAGTTTGGGTAGAGAAAAATAATGAAAAATGAAATAGACCCTTGTCAAAGTTTTTCTTTTCTAAATATTTTTTTCCTAAAGCAGGTTGAAAGAATTCGTTCGAAATATGAAAGCTCCAAACGTATTAAGTTGCATGTCGCACTAGTGTGGACGTGTTGTACAACTTCTTCCAACAAATGATATGTCGCATGCTTAAGTCGCACCTGTCTGTACGAATCTTAATATACTAGCTAAAGCCGGCCACGCTTCCCTGTATGTTATATTTTAACTGTAAGAAACGAAAGAAATAAATCCCATGCAATGTTATGTCAAATTTTCATTTTACTATAAAAACACGTGAGTATAAGAATTTCAAAATTTGAAGTCAATCGACCAACTACTTTTTACAGGCTGAATTTTTATATATCATATAATTTTTCATAGTCATAATATACTTAATACGTATAACCAAAAAAATTACTGTGTTATTTTCAGAACTGCGAGAGTTTATGATTAAAATGTATATTACCTTATCAACAAATTTTAAAAATGATAATGATATGCGAATATGGTCCAGTAACTGAAACCGTTAATGAATTCAAAATCGTAAAACAATAGAATAATTAAAAGGAAAAAAAAAGAATCATAATAAATACTATTTTACTTAAAAGAAATCACTTGGTGCAGGAAGATATGTGCAATTGTGGAGAAGAGGTAGCAGATCCAGAACATTTGATCTTCCAATGTACAGAAACGGATGCCTGCAGAAATAATTTGTACAGAGTTTTGGAAAAAAATGTAGTGCTGTTGCCAACGAGTATGCAGGAACTACTAATGTAAATGTAAATATGTAAAACGAACAAATTAAGAACGGCGAAAAAAGGACCGTGGTCCTAAGAAGCCCCTGAATTATTGTTAAAAAAAAAAACTATTTTAGACAAAATGTTAATCTCTCTAATCAAATATTGGTATTTTTCGTTTAAATAAAATATATCAGTATTTTAGGTAATGTACATATTTTGTGTTCATTGTCACTTTAACACGAGTAACATAGTGTTGATAAATCTAATAGATGTAACCTTGTTATGACGGTTTTCGGTGAACCGTGTTGTGGTCATCTTCTCATTGCCGCCAGCATGTACGAATATACTAATTCATCTCATCTCTCTAAATGCCCATACAAGGCCTTTTTCTGTTATCAATTATTTATCATTATTTGTTTACGTTACTGTTAATATTGACATACCTATGTTATGCTATTACAAGTTTACGATATCATAAAATTCTCGTAAAATGTGGTTTTCACTAAAACTACTAACGAAAATGATGGAATTTCTAAAACCAATTAAAAAATAATAATATTCTGAATCATATTCTCTATTAATTAAAAGTTGTAATATTATGGTACAGTAGATCCCCTTATAACGCGGTTAATGTTATGCACGTAGGATAAAACCGCGTTATAGGAAATGTATGGAATATTTTTAATATATGTACGCTGAAATATTTGATGGACTCATTTATTATTATTATTTATTGTTTATTGTTCGCCTTTCGGCGTTATTATTCTCCACCAGCTTATTTATTCTCCTGTTTTTTCTTTCCTTCTTACTATTTCCGCCATCCACCTCTTCCCTTCACTGCCTCCCTTTAATAGCTGGCCAATATTCCTTTCGCTCGCTACTTTTTCCTTACACTCAAACTTAATGTGCTCCAGTGTTTCGTCCTCCGATCCGCACATTCTACACTTTCTTTCCTCACTCTTTTCCCAGTATCTGTTTCCTTTTTCCTCATTTCCCAATCTAAACCTTGCTGTTCTTATGTGTTTTATGTCTTTTTCTATAAGGTACTGAGGCATATTATTTTCCCATAACCTTTTATATCTTTTATTGTAGTTACTTTTTTCTATTTTTCCCATTCTCTCCTGCTGTTGTATCTGCTTATCCCTTCTCCTTAGCTCCTCTTCCACACTTGCACCACCTTCTCTTCTCCTCTCTGCCTCCTCGATCGCCATTCCATTCCTTTCAAAGTACTCCTTTCTCTTTTTTGGACCTCCTCCCCCCCCCCCCCATTCTTTATGCTATCCTCTCTTATTTTCTTTAAAATTTTGCTTTCCGCTCTGTTCAATTTCTCCTCGTATTTTACTGCTCTTTCCCCTGTTTTAATTCGTATCTTATCCCTTTTTAGCTCCTCCATCACCATGTATCCTGGCGTGCACCTGTCCAGCCCTAGTAACCATTTAATATATCTCACCTGTATTCTTTCCAACTTTTCTTGTTCCTTCCACCCCCAAACCTCTGCTCCATACAACATCATACGGGCTATCAGTCTATCAAACATCCATATTCACGTTGGACTCATTTAAAATTAGTATTCTATATAAAACATTTTAATTTTCCAGTGTCAATTCTAGAACTCTTGTCTTGAATTTCAAATTTTATTTTTATAGGAGGCCCCAAATTTGGAATTTGTCTATAACAATTTGTATGCAATTTATAAAACAGAGAATAATTTATAAGAAGACAATATTTATAATATGTAAAAAGAATATAATGTAAGGAATTCTTTTATTTTAAACATTATCACGTTAAATAATTTCACTTTATTTCTATCACAGTACAGTATTGCACAGTATTTAATTTGTGTGGTGATGCATAGAAATCGTCTTGCCAGTAAACCACGAAAGCTAGGAACTAAAAAATTACAAGTGACGACGAACTGCATTTGTATTACATATATTTTAAAATAAATCAGATATTAAACATAGAATGAACACACCCTGATAATTATGAAATATTGATATAATAATAATAATTCCTCTGGCTTAGTAAAGCGTTCATATATCTGTCTCGCTTGCTCTCATAGTACATACATAAGCACTTCTCGGTTACTCATTGATAGATGCTAACCAAAGAAATGTCTTAACACATATTTGATTATAGAATCAATTATAGACGGTATTCTCACACTGGAACAATTATTTTCATTGTGTATTGAAGTTGATTCGCATTAGCTCGCTTTATCATGAGAGCAAACTCTATTTTAAAATTAAGCATACGTTCGTACTCTTTTTAATTTTTCAGGTTAATAAAGCTTCAAATTTTATCATAAAAAAATGGTTCAGATATACTTCAGAAACGGGTTTGATATCTATCTCACGAACATGCTATTTTATAATTCAAATTATACAATCAATCATACATTTTAAAAACTACATTAATTTAACTGCTATCTACACATTAAGACAAAAACTCTTTTTATTTTTGTCATTTACACATATTATCCATTTATTAATCATGACCACATTTCGTTACAAATGAGATTTTAAAAAAATAAACAACAAAAAAAAGTCACGCGTCGTAACTTCAAATAATAACGAATAATAAATCATTGTCTCTTCGAACGTCCGTTGTTTGGTTAACATGGTTTTTTCGTATTTCTAGTTTGTGTTTTTGTTTCTGCAAATATACGTTATATTGCTGAAATTATCACCAAACATGACAACATCGCAGATCAAGTTTTGTGGCGTCAGTTGTTAAAATACGTGACCCGAAATGTGGATGCTTCTGATATGTGAACCAGTGTCGCATTCAAATTTTGTGTGTGGTAGTAACGTACCTGCCAAGGACCCAGAATTATTAGGCTATGTATAAAATAGTGGCATCTTCTCGGGCTAACAAATAAATTAAAAAATATATAAGCGACCGTAGTAAAGTTTCCACCCGAAGTGCATTTTTATCAATTCGGACTTTGAAATAAAATATTTCAAATAGAGATTGGTTTTTAAAATACCACAAAAGTCCATAATTTTTTCTGGCAATAATATACGAAAAGCCAGTTTGTAAATCACTGTTAGGCGTAATCAGAATTAACCGCGTCCGGCTCTCCCTGAATTGTTACGAAAAATTATTTTGTGTAACTTCAAAGGAACGCTCTCGATCAGCTGAGAGACTCCGAGAATTTTTTTTATTGTGACTGGATAGAGTTTAATTTGGCAAGACTGGTCCTTTCTTTGTTTGATGTAGAAGTCGCTGAACATTAGGTCGTCTCTTTTTTTATTTAGTAATGTAATATCCTAGACCATATATATATGGAGAGAGAATGCGAGACCTGAAAGTATGTACAAAATCTGTGCGAGAGAGAAAGGTATATGTTCCTATTTGTTCTCTATGCGCATGCGTCGAAAGTGACAGTTGTGAAGTCAGAGTTGTCTAGATATAATACGTGACAGTTGTTAAATATGACATTATATTGATGTAGAATAATGTAGATATGTATAAATATAAATAAACTATATATTATATCATAATAGAATATTAATATTTATTACAATTTATTATATCTAGACAGCTGTCACTTTCGACGCATGCGCAAAAAGAACAAAAAGGAACATATACCTTTCTCTCTCGCACATATTTTAGACACACTTTTAATGTATAGGAAATATAGGCTATTCGCTCTCCATATATGATTTTTGATTTTTTACAAGATGGCTGAATAAGCTAGAGCCTAAATAAACTTAAAAAAAAACTACAAATTGTGCAGAAATAATTTCGTACCGCATATTTGTATCGAAACTGCAGATTCTTACTACATTAATTTAAACGTTGAAGCACATTATGTATTCGTGTGAGAAAAGAGTAAAAAGTGAAAAGAAAATTGTACAGTTATTAAAGGGAGGCAGTGAAGGGAAGCGGTGGATGGCGGAGAGAGATAGAGCGAGGAAACAGAAGGGATAGTTTAAATTTATCTATTTTTCTTTTTTCTTTTGGAAGGAGTGATAATAGGTAGATAGAATAAGGATCACAAAATGTAATTAAGCACAATGATATGTAATTTAATGATTTAAGGCGGAAGAATGGAGTGCCTAACGGCAAAAACATTAAAATGAAAATAATATTACAGAAATTTAAAATCGAAGGTACGTTCATAAGAATTCTTGTGTTCAAGAATTGTGAATTTCTTTCCTGCTATCTGTAAAAGAGCCCTGCTTTCAAACTAGCAAATATACATGCGTTGTTAATTATATACTCGTATTACACTATTTATTATCAAAATTTGCTAAAACGACATAAATCATGACTTTACGATCTTACCCTATTTACTATTTACTATATTTTAATGATATACAAGAGCAATTAATAAATTCTAAGTATGTCAATTGATTAATAACTGTAAATTTTATAATACTACATTTACAGAGTATATATCGAACATAAAAATGTGACATCTTCACTGATTTATGTGACACAAAGTATTTATGAATCAAAATAAATCAACATATCTGTAACTTACGGATTTGACCCACTTCTGACTCATTGTTAGACGGTAAACAGACAATGAAATTGATCGAGATTGGCAATTAATAATTCTTTGTGCGATTTATATTGAAATTTAATTACAAATTAGGTTTTTTTTCATAATGCGGGTTATGACCTAGTTATACTGTAATAAAAAAAATTACAATAATTTTTAAAAAGATGTGTTCATGCTATTTTTGCTTGTAGTTTCATGGCCACAGCAATTTTGGTGACCTGCTAAGTGCAAAAGTTTCTATTTGTACATACATATACAATTTTTTAAACTAATAATATAAATGTAAAAAACATTTATGATCTCTTATGCATCCCATTTAAATTAGTTATGTAACATTTACGTATAATTCACATCTAAATATACTCGTATATAAAAATGTTACTAAAATTGTCAACAAGAATTTTTTAAGCACCTTACCTACTATAAACTTATTTTGTTTTTATATACATATATGAAAAAAATAAAAAAGTTAAGCTGATATAAGTGCTTCTTTGGCTAATTTGCTTCATACCGGTTTTGTAAACTAGATTATTTAATGGCTCGCCATCTTTGTTGAAGTGGCGACAACATACAGGTATGGCAGACATAAGGTCAAGGTTATTGATCTTAAAGAGAACTCAAAAATTAACTGAATTTGTGGTTATGTTTTATTAACAAAATATCTTGACATCTAACATAATGCAATGTTTTATTTATTTATTTTTTAACACGTTTGAACTTGTATTTGTTTTATGTTCAAAATTTGTTTTAAAAACCATATGAATGATTGCCATAGTATCAGGCGCGATTTCACTTCTTATCAGAATATCCTAGCTGTGCTGTATTAGAACCACTATATTCAATTCTAATTAAAGTTTATAAGTACAATTTGTCATCTCAACTTCAACTATATCTAGTGCTAATTTCTGATTTTCTCTTCTGTGGCTCTTTGGACGTAAATTATATCCAGTCTCAATTTGGCTAAGAGCCTCGACCCACATAGAACTGTCCGGACTTTTTCCAACATTATTGCACGTCATCAATATAATTTCTCTAAATTTAAATAACTGATTTGCATCCTTGCGATTACAATTGTCCCCCAATTGAGTTGTTTGTCCTGCATTGTTACAAGTGTAGGCTTCATAAAATCTAATTCAGACTCATGGACAAAAAGGTCACCACTGTGAGAAGGAAAGTGATAGAGTGAGAGCTAAAAAAATGTGGGCAAGAATACAATAAGTTTTAATTACTCTTTATAATTAATTAGTTGCAAAAAGAAGACATTTGACCCCGACGTGATTTGAACACGCAACCTTCTGATCTGGAGTCAGACGCGCTACCGTTGCGCCACGGAGTCTTGTTAGAGGTTTAGAAATTGTCTAATATCTAATATCAAAATTATGCGCTCTACAGTGAGTGCCATCTTTATTTTATTTGCAATAATGCAGGTTTTGACAATCTGTAACACAACGAACATAACCTAAGTTTTGTATAATATTTTAATTAATAACTTATTAAATATAATGAATATTTTAAATAACAAAACATATATAATGCTAGTGAATAAGTGTCTACCAAATTTAAGTTATGTAAGATGGAAATCAATTGGTGAAGCGACCAAAAATAAGTATAAATACTTTTACATAAAGGTATATTTATATTATGTTTACAATAATTATTGACACTGCTATTCATTTTAATTTTTTAGGTCAAGTTGGATAAGTGTTGTAGGCTTGGAAGTTCATGCTCAAATAGATTCAAATTCCAAACTATTTTCAGGTGCAAAAAATGATTTTGCAAGTGCAGTAAATACTAGTGTATCACTGTTTGATGCATCTATTCCTGGTACATTACCGGTAGAAAAATAATCATTATCTTATATCATATAATTATTTGCTCAATGACTTAGTACTTTATTTCTAGGTCTTGAATAAAAAATGTGTTGAAGCTGGAATAATGACAGCGCTTGCTTTGTCTAGCAATATAAATTCTATATCAACATTTGATAGAAAACATTATTTTTATGCGGATTTACCGGTAACTTTTCATTCTTGTTTCTAAAGCATAATTACAGAATCTGTTCTATGATAATACTAAAGTTATTTATCAGGCTGGATATCAAATAACACAACAACGTAATCCCTTAGCAACTGGTGGTCAGCTAAATTTTCAAGTATTTACTCCTGGAGTTCATAAGAAACCTTACTCTAAGACAGCAAGATTAGTACAAATTCAACTTGAACAAGATAGTGGAAAAAGTTTACATGATGATAGAATGTAATTCCAAAATTAGATATAAATTTATATAGTTATACGTTTTATAATTGCAACAACTTTGTGTTACATTATACAGGAGTATGGTAGACTTAAATCGAGCAGGAGCTCCTCTTATGGAATTAGTTTTTTGTCCAGATTTAACGGATGGAGAAGAAGCAGCAGCACTTATCAAGGAACTTATTTTAATATTAGAGAGCTTAGGAACTTGTAGTTGTAAAATGGAAGGTATATAATTGCTCTATGTATTCCAATAAAATTATTTGTATATGAAATAGTTCCAAAATCCAGCATTTACCCTTTTTTTATTACTGTATTTATAGAGGGTGCTTTAAGAGTAGACGCTAACATCTCTATGCACAAACCGGGTACTCCTTTGGGAACAAGAAGTGAAGTTAAAAATATTGGATCTGTACGAGGAGTTGCTGGTGCGATTGCATATGAAATAAATAGACAAGTATGTGTTCATTTAATCCAATGTTTAAAATGAAATGTAAATGTAATTGCATTCGTTACAATCCCAAGTTTATATTTTTAGAGGGAAATTTTAGAATCTGGTGGTGTTGTTATCAATGAAACAAGAACTTGGGATGCACCTAGCAAAAGTACTCTACCGATGAGAGATAAAGAAACGAAACAAGTAAAAACAATATGTAAAAAAGCATAATAATGTAATTATAAAATGTAACATTACTAATGCCTCAAACATATGGTTATTATGCTTTTTTATATTTAAATGTTAAAACAAATACTTACATGTATCTAAAATTATTTAAAAAAATTTAATTTTTTTTAGGATTATCGATTTATGCCGGAGCCTAATTTACCACCTCTCCGAGTCGTTACCGCTGACGGTAAAAATTCAAATTTTAAGGACCTCATCAGTGTTTCCAAACTTCAAAATTCACTTCCAGAACTACCAGAACAAACGAGACAACGATTGATTCAGAAATATGGATTGCGGTCTGAAATAGCTATTACAATCGTAGTGAGTATTTTAACCATAACGACGCATTCAAATTTCTTATCCATTTAGTATACTTGTATTATTCCTAAGTATATTATCGGTAATGATTTATTTCAAAATCGTAACCGATTACCTTTAATAATGTGAATAATGTAATTGCAATCATAAAATGACCTTTTTCTGGATTAATCATTAAACTTCTTAACAAGACCTTTTTAAGAATTAAACGTTATACGGTTTAGTAAATTATTAAAAGATTTAACAGCATAACATAATACCAGCAATTCGTAAACTTAAGCGTAGTAAAGTGTTATTCATATTTTATAAAATATCTTATTTATAATATTCTATTTACTTCATTTATTTTTTTATTTCAGAATGATACATATTTATACAAATATTTTTGGAGTATTATTAATGAATCTAACACAGCTAGAGATTCAAAACTGGTAGCAAATATAATAGTCAATGAATTTCTAATGCTTTTAAATAAGAACAAACTAAATATTGAAGATTGGTAATAAATTGAATATATTTTTATATAAAAAAAAACTTATTTTAAATAATACTATTTAACAATATTTCAGCACGATAACACCTAATACATTAGGAGAATTAATAGATTTATTACAAGCAGAAATTTTAAGTTCGATTACGGCTAGAATAATATTACAAGATATTCTGGATGGAAATAATTTATCTCCAACTGAGGTAAATATTCTCTATGCTATGGATCTGTATTGATGCACATATATTATTATTTATTGTAATTGCAATTAGGCATTACATTCTTCCGCCTTAAATCCATAAATTACATATCATTGTGCTCCAAATTCCAAAAGAAAAAAAACATACAGCTCTTGTCTTCTTTGTCACCAGATTAAAATCACTTCTGCTCTGGCGTTCCTTTCTTTCCTCGTTCCTTTTCTCTATTTCCGCCATCCACCTCTTCCCTTCAGTGCCTCCCTTTAATAACTGTATAATATTCTTTTCGCTCATTATTTTTTTCTGACAAGAAAACTTAATGTGCTCCAGTGTTTCCAACTCCGCTCCGCACACTCTACACATCCTTTCCTCGTTATTTGCCCAGTATCTGTTTCCTTTCTCCTAATTTCCCAATCTAAATCAGGCAATCCTTCTCATGTTTTTTGTGTCTTTTTCTCTTAAGTAATGTGGTATCTCTCTCCCAAATCCTTTTATATATTGTGTTGTAATTGTTCTTCTCGATTTTTTCCATTCTTTCCTGTTGCTGTATCTCCTTAGCTCATTTTCCACACTTGTGCCTCCTCGATCGCCATTCCACTCTCCTTTCTCTTTTTCGAACCTATCCCCTACCCCCCTTCTACTCTCTTCCCTTATTTTCTTTAAAAAAATGATGCACATTTATATTTATATAGTTCAAATTACGAGAGTTCGGCGGCGACTCATACTTAAAACATGATGTGGTGTATAAACTGCCGATATAATTAAAAAGCACTGACTCACTTATTTTTCTATAATGTATGTAGAAACAAATAAGATAAAATTCATTATCGTATTATAGATTTATACCGCTCTTATAACCTCTTTTAAGCATAAGTCGCTGCCGAACTATCGTGATTTGGCTTTATATATTTATTTATGTTCTAGATTATGAAACAGAAAAATTTATCTCAAATAACATCCGAAGAAGAACTAACACAGCTATGTAAATCGATATTGTTAAAAAACCCAAAAATGGTTAAACAATTCAAAGCAGGAAAGCAAAAAGTCTTATTTGCATTAATCGGAGAAGTTGCAAAAGAATCTAACAATAGAGCAAAAATGTCAGCAATACCAAATATTTTACAAACTCTACTAAAACAATCTAATTAATGTAATTGTTGTAAAACCTATAGATTAAAGAAAAACAATATTTATATAATATTAACTACATTTATTATTATTCCGTATTATTTATACATCATTAACACGTCCCCACCCCAAACGTTGTTTCTTAAGTTCCAGTTTCAACCAGGATGGTGTACTCTTATCGAAACTATGTGCATTTGGGTACTTCAATTTTTCTGGAGGAGGTTTGAAAGGGTGTGTCTCTTTTAGTTTTCTTATTAAATATTCCTTATTGATCTGCTTTGGATCTCTGTATTTATCCATATATAAATTAAATGGTTCACGTAGTGGAAACCATTTCTGTGGTTTAATATATGCTTCTGGGAAATCATACTCAAAAACTGGTTCCTTCATATCTAAAATTAAACTGGAATTAACATCATTTAAGTAAGACCTACTAAGATAATAAATAAACTTACTTAGTGTTTTGTGGTAGAAATCTGTAAGTGTCTTATCCCAATCAGCTTGAAAGAAACTTACACCTGCAGGTGTAAGGAGTTCTTGTCTCTCACGATAAAAATCCAAAGTATTGAATGTACGTTTGTTCAAATCAAAGCTACAAATAATATTTACAAAATATAGCAAAAACTTAAATAATGTTATTATTAAAGTCAGATGTCTAGCTGTATATTTGGTTTCTTTAATATATATTCTACCTTTCCGTAATTTTCAGGTTACTATAGTCAATCTTTCCTTCTTGCTTATATAAAATAAAAATATGACGATGATACCCCGATCCTCTAGGGGAAATAGGTTGTAAATATGGAACTATCAAATCTCCTCGTGCTAGATCATTTCCTGGGATGTTTCCACTGCAATATATCAATTAGTTATATGACTTGCCTTAAAAGTTTTACATATGAATCAATACTTACATAAACCAATGAACATATTCAGAATTCTCTTTTGTTAAATGACCATCAGGATTTGTTAAAATCAAAGAATACAATGTGCTACTGTCTGCTTCGTAATGCACGGTGGGAGCATTTTTTGCTTCAACAGGTTTAATAGTATTTCCAAAATGCACGGGATTAAGATCTCCATTTTCCTGTACGAAGTCAACGTTTAACAGAATTCTTGGAACAAAATAAGCATCTCCAAATAAATGTTCGAATACTCCATAATGCTCTGCAATTTTTTTTATTTGATAAGGTCCGCCAGTTTGCAGCCAATCAGTTTTAACTTGCGATAAGTCAATTTGCACTAAAAATATCTTCATGATTAATTATTAAATTACGAGAAGTTTTTGTGTTTAATTTTGTTAAGTTCAACATACATTGCTTAGTCCTAGCTAATTTTTCGAGAGTTGCATCGTTTCGTTTTGCTTTTACGTGAGCCAGTCTTTGAGACAACTCTTCGGATCTTGATCGTTTTATTTGCGGTAGGCCAATATCAACTTTGTAAGAGATCTCGGGATTCTTGTAGTTAAGTTCTATATATATAACATAAAATAAAAGTAAGTATTTGCTGAAAACTCTGTACTTTAAGCAACCACAGTTTTAGGTTAACATACCGTCAAGCCGTTGTTGTAAAGATCTTGCAACTCCTGGCGGTTTTCCTCTTATAGTATGTCCAAAACGCAAACATGTCACGTTTAAATTAGGTAAATCTGAAGATTTTAACCTAGAGCAAAATAACCTACTTGCCATTGCAATTATTTAGTTTACAATCATTTACGATAATTAATGAACTTGATGGAATGAAGTTGTCCTTCAGTCTAGACAACAATAAAATGACAAATTTTTTAAATGTCAAACAACGCTTAACTTCGTATTTGTATTCATTGAAACAATATTATTGTTTCTGACAATATACGAATCTAATATTAAATTCTGTGTGTAATTATCAAATTTCATAATCAAAGAAATAATTGTTATATATTAAAAATTACCTGTAACTTAATATAGAGGAAAAGTCTGATTTCTTATCTATGAGACATCCAATCACGTGAGAGCAACAGCGATTGCATTATATTTTGTTATTACTTGCAACATGGCGGGTGAGTTGTCTGCTATATTTTCAATTATATGTTATGTTGATCATATGCTTAAGGTGAATTTATTTTTAGAATTATCATACCTACAAGAAGATGACTTGGAAAATATACAAGAAGGTGAGTGGCTCTTTATGTAGTGCCTGGCCGCATGTTCTTCTAAACAATTCCTCATTGGGTCCGCCATGGCGTGGCTGATCTATTGTATTAAATGATGTTTTTATGCATTTGTGAGACAGAGATTCTATAATTATAACACGGCTCTTTCTATATAGTTAAATTTTGCATCAAATTATAATCACGACCACTCATTACAATGTTTTACGGTGAGTGTCAATTTATTTTTATTCATAAATTACTTGCATTTCAACTGTAATTGTTTTGATTGTCATGCTAGGTTAAGACCGACAGCCGCATGTCGAACCTTAACGTCAGTTGGCCATGTGTTAATAACAATCATATAAGCATACTCCTGCACAATATAATTGGAGATAAACTAAAGTTATATTATTTTATATACTTTTACCCATCGATTTAGAATTATATCCTAAGTTATTTCAAATGTCAGTGCCACCGCCCACGACTATTTGATTGTGCTATCTGTCATTTATGAAAGCAATTATTTTCTACACATTTAGTTCACTAGTATCATTAATCTTATCTTTCTAATCAGTTTCTAAATTGTTTATGAAGAGTTAGAATGTCAAATTTATCTAAATTTTACTAATTTCTGATTTTGTTTAGAATTTATTTCATAAAAACAAAAACAACTCTAAAACATAATACTATTTAAAAGCGTTTTAAAGTTATTTTTAAAAGCTTTTTAAATTATAACATAAATGGATGTTGTTTATATGCTTAATAAGTTAAGTTAAAATACTGAATACAAATTAACGATAAAGGAAATTAATTTCTTATTTTTATCATACATATTACTGCTCATTTAGTGGAATGAATTGTTGATATTTCACAATTAACATTGTGATAGTTTATAATTATATTAAGAAATATTTGAAATTTCCAAGTTGTTATTATGGTGTTTTGGCGATAGTTTTATGCTTTTATAGTAATTTTTACCATAAAGTCTTCACTGAGTTCTTTTTCAACTAATAAGTCAATATTTATTTATTGATAATATTGCTGATGAGTATTGCCCCAACTATGTTATTTCACATGACCCGAAGATATGGCCTGAATGAGTAGATAGACTATAAAAAGAATATTAAAATGAATTAATCATATATTAAAAGCACATCTTTGTCAATTATTATTACGAAATTATATTGCAATAAAAATAAATTTATTTTAGGAAATGAAGTAATATTTAATTTAGAACGTTGGTATAAATGTGTACTAGAGGATGATGAACTACTTATTCTTTTCTTAAATAATATAAAATCACAATTGAAATGAATATTACTAGAGTAAAAAGTGTAGTAGAATTAAATAATGTAGTACTCGTTTTTAAATCGAAATATTCCCTTTACCATTAAATTATCAAATGCATTTATTTTGCAGATTTATATTTATATATACGTTTATTTACGTATTTCTCATTTGTTAAAATCTTAATTATTTGTTCATTCAATATAGGGATATATATCTCATGTACAAAACGTATGTACTACATAATTATGCTTATATAAATGCTACGTTTATAATTTTCATTTGGATTAATGTCATCTATTTTCGATAATAAATTCTACTGTATCGAAATTCTACTGATTGAAATTTGTAAAATATTATACAAAGTGTTTACATATTTTAAAGCATGCTTGCACAAATAATTCTTTATATCAGGCCTTTTTTACTGGTCGGTAGTAATTAAATTATGGGAGAATGTTCAGATAAAAATGAAATATATTTTAACGTATATTGAGACAAAGCAAGTAGATTATTTTGAATAGGTTTCTCAATTGAAATATTATTCTTAATAAACTCAAGAAGTTAAGAGAAATTGGTATTTAACTTGGACGACAATGAAAATACAGTGGCGAAGTTGATTTCAAACTTTTTCATTCTAAAATTACTTGTTTACAATTTTGCTGTTATTGCTAGTGTTATATTTTTTTTATTTCCATAATATATTTATTTCAATTACCGGACTGACGCAACGGCAGGCGGAAAACACCTACATGTTTTGCCCGGATAGTGGGTCGTGTTTTTTGTATTCTACTCCCTTCATTTTCTACCTAACAGTTTTTCATATTAGCTTCGTCATTCCGGCCTACGCTTCTAAATGAGTGACGCATTTCGGCTTATTTGAAAAGAATCACTTTAATTCCAATATTAAGATAATGTTGAACAAGAATTGGGTGTTTTAAATGATAGTATATTTTTAATTTAATAACAAAATATTTATCCTTATAATACATCGTTTTAAGTACCACATTAAATATATAGAGGGTTTGTGACATTTTCGATTAGTTTTGTTTTGTTGCATTTTTTACTAGCCTATTTTCTGATACGTATATATTAGAATATAATGTAGTTACTAAATTATTTAACTAAATTAGTTAACTAAATATACATTTTCTAATATTAATTGTCCTTAATAATAATTTATAAAGCACTAGCGGTACAAATGTGTTTCTACCGCAGCCTAAATGAAAAAAAATATTTCTCTTTGTTACATTACATCTATGCTGCATCATGTAGTAATTCTGCAATTAAACTATTGCGTCCAATATTGCGGTCTGCTATTTTTCTTTCAAAATCACAGTGGTTCCATTATCTATTCTTTCAGTAATATAGCAATATTTGCTATTGAACTGATTGAGTTTTGACATTTACTGCTAGATGTCTCATCTTACAGTAAAGAAGCAAACCAGTATACAATACATGAAATACTTCTATTTAAATTCAAATTTTATACAATATTTGTATAAAATTTATACAAATTTATGCAGTTATATAGTGTTGTGTTTATTGTAGTAGTCGTTGACATGTAAAGACTAGATACAAAGTAGTTTTACGTTATCTTGTTGAAAAGTATGATGTCATTTTATAGTTTCTGTTATCAGATAATTTTTAATGATAATACATTTTATGATTGAAGTTATGTTTTGTAATGAAGCTTTAGTTTTCTATTAATTTAAATATTTAGATAAATGTTAATTATGCATAGCGTGAGTTTTTTAAATTTATGTACATACATATACATGTTGAGTATATATTGAGTATATAATCGAAATTTGAGTTGAGTATGCAGTTATATGCAAAGTTGTACGTTGTATATGATTTAATACTAGGAAACTCATAAATGCAACCAAACAAAATTATATTGCAGATAAATTAGTCGAATATCGCTGGAATCGTTGCAATTCGAATATTGTTTTCGTCGGAATCTTAAATCGGAGCTGTTTCACTAATGAACTTGGCAATCTATATGTCTTTCTAGCACTGACACAGTGGCCGAAGGTGTTCAGGCGTGGACATTAAGCTGATGTGTCTTCGAATTAGATTGTGGGACCAATACTGTATTGTCTAGTTTTGTTTATTTTTTGAATCATAATTGTATTAAGCAGCGGTGTACTTACAGGTCTAGGCACTATAAACACTGCTTTAATCAGGATGCGGGTAGTATCCAATGTTAACAAACCGAAATTAATTTTAGCTTAAATTTGATGCAATGGCAATGTATCTTATCGTGTGTTCGAACATCTTATTACAGACTCCTACTAATTTGGTTCAAATCCAGAATATTTAAGACATACAATTTATGAATAACCATATTATAGGAGTATTTGTTTATTCTGATTTTTATATACTTTCATTATTTTTCTTTACTAAAAATATGTCTTTAATTACGTTGTCTTCATTACTATCTATTTTCAGCTAATCTTCTTTATAATGCAACTTTTTTTTTGATAGCTACAGCATTTTTGTATTGTATAATAATTCTTTATTTGAGTTTTTCTACTCTTTCCATAATGATTTATTCGAGAAAACTGTATTTCGTTACAATGTTTCACATAGCGAGAGCTTTTCAAATAAAACTTACATTGTGTTTTATTACTTTTAAAATATTACACTGCATCTATTAATTAAGTAGCTATAATACACATTTTCATTTGATCTAATAAATTTTAATCTAGTTTTAAACATATTAAATAGGTAATTAATAGTAATGGTATTTGTATTTAATATTTGATAAAATATTCAAAATACCCAATTAATAGATGAAGTTTGTAATATGGTATCGATCCGTGATTAGTGCTGCCGCCAGTAGCTGCCGGTTGTACTAAAGTTCTTTTAGCTTCTTGTTAGTTTTTTAACATCAGCATAAACGTTCGTTATTTACGTCTTTTCTCAATTAGAATCAAATTAGAATTGTTACGTTATTATTATATATTCTTACTTCTTGATAATATATATTATTTATTATTATTATAAAGTTTAGTGTCATTTTAAATTTCGATTGTTTTAACATGTTTTTAAATATGTTAAAAGGCGTGAATATTACAAATGATTTATTTATTTATTATTATTATATAAATATTAAAAGGAAGAAAGTGACAAATGCAAATGGATTTTAATAATAATATTAAGGTCAGTTATTGTACCTTTTAATTAAAACAATCATAATACATTGATATTAAAAAAGTTGCTAAATATTATATGTTTTAAAATTATCTTCAATGCTGCAGTGTTTCTCCTAAGAAGTTTATTGCGCAGTTACATTTTATGTTTCGTTACTGTCGTGATTCAATTTGCGTCTTACGCAAAAATTTTCTTTGCTTAAATTTGATAGATTTTTACAAGTACAGATTTATATACTTCATATTTTTTTATTATTTTTTATTTGAAACAAATAATACCATTACTATACAATACTACATATATAAAATAAGAAGACTGTTAACATTGATTAAAAACATATTTAATCAAAACAAATATCAATAAAATGTATACATATGTAATATATAATTTTACCTAATTATTCGACAAGTGTTCTAGCGTTTTCTTTTCATGTTTTAATTCCACACTGTGTTCTTTTTACACTGTCAGTTTAACACCGTACAGTTTTGCGCTGTATTTTACACATGTTTTCGGTTATGAATACGTAAAAACGTTTGCCATATATATGTACTTACTATGTAATTAACTATGTTACAATTAATGGAAGATATAACCTAGCTGTTGAAATCGTATTAATATAATGAAAAAGGAAAAAAAACAACTTGTTTTTTTTTTTTTTTGTTGGTGACAATTGTGAACTATGGATGATGCAGAAAGTTTACATTACATTTTTTCAGTGTAACACAGGCGACACTTTTTACCATAACGCGATAAAATTGAAAGAGCAGAATTGTTTCTTTAATAGAACACAAAATATTCACACTGTGCTGAAAGTTCAGAGAAAGTGCAAAGAAAGATGAAAAGAAAACGCTATTTATTCTTAGGCGTATTGAAGCATAAAAGATTAACACTTCCAAGAAGATGTTTTAGGACTAATCGTAATCGTCCAAGATCCGACTGCGTTATTAGTACGTCCATTTGTTTTTTAATCAAAATTTAATTTTTGTAGATAATTATTAATATAGAAATAAGTCCCATCCCCATCCAAGTTTTAATTTAAGGTTTTAACCTTAAATGTGAATTTGAACTTGTGTAATCATGTGTCTTGCGTCAGTAATATACAATACTGTGTAATGATTACTATCTTTATTTAATACGTGTGTTTAAGACGTCCACTGCGTTCTGCATCATCGGTGTCTCTACGACCACGTTTGAAGTCAGCAAACCAACGTTTTATTGTTGTTTCTGATGGAGCGGAGTCCCCATAACACTTTTCAAGCCATTGCTTCGCTTGAACGGTATTTTTTCCCATCAAGAAGCAGGGTAAAATTAAAACACGAATTTGTTTTTGATCCATTGTTTTGAAAATAACAAAAGTAGCGTCACTCTTAGCACAATAACTCACAAACTACTGAATAGAATATCATGAAATTTTAACAGCTGTCTTTTGAAGGTTAGTATTAACTGAAAAAAAGGTGACTGCAATAAAACTAGCGCCATCTATGTGTTAGGCCCGGGACTTTTCAGCCCATGTGTTATATTATTGTATTCAATTTAATTAATTTTATTTCTTTACATTTCCCTAGCTGAAACTTACATTTTAGTGTTAAAATCTTAAATTAACACTAAAACTCAGTGAGTGGGAATGGGGCTTTACAACTCTACTTCTAATTACCATTTAATCAATTAATCTTGTTTTTAATATTAATTAAAACATTAAATATGAAATGTTTAATATTAGTTGCATAATGTCGGTTATTTGTTTTGATGATAAAATATAATTCATTTCAAAGAGAGAGATATGTAAAGAACTTAAAAAGTGTGTATTTCCGTTTTCACTTGGCACATACATAACCTCTTGCCAACAAGGTGGAAACAGGTATACTTCGTTCAATTTATACGTTCATAACAATTTCTCGTGTGATACTTTTCGGCTTGCAATTTTTATTTCAATATATCACCCCAAAAGAAATTAGAAAGTAAAATCCCTATCCGCTAATATAAAGAATATTTTCTTTAATGTTATGTTTGTTACATTATATTAACCTACAATTTTTTACGTAAAAGTTTATCTTTTTTATATTAAATAAAAAATAAACCTTAAATACATAATACATATACCTTTTCAACTAACTAAATTGATACCTAAATATTCTTTTATTACATAATTTATTTTGTAGGCAATGTAGATTTTAAATTTCACCTACTTTTTCAATTTCAATTGACTTAGTATGTATATGTTAATAACGGTTATATGTATATGTAAAATTTAAATTATTTATGATGATTCCATCGTTTTAGAATCAAGCCAAGTGAACATGGTAAACTTATAGGTTTAGAATACAACTAATCCTGTATCAATAAATGCGAATTCCCATGTAAAGATAAAAGGAAAGTTTTCAAATAAATCTGAAACAAATCAGATAAATCGTGCTTTGGCTATCATTGAAGTTATTTCAGCATAGAAATTCTGTAACGTATGTATTATCTCTTAAATACTTGAATTCCTTCTTTAACGGATTAATTTCAATGACTCTAGTAGGATGCAATTACAAATGCATCAAAGCTGGCTAAATGAATCCCAAAACATTCATATTAGAAATATTTTCGGTAAATTATTTCACCATTTATACACTTCTTCTTTTTTTTTTGCTTTCACACCGTATTTAATTGTATCTAGTTACTATTTTGAGAGAGAGGTAGTTTGCTTAGCTTGTCCGAGAATCTTTAATGGAAATTACACGATCAAATCAAATCTTAATCGTATGTGGTAACTCAAAACTGAACGAAAATTAGAATCTGATTCTTTAAAGAGTTTATCCCTAGAGTGAAAAATTTATGTATTATATACATATGGATAGCACTGAATAAAATGAAAATTGAGAAATATCTAAAAACAAAAGTAAAGGTGAATTGGATTGATGTTGATTGGAGGAATTGAAATTGAATAGAATGATTCATGAACCATTCTTTGCATTAGGAAAAATATTATTGACGTTTAGTATTTTTTTTCTTCTTAACTTTCAGTACTTTTGTTTTCTCTTGGAAAATGAGTGCTTTCCTCTCAATTTGATTGTACTATTAGGTAGTCATTCGTATTATATACACCTTGCGGTTCTCCACCCAAATCTGGGTGGATAGATTTTTTTCATGAAATATCTCATAATGTGTAAATTCGGATAGACTAAATGGCAATTAGACTAGATATAATTGATTTTCTTGTGAGACTTAAGAAAGGTAATTACAGCTAGACTGCAAAATATAATTTATAGCCATACTGAAACGGTTCTTGAGCTAGGTTTTTTCTGGGTTTATTTAAAATTTGTGTTTTGGAGCATTGGTGTACATACATATCCATAGACGCGGACGGCACAAAATCAAAGAAAAATGTGCGGTATCTATAAACAAATGTATTCGAAAAGTTCTTAAATCTTCAATCTTAGAACACGTTGACTTTGGCTAATTGTTTAAAAAAGGTAGGTACGGAAGATCAGAAAGAATTGCAATACTTAAAAGATTGAGCCAAAGACTCTTTTCACCGTCAATTATTTAAAATATATAATGTTTATTATAATATTATTAAAATCAATAAGTGTATGTATATCGAAATAATAAGCTTTACCTTAATTTCTTTTTGCTTACAAAACTCAACAAGTTTTTACAAAAGTTAATACCAATACCAATGCAAATTATAGTATTATACATAGTGTATTTTCATGCAGTTGACACAAATTAAAAAAGGGAAGAATACCGCATCAAATGTTGGTTATACTCATATATGTGTTAGTATCTCTCCGTGTCTGTCTGTGTGTTCTTTTTCACATATATTCAGAAAACAGATTGAAAATTGAATGTCACAAACAATTACATGTAGTATACACGTATGTACTTGCACCCGTTTTACATCTAAATTCCCTATATAAAATGTGGTGGTTCCCAATATACTCATCGTATTTGTACCACCACAACCATACAAAAAAACTATCTATACATATACATTATTTTTTTCTGTTTTTTAATCGCTACAGGCGTTCATTAAGAGTTTTTAAAAAGGCTCTGCACTGCAGTCAATGAGAATGCTGAACGCTTCAGCTTCGTTCTTTGCTTTTACTTTTTTTTGTCGTGATTTTTACACTACGATAAGTTTACTATATACGAGTAAGAGTACGTACGGTTTTTTTTCATTTTTATTTTTAACATTTTTACTAGAATTTTACAATTCTTTTTTTACGTTAATGAGTTTGTAATTTTCAGAAGTAACGTAAAAATTCTATGAATTAACTGTATACGATGTAGCTTTAACGTGGTGTATACTCGTGTTATATCAGTATATCCAATGAAACCGGAACTAAAATGAAGATGTATGATTATTATAAGCTTTTATTTAACTCCTGATGCATTTTGCTTTGACACCATGGCTTCTCAAAATTGGCTACTACTTAAAGGGTATTCATAAGTTAGGGCACACAAATTTCATCATAACCTTCTCGTCCTCATTGTCACGTTTTGTTTCATTTTGTGCAGACAACCCCCTCTTTTTTTTTGTGACGTCACAATATATAAAATTATATTTTCTGTAGTCATATAGTGCTTTTTGATGTTGTATTTTTTTTTTTGGAAGCCAAATTTTGGATTAGATATGACATCACAAAACTTGCAACTCTCTATTCCCCATTGTCACGTTCTGTCATTTATTATTTTAGGCTTTTTAAATAAATAAAGGCTTAAGTATCATTCCCACTCACTGCTTTAATTTAATTTTGTATTTTGTATTTAATTTAAATTGTTTAGCATATGGCAATACTCGTAGTCATTCACAATACCATTTTTAAGTTATTTTTTTAAGTTTTCTTAGTTTTTTAGAACCTTACAAGGTCTAATGCTTTAAATTAAAAATATTAAATTAAGAAAAACTATATTATATTATAACCTCCAAAATGTGACAATCTGTCAAAATGCTACTGCATTTACTTTAAAAAGAAGTTTAATGTCAGTGTTAGAAGCGAAAATATAGAAGTGAAAACAATTTCTATTAGTACTTGTTATTAAAAATAGCAATTTTAATTATTTCACATACAATTTTGACGAACTTTCAAAATTTATATTACTAACGATGCATACGCACCAACTAAATTAACTAAACTTAAATTAAAACACAAATGTGAATGGGAATACTTAAACGAAAACCTGAAATCTAGATTACAATATTAAATAAAAACAGTTAATTAAATATCAAAACATTGTGTAGGAATGAGGCTTTTTTTATACCATACGTTTTTTATAAATTGTTTCATAAGTTTCATATTTTTTTCATAAGTTGAAATGCGTACCGTTTGTCCCTTTAAATTACTGTTTAATAAAAACAAATATATAATGATTCTTACCATAATCAATCGCGTTTGAAATTTATCAGTATATAATGCAATTTTATGAAATTCAAATGTAGACACTACCCAATTGTTATTGTTCCTAGAATAACTAATTATCTTGTAACTTGTTCATACACAAGTGAGTTAGACTTTAAATAATTCGCTATCAATATAACTGCAACACTGACATCATCGCATAAGCTGTAAGAGGTCATTACTCCAACGAAGAAGAAACGGAAATAGAATCGTAAAAACTCTTAACCCACCCTTATATGTACTGGTACTTCAGTTTATATTTCACGTTCTCGATACTACGGGTAGATTATGTAATTGAATTTGTTTTACTATTTTATCATATGTTTATCATTTTGTTATAAAATGCAACAAATATTATTACTAATTATAATTTATTTTGAGATCGAATTCTCTATATAACAACCTACAGTATCACATCACTGAATAAGTTCGTAGGTTGATATATAATGGCGCCATTATTGACAAATGTATATGATGTTTAAATACTACTAACTTTCAAACGATATGTGTCAAAATATCAAGACATTCCAACTATTTATTTACAAGTTATAATGATTTTATCGAGACTACTTGTGTAATTTCCAAAACAATGGAAAAATTTGAACAGTTAAATTTGAAAAAAATTGATGTCGAATAGGTGTCAATTTGACATCTCGTTTCCCACCTGCAGATTAGAATTAGCACTGCGCTTTAAAAATCATCATCTGTCTAGGTTCACATCATTGACCAAAAATTCGATGATCAGCGTCTGTTCTTATCGTCGACAGATTAAGAGAAAATACCTCTTGGACCCTTTGATCAATTTTGTCTTAAATCTTCATATCTTTCAATGTTTTGTAGTGAATATTCAGATGATATTCTGTAGTGATTCGCTTTCTCATAATTAATTCAACGCCTTGCCCATTTTGAAAGAAATATGGTCCAATTATGCCAAATTAAAATCTACACAAAATTATTCAATGGCGATCCTTGAATAGTTAGGTAGCTGACACTTTTGTTTTTAAGCTCAGATTTTGGTCATGAGCTTAAACAAACCTTACATTTTTTGGTACTTAACATTTGTTTTGTTAGTATGGTCGTCTCTGTAATACCGTATATAGTAGAATGTTTAAAGTCATTTGAACAAGACAATCCTTAAAACATATTGCTTCCTTAAACTCCTATGAAACAACTATTGCTACAATGCAAGAAATTTAACCAAACAAGACAAAACCTACAACTAGACAATAACATCACCGACGTACTCAATGACAAGATTCTAATATAAAAGAATATTAAAATATCTAAAAATAACAAAGCTTATCTACATCATATAATAAATAAATTAAGCAAATATCTACAACGAGGATAAATGATCTATGTAATTATAATATCCTTAAAAATGAAATAAAAATTCTTAAAGCAGCCAAAAATTGCGAATTTTTCTACATAGATAGATCAGAATTCATTCTGATTTTGGTCACGTGCTTAAACAAACCTTACATTCTACTCAATTGCTAAACTGCTGATTTAAAAGTTGCACGGAAATTATTATTTATATGTTTATTTCAATGCAGCATTAGCCAAATAAAGAAGCGTCTTTCGACCAATTTTTTTTACAGTGTAGAATTGGTAATTCCAAAAATCGGCATTCAGGATGCAATGGGGTAAACCCAAGTATCCTGATCTTTGATGCATCAATATTTCAAATAAGAGCCATTTTAAAATAAATTTTTCATTTTCAATTGAAATATTCAATGTGTTTTTTCATTTCTGGTATATCCGTCACAACCTTTTGATGTGCTTGATGTGTGAAAGCGAGTGTTTGCTTTAATATGAGTGGTGATTAAAATTGAATTGTAATCAACTTAAAACAACTGCTACTAAAATATTTGGAGAAAAATTTTGATACGTGTGTTGTTATTGATCACAATTAAAATCACAAATATGAAAAATATATTATTCAAAAAACTATAACTTCACCATTCACACAAAACGAGAGGAGCACGAGTATTTTGGGCGTGGCGCATGTATGGCTGGCTACCCTTGGGAAGAGAGAGCTCTACTCTACAGGAGGGTTGGTAGGGTGGTAAGTTTGAATGGTTTGGGATGATGGTAGGGGTGAATAGAGAGGCTAGGTGGAGATGTGGGGGTGTTACGCGGAAAGGTTTCAATGTATATGTGTGCTTGTAAGGGTGGGGTATATTACAGGGTGGTCCACAAGACACATAAAACTCGAAGACTCGAGACAGGGAGTCTGAGGGAAAACGGAGGCGGAGGTGGTATTGATCTCGCGACTCGCTTCCAGAGAGAATCTGAGACACGAAAGTAAAGAATTTGAGGGAGGGTTGATTTTTCCCTTTTTTTCTTCTTTATACCCCACTCTTCCTCTCTCTTTCTCTCTCTTGCTCTCTATCGGCCCCTTTTTATCCCATACTATGAACCCGTCTGTTTTGCCGGCTTTCCTTTCCTTTTTTTTTTTTTTTTAAATTTATTTTGCTGTTGCTTTTTAATTCTTAAGATGTTTTAAAGAACTTAGTGTTTAAGATTTAATTTTTTCTTTGAAATGTAATGATATGATTAATCGGGTTTTTATGCTTTTGTACTTGTAAATAAAATGAAATCATCATTTTCTGTTGCATTTTTCTTTTTTATTTTCTTTGATAATTCTTGTAGATATAAAGCATTTTCAACTCAACTCAACTCAACTCAACTCATAAATTATTAGTAAATAGTATTTGATATTGTTGCATTGTTGTGATATAATTTGATTGTAGTATCTATAGATATTATTTTGTAAATTAAATTGATCTTATCAACATTGTGCAACATGAATTTTATCCCTCTGATGCTTAACTTTGACGTTTCAAGTCAATATGTTGGTCGATAAAAACAAAATTGATTTCTTCCCGAAGACCCGAAACTTTTTTAACAATATTACACAAATATTATAGAAGCCAAAATAATAATATTTTCAATTTTAATAACGAGTGTCGCTTGAAAATTTTCGATCGTGGATAAGAAAACAATTTTTTTGATTGGCTATAAAATGCAGGCATGTAAGCTAATGAAGGATGAAAAAATCGTGCGATACCAAGATCGAATAAGTTAGGTTAATGTTTCTTTAAATTGAAATACATTTGAATACAGTACAAAGCAAAAAGAATATAATTTGTAAATAATATTAAAATAAAACTTATTGAACTATTAGAAATATTAATAAGGTTCTTTCAAGAAGAGGTGTCTTTTTAAATCAATAGAAAAACGCAAAATTTCTGTGAAAAGTTGTGATATTTTTATTTTAAGCTAAAGTACAAATTCTGAGGTTAGTAATGAAACACAATATCTGCCTAATGTCACCAAAATATTGCGTTTTTCTGTTGATTTAAAATGACTGCTCTTGTTGAAAGACCCTATACAATCTTATAACTCGTCTCACGTATATAACGGAATGTTTAAAGTAATTAGAATCAATCAATCCTTAAAGCTACACTGCAACAAATTTAACCAAATAAGACAAATCCTGCAACTAGATAATAACATCATCGACATACCCAATGACAATGATTCTAATATAAAAGAACTAATATAAAAGAATATTACAATATCTAAAAACAACAAAGGTAATCAATATCATATAATAAATAAATTAAGCAAATTTGTAAATTGTAATATGTACTAATAGGATAAATGATCTGTGCAATTATAATATCCTTTATAAATAAAATAAAAATTCGTAAAACAGTAAAAAATACGAAAAATTTAATGCGTTTTATTTTGCTGAGATAGATGAAGAAATAGATTTTTCAATAGTGTTAGGAATCGTGTGTATGGTTTGGCAATTGGATTTGGCGTTTGTGATTGGATGTTTGTAAATTTTAACAAAAGGAATTTATAAGGCTTTAAGAAAACTTTACATAAAGTTCACTTGCCTCATGACATTTTTTCTATAGATATCTAAATTTGTTTATGAAACACATAAAACATTTAAAAAAATGTAATTCAATTATATTTACATAACATAAAAAACATATTTCTTTTTTACATAACTACCAGAATTATAAATGATTCCGTAATTGTTTGTGTTCAATTTAATACAGCTAATTTCTTTATTATAGTTGGGGGCGATGATAAAAATCTTGGTAGCCCCGGTCAGCAGGATGAATGGAGGCATCTCAGGCCGGTCCACAGGTTTAAGAAGTACTCTACATCGGAAGATACCTTCGTTCGGTAAGTGCCATATTTCCTTTTTTTTCTTTCCACAGGATTTTAAATTAACTCAGGTTAACTTTTGTAACTACTGAAAGATAATTTGTTTTTTATTTACTAAATATAATACTTCATGGGATACATAACACAGCTCGTTTGCGTCTTTGTTTTATAAAAGAGATGACAAATCTTCGGATATGACGTACTATACATTCAAATTTCCTATATCACTTTAATTATTCAAAAGACAAAATGACTTTTTAATTGTTAATATCTCCTAGAAATTAAGGCATGACCATAACAAGCTCATTGAATCTGAATTTGTTCTGATTGTATAAAACGTCTCTTTCACATATAAATATTTGATTAGTTTATATGTATATTATTGCATTGCATACATACATACTTATACACCTATAATTGTTTGTTACTATATTTGCAATATGAGTTGCAACATCACCTTTGATATACGTGCTCAATAATTACACTAATTAAATCGGAACATATTTCACGTGATAACAAGAGGCTATTTTTTAAACATCACTAATTGGTGATTTATTTTATTCCACGGAATTCGATGTGTTGAGTTATTTGATTCGAATATATTGCATATATATTTTATATAAAGTAAATATGAATCAAAATATATCACATGGACCTCTACCTCTCTCACAGGTTAACTATGTGTGTAAATTCAATAGCGTTCAGCATATAGTATGTTTGTAAACACACATTTATACGTATACAGCTTTTTATAGCTTTTCGGTTCGTTTGTGATAAAAATAAATGAAAAATTTGTCTATTAAATGCATTTATCATTGAAAATTGTATCAGTTAAAAGTTTTATATGAGAAAGTATAAAATGGTTCACTATTCATTTTGATTTGTCTATATTGTGATTAATTAGATCGTTTTTACACGGTTTGACCTTAGAGAAAGGCTACATCAGTGTTTTTTCTTCATTTATTTAACGCCGGCTCAATTCTTGATGCTGAGTCCTATCACCGACCACCTCTAATAATGTTGGTAATATTTATTGTATGGTCTTCTAATTACACGTAATGTGTACGTCTTACAGAAATCGAATCTTATTATTCTTTGACTTGACTTGATTATTTCGACTACCAACAGCTACAAAACATTACCGCAGCACTGACCTACTGACAACAAATAACTGACGTATAAAATGCATTTCACGTCATACAAATATGGCCGACCATCTCTAGCGCTAAAACTACAATTCAAATTTTTAATTGCTATATCTCCGTCAACATTTAAATATATATTTAATAAAATAGACACGCCAATATACATTTATTAACATCAATTTTAATTATCAATTGAAAAATCGACCACTAAAAAATGAGGACACAAGCCCATTGTGTAGAATTTATAATTTCAGTTGTAATATCTCTGGTCAGTGTCACCATATACATATTCCTTTCTATGGACGCTCCTGTTTATACACATTTGTTTTTTCTTATAACTTATTACTTAATTTTAAGCAACACACTCGAACACATATACATATAACCATAGTTCCTATACAAATGAGTCATTTATTTTAGGAAAAAATCAACAAAACTATTTTATACTGAAAATCATTTTTTTCATGCTTTATAATTCATTCATATTTTTGGATGTACATAAATTTACCGCTAACGACCAATCTATTTCCATTGCGAAATAAATACTCATTAAGACAGCTCTTAATTCAACATCAAATCCTATTCAGTTTATTTATTACATCTTTTTTAATATAAATTTTACTATGATCGTATTATTTTGATTTTGCAAATTATTAACGTGTAGAAATACATATACTTGTGAATTTATATACTCAACGTCTTTTTGTTATATAACGTTCTATTTATTTATATTATTTTATATGTATATTATATATTAAATAAAATCCTATTTACTTGTGACATATTTCTTGTGCATATGGCGTATATGTTTTTACAAATGATACTGCATATGTATTACAGAATTATTAGTTTAATAAATTGGAAGTACACTGTTATTTTTAAACAGGTAGTTTTCATTTTGAACATTGACTTAGGCCTGTCGCACACTGCAAACGTATTTAAGCGAATTTTGACCGGACGTATACGCGCTACTACGCTTTACCTATCCGAACCCTGTAAATGTAATGAACCCTTCGCACACTGCAAGCCGACAAAGTATATCATACTGAAAGCGTATATCAGCGAATTTTAACCAAACGAATACATGGAAGGGATATGAAAATGCAATAGTCTCTTTCATAACAGTGGTGTATCGATAAAATTTGAAGTAAAAATTTGCTCTTATGATAAATTATGTTATTGCAAATTAACAGCAATACACCCTACAGTACACAAGTTTTAGTTGGCGTACTGTCGTATCGGTACGTGGTATGTATCTATGTAAATACGCTTGCAGTGTGCGACAGGCCTTAAGGTAAAAGCGTACTACGGTGTATCCAGTTGAAACTATATATATATATATTTAATGCGCAGTTTTGGGATACTGCGCATTTTTTCCGTGTCGGACTCTGAATAGAAATGTGTGCAGTCAGAAGGATCGTTAACGTCCCCGCTTTTACTGGTTCAGTATACGTAACATGTTTTATTTATATCGGGATATACTTTTTCCTCTAATTACTATAATTGAAACGTTAAATAAAATCTAAACTAAATATAGCTTGTATTAACCCATTCACTGCCACGTGGGTCATATTCGCCCACGATGAACCTGTCGATTATTCCACTTGAAAGTTTTCGCTATTAAGTAGGGGGCGTATACACCCCATGCACGGGATTAGGTATTTTTATTTGATTAATTTTTTAAAATTTATTATTTTACCGTTTTGTACGGTTAAGTTAAACCTACTATCAGTGTTTGGATTATATGGAATCATAGTAATAAAGCAGAGGCTGCCAAACTTTTAACAACGGTTCATATTAAAAATATATACAAAGAATAATTGAAATGAAAGCTTTTTGTCGGTAAGCGCATCACTTGAGAATAGCTGGACCGATTTAAATAATTTTTTTTTAAATGCTCTTTCAAACCATAAATGCAAATGTCTTTTGACCGCTAATTGTTAAATTCTGAATCAAGCTAAACAGTTACAAAAAAAGTAATGACGATAAAGTATTAGAAACAAACTTTCGTGAGTCATAAACCAGTGCCTGGAATAGAAACATTGAAGTACTAAACAAATATTACAAATTTTGTTTAATTTATAATTAAAAGAATTAATTCATAGGTAAAATATCAGTCAAAGTGTTTAAGAAGAATAAGAATTTATTTTATTGATAGTTAATTTTTAACCATTATTTCTTTTTGATGTTTCTTTCACATTCATCAATTAGCCTATATTTATTTTTCCATACACATCCCACAATTACAAATGAGTTGACATTTTTTATTATATTAAAAACAATATATTTACTCCCTATCCACATACAGTTATCAAACATAATCAATCATAAATCTCGTTTTGCGTGATATTATTTTTTCAAATATTATTATATTCTTCTTGTTGTTCCTGCAGTGTAAAATTACTGATTACATTGCTGTCTACAACTTGTGTGTTCACACATTGATATATTATATACAATATACATGTGTGTGTGTGTATGTTTTTTATGTATACTTACACCTACTCATATATAGTCGTGGTGGCCCACGGGAAATTAAAAATACCCCCAGTGTCCGCGATATGTCGAGCGTCGACTGTCGTCTGTCGAGCCGACGTTGTGACTGAGTCTCTAAATTTAAACGTCGCGGCGCCCCAGCTTCCTTTATGAGTATACTATTAATGATTTTCATTTAATTTCTTTAAAATATTTGTGTACTATGCAAATACTATAGTATAAGTATAGAAATCCTTGTTTTTCCGTTCTAATTAAAATATTTTCATCAACTTTACTCTATTAATAATGTGCTTCTATTTTATTATTAATTCCTGATTAATTGTTAATCCCATTCTTCTATTATTTATAGGTATAATTTATTCTCTTTAAGAAGTACCATTATTTTAGGTAGAACAATTTTGGAAATTGGAATGTTAAAAAAAATTTAGGTCAAGGAATATATTTGCAGATTTTATAAATTCTATTTATTCCATTTATTTCCATTAAGTCCAATATTGGTTTAAGTGCTAATATTTGTGCTTTTATTTAATTCCATTGGCTTTTTAATTTAATCCTTGTAAACAATATAGTTACCTTTTTCCGGGTGAATAGAATCGTATAATTTTATATTTTGGATTACTAAAATCTGTATACCTTTTTAGGTATTAAAGGATGTCCCATTTTCCTTAAACGTAAACCTTTTTACATTAAATATTACTATATTTGTTTAAGGGGTTATGTACAGTTATTAGTTCGAAAAAAGCAATTTTTCAAAAGAATTTCCTGAGAAGACTATTAATTGTATTAATGTAAAAATTTGTATACATGTTATGGTAACTTTTAACTGTATTTCTATATTTTTATATTTGCAAAAATATTAATTTGGAAGCTGCTATAGCTGATCTCCAGGAGCTCCTCTTAAAAAAGGCATTTTGCGGTGACCGCGATATCTCTGAACTGGATCATCTAAAACGAAAGAACCAATCGGATTTCGTTGAAGTAATGTATAATCTAGAAAATCGAAGGATTAGGCAAAATATTTTTTTTCGACATAATGGCGACTTCTCAAAGAAAAAATTCGATTTTTGACCAAATTTTTGGCTTTAAATTGTTTATAAAAAAAAAAAAATTATCAATGAGATAAAACCTTCGATTCGAATTTTTAAAAAATATACTTAAGAAGCTTGTGTTAAAATTTGAGACTGATCTGTTCAGTCGTTTCCGAATAATCTTGGTCACCGTTTTTGAAAACATCATATTGAGAAAAACGCTTTTAAAGTTTCGAAAGCACTAAATTATTTTTTTTAACCTACATAACTACAAAAATAATAGCCAGATTTACTTGAAATATTCTGTGTGTGTACTTAAATACATGTACATTACGAAATTGAAATAAAAAAAAAAACTTGTTTTTGAAAATATTAACTGTATATAACCCCTTAAGATAATTTCACAGATGACACAGTAGACGAGAGCATTGATGCTGTGTAATTATAAACTTATTAGGCAGTGATACAATTAATAAAGAAAATATAATTTTACATGTTTTTAAGGTAATATCCATGTAATGTTTGAAACCTTATTGGGTTTTTGCATTTTTCTTCAGTGCAGTGCCCATATTAATAATGGTTAATGTATTAAAAAATCATTAAGAAGTCAAAACTAAGACAACCTTTTCTGATTAGAACTAGCAGTGGGTGGGGGAACTAATTACTACAAAATATATGTGTTTAGAACGATAATTTTAATTCTGCAGAATTCGGGTATTTATGGGCAAACACATTTAAATTCAAAGCAGTTTATGGAATACAGTTATGAATATTGAAATAATAGTGATTGCATTTCATTGAAAGCATATTTTATTTGTATGTATGTGTATTAATAATTTTACCCTATTTTGGATAATTTGTATATGTTATAGACAATACTTAATTATTTTCGTAAACCGTATAGAACAAATGTTTTAGATCTATTAATTAAATCCATTTCGAAACAATTAAGTTTATTCATAAAAATGTTCTAATTTCAATTTCTAGGTTACGAAAAATAGATTTGTTTAATTTTGTAAGCTTATAACAAAGTTGTGCTATTTTAGTTAGATGATTCGTTTGATATGTATTTTAGTTTCTAAATCTATTTTAAGTTATTTGTCAATGTGCTATTAAAAATATATGTATTTATTATTAATTTATAGTAGTGTTACGAACAGAGACAGACCTGCAGTCTAGAGTCTAGACATTGCACTAAGTCTGTGTGTACAGTTTCCACATATGTACGAATGACTGACTGACTGACTATACATTCTTTTAATAGCATTCGGAGGCCAATGGCCTACAAACGAATTTTATTTAAACCAGTCAGTTTATCCAAACGAAATATTTTTGCAGGCGATGTTGTTTACGATATTTTTAAAAGAATATTTTGCTTTAAGGTGAAACGATACTTGGCCATTTTTGATCGCGAAATATAGATGGCGATACTCTACAGCAGATAAAATATTATCAAAAAAAAACAAACTTTTTTTTATGTTTAAATCGTTTTATGTAAGTAACTATAAACGCGAATCAAAATCTAAAGCTGCAATTACATCCCTTTTCTTCGGTTCGTTTACTTATTGTTTGCAAAGTTTTAGTTTTACGCGGTCGATTTTGTAAAAAAAATTAGGAAATTCAATTAGGGATACGATATTCGGAAAAAGAAGTAATGACTCCCACAATTCAATGTATTTGTGCTACTGAAAATTTTGAATTGAAAGGTGTCTATTGTATCTTCAATAGTAATTTCCATTCAAAGAAATGGATTTGGATAATCAGTATTTTAATTCTTCAGTGCACCTATTTCTTTTGTGTGTTGCCTTTCTTATCTTCTTCAAAAAGTATGACTGGACAACCTCCTCAAGCTATTAGTTTTACCAATGCACCACGATCTTCAAAAGTTTGGGAACCTGGTTTAAGCGAATGTAGGACAATTTTTTTCTGTTAAGTACCACCAGCAGATAAGCGCTTATAAATTTGAAGCACAAGTGGTTACGCCTGCAGGATCAGGGAATTTTATCCCATTACTCCCATTTCTCATTAGGCGTGCTACACATAATATTGATACTCGGAAATATCTGCATAAAGTATTTACAATACAGTGAAGCCTTGACTTATGCCGGTACCAAGCGATGCTACGAACACCTACCAACGTTGAATGCTTGATGGTCCTTGATGGATGTGTGATTTTTCTACTCTCACCACACACTTGATCCACATCTCATGCACTGCTGCACGAATCGTCCAACAAAGGAAGGTTTTATACTTGAATGTTTCTTTATTTACTTGAAAGTTTTTGTTAAACAGTGTCAGTGACAGTAATATCAACAAATTAATAACATAAATAAATCATTCAGACCAAATATTCGTTCCACCGTGTAGTAGAAAACTTGCCATATCAATCTTCCAATATTTGACTCACACGTTAGACTACGTCCTAAAAACCGCGTAAGTCGAGTACTAATAACTCTTGAGCTCTATGAATTATGAAACAGTTATTATTTCAAAGCATGTTCAAATATTGATTCGCGTAAGATGAGAACCTACTGTAATACATTAAACAGTAATTTAATTTTTCCTATTCACGAACAAAAAACACTATCAAATATTCTGTAACTGCTAACGTAAAAAGCATTCTTGATAGGGGTTGAAAATTTAAATTGACACTTTCTTTAATATACCCCTCTCTTATATACATCGTAGATTCCCTATTGCAATTTCAAAACAAATAACTTTGTGTTTTTTTTTTCTTATCCTATATATCATCCTATCCTATCCTATCCTATATATACGAGAAGATTATAAATAAACATGTGTCGGGTATTAATACCACGACGTGCCTTACAACCAGTAGGTCGCGAGACGGCGGGATTCTACAGTTCTAAATTTGTTCCGCGTATAAATGTATTTTGAATATATAAAGGGTATCTTTACGTACTCGTACATCAATCCTACATATATATATATGTATATAAAAAACAAAGTTAATATACCAGAAGTAAAGGGTTTACACGTCTTCTAAACACTAGGTATCTAAATCACTGTTATGGTGACACACTATTTACTGTATCTACCTACCTTGTTATTTATTTAATACATGTGGTTTGATATGGATACAGCACTAAAAGTGTGCGTCGCAGGTAAATAGATGTGAATTATCTATATTGTAAATGGTGTGTTTTTATTATTAAGGTGGCAGTTCGGAAGAATTGAAATTTCTATTGAAGAAAATTTACAACTGCTTTTTTTAATTTCGATATATCGAACCTCAAGAAAATTTCGATTATTAAAGAATTCGATTATATCGCTGTTTGATATATCGAACCTTCAGAGCAAGACAAGAAGTTATGACGTAACAGAAGTTTAACCTAAAAAGTGAGGTGATCACAGTTAATCAGCGAAAAATGTAACCTAGGTTAAATTTGCTTGGTTAAACTACAGTAATGTTCGGCTCGAACATAATAGAGAGCTGAGATAGAAAAGTATTAACCAAGGTTTATAATATACCTCAGTTAACTGGATATTGAAAGAACGACATTCGTGTGTTGCTTCTGAAAGTTAAAGTTAATTTAGTAATTTACATACATATTTTAATTACATTATTTAACTTAAATTACTATATTAACTATCATACCTTTATTATTTAAATTGTGAATTTCCAATATAAATTTTTTTTTTATCCAATCTTATTATAATCAAACAATATGCACTAATTAACTAACAGTGAGTTATGTGGACTCCAAATATAAACTTTGTTGACCGTTAATCCTACAGCGTCATCTATGGCGTTCATGAGTATATGTTTTCACTGAAAGGTCACTGTTTTACCGACAGACGAGCTTTGTACCAAGTAAAGAAATATAACATCTTTACATGTAATTAAAATTTTCATTGGAAGATTTTTGATTTTAAGAAGCTTCAATAATATTATTTGCTTTGGGGAGTTCTTTAATTAATAACAATTAAAAACGATGATCGAAAAGGTTCGATTTGCTATGTAAAATAACTCTGCTATGTAATCTAATTTGTCTAAAAGAAAATTAAAAGCAAATGTTATAAGAAATACCAAAATTCGAAAACATATATTTCGTTTATTTCTGTTAACCCCTTGCAAATGATTAGAAGTTTGATTAAATTTATCTCCTGTCTGATCTTGTTATTCGACTTCAAATTTTCAGAAGAATTACAGAATATTATCCCATTATCTTGCAGTGTAAATTTCACACTTGCTAGCTTGCTATAAGCTAATTAAAGTGTTACATTGCGATGCTTTTTGTAACTAGTTCGTTTACATTTATAGAAAACCATAGGAAATTGTCATGCGCCACAGTTACATCCTTGCTAGCTTACTTCAAGTGAATTTCAAGGTTTATTTTCTACTTCTCATATAGCATGTCTTTTGCAGTCTCAGTTTCGGACTTGCTAGCTTTACTTTCTTTACAATTGTCACACAGATAAATCTAATAGCACAACTACCTTAAGTAATCGATATATTTTTCCTCAATAGGAGAACACAATAGTAGGTAGGATCAGTAGTAAAAATGTAATAATTAGAATACTCTCAAAATTCAAAATTTTTCAAATAATGTTTTCTATCCTATGTTTTCTAACGATCATTACTTATTGTAAATAATTAAAAATCAATAAATGTGTAACAATACCTTTCCTTTTCAATCCTATATAAGTAATATTAATTGTCCAAATACTTTCGACCACACATACATACATAACTCCTATATTATAACAATAGCTTGCAATAAATTTTCTGCAATTTAACAAATAATTTTAGGGCACATTTTCTTATTATTATACTCTCTCATATATAATGCATTGAAAATGCTATTGTATTATTTCGCACATTCGTGTATTGAATGTGAAATGCTTCCCATATTGCAATTAGAACAGGGATTGATTCCCTCTAGCTAGATCTATTAGTTTTGAGGGACCTGTATGAGGAGAGAGAGAGAGGAAGGGGAGATTCGTATTAAAGGATCTTTTTGTGATTTATTGCCATATATATTTATATTTACAATGCACATAATAATGCCAAACACTTTTTTGTGGTGAAAATGTTACAGAATATAAATTTCGTATTAAATTGCACATGTTTTTTAAAGTTGTTTTACGCACGTTTTACATTTTTTGAAATGTATACAATGTTGATCATTTTTGTTTTGGTTTACTGGGTAGAGTGATATTTCTTCACGGTGGTTTCAACTGCTAGGTCATATTTTCGATCATTGTCCTTTTTATAACTTGTTGATAAGGTACGTTTCGATGAGAAACTCATAGTGCTGCAATCTTGATCGGTTCATCTGTCATGACATCCTGCAATTGTTCTTTAATGTTGTGTTTTTCTCGGATGGGTTATAAAGTATTGAAACTTCATTGAAAACAGACAACAAGCCATTGAAAGCAGCAATCCGCGCGATGGAAATCGCGACTCCGATTGAGTGTCACCATATAGTCACCATGACAAAAATTCATAAATTGGATTACGAACTGCTACCCCATCCAACATATTATTCAGATTCCTCCTGTGAATATTTCTTTTTTCCAAACCTGAAACTAGAAACTAGTTAATGAAAAAAATTAGGTGTCAAAAAAAGCTAAACTTTTATCAGACATTCAAGTTATTGATGATCAATTTAAAAATCTTCAATAATTTTATCTATTAAATATTCAGAGTTAATTTGTTCTAGTTTATACTAGTCATTAACTTATTTTTGTCTTACTGAATTTAAGATTAACGAGTAATAAATCGTATTTAATTAGTTATTAAACGCCAACTAAAGCAATGAGATAAAAAAATATTTTTTTTTAGTTTAATACCCGATTTAATTATTGGTAATTACAATATAATCAAAACTTTAAATATTTCAGTGATACGAATAAAATTTCTATAAAAGGGAAAAGTACGAAAAACTTTACTGGAAAACCTGGAATTATCAGGGAAATTTGAAATCATTTTTTTGTGGCCACCCTGGAATACATTTTTACACATTCAATAAAAAGAACATTACTGACGTGAGGCGCATGTGCATGCTCATTCGTACATTCAAAAATTAAAACTAGAATACTTCAAATAAACATACAATTTAAGATTCAAACATAAAATTAAAACAGTAGGTGGGTTTGATACTTTAACATTAAAACATTAAACATTAAAAAACTTTAGATTCTTGTTTTTGAGACCTTTTACTTTTTTTAAAAACAAGATATTATTTATTCCCTTTCAAAATTTTGTTAGCTTATGCTATATAAATATTACGTAAAATTAAATCACTACAGATAAATATCAGAGAATTCTTCCATATCCGAGATAAATGCAATAAATGATACAGCTATCAGTAATAAATATACTACTAGTTGAAAATAGTACAACACAAGCGCTTCTATATAAATTGAATTATCATAAATTACCTATTCACTAGTTGTAGATATTCTCATTGAACTCTAACTTTTCTTCCACCATAGAAAACTTTTTCTGAACTGCAAAATATTCTTGTTCGACATACTTCAATAGATTCGCTTTATTATTGATACAGTTTTTCCTTATAGATTCAACAGTATAGTGTAGGGAGTTACTCCTACTCTCCAATAGATGTCTGTATGGGTATTTTCATTTGATTATGATTTCTTACATAAACCATTCTCGTACATGTAGTTTTGCCTGTATCTATATACTGCTGGAACTTTCCTGTTTATACATGCATTTTTTATTTTTATTTAGGTTTTTTGACATATATCTATATCTTATGTTATTGTATTGGTATTCAGTCATAGCTATCTAACGTATTTTATTCAGAATATGTATAGCACTATTTCCATACCATATTTTTAATATTTCACACTAAATTTTGCTTTTAGTGAGGTATATATCTTTTTTTTTGAGGTACATATTTTCTTTAGATTTTCTGTTTTTAAAAATATATCAACAGCTTTTCAATAAATGCGTTTACTCAAATTGCAATACTTATCTGCAAAAAACATTACATTCCCACTCACTGCTTTGTATTTAATTTTGTATTTAATTTAAATTGTTTAGCATACGGCAATACGCGCAGTCATTCACAGTACCATTTTTAATTTAATTTATTTTTTAAGTTTTCCTAGTTTTTTTAGAACCTTACAAGGTCCAATGTTTTAAATTATAAATATTAAATTAAGAAAACTATATTATATTATAACCTCCAAAATGTGACAATCTATCAAAATGCAGTAGAATTTGTATTTAAAAGAAGTTCAATGTCAGTTTGTCAAAAATAAAGAAATAAAAACAATTTCTATTACTAATTGTTAATAAAAACAGCAATTTTAATTATTTCTCTTTCAATTGTTGTCCAACGACAACATGCATGAGGCAACGACGCATGCGCACCAACTAAATTAACTAAACTACACCAATTAAATTGAAACACAAATGTCAAAAGGAGTGCTTAAACGAAAACCTGAAATCTAGATTAAAATATTATATAAAAATAATAAATTAAATATGAAAACAGTGAGTGGGAATGAGACTTTAAGACTACTGTCCAGCTCAGCTTAATTTGTGGGTTTCATGCAAGTTGCAAATGAAGCCAGACGTATTCTGCATACAAGCTTTATGCAAGCTGCAAATAGGGTCATTTCTCTGAAGTTTAGCATTGAGGAATCACGTTTTTTCATTGGGAAAATATCAAGATGTGATTATAACATACGCTTTTATTAGAAGACGACGAATCAGACGTAGAATGTATTGGCTTCATCCATACATCGAAAAGAACATTAACCGCAGATTGTTTGTTGCTGCAAGAGAGTTATCAGAGGATGATTCAGTATTTCAATCAGTATACCGAATGACAGTTGTTCAATAATGTGAACAAAATTGACTGTCTAGCCCCTGTTATTTTTAAACGAATATTTCGCCTATGCGTCATGCAGTATGCTAGAGTTATAGCAAGTGGCAGATCCGTTGACAGAGCCCCTCTGTTTAAAAGCAAGCTACTATAAAGCGTACAACAAGCGTCAAATGACGAAACCGTGCGTATGAAGTGACACTACATGGACAGTAGCTTTAGAGACTTTTTTAAATTAATTTTTAATTAGATTTGGCAGATTAGCAGATTTATTACCGATAATATAATCTATAATTAACACTACTTTAACAATAGTGTCTATTACATTTGTTTGACGCTAAGTGTTTATAAATTGTGTGCTTATCTTAAATTACTACAATAATAATAAAAGATGATTAAGTTTTAATTTAATTAATTCTACTTCGAACTATTTCCGATGTTGAATCCTATCATAGACAACCTCGTACAATGTTGGAGGTTATTGTGGTATCGTGGTTTCATATATTTGCACTACACTGCTGCTTAATCTTAATATATATAAATTACGTGTCACTGTGTTGTCCGCTATGGACTCCTAAACTACTTAACCGATTTTAATGAAATTTGTACACCGTGTGCAGTTTGACCCAACTTGAAAGATAGGATAGCTTACATCTCAATTTATTTATCTTATTGCTAATTATTTGTCTATTAATTATCTGTATATGACATATGACATCGGGCGACGATGATGGCGACATCTGTTGACTAGATTGAGTAAATATTCAATAGATGGCGCTACGTTAGGCACAGCAACGCGTGGCCGGGACAGCTAGTAAGTTTATAATTATGTAACTACATAACCAATTAGCAGACTCAGATAACAACCAGACTCAAAAAATAGAACTTCCACAATTTTTTTTTTTGATAATGTTTCTGATCATTGTGTAATGATCTTCTAAAGATACATTTGTTCTGTTTCAGTGAGAGAACAGCTTCAGGCTTTCTTCTATAATTTGTCACATATCACTTACTTAGCTTACTTTTTAATCACATATCTTTTCTCAATTGGTATATCACTTCTTTGTAGTGTTTTATTAGGGGTGTAGTTGTATTTGCATTTAAATTTAGAATACAAGTCTGCAAACTATAAACAGATATTGTCTATTATTAATAGATAGGGCTGTGTGACAGTAGTACTATACTACTACTACGCGAAATCATTTTTAATAATAAATAGATCTTCTATATATAGCTATTGATTTTAAATTGTTACACTGGACATCACTATACTGTAACAGAACGTAAAAATAGAATAAGAGCAGTCAGTATTCCCTCATCCTGTCTTTTATAGGAAAAATATGGCTTTAATACTATTTGTTTAGAAAGATTCTTCTACAGTTTCAAAAAACAATATATATAATACAACAAACATGTCACAGCTTCTATGTATTTTATGTAATAGAAAGTATATGGTAACTCTTTGTTCCAAAGTTTCTTTGTTGCATTTTTTTTAATACATCTCTTGGATAACAACAATAACATGCATGCCTTTCATACCCTTTTTAGTTCTAAATGTAAATAAAATTGCATATATATAGTTTATTTTGCATATATTGTGATATAAATGATATTTTTTTTAAATACAGAGTAAATTTTTAAGCAAGTCGTGTAGACGTAACACCACTCGTAATCATTATCTAATTTCCAAGAAAATTTGAATTAGATTGACCGTTTTGGACTCGAGATAAATTTAAAACAAATTCGAATCGTTTGCACGTGGAGAGCCGCAAACATTTCACGCTCTAGCTGCACCAGTCATTTTCTAATAAAAAGTAGCAACGTCCTTGATTTGTCAAAGTAGTGGTGGATCACCTAAATAGATTAGATGATATAAATATTGACTTTAAATCGACAATTACGTGTTTAGGATTTTTGATATTGTTGGAACGCAAATAATGCATCATAAATCAAGAATTGACACCATGACTACAGCGCTCTGCATCTGCGTAAATACTTTGGTTTACAATAACCGCGGAATTAGGGTGATAACCTAAATAAAAAGATAACTTCCAAGTGTCTACTTATATTTATTTGTATAATATTATACAGAACTATTTTTTAAATTATAATATTTAAAATCATTAAAGAAGTTAATATTTACTTTTTTTAACTATTGTTTTTTATTGGTCATATTTATTACATTTTGCCTATCTCTTTAATTGCTACTTTAATCTCATTATATCTCAGCGCTGTTATTCATATATTTTTACCAACTCAAGTTTAGATGATCTTGTGGTTACATGTTGTAGTTCATTTAATATCAATAGTGTGAATTATTTGTCGATTACTTTTCAAATAGCTTCCCAAAATGGCGGTGAAATTTACCAGTGGGGTGATAGTGAGGTTAGAAGCATCAGAGGTGCTCAATATCGTTCAAGCAAAGCAATGATAAGAGTTATTTGTACTCTGTAGTCTTTCCCATTAAAAAGCAATGCTTTATTAACACAAGAAATTCAGATTTCTTCAGAAACAATTCAAAATTTTCCATTTTTTCCAAAATTATAAAAGTAGCGTCACTAAAGCCAGTCCAGTGTTCGGAATGTCATGAAATTTTGGCACATATCGTTTGAAGGTTGGTACTATCTAAAAATCATATGAATTTGTCCATAGTGGCGCTATTTATATTATACTACGAACTTATGGAATTATGTGATAATAAGCCAATGCGTTTAAGTCCATTTTTGATATTTTCTAATTTTTGTAAATTTTAATGAAATAAAAAATATTCTTCTTCGTTACTAACGGTTCTACTCGTTCTTTTTTTAGTGTTAAAGAATTCTATAGCTTTTGAATATCTCTTAATGTTTTGTAAAATAATAATTTCGTTTCTTTACCGCATTGGCGAATTTCTGAGCGATTTTAATACTAATGAATCATGAAATATACCAATGAATAAACAAATTTCGCTTTAGGTAAAAATTTCGATTTCTTACCGTTAGGCATTACATTCTTTGATTACAGTTCCTTCTTCAACATTTCTTTTTATTCTTGTCATTCTTCTCTACTCTCCTTTGCTGTTTGCCAAAAATTAAATTCCGTCTTGCTCTCGTTTCTCCTCCTCCTCCGTACCTCCTCTATCACTAATGTGATCTCCAGAAGAACATAACTTCAACGATATCAATCTTTCCATTATTATAATAAACCAGATTTTATAAACAATTTAAATATGTACTTATAAATTTAATCTTCTGCATAGACCATTTATTTATTATTTAATTTGCATACTATCAGAAACTTTTAATTAAATATTGTACATATTCGTGTTAGTACCATAAATATGGTGATATAATATGCTGTACTCATATTATTTCAAGTTTGTGTATTGACCTAAATTTAAACGGTTAACACCGACCTACATCACTACATTCTGTATGGTAAAATGTGACGCGTAAATTGTACCGCTCTGCTCTATAGCTATATGTTTGTACGTTTGTATGTTTGTAGACGGTTACATGTTTCATTTCACCTCCAACTAATTATTTATACATATTGATATGCAAAACATAACATTGAACTAATTTTCTTAGCTTCTATTTTTAATATAATTAAGTACATTGTCATTATTGCAAATGTGTATTTTAATATTTCTTTGGTGAAATATTATTGTACGTACACCCCAAATTGAGAGCATTGATGCTTTGCGCCTTGCTGCTATGTTTTAGGATTCAAGTTTAATTGTTTATGTGTTGATATAACCATAAGCATATTAGGCACCAGTGTTGTAAATATACAACGTGTCCCAAAATTCAACGATAAGCAGGCACCAGAGGGTGGAGAAAAAAAAATTAAAATCTTTCGAAAATTGAAACACCTTAAGATGTTTTTAACTATCATGACCACAATTTTTCAAATATTTCTGATTTCTTTAAGGTATCGGCAACCTAAATAGCACTGCTATCCACCACAACCATTAAAAATCACAGAATGCCTGTAGTTTTTACACAAAAATCAATCCAAATTATTTTTTTCTCTAAATTTTTTTAAAGATTTTTACTTTCAGTCCACTTTAACTCATCGTGGTCTAAACAAATAGTATTAACACAACCATGGCAAGTTTTTTAAAAATTGGCGCAACTATTCAAGATTTCAAAATAGTATGATACTCCAGGAAAACTAGCAAAGAAAAGAAAATGAATGCTATTTCTAAGCAAGCGAAAATTTATACAGAAAAAAGGGTAGTACAAATAATATTTTCAAAATTGCTCCTAAATTAATTTGTTTACGGTCATAATTGACTATAAGCCTATCTTTTTACTCTTCCAAATAAATTGTACCTAGTCAAAAAGTGCCGAAAAACTCAGTATTTTTACACTACGCGTTAATTCGAGCCGGCAGAACCGGTGCGAAATAATAAATGAATTAAAAGTGTTTTCAAAATTAGAACACTATTTTGTAATTTTTAAAGGACGCCTATTATCTTTAGACGATTTTTCAATGGCTTACATTTTCTAAATTAGGCTACTTATGCCGTTCTAATGACCTTATTGCACTTCATTAGCTTTGGGCAAACTTAAGTTACCTCATTTGGAAAATATAGACTTATAGAAGGTGATATATAGAAATATCACCTAAAATTAACGGGCGCTATTAAAATAAGTATCTTGGTATTTGATTTTAGCAGGATTAAAATATTATTAATTGCGGTAAATTCTCTTTATAACTTTGAAATGAAATTTGCAATAGTATTTCACATTTTAAATAAAAGCTATTGTTACTTTAAAGAATTCATTTTGATTTGGTATTCATATGTATATTTTTTTTGTTTTCAAGTAAGAAAAATTATATTTGTAAGGTTTTTTGTTTACATAAAGGATTGAATCTCCTCCTAGTTATTAATAATAATGTATTATTATATTATAAATGATAATAGATCGCTCAGCAGAATTTTTAACACTGATTATACATGAAATGCACCTTTCCTTCCCCATTTCAAAACGTAAATGTTCACTGTTCACTATTCACAAAACAACATATGAACACATCGTCAGTATCGTCATGTTTTTTTTATATTAGTTAAAACGTAATACTCAACAGTGTTAGGGTATTTTGTTATGTTAAGGTATAGTGTATAGGTAGTTGTTTGTGGATTGAAGAAGGGGAAAATTGGTACACATACTTATACATTAAAATATACAATCATGCATTATTACCTGACTGAACTCCTTTTTAAAACTCAAAACCAAACCAAATCCAAAGCAAAAGCTGATGTTAATATACCATCTGCCGCGGCGCGTGTCATCTGTCTGCTGCTCTGGTGCTCTGGTGCAACGGCCCGTCTGTACAATTGTATAGTTATATCGTCATTGTCAGGGCCGAACTTAAAATATATGCAAACTAAATTAATATCGCCCATTTACTTGATTTTCAACTTATTCGGTGCATTAACATTTTTCTATATACATTGTATATTTTAAACTGAAAAACATACAGGAGTGTAAAAAAAGGGTTTTATTAAAATTTTCAAAAATCAGAAAATATAAAATAAATGCGTTACGCACTGCGTTGTCCAAAATCAAAGTGCTGCTACCGATTCAAAAAGTTTAAATTTAAAAAAAGTCAATGCCATTTTTATTGATAAAAATCTTTAGCTAACATTTGTAAGTGTTCAGAGTGAAGTTGGAACGTTAAGAAATTTGTTGTACTATTTTTTTTTAGCGTAGAAGTAGTGTACGCATTGCAATTAATTTTCTATTTCTATTAATTAATTAATCTTTAACTTTCTATTAATTGCAATGATTCGTTCAAGAACCGTATCATTTTCCAAATGGATTGTAGACACTCGGATAAGGAGAGACTCGTTCTTCCATCTGGACATTTATTTCTGTTTAATACTTCATAAGAAATTGGGAAATATTTAACTATATATTTAATTTTTTTAAGAAGATATGAGAGACGTCTGATCTCTTTTTTAAATGATTACTTACTTACTAATTATTACTTTTATGTTAATTTAAGTTTAACTTTAGAGTAAAAGTTAACAGTTTACTGTTTTTCTTTCTATTGCAAAATCCAACGCCGATTATAACATGTTGTAGTCCACATAGGCCACAAATGGTAGTATAATTATTTCTATAATATAAATAATTATTCATAAACAGAAAACGCTTTAAATATCTGTCTCAGTTTTTGAAAATATGCATCAGTTGAACAACATAGTATTTTGTATCTGATAAATATAGTTGAAGTTACGAGAGTTCGGCGGTGACTCATATTTAAAACAAGTTGTGGGGTATAAACTGCTGATATAACTAAAAAGCACTGACTCATTTATTTTTCTATAATGTATATAGAAACGAATAAGACAAAATTCATTATCGTATTATAAATTTATACCGCTCTTATAACCTCTTTTAAGTATAAGTCACCGCCGATCTATCGTGATTTTGACTATATTAAATTGATATTTCTTTAAAAAACAAACACTTCAGTTTTTTCTAACTAATATACGAGTATAACAATTGTTTACATTTAGTTTCTTGTTTATGTAAGTTTATGGAAAGTTCATTTATTATTTTTATGCAGAACTTATCTTGTAGATGTTAACTATTGTTATTTTGTGTTAATTTCTTTTAAAATAAAACTACAAGTTAGTGAATCACTTAAAAAGGTAATTAATAATGATAATCATTCAAAACGATCATTTTTTCTTTTTAACATGTTAATGTGTGTTCTAATGAGTTCGCTTCTGTTTTCCTTCCGCACTTCGTCAACACGAGGTCTGCGTTTAGCCCCATCAGGGGCCGTGAGGCTCTATCATCCGTCTAGATTATAGACCGATAGACCGACGTCAAAAGTACCCCTATTTTATTTAGGTTTTGGTTTTCTGAATTCGATGTTGATGAATCTGATTCTAGGATAAACGCAACATTTTACTTTCAATCAAGCATGACCGATCGCAAAAATAATTGCTAATTCAGTTAAACCTAAATTTATATAAAGTAATATATAATTCTTACATTTGCGAAATATTGTATTTGTTTGTAAGTTATACGTTAGTTAATTATATAAAATTGTAACAGCCTTGTCCAGGAGTTAAGAAACAATAAATAAATACGCGTATGTGTTTGCGAAGCTATTGCAAATATCTATTGACATGCATTTCATTATCTAAATACTTTTAAGGTTAATAAGCAATCATTATCTAATAGAAGATATTATATCTGTCACCGAAAAGTAATCTGTCGTAACTGAATGTTGCAAATTATATAAGGGAACCGAAAGTCGCTTGCATTTCATGTTTTCTTTGTCATACTTTTCTAATATTTGTGTAAAAATACTTCTTATGCTGTTCTGGCACGCTCCTGACCACGGTCGTAACGGATTAGCGATTTTTACTGTAGCTAAAAAAGCAAACGATTAAAACTTGTATTTTATATGATTACGGGCATTCTAAACTTCCCCAGACAATATAAATATCCGAAAAAATATTTCGTTATTCTAGCAACAGCGTCTTTACAAAAAAGAGTACAAAATTTTATTTCAGAATTGATTATTTATTTTATCAACTGAACTGGTCTATGAAAATAATGGGTTTTTTTAAATTATAAAACTTTTCAATTGGTATAGAATGCCTGATTAAAGAGAAATTCAGTATGTAAAAGTCAGTTTACATTATAAGACGAAAACAAAATGGTAGAGATTCCTAGTCCTCTGAAATGGTCTAACTTGACTAGGAATCTCTTGATTCTTGCACATCAGATAGACTTAAAATTTCCTTTATTAAATTTTTCATAGCCCTTCTAATCATTTTAACTATGAGTCTGTATTCACCAGCTAGGAAGTGGTTTCAAGCAAACACCTTTAAAGTTTTTGTAATATTCTTACGTAGTTTTATGTACGCTTTTATGTAAAGCTTTACACGTATTATAAAATGTACTTTGCGTAAAGATATCATTAGGTTTATAAATATTTATAAATCTTCTGACAGACATCGAAATATTATTCGTTTCACCACACATAAGATCTGGAAATTGCAAGTTTAAAGCATTGTACTTAAGAAGCTTGTTGCTTCACTAAATCTGTTGCGCTTTCAATTTTACGAGTTTCCTTATGAAATTTTATTACGAAAATTGAATATTTCAGAAAATATGAAATAAATCAATTGCTTCCACCTAGCATAAAAGAAGGTTGTCTCGTTTAAAGACTTCTATAACATTTGCAAGTAATTTTATTCGCATTGTAACACAACTTGCATTGCATACAACAGTTATGTTGCTAATAGTGCATTAAAGCATCACATTGTACGAAGATTTTTTTTTCTGATCTATAACTTTGCTAGTTACATGTTTTATAGGTCCTAATAATATACTATAAAATAATAAACGGCATGTAATATAAGTTATTAGCAGTTAAATAGCATGATATTCATAATCTAGATTGAATAAATATTAGTTATTTAATTTTAACATTTTTAAATTAATATTCCCGTATAGTGAGGGCGCAGAACCTAAAGTATCATTCCCACATATTATTTTTGTTTTAATGCATATGTAATATACGTAATCATCGTTTCCTCTATAGGTCTTAGTTTTAATTTTAGTTTTCTCCATACTCCAAACTTTCTAAAATAATAGTTCGACGTTAAATAAATTAAATAAAAAAGAAATATAATATAACACGTATACTCTGTTCTGTAACTAGAACATACAATTTAAATTAAAATATAAAATGAAAATAGTAGATGGGAATGGTGCTTAACTAAATTTAAAGAACTCTCTTTAAGCCATATTTTATGTATAATATTTTTATTATTTTCTTTAAATGATATTTTTATGATCTATTTAATTAATTATTATATTTATGTTTTAATTAGGTATATTAATTTAGGTTTTTACTATTTTAACGACTTTTTTATGATCCTCTTGAAATAAATTAATAACATTTTTTCTTTCATTTAAAGCAAGACCGGTGAATTTACGTAAATCTTCTTCATTTATATTTTATATCTTAATTAATTATTAAATATATACAAATATTTTCTTACGACATTCAATTATGAGTACTTAATTGAACCACTACGTTGCTTTTTTTATGCTCTGATTCCTAATTGTTTCTTTTTTGAAAAAATGGCTCTATTTTAAACAATTAGATGGCGCCTTTTGTGTACCTTAAAATAATATTACTGTGAAATTAAATTACATTAATCTAGTTTTAAACTACAAACATCAACAATTTATAACTTAATTTATAACAATGTAACAATTCTGATCGATGCTGGCAGTGTCATGACATTAGATGTAACAGACTATCACGATGCACTGGTATGTACACTTTAATCCGGATTTGATGCCATTTGCCATAATATAGTGAACAACAACAACTCTTGACAGTAGACATCTCAGGACCATGGCAGATGCACTCTGCACCAGTCATTCTAATCGGATTCGAATCTCTGACAGACCAAAACCGATATGTTTTTGAAATACATCTATAAGTATATTTCATCCTAATGCAGTATGTTCTTGAATGCACATGTCTTCTATTCATATATATATATATATATATATATATATATATACCACGGATGCTCCTATTTTATCTAAAACTAATTTATAGTATAGTTTGATCATTCTTAGAAATTTTAGGATTTTGTTATATTTATTTACAGTTGGTTAAGATTAGAAAAACAACAAAAAGTTTGATGACAAAGTGAGCGAGAGCATTGATTCTAGACGCTGAATGCCTGTATCTTTGGGTTCCATCCCCTTATCAGATCTATATTTCCTGGGTTTGTTTCCTATTAAGTTAATTTGTACATATATAAACATAATACAAAAACTGACAACTTGCAGGCGGTCGGCGTTGATAACGAAAGTCAAGAATAGGGCCGCAGATCTTTACAATCTTCTGCCATTCAGATGTTAGTGTTTACACATACTATAAACTGACAGTTCGTCTGAGCAAATTTAAAATCTGATCTTTAATCTAGGGCCAGCTGTAGAATAATACATTAATCTTTGATTTATAGGTATGCATTTCTTTTCCAAAACGAAAAATCTGGACGAATAAAGTAAACTTCTACATAATTTATTTGAACATTGCAGCTTGCAGTACTATTGATTTTATTTTTATTGACAAATCTATTTTACTAAAAGTTCGTTGGTGACACACATTATGAAGAAACCGATTATTATCTTTATATATAAAAAGAAAACCCAAATCATGATTTTTTTTATATATATCTTTCGCCAGATGATTTTTTTCACCATCTGTTGCTTGCACAGCCAATTATCCTTTCATAGAAATAAGAATTCTATTATTTACTATATTTTTGAAAATTCTTTAAGACAGCTGCTGTTTACGAAAAATAATTTTTTTTAAATAGAAATTTATTTAGTAGAATAGTAATAGAAATGCGGTAAATAAATTTCGATAAGTTCATCTAGAAAATAACAATCTTGAACAGCTGAGAAATGCTAGCAGATTTTTTCAAGACATTCTTTATCTTATCTATCTTCGCAATCATTACTTCTATTAATTAGTTCAGTAAATGATAAGAATTTAAAGCTGATCGGAACTGGTATTAAAAAATGGCACCTAGTAGAAATTGGATTCTCTATGAAAAAATTTGAATTTCGTGTGTTCGAATAACACTTGTTAAGCATTACTTTGCTTGAACGGTATTTTTTCAAGAGTTAGGCAATAGAACAGTGAAGTAGCGTGCCTTAGACGGGCCCTATATCAAAACTTGTTGAGGGGTAAAAATTTTTCACAAAAGGAACAAAACGCTTTGCATTGAATTAAAGTAATTATATACTGATTATACGTTATTACTTACAATTAATACTCCTAGGAACAAGCTAGCCAAACAATTCAAATCAAATTACACTTTTCTTGCCTTTTGTTCGGCGAACTTATTTATTAAATCATTCATAGCTGAAGACGACTTCAGTTTTTCTAAATTTTCTGCCTCTATAGACAATAGTGACAAGTCTGATAGCCTTTCCTGTCCCATAGAAGTCCTTGGATAATTGGATAATCAGTTTAAATTTCGAAAAACTTCTTTCAATTGTTACAGATGTAACCGGAAGGGACAAGAATAGAAAGTATGCTGTTATTGCCTCTATTACCGCCAAAATACCAATTTTGATTTCTTATTTCGCGCAGTCTATTCAAAAGATTACTTAATAAAATGCTACCTTTCTGTAAGGGCGAATTTTTGCTTACACACGTTTGGGGCCCCGTATCATTGATATGGCGGTAGCTACGCCCCTGCAATAGAGTGCGTTAATCTCCCATGTCATATTTATGTCACCTCAGCTAAATTTGATTATTGTTCTTCGGGACAGATTGTAAATTATATTAATCTAAATAAAAGAAATTGTTACTTCTAATTGTAGTGTACAGACTGTACACAATATTTGACAACTGCTACTTTTTATATCTGATTTATATTTTTTAACACATGCAAGTAAAAGGACGTGTGTTTCTGAGACATCTTTGAAGATTTTTCTTATAAAAAAATAAAAGAAAAAACTTCAAAAAGACATTGACTCGAACTTTTAAAAGGTAGAAGAACGAAAGGTGTGCACATGGTGCGGGCATTATTATTTAAAGTTTTTTCCTTTTTTTTTTCTTATTTTTATAATGGTAGTCGTTTCTATTAAATTCTGGTTGTATCGAGTGTTGGCGTCTGTAGAGAATGGATAATGGATAGTGAGTGGATGGATACCTATGCAGATGCACACATGGCGCGTGTGCCATAATGCCATAAACCTAGAGGGTGTTTTTAACTTAAATTACGTTTTGAATTTAAGGGAAGCACTTTTGCTGTTTGGTTTATGATGAGGGTGGTCATGCTGGTGAAGGTTTTGTCTTCACTCTTCAGTGAACTGCTAAGGGATTAATTGGATATATGTATACAATAATTGCGCGGGAATAATCTGTTCATTTTATTCTTTAAAATAATTAAGATATTTCGTTAATTGATTGGCATGTTGAAAGATGGAAATCTTTTATTTCTTGTATCTATTATGCGAGCTGTTAATCGTTTTGGATGTTCTTCAATCTTAATTAATTTAGCTCAAAGTATGACTCATCGCAAAATATAATTTTTAGGGAAAACAGCTGCTTGTCAAATTCATGAGGTTTAATTTACAAAGAAATATTTTTGTCTGGGGGTCAGGAGATAAAGATCGTTAAATTAAGCTTGTCTTATGTTTCTTCATAATGTTTATATCTCTTTAAATGGTCTTTTAGACAATCAGATTCGTTTTTAAACCGGACGGAATCGAACTTGCGATTTTAGTTTTTATAAATACGATAAACGAATAGTTCGTCTGAATCTGAAACCATTTGAAGATCGAATCTCAAATAGATTCGTATTTGTCGCGTGACTTATGCAGCAAGAGCTACGGATAATTGAATAAAGCCAATGCGCTTAATGCATACGACAGTTCATAACAAAACACATTTGGGGGGTTGGTGTTTTCTTAGTGGTCAATAGCAATATAGGTAAAAATCTATCTGTAATATAGTATAAGTCAAATTAGAATAACTGTAACTTTATACTTGTACTAGTATACCAACTAAAGTGGTTTGATTTTCTCCGCAAAAGTCCTATATATTCGTTCTGTGACATATATTTATATACATACATGTTTTGGCATGTATTTAACATTTCTCTTCGACGCCTCCGAAAGCTCACTGCGAAACGAAGCTTTCATGCACTGAAAGGCGAGCTTAAAATAGTTCACCTAAAAGTTCAACCTCAAATCTTTCTGTAATTACAACTCTCTATACAAATGCAAATCATTTAATTAAAATTTAGTGAATGATGTTGGTATTTTACCGTTAAAGTCGTTTATTTTATTTGCTTGCTCAACTTAGTCAGTACCAGTTCAATTTACACATGTTATACAACTAATAAACACCAAAATAAATAATATTTTCATTTACAAATTTCATTATAATCATCATCTGTGTTTATTAGTTTAATTTTCATAAAATTTATGTTTTAATATTTTTGCGGGCTAAGCTATACATTCAACATGATATATTACTTCACAAAAATAATTCTTTACAGAATATGCTATCCACATAAATATATTTTGAAAACACATTTTTTTCTTCTTTTAAATTGCATCCCTTTCTAATGACGTTCAATGCAAGCTGCAAGTTTTATTGGGATTTAAAGTTTACAATCCTCTTCTTGTATTAAATCTTGCCACGAGGTCTGTATATAGTTTTAACACGAATCAAAAAAAGGATCCTTCTGGGTTTCTCTTTTAAAATAATCACATGGTGTTTCTAAAATTCTCACTCAATTTCTCAATCAAATGAATAATTAGAATTCATTCTTTTAATTTTATTTTACATCTTGTTATTTACGTAATAAGTTTAACATAAACATTTTTATGTGGTCCATTTCTTTTTATCCCCGTAACATGTTTTATATAAACTTTTGTTAAACAAAAATTGTTAAAAATATTAAATATAATTGTTATAAAATTTATATCAGGTATAAACCTGTCCGGACGGGCTTTATACCTGGTATACATTTTATAACAGGTTTATTTGTAAGTATTTTCAGTATTTTAACTACGTTTTGCGTTTAGCACAATGCTATACTTATCCATATTAATTCAAAATTTCTATATAATGCACTTAACACACACCGTGAACTCGTGTAATTTTTAACGTAAAAGTTTTTACCTGACGTTGTGTTTTATTATTTATCGAAATTTAACATAATTTTGTTACATGTTCATTAAATAAATGTAAGAGACAATAAACATATTATATTAATAAAAGCTTTATTAACGTCAGAAAACCTAAATTTATGTCGAATTTATGTAACTTTAAAAAACGTTATAATAACCTAAAAAATATTATGAAAATTTAAACTTTTTGATGTTAACTAAAATCTTCAATAAACAGAACTGTGTTTAGCGGGTTAGAAATTCATTTTTAATACATTTCCCTGCTTTAGTTTCCAAGAGGAAATTCTTCCGCTATTGTCATTTTTAAAAGAAGAGTTTTGACAAATAGATAAAAGCCAAATTGTTTAAATCTAAGTTAGACGATTTTGTTTTGTATTTATGCATGTTAATTTAGATAAAATATCTAAATCACTACTTTTTTCTATTTCAATAACAAATCGTCAACAATTATAACACTTTGTAGTTTCGTTAAAAACATTTATTAAATTTTATAATTATTCATTATTTTGTAATCACTCTGTCTTCAACGTACACACCAGTCAGCGTGTTTACTTTTACCTGTGTATGGAATAATATCGTCTTATAGCTATTAATAATGAGGCCAGTAACTTGAAGATTTTCAAACGACAGATGTTTCGCCAATCCGAAATATATTAAAAAAATATATATATCCATCCATTGGTGTAGTAGAAGTTTTTAATGAATAATGGGGCATTTTTGTTTATAGGAAATGCATTTTTTCTATTAATAGTTTTTATATATATATATATACGAGTATATTTTAGTAATTTGAGATTTTAGGTGAGATAAATTATTCAAATTTAACATAATAAATTTTACATTATACATATATCATATATATATATTTTTTAATAAGGATTATTTATTTAATCTGCTTAAGATCTTTTAGAGATACATTTTTATGGGCATAAATATTGTGATATCTTTTTATCAATCGGAGACCTAATAATAGATTTTATTTTATTTTATAATAATGGTTTTTTACATCTTAATATATATAAATTACGTGTCACGTTGTCTCTCCGCGATGGACTCCTAAACTACTTAACCGATTTTAATCAAATTTGTACACCGGGTGCAGTTTGATCCAACTTGAAAGATAGGATAGCTTACATCTCAATTTATTATTATCTTATTGCAAATTATTTGTCTATTAATTATCTGTATATGACATATGACATCTGGCGACGATGATGGCGACATCTGTTGACTAGATTGAGTAAATATTCTGTTGACTAGATTGAGTAAATATTCAATAGATGGCGCTATGTAATGTAATATGACAAAAACGTTAGTCACAGCAACGCGTGGCCGGGACAGCTAGTATTATTATATATTTATTCAATTAAAAAGATTCGAAGTTATTGTGCATCATATTTTTGATACAACTTTATGAAAGCTTATTTTTGGGGCACAATTTCGCTTTAGGAATTGTGACTGGGTGAAATTTAGTTTAACGAAAGGTAAAATGTTGTATAGATAAAATTAAATTTTAGGTTAAAGCCTAAAAAAACGATCAAAGAGTAATAATTTCGTAGATAATCGATAGTTCAGGAGTTTCTTGTTCTGTTCTTGTTCTATTTCAAGATAATTTTTTCGTCGGTTAGATTCTCAAAGGTGAAGTGCTTTCGCCTTTTGTAATTACATTTCATATGAAACATTAAACTGTGAGCAAACACTTTCGTGATAAAATTTTTTCTCATAGATTTTAACAAATACTAAATTGTATATTCTAATACGCAACAATTGGCCAAGCATATAAAATACTTACCGTGTACATGTATTACTTGCTTCAAATTATACTGTAATTGTGTTAGAATTAATATCTTCAATTAATTTAGGTCTTATTTCATCAGCATGATTTATTCTTACAATACAATTGAACGTTTCCTTTTTTTTTCTTGTATTTTTCTTTTCTTAAAGATGTCTGTGATGTTTATAATAGTTCTATATACCGACTAGTATGGTATGTTTAAATGAGTATCGGGCACGTGACAGGAAGCTGCCATATGATTGGTTGTAAAGCACCTGGCCTTTATTTTGTTATCCTTTATAGTGTATTTTAAACTATTTCAAAAATATACGTTTTCGGATAATATTTGAACATATCATTTATTTCTGAATTCTTTTGATTAAGTTCTAGTATCTTTAGTAAGATATTAAATAATTCAGAAATTAGGTGAATTTCAAAATATCGAATGCACAACTAACTTTTACACTGAATCTGATGAAAACAATTTTAGTTAGAGCTTCTTAGCAAAACGAGTTATGTCTATACCCAATAAACATATATATTAACATAATATCTTTTACATCACGTTACGTTTTATTTTTTACCGAAGTTTAATATAATTCTGCTGCATTGTCATTGAATAATTTTATTAATACATTACTTTTATATGTAACATTATATAATCTTGCATTAAAAGCAAGATTATTTATTAACGTCGAAAAATGTAAATTTATGTCAAAAAATAACTTTATAGTTATGTTACTTTACATTATATTAACCCTTCGTTGACACACATCCTTGGAAAAACAAGCAAGTTACTCTGACTCACATCTGAATCAAATGGTCTATTTGCAAACGGTTCATGAATATACTTCGACGATTATATAATAAGTGTCAAAAGTTGTTACATGAAAAATCAAATGGAAAAAAATTTATAGTCAAAGTTGAACTTGTTGATAATGATTAATCTAAAAAGTGTTTTGGAACAGGTAACCCTTTTTATGTAAAACTGTGTTTGGCCGGCATGTAAGTGAATTGTTGGCTGTAAAGATTAACATTTGGCAAGTAAACTAAAAATAAAGAATTGTGATGTAATTGATATAGATTTTCTTTAAATATATAAAAACGGCAAAATCTAAATTGGGCTAAAATTTAGATTTAAAATATGTGCTTTTGAATTAAAAAGAAATCAACAACAATTTGTAATTATTTTTACCATTATGCTAAATAAAGTAAAGTAAGAAATTAGTTAATACTTCTATACATCATTTTCTTTTAAACTTTTTGAAACTTGATCGAATTATGATTATGATTGAATTATTATAAACGCATCTTGTTCATACTTCGTTATTTGGTAGAATCGCAATTATTGCAAATTTATTACAAAAATAAAATAGAAACAATTTTTGTCTAAAAATATTTTCTTTTCATATTTAAAATAAAAAAAAAACTAATGTTTTCTTCTTAAATAACATATTTTTTGTTTTCTTTTCTTTTGATCAATTTTCTTTTATCGTGTCGTGTTTTGTAGAAAACTGTTCATGATTTTTCTTGGGGCATATGTCAAAGGCAGAGTCTTAAAAACTGAACCTGGCACTCTTGGCGTAGGAACAGCCCGTGCTGCCTGCCATCCTGCCTGATTGTATGTGCAGTCAGTCTGGCTCGAGGCACACCTGCCTCTAACATGAATTAGACCCCTCCAATCACGAGCCGTGTGTCTCAATCTGAACCCAGTGAAGGTCCGTTTCTTACACGTGGCGTGAACTCCATTTCTTAAATAGTTAAAAAATTAATTAAATAAAATAATACTATTGAGAGTTTAATTATTGATTGAATATTTTGTTTGTTTATTGATCTTTTGTGGTAGAGGAGGATAACATAAAACAGAGGACATATTTTTTTTCTTTGCAATTTTTCAAATTAAAAGAGAGAACATTTTTCCTTCAAAATTTGAAAATTCAAGGAGAATACATTGATAAATATGAAAACTTTGTGTATAATACATATTTATTTATAGTCTTTTAAATTATTAACACTTCTATGTGGCAAAATTTTAATTTTTAGCTAATGAGGTAATTTAACCATGTTCTCCAATCCCAAATGTATCTAATAACGATTATTAGAACTAAATTTGGAAGTTGAATAAGTTTAACATGGGGGCTCTGATTTAATATATGTATAATATATATGATTACAACAATAACATAATTATAATAAACACATATATAGAAAATTCTTTTATAAAATAAAACTACGGCAACACGCAAAACATAAATTCTCTTCACAATAAGTTGGAAATCAGATGGAGCTTGTTGAATAAATGCTCTTACATATATCGTATCAAATTTTCTTTAACACTGTTATCAGTTAATGTGAATCCATTAAATATGTATATATCATTGTAACAGATATATAGTCAGCTAATTTACTTTTTAGGCTCGTTATTCATATTTGCGCATGCGCAATATTGATCTTTTATTACAGGTCTTCATGTATATAGGATACATATATAAAATATATATCAGAAACATTTTCTAGTAGAACCACAGACTATAGACATATACGTTATATAAATTATATTAAAATTATGATTTTAATTATTATTAATGTGCCATACTGCATCGGCTTAATTGGAAAATATAAGTTACTGCTTTTAAAATGTAACTAGAATAACTAAAGTCGATTATTTTATTTTTTAGAGGAATTTTTAATACACGTATGTACAATAACTTTGCAGGATGACTGTTTTAATGGTAAAAGTTTACTTTTTGTTAGTTTTACCGTGGCATTAGTGATTAATTTATTATAGAAATGTCATTTATTCTTTTCAAAATATCACATTTTCAAAATATGATATACTTAATCAGTTTCTATACAAAAACATTTATGCTTTAGCCAAAGTTGAAACAGATATTCTATTTAATGTCAATTATAATTAAAATAATTTCAGATAGGAACTTGTCATTGCGTTTCTGTCAAACATTCATCTCGGTCCCAAATTTGGAATTTTGTCATTGGCCCCTTTAGTACCAAACCACTGATACATTTCTTAAAAGTATCTAAACTTTGCATTGGCAAATATTTGTATAAGTTTGACTATTTTGCAGTTCATATTGTTTCTAAATAAATATTTTAGTTGCGGAAACATATATTAAGAGAAAGGAAGGAGAGAGATAAAGAGAGTGAGAAGAACATATAAACCACACACTGTTAGTATTCTATCCACGGGGCATACAGTCACAGATCTTCACTATATTTACATTTATGTAATATCAAACTTTATTAGTGAAATGCTGAAATCTTGAGGCATAGTTTTTGCAGAGTGTTGCAGCTTAGATATGATGTTTATTTCGTATTACACGATTCAGTTCTTCTCTCGTTTTATACTGTGAGAATGTAACACTAGCATTGACTTATATATTTAAACTTGTTAGATAAACATTTCCTCTTAAAATTATTCATTATTTATTAAAATCAAACGCATTATTTAATTTATTGCATTAATATTAATCTGGTGGATTAACCTTTATTTTCATTGTTAATTGTCAAGAGTTAAGTATAAATTAAGTGCAATAATCATAATCCTCTTTAATAGATGCAGAAAAATTATCCTGCTTTATGCTATAAGAAAAATAGACCATTGCCCACAATTCTTCTCAACCAATCCTTAACAATTTTTTAATAAATAAAATAGAATCCTCTTCTCCTTCCTCCTTGCCTGTATCTCAGTCTCTCCCCTCGTGCCTTCCTTGACACCTCTCGACAAACCCTTTATTATCTTTTCGCTATCCTTCCTAACATAGCATTTTCCTCTTATGCCTCCTACCTATCTCCCGTTTCGGCATTTGCTAAAAATTGAAATCAATCATTGCGCTCACTTCCCTCTTCTCTTTCTCATCACCTCCGTCATCCATACTCTTCCTTACCTCCTTAATTCCTCCAAGCTTAATTCAGTTGTGTTCTAATTTTTCCTCTTCCTTCACGCATATGCTGCATAATTTCTCTTCTACTGTTCTCCAATATCTACTGGCACTCTCTTCATTCCCCAGCCTGAATTTAGCAATCATTTTCACATCCTTCCATCTTTGTTTTTTAGGTACCGTGGCAATCCCTTAATTCATAACCTTCTGTATCTTGTATTGTAAATCCGGGAATTATCAGGGAATTTAATGCAACCTGGAAATATCAGGGAATTTCAGAAAATTTCAGAAAATTTTAAAAAATATTAGTGAATTTGATTGCGGCAACTCTTTCATATATAGTATATTAACATACATTTAAAATTCAAAATGAAATGAATCAGAAAATTTAAAAAGTAAACGTGTAAGCTAATGAAAAAAAAATTAGCGTCAAAAAAAGCAAAACTTTTAGTTGAAATTCAAGTTATTGATGATCAATATAAAAATCTTCAATAATTTTATCTATTCAATATTAAGAGTTAATTTGTTCTAATTTATACTAGTCATTAGCTTATTTATGTCTTACTGAATTTAAGTTACTTCTTATTAAAGAGTAATAAATCGTATTTAATTAGTTATTAACGCCAACTAAGGCAATAAGATAAAATGAGATCAGGGAAAAGTACGAAAAACTTGACTGGAAAACATGGAATTATCAGTGAAATTTGAAATCTTTTCTTTGTCCATCTTCCTTATCATTTCCTATTGTTGATCTCCACGTCTCTTTCTTTTATCATGCTCCTTATCTCACTTCCCTCTGCCCTTAGTCAATCCACTTCCGACGCTGCTATCCTTTCCTCTTCCTAGATAATACCTTCTGCTTTTCTTCTCCCATCTTGTATTCTCTCCCTTTCTTATTTGAGTAAAGTGATAAGTAAGATAAGTAAGAAAAACAATTGAAGTAAGAAAAGTGCAAATCTTTTTAATATAAAATTGTGTTTCTTTTGGACACCACAAGTACTTGCGGAGTTACTTCATGTAATTGTCAGTAAATCAAGTTACATAGTATACAATTTCAAAGCTTCTTGTTAAGTTCTCTCGCTTTATCATAAAGTATAAAACATATTCAACTGGAAACACTTTTTATTTACGATCTGCGATTGAAATATTTTTTGTGGTTGTACTCGTATGTCACTATAATAAGGTTGAATAGCTTCAGCAATTTTTAAAATTACGGTTCCATATATTTATTTCATGTTTTGTTTATATTTTCCAGTTCTTTATATCTATTGTCAGGTTTTTATAAAGCTTTTTTATATAGAAAATATAACTTTCGGGTGTAATTTAAAACAAAAACAAAAATACAACTTCAGAAACTTTTGTTTTTTATTCATTTTTATATTCACATTTTATATTTAATGTAAATATTGTAAGAAATCATATATTTGATTTTTATTGATTTTAAAATAAGGTGTTTGTTTATGCATATGTATGTTGTATGAACAGTGCCGTATTAATGCTACGAACTAATATTCGGAAACACGGGCCCTCGAAAATTGTGCGAAGTACAACTATTTGGAGTAATAAGTAAAATACCAAAAAGGGCGTTATAGATTAGGGGCCTCTCATAATGATATGCCCATATCTGAATACAGCTCTGTCTATGAGTATGTTTATTGTGTTTTGCAAATACGAGTATACGTTGAGTCTTTTATGAAGCTGAGAAACCCTTAGTTTACATCCATTGTTTATTCTTTTCGGGAAGTAATGTTTCACCAGGAAGGGGTGCAAATAAATATCTGCTATAGAAACAGAATATTCGCAGAAAGGTTCCTTCGTTGTTGAATGGATGAATGCTGATATACAAAACGGAAAATATATTGTGTTTAAACGTGTTTTTGTCTAAATACAATGAATGTATCTTTGATTTTTTTTTTTATATAATTATTGAGCTTATTGCTTTTATTAACAACAGCCAATAATATATATAATAAGTTTCGTGTACAAATAAACCAAAACAAAGGAATAAATAAATTTGAAAATTGAGATAAAAGTGAAATTACCTTAATATGAAATTTTTAATATAATCAAAAAATTGAACTCCAATTTGAGAAATCAAGATTTCATTAACAAAAGTCAGTTAAAAGGAAGGGATTATTATATGTTTCATCCAAATTTAAGTAAGAAAAGATGGTTTAGAAATGAGTCCCGCAAAATTAGATCAACTATAATCAGAATCAAAAGTAATCATTGTAAAACTCCAGCTCACCTGTACAAAATCCGACAATAGATGTCAATGTGGTGAAAAAGGAACTTTAGATCATATTATATTTGAATGCAGAAATTATAGTTTAGAAAGATCAAAATTCAATAGTGAAATATTAGATGTGAATAAAACTTTTCCTGTTAATACTAAATTTTTGTTAAGTGATTCAAAATTAATTAGTGAATTATTTAAATATTTAGAAATTTGTAAAATAGAATTATAAAATGTTGAAAATGTTTGATGGTGGCTATGACGAATAAAAGTCAAGACAAATAAATAAATTAAAAAGAAAATGTTATAGTTTGTAAGTTTAGATTTGTAATTGCAATACTAGCCGACCCGACAGACGTTGCCCTGTCCAAAGTTCAATGCCTTTTTTCACAATTCTACTGAAAATAAACAACTGAATCAATTTTTCGTCATTTAGTATCATCTCATATAAAACACCTTGATACAACTTATATGAATACACAGGATGTTTGTTTTATATGACATGATACAAATCGACCGATATTTTTCACAGTTGATCTAAATAAACTACTTATATAATAAACAATAAGTTCTCATCTAATTTCTACAAAAGATGTATGACTAGATGAAATATCTTTTGAAGAGAAGATGTTCCAGGTGACTAAATAAAAATCGTTAAAACTCACTGTCATTTAAACATTTTAAAATCAAAATCTTTAAAAAGTGTTCCACGAAAATAACAATGGAGAATAGCATCATCTGTCTCTTTCTTACTCTTTTTTCTCTTTAAGAAGTATAACAAAGTGCCACTTTTTTTTGTTATTTCCTTGCTGTTTACTTTTTACCGTATTTCTCAAAGGTGTAAAGAGTGTAGTATGATGCTTTGATTCACGTACTGTATTTTCTCTTAATAAAACATCAAACGATTTTAAAATCAGCAATGACATTTTATTACTCGTGAAACGGAAGTGACAATTTAATATTTCGTGGTAATAAAAAATGAGAACCAAACAAAAAGTACGAAACTTAAAAGCTTAGAATATCGTGCCGTGTTCGGTATTCCACATTCACCTTCGCCAGGTCTGTAGAATGTGTAGAACTTTAGACTATAGAGTAGAAGACAGATATCGGTATAGGAAGCTATTAGCATTGACAAAAATGGTTAAAGTACCGTATTAATAAAAGTACAGTAAGTTTTTTCCTTTTAACGTATTCATCTTCATCTTCTTAATATATATAAATTACGTGTCACATGTTTGTCCGAGTTTGTCCGCGATGGACTCCTAAACTACTTAACCGATTTTAATCAAATTTGTACACCGTGTGCAGTTTGATACAACTTGAAAGATAGGATAGCTTACATCTCAATTTATGATTGCAAAATTATCTTATTGTCTATTAATTATCTGTATATGACATATGACATCTGGCGACGATGATGGCGACATCTGTTGACTAGATTGAGTAAATATTCAATAGATGGCGCTATGTAATGTAATATGACAAAAACGTTAGGCACAGCAACGCGTGGCCGGGACAGCTAGTATAATATATAACCATCTTACTAGTGTATTAAATGTTTTATAATCTTCTTCTTTATATATAAAAATGCAGTTTGTTTGTGTTCGCAAAACTCGAAAAGTAGTCGATTCTTTCGTTTCTTTCCAGTTGATCGTCATCTATGTGGATTTGTATGCCTTATTCATTTCATATCAGACTTGCTAAAATGGTTTAGCAAGATCTATATATTACTAAATATAGATTGAAATATTACTAAAATAATATTACCAAATAATATTACTAAAGCTACATTTTTGAGCTGTTTTTTTAATCTCTAATCCTGTTACGGAATAATACGATCTTTCATAGTGTATATATTTTCACTTAAGAAACTAATTTAGTCTTATTTATAATATTTTATTTTATCATCGGCCTATTTCCGATTCTGAGCGTTATCACTGACCACCTGTTACTATGTTTTTACACCGCTGGCTTTTTATACAAATTTATAAGTATGTAAGCACATTAATTATGTAAACGTAATGTAATTTATAGTATGTAAACCCAGAAAAGCGCTGGTACTAAGATCGAACCCGAAGGCACAGCTGTCTAGTCTACATATTATACAATAATATACTCATTGTTTTCTGACGTATAAGAAGCGCTAAAGGAATGATAGCATTATGCGATATTTAAGAGAAAAAGCAAATTTTTGAGATATGGTACTAAATGCAGGTTTTATATATTACTTTATCCTAAATCTTCATCAAATTATTATATTTATTAAACTAACAAAGATCTGGAAAAGATGAGATGAGAAGTTGTACAGTTGTACAGAGGTCGTCTATCGAAAAGATGCTCCTCAAAGCAACCTCGTTGAAATTTCGATGATAACACATTTTTACAACTTAACATACAAATACCACTAAACCGAAAAAGGTCGCTGCAATAATGCATCCTCCCCATCCATGTTTAATACGATAAATACAATGTGTCTCATGCGAGTAGTGCGGACCTGTAGAAGCTCACCTTTAAACTTAACAACTTTAAATACTTAATTTCAAGAGACGCATTTTAAACCTTTTAACGCATGATATTTAACATTTTAATTTAATTATGGATAAATGGAGCCTAACAGGTGTGAAGAGAAGGGTCGTAGTAAAAATGTTTTTTTATTATAATTATCTAATTAAAACTAATTTGAATTTAAATAAACAAACAGAATTTTAATATTTCATATTTTTGAACAGTTGTTTAGGCACATCATTTTTGTATATCATCCTTAAAGAAGGCAAAGGATACATATGTTGTTAAATGCTAAAAATAGAGTTAAGGACTTCGAATCAGCAAAAAACTCGTTGTTCAGTCGATTGCTTGTAATGATACTTCTTAGGGTGAGAAACAAATCTCTTATATGCTCAAAACAAGATGGTCTATATACCATATTCAGTATGGGTCATGAAAATATTTGAAGATGTATAAACACTTACGACAAAACTGTCTTATAACAAAATTATAGCACTGTTTTTTACATCTCTTTATGGTTATTTAAAATGTAAAGTTATTGCTTCTATAAATTTTAGAAACAATAAATACTAAACCTTAATAAATACATCTCAGTAATGTCTTGTGAAAAATTATTGTGTAAAAGATACATACATAGATAAAAGATACATTAATAAATATTTAAAAACACCAAAATAATTGTCCCCTTCAATCTATCAGCATAGGCAACATCAATAACAGTTCAAACTGGAATATATAGGGATGTTTTTTCATATTAGAAAAATGATATTAACATTATTTGTATACCACTTACAATAGTTATAACAATATAGGTTGGGAACCCCTGTTTTTTAATACTATATCTAATTATGTTTTATGTAGTTAATTGTAATAAATATATTGTGATTAGTTAAAAAGATAACCTTTTTTTTGAACGCGGTGTTTTATATTACAAATTATAAAACGAAGTACTACGGTACACCTGCTTGTACAATTTTATTTGGTTTAAGCCGGAACATCTGACCATTTGAAGTTTGGAATGTACATATAATTAAATTAAATTAAATATAATGTACATATCATATGAATTTTGAAATTCATATGTATATTTGTATGTATGTAGATGTATATTTTTAGAAATGTGAATAATATGCAAACAAATATTATCCGATTATCTCTCAACTTCTACTTGTTTTTTTTATTAAAATTATCTAAAATAATGTTTAATTGTACCTATAGCGTTATTTATAACAACATGCAACATCCAATAGCATGTAACTTAAAGCATCGCCATCCTTTGTCGGTATTACATATTCACCCAAACAGTTTTATATGTTACTCTTTAGCTTTTTGATGAAGATTCACAAAAGATGCAGAGTATTTTATTTATTTAATTTGTTCATCTCTCAGTGGCATATACCATATACGATAATGCAACGCAAATAAGGTCTTTGTTCTAGTTTACAAGGATTGTGCGTTTACCGACAGCTAGTCGGTCAAGTAGAATATAATTAAAATATCTAAATGTGTCGTAGAGTCTTTAAGTTAACATATACTATGTGAATGTCGCATTGTTTTGGCCCATGGATGTTCAACAAATTAAATAGTATTCTCTTGTCTAAAATCCGTCAATATATGAATGAAAATATTTGAATGTTGGATGTTACATTCGTGTGATCGGTAATTAAGATGTAATGCTAAATCAATTTGCAGTTTTTAAGATTTCTCACTTTTTCGATTAAGACGCGTTTGAGATCCTTGTTATACATTATCTAAATTTACGGCACATATAAATATACAAGAACGTAATTAAGGAAATTATATGGTCTAATCATTTAAGACTAAAAACTATAAATCTGGTGACCTCCATTTTGAATCCTCTATAAAACAGCGATAGTTTATAGAGAAAATTATCTACTCATTAAAATCTTTCACTGTACCAAATTTCACATTTCTATCAGAAAGTGCGGTGTGAACCTGCACTGTCTTTCTACTGATAAAGCCCGAGTTAGCATTATCCTCTACGCGGAACGTGCATCCCATTCTTCGCGTTATATCTCGGCAAGGGTTGATATCACACGGAAAAGTGCATGAAATCAAATTTGTAGAGAATTTTATGCTCTACAACTTTACTAATAACTCTAAGCATATAATTTATCGCATAGATCATTTAGAGCATAGGAAACAAGATATCCTTTGAAAAAACACTACTTGCTTACATGAGATTATATGAATTATATGAGAGAACTTATAAAATATTAAAACAAAGATTTATACTAATTTTTAGCTTATTACTTTTTATTCCGAAGTTAAATCCTTATTTAATTGGGCTAATATATCCTCCTATATTATAATGTTCCAAGTGTATATTTATATGTTTGTTTGTTGCTGAAATTCGTATGGTAGAATGAAAATGGCTCCGTCAATGTTTTTGAAAGTTTGCTATTTCGTAGAGAAAAAAAGACTTTTGGCGTCCCCGAATTTTCCCCTGAATTTCCTGGAAATCCGTAATTTTGGAAAAACTAAAAAAAAAATTTTTACTTTTTGGTCTATAACTTTTAATTCGTAAAAGATAGAAAGTTGAAATTTTGCATGTGTATTAAGGTATTCAATGCTGACATATCTCAAAAATTAGAAATTCAAAAAGGGGGGTTGAAGAAATTCGGGGGCCCGATAGGGAACTTTGGAGAAAGTTCTTATTCTGGATTCTAGAATAATTAAGTATATTATTAATAAAAGAAAATTCAAAATTTTATTTGGGGGCACGGGGGCAGTACTTGCCCAGAGTAAAAATTGTGCTAGAAAGTTGAAATTTTGTATATAGGCTAACCTTGGTAACTTATTTACGAATCGAAAAATAACGCATAAATTGAAAATATTTTTTATTTTGATAAAAAAAATATATTTTTTTAGTCAATATTATATGAAAAATTATTTTATTATTGAGCGAGTTTATTATTTTAATTTAAAAATAGAGTTAAATATGAAATGTAATTACGAATTATTTTACTGAATTCAAATCATACATGCCAAAAAGACGTCGCTTTGCGACGGGGGTAAACTTTAGTATGCTTATATAAATGATATTATAGTTTCTCAAATATTTTTTTAAAAGAATTTTAATGAAGTTGTAATATCACTGGTATAATTGAATATCAGTATATTTGAATGCAGAGTTCTTTGACCTTGACAAACAGACATCGTCAACCCTTTTGGTCTTCTGACGAGACGTGGATGAGTCGTTCAGTCGTCTACCAACATGTTCTATTGTTACTTGGGGTAGGTATACATTCAAGTAACCTCGTTTGTTAAATCTCACACCGACCGGTTTATTCAAATATAACTAGTAATCGTTCATGCCAACTTAGAACAACTTGTTCTTTATACAATATGGTTTTAAATTAAATACCAATATCAACATAGGCATCGTCTGTGTGTTACTTCTGTCATACTTTTCTAACCTGATTCTGCCAAAAACCTAGTTAGACCCTAATTTACATGACAAATACTTGTTATTTTTTATAGTAAACTTTCTGGTTATTTTCTAATAACATATTGAAATATAATATCGTCATTTTCTTAAAGATGTGAGTAAAACTGTTTTATTTCTTCATTAAAATTAACAGCTGTTTCTAAATATTACAAATATGGACATTCCCAAAATCAAGAGCTTTGAAGAGTTGTTGAAGAAACCATCCTGTAGTTATAATTAAGACTGTGTAAGGAATTTTGTCTTTTACGTAAAAGATTGAGACAAAATCATATAAATACGCTAAACAAACAGAGACAATGCTGACAGTTTTGTCTTAAGACTTATCGCAAGTGTCCGTGTTACCATTCCCAGACAACATTTGGGTGAAATGTCATAGCTAGTTGAAGTGCCAGTCAATTCCAAAAATCAATTCTATTTCACTCAGATTGCATCTAGATGTTACCTATGAAAAATAAATTTCCTTTACCTTTTCCTAAGAATATACTTTCTCTTTTTAACATCATACATTTAAATGGAGATATTGTTGTTGCATCTTTTACATTTGAAAATTAATATCACAGAAAAAGAAACAAGATATACGAGGCGTGTTTTTTAAGTAAGTACCGTTTTGGAATTAAAAAAGACGTGCAAAGATATCGCAATAATTTTATTTTTACATGAAAGCCTGTACCTTAATCTACTTTTCTACAGCCATTACAGTCTGATTCTTCATTGTATACGTTGTTTACTGAGTGTTTAAGATGCCTCCAACAATCGTCAGTCCCGCCGATTGTGAAGTACGGGCTGTTATACGATGTCTTAGTGCTAAAGGCGTAAATCCGATCGATATTCATCGTGAGATCTGTGAAGTTTACGGACAAAACATTATGAGTGATGGAATGGTAAGGAAATGGGTGAGAGCATTTAAAGATGGCCGCACAAATGTGCATGATGAAAAAGGTCAAAACAGTTGTGATACAGTGGTTAACAAGTCAGGCGGCAGAATTTTATGAGGAGGGTATTCAAAAACTGGTGCCACGTTATGACAAGTGCCTCAATATTCACGGAAATTATGTAGAAAAGTAGATTAAGGTACAGGCTTTCATGTAAAAATAAAATTATTGCGATATCTTTGCACGTCTTTTTTTAATTCCAAAACGGTACTCACTTAAAAAACACGCCTCGTATATTGTCATTTGCAGTTCATATCACTGATATTTCCTTCAACAAGTGAAAGCAAATTGAATTGCTTCATTACAAAAAATCATACGCATCTTTAACATCTTCCAAAATATTTACTGGGTATAGTATCATTACCCGTACTGAACAGCTAGATTGTCTTAAGATATTCGTATCTCTAGTCTGCGACCACTCTTAGACAACCATTCCAGGTGCAGTCTCTTTTAACTCTTCTCAAGAACTTAATTCTAATTACGAAAAATATTTCTCCAAGCTGTGATCTTCCTACAGAACTATCTAATGTCTTGTTATTTTTTATTAGTGATGACTATTTTCTAAAACCTCAGATCCATTCTACTTGGTCTAATTTTGCGACATATCCAAGTCTATTTCGGCTATTTTAAATAACAGATTAAGTTCAACTGTGGAGCAATTAACCTCATTTTATACTTCAATTCACTTTTAAACATTACTGCTAGAATATTATATCATCAGAGATGCATGAAGTACTTTTTAGACGATCAGATCTTTACAGATTCGATTTTAGTTTCGTATTATTACTCTTCAGATTCTATACAGATAACACACAGATTTTATGCAGATTATATACAGATTCAATACAGATATTTTTCTGTTTGAGTAGCACTTTAAACTTGAATTATAAATTCAATAACAATTTCTTTTTCCAAACGCCAAAACCTATATTTCGGAAACTCTTACTTTAAACAATATTTCCTAAAGTATTTTATGATTCATCTTTCAAGTTGCGCTGATGATAACGGTGACACGGTAGTTTTAAGATATCATAGTATGTACTTGTCACATAATCAATAATGTCTAAATCAATAATTTTGTTTATTTGATAATAACGTTTATATAGTGTAACGTTTTTTCAAATTTAATACAAATTATAATTAAAGCATTCGTCTCTCAAACTCATTACTCTTATTAAAGTTTCATATATAAAAAGATTTATTATCATCTAATTTGTTTTATATATAAAAATCAAATCGGAGTGGTTTGAAACTTTGCTTTAGATAAATTAAAATACGTCTCATAGATGGCTCTGCTAAGTAGCCCTTTCAATTTTTTTTTTTAATATAAAAGCAATAAGCAGATAAATATATATTTAAAATAATTTAATATCAATTGATTGTTTTAGAAATATATTGATAGATTTGTCACATTATTTGTTGTCTACTGTAATATGGTGTACCTGTAAGTGAACAATTAAGGTAAAATCCTTAAACTCGATAAATTTGTAGTTACGATAGTGTACCATTATATCTCCGTGCAAATACTTATAATATTTATTTAAGCTTCTTAAAACTGTGAAATTCTGACAATTTCCTGTCTGTTTTCTAAATATTACATTCCATTACATAAATAATTGTTGATATTAGTTGATTTTTAAACAGAATTTGGTTAAATTTTAGTGAATAAGACAACATAAAGTAAGGTAAAAAATATGTTTGCGTTTTGTGTTTAATTGGGTCGGTTGTGGTCAGTGTGTTATTTAATGCATAAGTTTTATGATAACAGCGCCATTGACGTACATGCGGTAATTTAGATAAGCTCTTGCTAAACTGGCTAAACATTTTATTTTTGACTATAATTTTTGTTCTACATACTTTCTAAATTTCGTTTTTCAAGTTAACAATAATTTTACCCAATTTATAATAATAAAATAATATTAAATATGTCGTTTAGATTATTTTATTAAACAATTGCCTAATAAATAATTAATATCTAATAATTTAGCATAATTCAAACCACAATTTGTAACATTCTCACAGTGACTATACATGTGGTTGCCGGTTCCCACGCTCTGTTTCCCCCACTCCAAATTTATCCATTCTCTTCTTCTTGTTCACGCTACCCTCCTTTCTTCACCGTTCCTCTCTTCATCCCTGGCACTGTACACTGTACACTGTTGTGATGATTATTGTCTCGCTCTGGCTATGGTGGAGTCCCTTTACTCCCTTTACCCTTCAGGCGGCAGACCCTACTTCTACTGATAACTTGAACGGCTCTTAAACCCAAGCTTGGGTCCTGTGTAGCCATATATATATTACATAGGAATTTTATATAGTTACTGGTCTCCAGCGCCACCCAAATATATATATATACATACATCCATATAAACAAGAATACCTTCAATAATTTTTTTTGTATATTACCCTTAAAAATGTTAATAATTTTGTTATTGCTGAGATATTTTGATTTTGCTGCTGAGTGTGCATAAAAATACAATGAATCAATCCATAATTTAATTATTTACGAAAAATCGTGAATAAAAGTACACTCCTATTGCTCTGTCATGATTAACTAATGAGTTTTATTAATTAAGAAAATATCTCAGATTGTTACACAGATATTACAACGCTTTTAGGTTCGATTCCAGTGGCATAGTAAATATGCTGACGTTAAACAAACAAGAATTAAACAGAAAATTATTAAATTAGTAAGAGTAATTTAATGAATAAATTTTATGAATTTAAAACGTATATTTTTATATATCATTCATTCATTTCTTTCTTTAAAGTTTGCCTTCAGGCGTTATAATTTTGTTTACATTCACATTCCATTTCAATTCTTCTTCTTAGCTAGCTTCAATAATAATAATAAAAATAAAAACCTAAAAATATGTATTTTACTTTTTCTTTTGTTTTAATATACAAATATAAAAAAGCGCGGCATATCTACATTTTGTCTTTAAAATAATAGTTTTATAAAATTTCTTTTTAATCTGCTTCTTTTTTTCTTGTGTGATCTTTACCTTCTTCTCTTCTAATTCGTTCCCTTTCTCCACATTCCTTCCAATTTCTTAACGTCTTAATTTCTGCTTAAGTTGTTGTTTAATTGTTTATTGTTCGCCTTTCGGCTTTACAATCTACATTCTTAATACATTTCATATACTTCAACTTACAATTAAATTTTAAACTATTCTAGACCTTTTTATTTCCGAAAGTACTTTCTGCTTCTTCTTCTCTTGACCCTCTTTCTTCATTTTCCCTAGTCATTTCTGCTTTGTAAGATCATCGTCTACCCTGCTTTTTCTTTATATTATCTTTATCTTGTTCTCCAGTTTCCGATGTTCACAAGTGCATACTTCCCTCTTTTCACGTACCTCTTTCACCTACTCTTCCACTTTCAATCAACTCCTTTCTCTCTCTCTTTAGTTCTGTCCTTTATTTATATTCTTTCATACATTTTCATCATTTTTCAGCACTTTTATCTTAGCACCTTAAATAATTTATGTATCAGTTCGATTACAACGCAGTATTTGACTTTAGCACATCAACAAATGAAGGAACAGTGGTCTCTTAAGAGTAACAAGTGACAACGAATATTGGTTATGTACTACATAATGAAGAAATATTAACATCCACGTCAGCAGTCTACAAAAGTAATAACAGAGCAGTTCAATGCTTAGAGAGGGCGGAGTGTAATAGGATGTAGTATTCCTTGGGTTCAGACTGCATAGGAGCCAAGATCTTAAACAAATTACACTGGAGAGAATAGAATATGTGACAAATTTACACTAGATATAATGGAATCTACATTTTTCTCCTGGTCCGTTGACGTATATCACTCCCCTGATCAGTAAATTTAAATACTGGACATTATTTCTTAATTAATTGATATAAATTAGCAGCGTTGTATGCTGTGACATACAGCAGAAATAATGAAACAATAATTTAAAAACAGTTATTAAGAAAATAAAACATTTTATTTTAATTCATTAAGAATTTGTATTTTATAAATTCTTATTCATTCAGGCAATTATCAATTAGTCTTTTTATTTTAAATAGAACGAAAATGTTTGATTTTGAACGCAAGTAAGTTAAGTATCTTAAATAATCTTCACCAACCATATGTTTATAAATAAAATTAAACATAATACATGAAACCCAATTATAAAATTTTTGATGCAACAGTTTAAATTTTATGCATTTTATGAATGTTCCGCATGACTTAATTATAATTATATAATAGTATTACCATATGTTATATTATAGTTATATTAAAATAAATTTATATAAAAAAATGTTTTTTTAACATTGAAAATTCTATTACGAGTGTACTTGCAAGTTATGTGTACTCTTTTGCTGCTTGCTTGCCCTTTTTATTTTGGAAAACAAGTTTTGTTTGTTTACATCCATTTGTCCAGCGGCTAGAATAAAGTTTTGATAAAATTTCACATACCTGAAATATTTGTGTGCATAGGTTGAAGTTTTTTATATTGAGAAAGTATTCTTTTTTTTTTTTTTTTTTTAATTTCTTGTATGATAAAGAAATTGTTTTGCTTTCATTATATTATTAAAGAAATGCTAAATGTTTCTGATTCTATTGCTCTGTTGTTACTATAAGGGATTCATAATTTTACTCAATTGTATGTACATAATTATTAAGGGTTACATTTAAAATCTGCATAATCATAAATTTTTTTTACTGTAATGTATATAAAAGATTTTCGTAGCAGTTTGATAAACATAATAAAAATGCTAATTATAAATTTTGTTATGTTAAAATTCGTTATTAATAATAAAATTAGGTTTTTTTTTATTTATTATGCTTTACTAGCTCCGAATTTCTTTTAATTTCTTCTAAATTTTTTCACACAATTTTTTCTTCACAATTGCAACACTATTATAGTTTTGCTCTGAAAATTTTACAGTTTTAACACTATAGATCCCCAAAATTCAAAAACTGTACTTAGTTTTTTCGAGTATTCTATACGAAAACATATATCTTATTTCTTAGAATTCGATGTTGTTTTTTCTAAATACAGGATATTGATTTATTCCAGGTAAAAATCTTTTAATATATTGATACAGTTCCCCAATTTTTTTCCCAAAAAATTTAAGGAATGCTTTTGAAATCTTTAAAAACATGTAAACAAAACTAAAAAATTGACAATGATATTTTTTTTAAATAATCCATCTTCTTACTTCATTGGTTTTGTATAATTTTCTTTTGTTGAATGACCTTATTTTTTGTTCCAAGAATAATGATTTGGTATTTTTATTCTGTATATCACTATTAGTGTTAATACATTTGGCGCCATTAGACCACAATATGTAGAAATTTATGACAAAAGGAGAAAAAAAGGAGAGGCTGAATGCAGTAAATTGCTGCTGAAGACAAGTCCTAAGATAAAAATAGTTATTATCACTCTGATAGAGGAATCAATTTCGTTCTGTGATTTGTGCCTGGTATCATCTTTAAAGTATCATTCTCACTCACTGCTTTAATTTTGTACTTAATTTAATTTTTTTTAGTATATGGTAATACGCGTACTCAATCACAGTACCATTTTTAATTTAATTTATTTTTTAAGTTTTCTTAGTTTTTTTAGAACCTTACAAGGTCCAATATTTTAAATTAAAAATATTAAATTAAGAAAAACTATATTATACTAGCTGTCCCGGCCACGCGTTGCTGTGACTAACGTTTTTGTCATATTACATTACATAGCGCCATCTATTGAATATTTACTCAATCTAGTCAACAGAATATTTACTCAATCTAGTCAACAGATGTCGCCATCATCGTCGCCAGATGTCATCGTTTGGAGCTAACAGATAATTAATAGACAAATAATTTGCAATAAGATAATATTGCAATCATAAATTGAGATGTAAGCTATCCTATCTTTCAAGTTGGATCAAACTGCACACGGTGTACAAATTTGATTAAAATCGGTTAAGTAGTTTAGGAGTCCATCGCGGACAACACAGTGACACGTAATTTATATATATATTAAGATTATAACTTCCAAAATGTGACAATCTGTCAAAATGCAGTAGGATTTATATTTAAAAGAAGTTTAATGTCAGTTTGTCAAAAATAAAGAAATAAACACAATTTCTATTACTAATTGTTATTAAAAACAGCAATTTTAATTATTTCATCTTCAATTTAATCCAACTGTCGAACTGTCAAAATGTATATTACTAAAGACGCATGCGCACCAACTAAATTAACTAAACTCAAATGTAAACACGAATGTGACAAGGAATGCCTATTCTGAATACCTGAAACTTACATTAAAACATTAAATAAAAACAGTAAATTAAATATTAAAACATTGAGTGAGAATGAGGTTTTACTCTACACTTCTTTTAAAAGAAAAGGTTAATCAAATTAATAACATAAGAATCATTTAAAATTAAATTTTCTTTAAAAAATTCATGCCACACAAATACTGTGCAATATCCACAGCGAAGGACTCTCAAATAGATAAATCATATAATACTACATAAGATGAAGCTATTGGTACTTTTATCTCTCACTATTTATTCTCTTTGGAGATGTTCCTTATGTGACAGTCTTACATTTCCCTGCACTTCACGTTGCCTAGGTGACGGAATGGGGGATCATAAAATAGTAACATCTTCCCTTTAATGTTATTTCTCTATTGAAATACCATCAGTTCGATTAAAGTTATTTTATATACTTTGGAAAACGTATGGCGTGTGTATTATTATTTGTGATAAGAAGAAATATAACGCATGATTACAGTTTGTAATTGTTTTGAAATGTCATATCAATTAAATGATTTATATTCTTCAGAAAGTTAGTCAAATAAATAGGATTGCTGTTAAGTTCAGATAAACTTTTCACTCAAATAAACATAAAACATAACTCATGTGTTGTTTTACTTCATTTTTTTTTTATCTTACGTTTTGTAATTTTCCAAAATTTAACATAATTTTGTTACATTGTATCTAAATAAATGCAGACTACATCTTTTACTAAATATTATTCGCATGTAAATTGATAACAAATCCGTTTTTCATAAAACTATTTTTCGATTTTTTTGTGCAATTGGTTTAAAAAAAAGAGTAATTAGAAATTGATTAAATATGAATTTCAAAAGTGCTCTAAAATTCATGTTTTTTTCTTATTTTGTCTGAAAACACTTGTGTCCTCTGTTTGTGGTTACTTTAACTTACTAAAATTAGTAAGCGCTCCATGTTCATTAACCCTGAATTGTCAGTTGTAAAGCCTCATTCCCAATCACTGTTTTGATATTTAATTTACTGTTTTTATTTAATATTTTTATCTAGATTTCAGGTTTTTGTTTTAAGCATTCCTTTTCACATTTGTGTTTTAATATAGGTTTAGTTTCGACAAAATTATATGTGAAATAATTAAAATTGCTATTTTTAATAACAATTAGTAATAGAAATTGATTTCACTTCTATATTTTCAAAAACTGACATTATATTCCTTTTAAAAGTAAATCCTATTGCATTTTGACAGATTGTAACATTTTGGAGGATATAATATAGTATAGTTTTTCTTAATTTAATATGTTTAATTTAAAACATTGGACCTTGTAAGGTTTTAAAAAAACTAAGAAAACTTAAAAAATAAATTAAATTAAAAATGGTACTGTGAATGACTACGCTTATTGCCATATGCTAAACAATTTAAATTAAATACAAAATACAAAATAAATTTAAAGCAGTGAGTAGTGGGAATGATACTTTACGTTTATTTTCGTTGGCAACACTTTACCGCATAAATGGTGCAAAATTCAAATCTTACTTAGGAAGTGTAGGCTATTGATGTAAACGTGACGTTTATTAAAACATATTATATAATTACTATCTAATTTAGATTACACCACATGCAATACATAAGCAATATTCGTTGTCACTTGTTACTCTGTTCTTCATAAGACCAACCATATCTCGTGGCTTACTAACAAAACATTTTCAACGTTTGCATACTTGTGAGCTTGTTTTCGAACTGATAGAACTTAATTGAAAATATTATTAAAGAGTGCTATGGATTAACCTCAAATAATAGCTTAGAAATTTTTTTTTATAACAAATTTTAGAAGAATTAGAAAGATATCTTAAATTTAACGACCTACTCTCAATCTTGCAACAAGCTCAAAAAGCTTTTAAGTATTATGCTATAATAAAAAGTGCGCCTAGCGAAATCTAATACGCAATAATTTGTTAAATCACTTATGTAGATCGCCTGCTTTCATGAACAAGTACTTGTAAATGAATAAATATCCTAGTACTCTCCTAATGCGGTATAATTTCCCCACTCCTTAATAATTAAGTTAAATATTTTGACGGTAATGTCCTAGTTACAACATCAGATCCGTTACAATAAATTTCTCACGTAAATAATATCGTATATGGTAACACCGGAAATGTGTTTTTGGATTAAATTGTACGGTACATAATTTGATTAGCCACTTATCAGCATTACGTAATAAATAACAGAGTTTGATAAGGATTTGAAGGTGTTATTGATACATTTTTTATTATTATATTTAAAGTAAATAACTCTTTTATTAAAATCATTTTAAATATGATCTATTTGTGCGTCTTACATGCATATATATATATATAAAAAAAAAAAAAAAATATATATAACTATTTACTTTATAAATATTTAAACGTTTTATCGTTATTTTAATAGGCGCCATGCGACAATCAGTTTAAACAATTAAGAAACCGTTACTGAGATTATTTAAATTGAGGTGTATTTGTTGTTTAAATAAATTTTGTTAAAGCAAACATTATTCTTAATTAGTTTTTAGTTACATTATCCTATTATTGTTAAAAATAGTTTATATTAATTTAAAGGAATCTCTCATATAAGTCAGCGGTCCCAAATCTAAAGCCTGAATAGATATTTAGGACCGATTTTTCAATTTTAAGTTAACTGAGGTTTATTATAAACTTTGGTTGAATTTAAATTGTAGCTTTGGTAGTAGAGCCGATTTTTTAATAGTCTGTTCAACTTTAGTTACGACATATCTGAAGTTTAACCAAAAAAATGGATTTTTCAAATTAAGTTTTGCCAAAAATTAGAGAAGAAATGAAAGAATAATGATAATTAAATCTTTAAGTTTTATCCAATCCCTCTCTGAAAGATAATCATTTGATAACACACCTTTGACTGTATAGTTTTCAATGCTAATATAATATATAAATTATAATTAATAATTTCTTTTTTTCTTTTTTAGGTAAGTGATGTTTACTTGTGATATTCTCTAATACTTCATCCTGTTTTATGTAAGTAATTTTTATAATTTAAATTTTTGTTTAATGTTCTTTTAATACAGATCAACGATCACCGATATTTCGAAAATTGTAACATTTATATCACAGTTAGAAAACTATTTAATTTTTTCTTCTGAGTACACAAATAAAAACAATATAGTTTACACATTGTATTATGTTTTGCGGATTATTTTTATGTTTTTAAATTTTAACAAATTTAGTATACTGAATATGATTGTTAGATATCGCATGTTGGAGTCGCACCAGTTTGTACCGGACTTAATGTTATATATTAACAAGTTGGATCTAATTCACACGCTTTAAATACATACATTTAATAATGTATTTACTTTCTTGAAAACCATAAGAAATTGAAAGATCAGAAACAGTTATTTTTTAAATAAATCATTTCAACATATTCTATTTATTTCTAATTATTACAAATATCACTGAAAATAAAGTAACTACTTAGTAATAATTAACAGTTCTCACAAACCATATATATTTACTAATACATTTAAAAACTGTTCATATATTTTTTTTAGTTTAGTATATATAAGGTTAAAAGCCTAAATGCCGCCAAATCTTTTCCAGTCTTTAACGTTAACTTTGCCTAAAGCCATAAGGGATGGGATGGGATCGGATAGGATGGGATACAGCATGCCGTGGACCTCTATATGATTGTATACATTCTTATTTTCTAGATATTATAATGACAGATAACTATTAATAGGGTCCTTCTTGGAAATACCCTTAGAACTTAGGAGAGAATGCCGTTCCCCGTTGGATTTTTATTTTAGATTTTGGTGCAGGATGTATTAAAGGTTTTTAGTTCATGGTTTTTATGCTGTATTGTGTATCTTTTCTGTTTTTATAAAGAGTTTCTCAAACTTACGAGGTTCGGCTATTAAAGAACGACACTAACGCTGTAAAACATTTTATTTTGATTTACATATATATTTACTTATCACCTTCAATATACACTCTGCCTCTATCCCTACAACGCTCCATGCGAATCTTCCATTGTTCGAAACAGTGGTGGAAGTCTTCCTCTGTCAGCTCCTTCAGGATACATGTCGCTTTTTTTCATAGCTTCAACGGTCTCAAATATTGTTCCTTTTAACGCAGATTTCACATTAGGAAACAGATAGTAGTTACAATAAGTTTGGATCATATTTAATGACATTCAAAGTGTCAGTACAAACATTTTTGCGAGCCTCTTGTTGTTCAAACTTGTTGGGCATGAGAATATTAGATACCATTTTGGCACATACTTTTTGCATTTTAAAATTCTTCTGTAAAATTTGCTGTACGGATTCTTTGTCAATTCCTACAGTTTCAGCAATTGCACAATTACTTAACCGATCGTCACATTACCAATTTTTTCGATATTGTCATGCATTTTTGACGTGGAAAGGCGACCCAGGCGTGGATCAACGCTCTTAAACCACTCAAAAACACGTGACGCGATAAATTTTCATTGCCATGCACTTCTTTCAATAAATTATAAGTTTCAGTAGCGGTTTTCGCAAGTTTCCTGTGAAATTTCACCACAATTCTTTGTACACTTAATATTTTTCCGGCGAAACAAACAAGCAAACTCTAATGCTAACGAAGGTAGCCTTCGTCTGAGGTCCTGATGCGGCCTCTTCTAATTGTAGTCCTGTCTTCAATTACTCGACCCTTCAATTGTCTCAAAACTTCAATTGTTCGACCCTTCAATCATTAAAGGAATCAATCTGCATATGATGTCACATCTGATGATTTGCCTCTCGATCTCTTTTATACAACAGAGATACATACGAGTGTATGTGTGTCTATGACGTTATACGCAGAGCTACTGAAATTCAAATTTAATTTACTATATTTTGTCAACTTTTGAACATTTAGAAAAAATAGAAAAGCCAATATACATATACTGAAATATATTTCAAATAAAAATTTAAAAATACTACTCATAAAAAATGAGTTCACCAGTCCATTTCTTTAATTCAAATGGGATATAGTTTGGGAATCACTGCAACAACCGACTAAGCTTTTTGAAGTTTCAACCTAAGTCAAATCAGTAGAATAAAGTACATACATACTCGTATATTTCTACTGTGTTGTTTTGTATGGTAGTATACCATACTTACCAGTGTGTAAGTATATAAGTATGTATCAAGCTACATGGTTTATGTATAGAGTTTGTTGGTGTCCGACCTCACGCAGTTTCAAAATTCTTGGAAAGTGACAACAACCCTGAGAAACTTGCCCTTAATGTATTATCAGTTTCAGAAGGGAATTTGTTGTTTATTTTATGTAGTAAAGATTTCATTAATTAATTTTAAAAATACAGTAAATTCATAGTTTTTTTTTTCTTTTTCTAATATTTTGTTACTTGTCATGTCAGTTTAAAATTTGGATACTAAATTATTTTATATGTATATGTATGAGGGTCATTCAAATATAAACCGGAATTTGGTTCATTTGACTCACATACTAATAGGTATAGCTAATACATGCGGTAAATGTAACTTTTGTTGCCGAATTTTGTATTGGAATGTTAGTGATTGTAGAAGACTATTGGCTATAGCGTAAAAATGGGATAGAATATAAACTTTATTAGTTTTGTTCATGTTTGAAATAAGATTAGGGTATTATTATTATTTATTATTAATTGTGTGCCTTTCGGCTTTACAATCTACAGTATTATATTTCTTAATACATTTCATTCTTATATAAATTCAAATTTAAAAGTGAACTTTTCTAAACTTTTACTACTTCCAGAAGTTTTAATGCTTCTTCTTCTCTTGACCCTCTTTCTTCATGTTTCCTATTCCTCCTTCATTCTCATCGTTTCCTGCTCCTCCTTCCTTCTTGCCTATATCTCATTCTTTCATCTGCTCCTCCTTCCTTGTCTTCTCTCGATAAACACTCTATTACTTTTCACTATCCTTCCTCCCTTCTGTCTTCATTTTCACTTCTCCTGCCTATTACTCTATTACATACATAAACCCTTTGTCCAACAAAATTTAAATCATTATATTAGCACGTTTAGTTTACGAGATATAAAGAGTACAAATCTTGCTATTTTCTGGTTTGAGTTTTGATATGATTCTAGGCGGATCACGCAATTTACACCTATAAAGTGACTTAGGTTATTTGCATTACTTTTATTATAAATTATAAGATCCCTTTTTACAACATTTTCATGACGTTTATTATTAAGTGCATAAGCAGCCCAATTTAGAAAATTTGGGCCTTTTAAAAATCACCTTAAATTAGCGGGCTTACTCAACAAATAGGAAAAGAATAATTACAAAATGAATACATACGTAATTAAATTGCATTACTTGCGGACGACACAATGTATTCTTCGTTTAATCGTGAGTTAATAGTAAATATTTCAATTTGCTCGCTATAGATTTATACACACGGAAAATCGCGCCCATCTTAAATATGTACCACAAAATAAAAAATTATAAAAAACAAATATACAAAATACAGTCACTTTTTGTCACAATTAGTGCGAGATATAATAAAATAACTTAGTAGTTGAACTCGCAGATTATTTTAAATAAAGAATAATGTTTTACTTTAGATCCATAATTGTGCAGAACCCAAAATTAAGACTGAAAAACAATGACTATAGAAAATGAATATATTTTAATACATCGGAGAACATATTCATATTCAGAAGCTATACAAAGAAGAAGGGCTAAATCCTTCAATAATATAATAAGTATAAGTCAATCCTTTAATAATTAAAAAGAATACTTTTATTCTATTATAATCAAAACGGAGACTTAATCCCATTGGCTTTTGTGCACCTCATTGCATTCATACATATAACTAATAGCCACTATAATTGTAATAGTCTTCGTCAACATTTATAAAAGTTAACTTGATTTGTTTACTGCATGTTATATGTTGAATATATATTTATCAAATTAATAGTCTTGTTAATCTTAATCTGAAAGTATCTTTCTAAAAATATTCATTCTTTTTTAATAAAACTAAAGCACACTCCAAATTTATTTGATTTATAATGTGTAAGGTCATTAAAATAGGTCGAGTGACGTCATAATATTAAATTTACTATAAAAATGAGATTAGTAGAATATAGTTTTATATTAAATTGAAATGTAGTACGACTTATAATTTGATTAATTTATTAATTAGTGATTTTAATCTAAAATCTTTTTGATTTATAATTGTACGGTTAAATTAGTGCACGGAATTATACACTGTGATAAATATACAATAAAAATTACGATGCTTTTATGACAAAAATTTCTATTTAAATATTAGTATTAATTAAGTAAAAAATAATAGTAATTTTGACTCGATAGTTTTATACACTCATTTTTGGGAAACATGCAAGTAAAATAGAGACTGGTTTAGGGTTCCATGGGCAAGTGCGGAAGTTGGGCTCCGTGGGTATTGCATTCTATTCACTGTAATCCAAAATTATTATTTATCCAAACAAGATATATTACATTTTTGACTATACAGTCGATATAACTATTAATACAGCTACAATATTAAATTGAAATGGAAAATATCAGAAATATAAATCATAGAAATCATGGATTACATTTTTCATTTCATCGACTACATTTTTTATACACTGTCTTGGGAGCCCTCTTACCTCTGGCCAGCCTACTTACACCTTTGGTTAAAATAAATCATTTATATTAAAATATGCATCAGAAATATGTAAAAACCAGATTTAATAATTTAAATGGCTTTTTTCGGCATATAATCTGCTTTTCCGATTACTGACCATAAATTTCAAGACAACTACCCCACTCCTACTCTCATAACTTAATCTCCACTGAAATATAAAAGAGATAATTATGCATTTTCCCCAAAAGTTACTTTAATCGATTAATTTTTGTACAAAACATGTTTTGAAATCTTCAAATGCATAAAGTTGTAAACACTTAAAATAAAACCAATCACAGTATAATACCAAAAATGTGCATAATGTATATAATTTCAAACTCTAATTGTTATTATTTAGAAATTTCTATTTTATAAATAACTAAGTTAACAGATATTTCATCGATTACTTTATGACATCACCAGAAGGCAGTTGTAAAGTAACTCATATTTGTGGGAAGGCGTTAATTGCATTATTAAAGAAGTGATTGTATTAAAGCTATTACTATTTTCTCACGATACAGAATAGTCTAAGTAATTAAACCATTTATTTAAGTAATTAACAACATAGAAATAGCAATATGATTAGTATTAACCGCTTTTGATATGTATTACCGCTCTGTATTTCATTTATTAAAATTTACGTTATTTAAATATTCATTTTACGTATATACACATTACACAAAACACAGAACACAGAGCATACAGGATATGTGATCATCCTATGATCATTCTCGTGATTTTTTTTATAACGTTTTGACATTCCTGAACATTATTAAAATTACATATACGAAGAATTTAGAATGTGTCAATTTGCATTCCTTACACATACTCTGAACTGATTCTTTTCATTTGATTGCTTGTAGTAACTTTAAACATATAATCATCGATAATTCTCAAGTTCATGTTCGCAATGTTAATGGAATGAGAGGCCCGTAGTAATAGATGTTTTATTAATGAATCATAATAGTTTATTATTGGTCTTAACACTTATTATAATTTTTAAATATTTATTATTATATAGGTATACATAATCATTCATAATTGAATCACTGTTTCATTTGAATTGAAAGTTTGTATTAAATGTGTGATTAATCTTAACTTCCTGTTTTCGAGATGAGTGGAACATTTCTTAGTATGTAATTTGTAGATTAAGACATCTGTGGAATTATTACCAACAGAGCCATATTTATCGTTCTATGCCCTCTATTTTGTAAAATAATGTATTAGCATTGAAAAATATTTATTTTTACTTTCAAAAATATAAATTCTTTGAATTAGAAATATTTAGCAATTTTTTCACGTTACTCATGGTTTTTTGGTGAATTTTGTCAGATTCATAGATTTTATTATTATATTACTACGATTTCAACAGCTAAATTATATCTCGAATTAATTGTAATATAATAATTGCGTGTTTTGTAGATTTGTTTATCATTTGGTGAATTAATTCTTTACCAGTCATGGAATATATTTATTCCATCTTCAGACATCGGTTTTGGACTTAAGCAGGCTCACAATTGTTTTGTAGTAAAGTTGATTAGAGGGGAGTCTGCAATTTTTGAAGCAAGTGGACTACAATAACGACTCTATTCAGATAGGCTTTTAAGATCGTCTAATATTAAAACGATAATAGTGTTATCATACATAAGACCGCTGGAAAATGCAAGAACAGATCTGTCCTGTATTAAACACTGTACTAAATTGCTTATTCAAAATATTAAACGATATACATATCGATATTGATTTCTTCATGTTTTGATTAAAAAACATCAAATTAAAATTGCTTGTAATAACGATGTTTATTATAATAACATTGCGGACCTGTGGACGATTACCTTAAAGTTACTTAATAACTTAATTTCTATTTCTTATTGTTTCTTATTATGGTCAAGAAACTATCGTGTCTATTTTTTTTTTCACGGCAGCTTCAAAGACGAAGTTAATGTTTTTGCTGAAGATTTAAGCCAAGATTAAACCAGCAATTTTTCGTATTTTACATTAGTCATCGACAAAGTAACGGTTGTGTCGTCTTAAGTAACTATTCATGATAGCGTAGAAATCGAAACATCCCCTAGACCCAATTTTAATTCCACCATGAGTAGGAGCAAGAGGGCATTATCCGTGCGCATGAGAGTGAGTGAGACATAAACCTTGATTACATGATACCTGAAAAATGGCCGCCTGGTCAAGTTAGCAGGTAGACATACGATTATTGTAAATACTAACACTACTCAATCTTACACATTTTGGTCATCAGAAAATAAGTGATATCTGCCGGTCCTGAGATCTTGGACTATAAGGTTATGTTAGACTTTTTCAATGCATCTGAGGTGGGTCTACCTCCAGTGTAAGTTTGACTACTTTTGAGATACCCTGTATAGAAGGTGATTATTTATAAATAATTGTTCATCTGAGATCTTTAGCGACACTATAAAAATACTCATATACATAATATAATTTTCTAAAATGTTTTAGTTTTCGTTAAAATGCAGTAGGTAAATGCATGATATTATTTCTTTTAGTCTTCTTATCATATCACTCCTAGTGATTCATATGCAATTACTGTATTAACTGAAATTAGCTAATGAATAATAATTTTACAAGTTAAAAGTACTCGTATATCATATTAGGTACTCACTTAAATTAAATGTTTTATCTTATTAAATTAATTGATTCTGATCTCTAACTAAATACGTCCCTGTGGTTAACAAACAGGAAATAGCTTTTGGTTGAGTGAGAGGGATCAACAAAATAAAAAAAATAGTGATAAAAAGGTCCCGCTCGCAGCATGCCCCAAACACTGAACCTTAGTAAAGATAGAATGGAACATACAGCAAATACACACTACAGCACCTACTACTGGAGTCGTCCCCACTACATGGTACATATACAGTATACCATAGATTGTAATGTACGCAGTACGGGCCTCCTGACTTACTGCAAGCAAAGGACAATATGCCGAGACTTGTTCAACGATGAAAGACGAAACTAATCTGTATTTACTCGTACAGACAATGTGCGTAATGTGCATAGACGAACATTTAAGAAGGTTTAAGCGTTTCGAAAAACAGTAGATCAAATATTTTATATGGAAGGTTAATGTCAGTTCAGCAAGCAATAATGTCATAGTATTTGCCATCATAACATATCCTAAACTCTAAATGGTATCAAAAGATTTAGAAAATTGTTGGATAGGGTGTTGATGTATTTAAAATACTGCTATACTGTATTAAATTAAGTATCATTCCCACTCACTGCTTTAATTTTATTTTGTATTTAATTTAAATTGTTTAGCATATGGCAATACGCGTAGTCATTCATGGTACCATTTTTAAATTAATTTATTTTTTAAGTTTTCTTAGTTTTTTAGAACCTTACAAGGTGCAATGTTTTAAATTAAAAATATTAAATTAAGAAAAACCATATTATGTTACAACCTCCAAAATGTAACAATCTGTGAATGCAGTTTGGTTCAAATGCAGTAGGATTTACTTTTAAAAGAAGTTTAATGTTAGTTTTTGAAAAATATAAAAGTGAAAACAATTTCTATTACTAATTGTTATTAAAAATAGCAATTTTAATTATGTCACATACAATTTTGTCGAACTGTCCAAATTTATATTACTAACGATGCGTACGCACCAACTAAATTAACTAAACTTAAATTAAAACACAAATGTGAGGAGGAATGCTTAAACGAAAACCTGAAATCTAGATTACAATATTAAATAAAAACAGTAAATTAAATATCAAAACAGTGAGTGGGAATGAGGTTTTAATGTTAGTTTAGTTATACAGATATCGGCCTACTAGCATGTGCTAGAAGTGAGCATGCTTATCTAGGTTACGCTAGTGATTAACAAGCTGGTTGAGCACAATAACTATGGTGCCAATGGAAAAGAGTGTGCTTTTATCATGTCTGATCGTGTTTACTTAATAGCATGCTTGTACTGAATAGAGTCTATCGTAAGTGACAATTATTGGAGTAACTTCGGATGGCGTAATATTATTTATATTAAACGGAATATCTCCATGATATGAGCACGTGTATTTAGTACAATTTTTTATTAAGTATGCTTATCAATAGCATGCTAAATCAAAGCGTATGTGAATTTGTTATGAATATGTTATGTGTACCATATTCTTAATTATATATTTTTTAAATATCTAACCTATAGTTGATATGCGTAAGTCAAATAAAATAAGTGACTAGATATTATAAAATTTGAAACTGTGATGCATTATTATTAATTTTATGCTTTATGGTGTAGCAATGTTTCTTTAAAAAGAAACTTAAATGTTATGGCGTTTTATTATATCAGGTGTAAGTTCCAATTTAAGGAAAGATGAGTAGAATGAAGGGCAGAAGCGAAAAACGAAAGATGTATGGAAAATTGCAACCTCCCACAGTTAAAAAGGGGGTATAAACAGTATACTACTAATTAGTTCAGCTATGATAGTTAATTGGTATGCAATAATAATTAGAGAGAGAAATGTAAATTTGATTAAAAAAATAGTTGCACGCCTTTGGAAATACAACACAGTACAAACACAATGAAGACGACCTACTTCTGGTTTGTTTACAAATTTTAGTATCACAAAGTCCATTTTAGATTGAATATTATTTCTGGAATGTCTTGAAGCACGTGTGTTGTAAGTTGACTTCATAACTGAAGACTTTTATTATATGGTATACTCATACTTGTTGTATTTGTTTTACTTAATTGAATTGCTATTTAATGGAATGTATTGTTTACTAACATAATTCTTTGCATTCCTAAACATAAAACGTGTTTCTTTAAAGTTATAAATTATAGTTCTAATTGTCGTGTCATTAGTCAGTTAATGAAGTTTGGATTTCATTTTAAATACGAAGTACCATACTTGTGATATGTGTTATTTAGTTTTACACTTACGGGTATTCACTTGGGAATGTTATAATTAAACAATTATTGAATATTTTGTGTAACAATTTTCTTGTGTTTAGGTACAAAAAGTGTGTTACTTTTTTTTTTTTTTGTTAAATAAGTAGTTAATGCTATCTGTCTATGAAGACATTCTGCAATATTTATGTAATGCAGAATACAATACATAGAATATACTAATTAGGTTGTAAAGTTTTTCTTTTTCCTCTCTGCTTTCACACCAGAGAGACAGTTCAATAAAACACGAACAAAAACTGTTTTTTTCTGAACAAAAACACCAATGTTTACACCAAAGAGACAGTTCTTAAAACATTTTTGTCTTTAAAAACTGTTTTAGTAAACAAAACACATTCCCATCTGGAATCCGTAAGATGTTGATTTTTAGTCTGCTTGGTTTGAACACACAGTTTTGTTTTTTGTGAACATTTGCGCTTGTAAGTTGTTGTTTATCATGTTTATAATTTTTATGGGACATACAGAAAAACACTAAAAACAAAACCAGTCTTTTCAATGTAAAAACAGTGAAGTGTTTTTAAATAAAATGAAACATGTTTTTGTTTTGTTTTTTGACAACAAAAAAACTGTTTTCAAAACTGTCTCTCTGTTGTGAAACCGGCATTAGGATTCATTAAGGCGGAAGATAGTTGTTTTGAATGGTTTTCTGGAAGATTTTTGTATTCAAATTGGCTGATGTGCTCCATAATTGAATTTCATAAGACCATATCAGTTTCGGGATGCATTTTTAAAGAAAGTTGTGAGTTAAGCTTGATTAGCCAGTATAATTTAGTTATTTCCAGTCATAATGCTTTCCGTTTAGTAAACATATGAAACGATTTTTCAAAGACCTAAATTTTCTATATATAATTTACCTTGCAATTAGCTAGCAGTATCAAAGAAAACTAGAAACACCAACTTTATTCTAACAAAGAATTACAACTTTATAAAAATTGTTTTGTTTAATATTATTATTTTAAAATTCATGTAAAAAGTGAATGACCTGACCCTACAATTCATAAGAATTTAAAATCTAAATAAACATTAATTACAACATGATAATTTAATTTTAACAAACGCATACGACATATATATTTAACATCATAATAATATATGTAATAATTTAAAAAAATAATATAAAACATGTTTGGAAATAGACGCCAGTTACATGGGCTACAGGCTACAGCCATTTCATTCTCTTCAGTTAAAATATTCCAGACTAAATATTTATTTAGAGAACTATCTATTGCTGTTCCATGACAGGATTGGTATGACTGCCATAGTGCCATAGCCCCATGTCACTAGCCCCTTACTCCTCTGCCCCCCATCAGTTACCGTCACCATGGATAACATGAGGATGACGATGATAAACTAGTGAGGTAAATCTGTCAGTAGAACTGATGACTATGACGGCAAGACGGTATGAATGAATTGCTATACTTACCATATCAAATTTGTTCTGTAATAATTCAGTTATGCTTTTGTCTTACTATTTGTAAGCAAATGCATTTCATATGCATACATTAAATATTATTATTGACATACTCATACAAGAACGTCTCGTTGCGTTGTACGAGTTTCTAAAACGTCTTAGTGCCAGTTGCTGTACTCACAGTTATCGCAACAGTTAGTTAAAGAAAGAGTCGTAACAGTAAATCGTTCTGCCGACCTTGTAGCAAGAATTAAAACGGCCAAGCGATTTGACTATTAAAATATATTACACTTACTTAAAAGCTATCAGTTGACCTTAAATAAATTGCAAACCAAGTCTCAAACCTCGAAGGACCATACATAGCTTAATGGTCTTGTGTCCTATGTCTTAATTTCTATAAAAGTGTACTATATATTGATAAAGTGGGTTACTAGAACCTCAAATGTTCAATTATTTTTTAATAACTCCTTATATGTTAAGAGATATTAACAATTAAAAAAGTCATTTTCTCTCTTTAATTATTAAAGAGATTCAACGTTGTACACATTCAAAGTGCATGTGACATCACAATCATTGTGTAAGGTTACCAACCTTACAGCTCATAAGTCTCTGCTATATGTATTTATATATCAAAATATCAAATATTATTTACAGCTATTTCAAGGAACAATCATATTTCAATATTATGTCTGCCTCAGCAGGGTTAAATAAAATAATAACTTATTATTCTTTGATTTGACTTGATTATTTGACTACCAACAGCTACAGAACATTACCACAACACTGACCTACTCAAATGCATTTCACGTCATACAAATATGGCCGACCATTTCTAGCACTAAAACTACAATTCAAACTTTTAATTGATATATCTCCGTCAATATTTAGATATTTAATAATATAGACACACCAATACACATTTAATAACATCAATTTCAATCAACAATTGAAAAATCAACCACTAAAAAATGAGGACAAGCCCATTTAGAAAATATAGACCTTTGAAAACACGCCTAATATTACCAGGCGTCTAAAAAGGTTGAATGTCTAACGGCACTTATTTCGCTGTAGGAATAGTATCTGCATATGCTTGCTTTTTTTCAAATTTATGCATTTGTGACTCTAAAGAATAAAATTCTAGAAAGGACTTTAGGTGAAACGATTCTTGGCCATTTTTGATTCGCGAAATATAGATGGCGATACTATACAGCAGCTTAAATATTATCAAAAAAACATGTTTTTTTATGTATAAATCGTTTTAATAATATTTAACCTTCTGTATAGTATCGCCATCTATATTTCGCGAGAAAAAATGGTCAAGTGCCGTTTCACCTTAAGGAAAATGGCATCATTAAAGAAAGAAAAAGTAAGTCTCTGACTGCAATGAATTTAGTTTGAGGTGGCCTAACACAAAACTAGTCAAAGCATATATTTTCTAGGACAGTGCTCTGATATAAATTAGTCAGATTCTAAATGCAGATTAATAAAAAAGTAATACAAATGCCCATTAAAATTAATATTCTCAATTAGCTAAATTCTTACCGCATTACTAATAAACCTGTTATAAAATTTATACCAGGTATAAACTGATAATAAGCTTAACGGACGAGCTTTATATCTAGTATAAGAAGTATTTCTAGAACTATAATAATAATTATTAATAAAATTTAAGGATAGTATAAGAATACTCTTTTAAAAGTGATTTGTAAAATGTTTCACTCATATAAATCAGATCTGTTCGATCACGATCATTGTTCGCAAGACTCAGGAATAGGGCCACCGGATTGAACTACGTACAGTGAAAATAATTAAATTTATATTAATTTTACTAAAATATTTAAATAATATAAATTAAAAAATAATTAACCAAGAAGTGGATTACAAAGATCGTTCAAAACATTAAATATTTCTTAATATTTTAGAGAGTTTTGTCCCTTTAATTATTCTGGGTCTTTAAATGACTTTTAATTGTTTATATTTTCAATAATTGAGACTAATTAAGAAAAATCCCATTTAAGAATTTTTTTCAATACATATAATATACATTTTTGGAATTTAAGATAATTTATTTCGTGACTGGCAACGACCAAACCATATTAGGCATAGTTGGTAACATGAATGAACCCAAACCATTCATACCACCTTAAAAATATTTCTATGTTTATGTTTTATGTACTTCACACCACTTCTGAATGTTTTCGTTACTTTGTTGTGTACACATTAAACATAATTCTTACTAGACTATACAATACAACTGTAATAAGTTGTATAATGTTGGTGACAGGGTCCTCTACTATGTACGCACTGTAAACTTAGTATAGATAAGTTTTTTGAATGAAATATATCTGAAATGCATAAGCGGTTCTAATTGATATACGCATGTATATGTATGCATGCATGTGTGTATGTGTTACAAGTTGAATGTATTTTCTTGTGTACAACTGATGTATTAAAAAAACAAAAAAAATATCCCGTATGTTAAGGAATGTGTTATCCCGTTATGTTTACAAGACTGCATATTTTAATGTTTTGGGCTCATTTTTATAAGAACAATTTTATATTTTCACTCACGTGGATATGTATGTTTGTTTTTAATTTTTTTTAAATATGTCAATAATTATTTGTATAATTAGTTTGTCTAATAAGTTAACTATTTAACATTCCTTATTTATGGTTATTTTATTTATTTAAATTACTACGCATTATTTTTTTTTATAAATATGTTTATTTTTTAAGCAGTGTATCATTTTCTAAGACATTTTGACTGAATGTTAGTTAGGATTGCACAACTTTTGTTTTTGAGATGCGTCTCTTTTATACTATAAGTATTACTTAATTATACTATATAAGTATTATCTTTTATCACACAGAGACAGTTCAATAAAACACGAACAAAAACATCAATGTTTACACCAAAGAGACAGTTCTTAAAACATTTTTGTCTTTTGTTGCTGTTTTATTAAACAAAACACATTCCCATCTGGAGTTGATAAGATCAAAGTAAAACACGTTTGCTGTTGATTTTTAGTCTGCTTGATTTGAACACGCAGTTTTGTTTTTTGTGAACATTTGCGCTTGTAAGTTGTTGTTTATCATGTTTATAATTTTTATGGAACACACAGAAAAACACTAAAAACAAAACCAGTCTGTTCAGTGTGAACAGTCTGTTTTCGAAAAACAGAACTGTTTTAAAATAAAACAAAACAAAATCATGTTTGTTTCGTTTGTTTGTTTGTTTGATTTTGTTTGTTTGATTTTGTTTGTTTGATTTTGTTTTGTTTTTTGACAACAAAACTGTCTCTCTGGTGTGAAACCAGTATAACACATCAAATCCATGTTTCATTCGTTTCCGTTATTATCTAGAGTGATTTTACATTAGCACTTCTATCAAACCCACGTTGATGTTCGATAATCCGGCAATATTGCTATTTCGAAACATTTGTGGTAGTAGTACTGGCCTGAGGAAAGCCTTATGAATTGTACACTATATAAAATAAAGTCTATGACGTTCATAAATGAAATTTTTGCTTGCATCTTACTTTCCATCTAGTGCAAATTTATTTTTATTCACCTTTCATTCGGTTTGAGTATTTTCATCCCACATGCATATGTATATATATAACCATTATACTCATATATAGGTATATTGATCTCAATATTTAATTTATTTTCAATAGCGGGATATTTATCATGTTCCAGCCACCCGCCACTAGCTATCTTTGCCTCTCTCTCTTTCCCCTCTCTAGCCTTCCAGACCCATTAACATTCCACTGCACTAAATATGAGGCGGTAAATTCCTTTTCGATCTGACCGAAACATAATCATAATCATCTCTTTAACTTCAAAATAAAAACCATTCATTAAAAATAATAAATAAAAATTATTTAAAAAATATTTTATTTTTTGGTACTTCAAGCATTTTAATTGTAAGTTTCATTTTAAATTTATTCAATAGTTGTGTCAAATTTTTTAATCAAATATTTATAAGGGGATAATATTAATATATTTTTAATATAATCAAAAAATTAAACTTAAATTTGAGAAACCAAGATTTCATTAACAAAAGTCAGTTAAAAGTAAGAGATTATTATATGTTACATCCAAATTTAAGTAAGAAAAGATGGTTTAGTTTTAGATAGTTCAGTTACTATAATCAAAATCAAAAGTAATCATTGCAAAACTCCAGCTCACCTGTGCAAAATTAATATTAAATCTGACGATAGATGTCAATGTGGTGAAGAAGGAACTTTGGATCATATTATATTTGAATGCATAAATTATAGTTTACAAAGATCAAAATTCAATAGTGAAATATTAGATGTGATAAAAACTTTTCCTGTTAATTCTAAACTTTTGTTAAGTGATTCAAAATTAATTAGTGAATTATTGAAATATTTAGAAATTTGTAAAATTGAATTATAAATTATAAAAGATGTACGAGTATAAAAAATGTTTAATGGTGGCTATGACGAATAAAAGTCAAGGCAAATAAATAAATTAAAAAAATTATAATAATAATATGTTCTTCATGGTTTAGCTATTAGCGAAGGAAGAGATTTTTATAAATCTTCAGTATGGCCTTAAATCTTATATTGCTATGTCAATAGGAGTCTGATGTCCTCAATAGTCAATGCCCAATCTCTTTATTTTACTATACTCTTTAGTCCTTTCGTATTCAGTATTCCAGGCTCTGTATCAACAATCAACAACTTCAACTTCAACTTCGACTTCACAGGCCTATTCGGTTTTCATTCATCTACGAGAAGTACTATTGGGGTACTATGAGAGAGAAGGTACTCTCTCTCTCAAAACACTGACTGCTAAGCTGAGCTGACGGTGACGGTGACGTTGACTGTTGCCTGTTCAGACATGAAAGTATTCAATGAATCGATATATGGGAAAGTCTCACAGCGAGTTGAATGAGAAAATAGAGACAAATTCTTTTGGAACATGGGCCGTACTCAGTACTAAGTTTTATACCTTAGAATAGAATTAATCAGTGTTTTCATATAATGTATTATTTTTTTTGCAACTTAATATTTACGTATTGCTTAATCTCATATCCGCTTATGTATCATTCCCACTCACTGCTTTAATTTAATTTTGTATTTAATTTAAATTGTTTAGCATATTTGCAATACGCGCAGTCATTAACTGTACCATTTTTAATTTAATTTATTTTTTAAGTTTTTTTAGTTTTCTTAGAATCTTACAAGGTTTTAAATAAAAAATATTAAATTAAGAAAAACTATATTATATTATAACCTCCAAAATGTGACAATCTGTCAAAATGCAGTAGGATTTACTTTTAAAAGAAGTTTTCGAAAATTATAGAAGCGAAAACAATTTCTATTACTAATTGTTATTAAAAATAGCAATTTTAATTATTTCATATACAATTTTGTCGGAAGGTTATTTACTTTATTTATTTATTTACCTGAAAGTTTTTGTTAAACAGTGTCAGTATCAATAATATCAACAAATTAATAAAATAAATAAATCAATCGGATCATACATTCGTTCCATCGTGTAGTAGGAAACTTGCCGTATCAATCTTCCTATATTTGACTCAATCGCTGTAGGCAAGCATTTGAAACAAACGTCACCGCTATGTAATGTGTTAATATGCTTAGCTGTATAATGAACAAGTACACATAGCACTCATTAATATTATTTTGTATAAATAGATTGCACTGCTAGCCCACCCCACCCCGTTTAACTCTAACAATATACAAGTACTCGTAGTACATATATTCAAAAAAGTGAATAAGAACGAATAGAAGGCAACTTCACTAGCGTTTACACATTACAGTAGTTTACTCCTCGTACCAGTAAATGTATTGCATTGCATGCATGTTAACATTAAGCTGCTAGTACTTATGAATGAAATTATATTCATTCATTAACATATTAAATTTTAATTGTAGTACAAAAATAAAACGATACAGAAAACTGTAGTGCTCAGATTTAGAAATAGAAATGCAAGTAATGTCACAAAAGAAAATATTATATTTAAGTAATCCAAAAAATTGGCAATCATTCTGGTTTTGAGATCTATATAAGACAACATCAATTCTAAATTCAACAATATATTTTTATCCGTATAGTTTAATGTAATCCCGTGTTGCTTTCAATTAGATAGTTGAATTTATGCTTTTACGCTCCAATATTTTCCCTATTTTCATAATATTTCCATGGTTCTCACTGTCATTTCCATCGGCAATATGACAGTAACAGGGTTGCCCAGGGTCTCTGTGGATTGTTTTGTTAATGTAGGATGTGGGTATTTCCCAGCTTGCACGCTTATTTAATGAGATAATTAATATAACTGTTCTATGAATATTGTATTAATTAATTAGATTGCATTTACATACATGTATACTTAATTCATAATTACTCCTATATTTTAAAATGGAAATTACTATTTACTGATAAATACTGAAAGGAAACCGCAATCTATGGGATGTTGGTTAGATACTTGCAAAATGTGAATGAAATTAAAGATAAGCATTTATTGTAATTTCCGATATTCTGAAGTATGTTAAATGTGTCAAAATTTTTAAATATGAATACCTGTTCATAATTATATTTGAGTCAAACAAATATTGCAATTTAAAATGAATCATTTTATTAAATTTAAGTACCATACACAAAAAACAGACGTCACTTTACGACGGGGTAAACGCTAGTCGCAATATAATATTTATTTAAATTAATATTCAACAAGATATATATTTGAACGCTACCATTTCTTCTAATTCCTACTTCACAAATCACGTGACCAAAATCCAATATGGCGACAGTCAGTTTTATATACTCTTTGACAGGTGGTTGCCAATTAATTTTTCTCCTAAAGTTAATTGTTTTTTCCGGGAAATAAGTCTAGTTGTGACTTATATTTTGCTTTTATATTAAATTTAAATGTGTACTGCCGTGTTTGTGGCAGATGTCATGTGTTGTGTATCTTTTAAAATTGTGTTTAAAGTGAATTATAATTTGGTTAACCTAAGTGAGATCGTATGATTTCAATAGCTGTCACAAATAAAATAATTATATTATCATGATCATCGGAAATAACAGTGAGATTCAATTATCATGTTTGCTGTTATGAATCCTATTAACAAGGTAAGAAATTTTATAAACACTGACAGTCTCAAATGCAATACATTATTGTCATAACCTTTGCTTGTTTGCATACAAGTACTGTACGCAAGCAAGCAAATGTCTATGTCTTATAGTACAAGTATTTCTGTTCGTAATATTTTAACATTGCATTAGCCTGTACTTTAAAATATGTCTAAGCCGGTGAATACGTTAGTTTTTATTAGATATATTGTTGGTGCAAATAAAGAATTAATATATATATGTTCGTAAACGTCACTTTGACCATTTAAAAATGGCTGCGCTCGATCTACCAATCAGGTGCCGTGTATAATAGCGCGATGTTTGATTTATATAAATACTATTGAAAGGAATTATTTTGTAACAAAATATAATTTGTAATATTAGATAATAGAACTAAAGTAAATAATAGTTTTCTGAATGTCCTCATTCTGAAATATTAGTGCAATATTTTATAGTAATTATATTTTGAGTCAACAAATATTTCAAATTAAATTAAAATTTTAAATAAATTATTAATTATTTTATTAGATTTAAATTATACATAAAAAATAGACGGGGTACTTGACAAAAGAATTTGTTATATTTCTAACTTGACTTATATAATATAACTAGTGTTTACCCCCGTTGCTAATCTATATACAAAATTTCAACTTCAATTTTTTACCATCGGCAAAAACTGCTACAGTGCCCCCAAATAAAATTTAAAATTTTTTAATTTTTTTTTTTTAATATGGTATTCAATACACAATCCTAAATTTAAGCTTTCTGGAGGCGTTTTCGATCCATACAAAATTCTAAACCAAAAATATAAACATATAAATATACACCTGGAACATTATAATATAGGATATAATAAAACTTCTTTTTAACTTATGGTAAAAGCGAAGCCGGCCCAAGTGGCTGGTTGCTTTTATTGGTGTTACTTTTCGGGGTGCCAAAAACCCGTTCATAAAATGTTAGTGCCGTCACTGCATAAATATAACTGACCACATATCATATTATACATATCATATGTAAATAGCTATATAAGTATGGCTTATTTTACCAAGTTTATAGATAAACAAACTCGTACTTAACTACGTAAAATATTCAATTGCGACGTACTTAGAAGCTCTACATTCACAAGTCTTCATATCTGTGTAACAATAATATTATTATTGTTGTGATTTAGAGTACCACCTGCTTGTACAGCGTCATTATTTCTGTATTACCTTTTTCATACTAAATATATACGCATGATATGTAAACAAATGATTACGATTTGATATTTTAGTTAGCAGCAGAAGTACTATTTCTCGTCTATAATGTTATCAGTCACTTTATGAGCACGTGATTGAAATGAAATATGTGATGATATTGAATTGCTTTCTAAAATTTTACAAAATTGACATGTGCATATCAAAATATAAATTATTTTGTAATGTCGATTCAGAGAATAATTGTTTGCTAATGGTTTCGATGACTTTCTGGTCTACCTCCAGAGGTAGTGCCGTATGTAGACTGTTTTAGAAGTCTTATGACGTCACATGCAATATAAAATATATAAAGAAATTTGTAAAAAAAAAAGTTAAAGGTATAAAAGTATAAAAAGTATAAATTTCCGTGAAGGGTAGTGTAAAAAAAAATAGTAATTGAAATGTGTAGTAAGAATAATTTTTTTTAAAGAAAGGTTTTAAAAAAGGTAATTTTCTAAGAAAGATTTAAAAAAAAGAAGAAAAGTTCATTTATTCTAAAAACTATAAAATATTACAAAAAAAATTTTGAATTGAAATGGGGGTTTAGGGAGCGATTATATCTACCTAATTAATTATAATCATCGCGTTTAGATTTAAAACGATTCTAGAATGGGCTTGTGTCCTCATTTTTTAGTGGTCGAATTTTCAATTGTTGATTGAAATTGATGTTAATAAATGTGTATTGGCGTGTCTATTTTATTAAATATCTAAATATTGACAGAGATATAATAATTAAAAATTTGAATTGTAGTTTAGAATTGTAATTGTGCCATATTTGTATGACATGAAATGCATTTTAACGTCAGTTATTTGTTGAGTAGGTCAGTGTTGTGGTGATGTTTTGTAGCTATTGGTACTCAAACAATCCAGTCAAGTCAAAGAATAATAAGTTTTTACTTTATTTAACCCTGTTAAGGCAGACATAATATTGAAATTTTATTGTTCCTTGAAATAACTGTAAATAATATTTGATATTTTGATATATAAATACATATAGCAGAGATTTATGATCTGTAAGGTTGGTAACCTTACACAAGGATAGTGAATTCACATGCATTTGTAGTTTGTACAACGTTGAATCCCTTTAATAATTAAAGAGACAAAATGACTTTTTTAATTGTTAATATCTCTTAACATATAAGGAGTTATTAAAAAATAATTGATTGAGGTTCTAGTAACCCACTTTATCAATATATAGTACACTTTTATAAAAATTAAGACATAGGACACAAGCCCATTTAGTTAAAATGTAGAATAATAACATGCATAATAAACCAATTAAACATAAGATATGAGTACCCCTGATATGATTTATGTATATATTAAAATTGTTTATATTTAAAAGTAAAACACTTGCATTATAAAATGCATACAACATTTACACAATTCAGTAATACGATATATTAATGTTTTATATAAATTATTTTATTTATAACGACCACCCGCGCATTACTCAGTTATGTTTAGTCACCATTTTACTGACATTATAAATAATAATATACATATGTTATTACATATATTTTAAACAATACGTCATCATTCATACTTACATACTCTTGCACAGTTAACATATTTTACCAGTAAACAGTATTTGTTTCAGCTTTCATTGTATATATAGTGCTATTGCTAGTGCTAGTGCTAGTGCTAGTATCTGATGTTGTTTTCAGTTCTTAGTAATGCGCGTCATTTATTTTGTAAATTATTATTATCATTATAACTGCAGAAATGCACTGTATCTTTAAGGCTAGAATTGCATTATTATACAATACTTATTTTAAAGCGCAATTGAATGTTTAATGAAATCAGAAGTGGGATTCTTAGTACAGTAAAGCGCTTCCTCGTCTTCTTAATGTAAATTATATGTTTTTTTTGTAATTACTTAGCATTCTAACTTATCTACATTGGTTTGAAATTTTCACTTTTCTGGTTCTGGTTTTGAAAATTTCAAAAGTAGTGTCACTAAAATCACTGTAAATTTTAAACTAATGGACGGAATGTCATGAAATTTTGGCATATATCGTTTGAAAGTTGCTACTATCTAAAAATCATATGGATTTGTCACCAATGTAATAGTGGTGCCATTTACATGCCATCCTACGAACTTATTGAGTGGTGTATGGTAATTAGTGTCCAATATATGTAGTACAGGGAGTATGTATTTATCACCTACTATACAGATCGGTCAATCACAAATGTTAATGATGCAAATCTCTAATTAGTGTAACGGATATTGCAAACGTAGCTTACTGAAATCAATTATTGCAATGCCCTATTCCCGATCTCTGGAAATCTACATAAAGTACACTTCAAGTTACATTTTGTATGTTATTTTAAGAACTTTTAAAATGATATTGACATTAAGGATCTAGTTTTTTTCGTTGGTAGTTTTGAAATATTCTTGAATTGAATTTGGTAGTTTGAAAATTCTGTCTACTTAAAATTAATAACTAAACTAGATTACACAAAAACCTTATCCCAACCAATCATTATTAAACTCTGGTATTTCTAATTACGGTTCAATTTTTTTTTTTTTAATTTTATAAAATACTACTTAGAAATATTACCTACTCAATAAATAATAAATCCTTATATAAAGATAAATTTTTATTTCCAGATCGAATCATTCATTATTCCACATGTATGTATATCTATTTGCGGTACTATGATATATTGTTATTATTAAAGTTATTGACCTCATTAAACTACAATTATATATTTTTTCAATCGAACATGTGTTTTACTGTCAAAATAAAAGAAGTGGTAGACATACTCCTCCAGGGGGTCCTTGTCCATGCAGTAGTTCCACTCGTACATTTCAATCAACACCAGACTTTGGTCTTACGTCATTTTCATTTAAATTGTCACACTTGGAATTTGGCATTTTTTAGGTTTTGGCAAGTTCATTTAATTATGAATAATTATATGCAAATTTATAACAGTAAATAATATATAGTTCAAATCACGATAGTTCGGCGGCGACTTACACTTAAATGAGGTTATAAGAGCGGTATAAATCTATAATACGATAATGAATGTTATTTTTTTCGTTTTTATATACATTATAAATTAGAGAGTTAGTAGTTTTTCGTTATATCGGCAGTTTATACCCCACAACTTGTTTTAAGTTTACGTCGCCGCCGAACTCTCGTAATTTGAACTATATGTCATATATCCGTCATGGCGTGTCGTTGTAGAGTCCCAATCTCTTTTAAGAATTTTCTCCATTCTACCCTATTGCTGGTCTTCCTCTTCGTTAATAGAAGCATTTTCACTACAAATTTTATGTGCCAATATTAACAAATGAATATTACACTAGGCCAATTCATGATCCATTACGTCAGAGAAAAAGTCGCTAAAGATAAATATGGGTTCTATATTTGTATATTCTCTACTGTGTAAATTTCCTTAATGACTGTCAAATTTGTGTTAAAACCTTAATTCTCCTACCAGACCAGCACAAGTTGTAAATAAATGAGTTATGAACTTATGACCTTACACAATTCTCTTCTTGACCTATTAGAATATCTTGGATGCAAACCTAACCAAACCTTGATTACATACTTTGGTTTGAATATTAGCTAAATTTATTATTTAAATATTCTTCATTTTTAATTAGAGTTGTACATTACAGCTAAACTAAACTAAGCTGAATTGATGACTATGAAAATTGAAATATGTGCTCGTGTCATCTGCTCATTTATACGGAATGTCTTTATAAGAAGTAAGAAGTAAGAAAAAAAAACAGCATGTTGTTTAAGCACGATACCACGAGCTGTGTTATCGCTTGTTCAGCTTCACAGGAAGTGATAAATTTTTTGTGTATTTTTTTTTTTGTTTGAGGCCGTAGGTCATTGAATTCTACAATTGTCAAAAAAATAGTACATGAGTGATAGAACCATATGATCAATGAACAAAATGTTTTAGTTTTAGTTCATTCATAAATTATTTGTATCATTTACATGTTTAGTAGGCCAACATCCGTGAGCAATATATTAATAAGATAAATAACACTTTGAATAATAAGTTGATATTATAACAGACTTATTGGCTCAAATAAATGCAACTTCCCTTGTATCGTGTTCAGTATTTTCTAAAATCATTCAAATTTTAAGAGTCTTAATGCAAAATCTAAGATTATAGAGTTAGAATCTTAGAAAAATGGTGGCCAAATACGGCTATTCTGCAATATTTTGTTCACAAGAAACTATGATTTCATATGGATTATTTTAAAAATTAAGTTTTGTTTTGAAGCATTTTTGTACCAAATTTATTGTCATTACTATTACCCCCTAATTCCTACCTGTATACCAATAATTAAAGGTGACACTTTCACAGTCCCAAAATACCATATTTTACGTAACAGTAAAACCTATTTTATTTTTTCAGAGACACCTATTTTAACAAATCAATTCTTATAAATTTCCACTAATAAATAATTTTTTACCTTTTCGATTTTTTTCCCATTGACCAGGTCAATCTGTTTAAACCTTTTAAAAAATATATACTTCTATTTTATATCATGTTTACCGCCCATGATTTGAAGGCGCTGGAATTTTTCTGGTTGTCAGTTCATTGTAGTTCATTGTTTTGTTTTCTGTTCGTAGACCCTGATTCTGATTCTCTGAGAATCTTACCTGTTACAAACGTTGTTTAACTATTTCAAGGTATATTTATCTCACTTTAATTTTCATGCTTAACACTCGTTAAAAAAGGACAAATGTGTTAACATTAACGATGTTCCTAAGCCATGCTTAGTTGTAATATTCTTTAAAAATAAAAAAAAAATAAAAAATTTAAACAGACTGTTCTAACTTTGTATTCAATATATTATAAACTAAATTTATTTCTTAAAAGTCAGTGGCACCCTTTAATTCGGATATTTTAGATATTAATTTTTTATTTTTTTTTTATTTTTAAAGAATATTACAACTAAGCATGGCTTATCTAGTAATTCATATATAAAAAGTTAAATATATATTAATTGTATGATAAATTTAATTGTTATAATTATTTTTTAGATTAGAGACAAATAGGGTTTCCAATATCTAAGCTAAAATAGGATGATTTAATTTCTTGTTCTTTAAACAAGTTTTAATGATAATATTGAAAGATTTGTCTTATGCAAGATATGTAAGTCATAGTTGGCGATTACATACAACGCGTGAATGCATCTACGACGCACTATTCTCGGACACCTTAACTCGCGCGTAAAACGTTCGTTGTGAACACAGGGAAGATTTATTTGATTTGTCTATTAATATACCAAAACAAAATACTACTCAATAGAAGGCTTGGACATTACCCCACAATATTTATCCTCTTCCCGCTAAACACTGTTACAACTATATGTTAGGTTATTTAACATAAAAAAGTTTACATTGTACATACATTATTTTTAGGTTAATGTAAGATTACATAACAACAGGAATTTTCTGACTTTAAATTTATGTTTTTGTTTCGGATGTTAATAAAGCTTCTTAGATAAAACTACATATTACATTTGTATAATAGTAAAATATTTCTAATGTATTTTGCATATATTTAATGAGAATGTAATAGAATCATATAGAAAACGTACCGTTAGGTAAAAGATATACATAAGGTTGTGTAAAAAGATTGGATTTGGAAAAATCCAAATGCATTTATTTTCAAAAACAGTGTGAGTACTGTTATGATATATAAAGTGTGTATTTACTTACTTAAAAAAGGAATCTCTCGTCTCTTGAATCTGCTATTACCAACAAGATCTGCGTTGATGGCGGCTCCAGGTAATGTCACGACCGGACCTTCTCCTCTAACTCCTTGAGGCTTTATAATTGGTTCAGCACCATCTATTTTTAGGGCAATTTTGAGATTTGTGGCAAATGAATTTTGATGAATTTGTAGTGGTTTCCGGTAGTAAGCTTACGAAATTACAGAGGTGCTCCTCCACCATCTCTCTAACAAAATTTAAATCATTTGAAGATCATTTACAGTTTACGAGATATAAGTGATTTACATTTTGTTTACCATTAAAGATTTTGTGAAGGAAGATATTTTTTTCGTTGATAAAAATAATTTATAGATATATTTCAATCAAGTTAGTTGCACCTACGCCACTGGCTGTCATTTAACCTATCGAAGTGGCGTCTATAGGAAGTCACGTTTGGTCAGACTACTCCGAACTTCGTCGATTTTGTGTAGTACAGTGTTTTGTTCACACATACACACATCTCTAAAGCATGGCGTCTCATAAATGCATTTGTATATGTTTTATGTTTAGATACATAAAAAATATGCTTTAGTATATGTATATGTATATGTACATTAATGCTCTACCCACCGGTCAGGTACTATAGTGTACTTTTCATTCATAGACTTCATAGTAAATACCGCCACCACAATCATTATAAGAAAGATTGAAGGTTTTAAGAATCAACACAAAAAAATGATCGTGCATCGTACAACGTCGTGTTCTTCACTTTTTATACTCAATACAATAGATACTGTTCAATTAATTTGAATTGCATTTCAAACTCAGCAAAATTAATTTTTTTTTTATAATTGCATAATTTTCTATGTTATGTAATAAATTTAATACAAGTAATGATTTTCTATAAGGTTTTATAAAATTATTTTCGATAATAAATATTTTTGAAATTTATGTTAGATTAGTCTTTATCCGATATATATCCAATAAACGACCAGTGCCGTATTAACAATAGGGATAGTTTGTAGACCATGTACCTCGAGAAAAAAATTAGCCATAGATTCTGCCTTCTTCAAATAAATGCAATTTTAAATGTCTTGTTTTCGGCTAAAATATAATGTCAAATTTAGAATTGATGTTATCTCTTCATGACTTAAAACTATAATGATTTTCAAGTTAGCAAATAGAGTGTAGTGAGTTACAAAAAGTACCTCCCTATATGATTCTTAAAATATAAAGTACCTGAAACTAACTATAATTTTTACAGTGCTTCAAAGTATTCCAAGGCATATATCCGTTTAATAAGTTTATGATTATCTATTGCACATAATCTAGTCTAATTTGTATCTCTATTAAATATATCTCTCTAAAATTTATCTCATCTAATTTCTGTTAAATGAAACACAAACAGACGACACAGTGGGCGAGAGCATTGATGCTTGACGCCGACTGCTGTGTCTTCGGGTTCGATCCCCGGACCAGATATATATTTTCTGGGTTTGGTTATTATGAACTTATATTGATTATGGTCATACATAATCATACAGTTATTAGGCAGTGGTGTAGCCCACATATATGAGGCCACGACACCATAAATACTGCCAACATTGAAGGAGGTCGTCGGTGATAGGACTCAGCATCGGAAATAGGCCGACGTTAAATAAAAAAAAATAAAAAAAAAGAAACACAAACAAATGTAGAAAATTTAGCGGTTGTTCAGAAATTATACTCATGTATTAATCTGCAAGTAATGTTTTTAAAAATTCAGATTCATTCAAAATTCATGGTTAAAAATTTCATCTGTAAACATGAACTATAAACCATTTACAAGAAAAATGTTATGTACACATGTAACTTTCAAGTAAAACTGTAACATAAAAATATTCTGTATTGTAATTATAGTTCAAATTAGGAGAGTTCGATGGTTAATCATGCTCAAAACAAGTTGTGCTCTAAAAACACTGTCTCACTAATTTTTTTATAATGAGTATAGAAATGAATAAGATAAATGTTCACCATCGTATCGTATTCGATTAGTATTCGTATTCGTATCATTTATATAGCTCTTATAACTCTTCTATAGCTAATAGCAAACCAAAGTAACTAGTTTTAGAATCTATTTAATTTTACTACACATTTCTTTAAGTTGTTTTTAATTCTTTTGTTGCTACCCTTCCATGTTTCCAAGTTTTCCAAGAATTCAATGCAAAAGAACTAGACCCTATAACAGATTTCATAAACTGATTTTCTGACGCAATATTTCTATTTTATTGACTTCTCTATTTTTTTTATTTTTGAAAACCTTTTATCTTTTGAAACAGCATTTTGTCGGTAAAAATATCTTTTATACAAATGACTTTTTGTAAAATTGTTTAGCTTTTGATAATTACAATTGTTGTTCAAAGTTAAAATGGGTATACTTCTCGTGCAGTATTCCTGGAAATATTTATTTTTGAAAATGTTTAGTAAATAACTAAATATTTTGTGTATCAAATGGAATTATTTTTTCTTAGAATTTTTAAATGATAATAAATGTTATGGACCCTAACAAAACATTAGTTTCCTCATTTTGTAAAAAAATTTCGTTCTCACGGTCTTTATTTCAGTTGCAACTTCATTGCAAATAGAATGCCTTAGATTTAGGACATTTTCATGGAATTTTAAAGGAAGGAATTATATTTTACGTAACATTATAAATATCTTTCATTTGGCCTTGTGAACCCTTACTTTAAAATGATATATATGACTTATAATATACAACCTAATAATTTAAAAAAAGTTGTATAGAATTGCATAAGAAAATTATTATTGTTTGCTTTAAGCAGCTTTGGCGAACCTATAACACGTCGGGACATGTTGCTGGCACAATTGATTTTACGTGGGGACTAAATATGACTAGATATAGTCAAATTGCGAGAGTTTGACGATGACTCATGCTCAAAACAAATTGTGCCAAATAAATATATGATACAATGAAAAAGCACTGATTCACAATTTTTTTTATAATCGTGTCGTATATTTATATAACCATTTTTAAGCATGTGCCACCGTCGAACTCTAGTAATTTGAAGTATACAAATGATTTCACATGGAAGCTAAGAAAAAAGTCATTTAAGATTGCTTAAGATTGGCTTAAAAGCAACTGAATTGCGTGTGTGACTTTAAGGAAGTCTAAGAATTAGGCTATAGGAATTGCCGATTTTTATGTTAATTGAGCGCTTAACCAATTAATTAATAACTTGTAATTAATAAATTTTTCTTTTCTTTTTTAGGTAAGTGACGTTTCATCTTCTCTAGTACCGTACCCTATATTCCGTAAGTAATTATTATTATTTAAATTATTGTCGGAGTTCAATTACTTTATACTTCTTAGAGATAAATTATATATGACCCCAATAGTATATATTTAATTTGTTCCTTAAGATTTTCAAGATTTACAGCGATGTACATATTTAATACGCTATATCTTTAAAAATCATATCTTTATAATAAATATAAGCCTCAATATTCAGTGTCCTTTCATCTTAAATCAACTCACATTTAGAAGTAAACTAATTTATACTACTCATTACTATAATTAAGAATATAACTACAAATAGTAAAAAAAAGGATAAATTTTCACGCTAAAAATTTAAAAGAAAACGTAAATCCGATTGTCGAGCATAATTTTCAAACAAATGTCAGTTACTACAGTATACCTCTACTTATTACTAGTATTGTTAGAACCAGGGGCCCTATTCCTGAGTCTTGCGAACAATGGTCATGATCGAACATATATGATTTATATGAGTAAGTAATAATAATTAATAATAAAATTTACCAATACTGTTTTAAAAGTGATTCGTAAAATGTTTCACACAAATAAATCAGATCTGTTCGATCACAATCATTGCTCGCAAGACTTAGGAATACGGGCCCAAGTGACACATTATTACTCTAGATAATTTCAGATAGGGTGTATTGTAACTAGATACATTTATTATTAGATATCAGTCCAGACCTTCATTAGTCTTGATACGCAATTGATAGTAATATTATATACTCGTACATAGATTCAGATAATTAGTAAAAATACGTATCTAGATACATTACAACACTGTTGAACAATGTGTGGTAAAAACTACCGAAAAATATTTAGATTTTCACCTCAAACAACCAATCCTTTGATTCTTTTAATATATTTTTTCGCATGTTACAAAATAATTTGCCCATCTATTTATACTGTATATATTTATGATGAAATTTGCAATAAATCCATCTGTAACTTTAACTTTCTCTTCATGTGGGCGCCATTACTTATTGCTAGTTACGCTGCCATTGTCCTCCATCCTCGTATGTTTCAATTTCAATACAAAATCACAGAACATGTAACCCTAAAGCCAACTGTTGCATTTACGACTATGCATGACTCATACTCTGAAAAAGGATAAAAACAATACCTTATTGACATCAATAAGTCATAGTTAAAATATAATAATATTTCTCGTTTGTTAATTTATCGTTAAACATATAAATCTAAATCAAGATAATTGGTTTCATGACGTTAAAATATGAACACTTTGAAATAATGAAGCGGGGGAATTCCATTTTGCTATAAAAGTTTTATTCTGTGTTTATAGTAACGTAGAATTTTCGCAGAAATTTTGTATCGCTTTCGTGATTTAAGACTTATCAACAACAACATAGACGTTATTTGCTTAGTTGCATAATGCTCGTATTAATATAATAGGTTAAGCTAAGGAGTACGTCTTCGGTGGATGGCAAGCTCACATGTCATTTTATGTATCGCCAAAATTTGATGAATAGTCTTGACTGACAAAGTAACTAAAATCGCTTAATGTAAGCTGTCGTACTTTCAAAAGTAATGTTGATTGAAAAAGAGTAATCAAATTTACATATGTATATATTTATAGAAATGTATTCAACTCCATTTTCTCCAATTTATTTGCAGGTAATTTACTTCCCAGTAACCGCAAAACCTTAATATTACCTTAAATACATGTAACTACTTACTGAATCGAAAATTTAGTAAAATTTTATTTAATAGAAATTCTTTATAATCGTTTAATTTTCTTGAAAACTTAGTAATTCAGAAGATAAGGTTTACAATTCTCCTAATTCTAAAAAATCCCTTTTTGTTTTATGTAAGAGTAAAAGTAGCTCACAAAAGATTTTGTATTAAATAACATTTTTTACGTAAAAAGTAACTGTTTTAATGTTTTATATAAAGGTAACTCTCACATGACTGTATTTAGGTTATCTTTTCTTTTGATATGCATACATAATACCGGTAGTTCACTCTCGTCGAGACAGGCGAGATCGAGTGTGTACTGTAGTTCTCGCCTCGTTTTGGAATGTCTCGAGTGTTCTCGCTTCGCGTTGGCTTGCCGTGGTTGATGAGCGGTATTTTATCACAAGTCAAATGAAACGAGAGGTGAGGCTAATAGCCATGTTCATTCTCGGCATATCGACAAATGTTTGGGCAAATGTCTCGCCGAGGGTTAACTGCCAGCGTTAGGTGTATATTAAATAAATCTAATCACTACACAAAAAGGCGCTGGAAATGTAATATATTTTAAAGTTCAATTGATTATGTATATACATAATCATACATTTATACGGCAACAGTATACATATATGATAGAACTATACTCCCGACGCCATCATGATAGGAAATAGGCCAACGTTAAATAAATAAAATAAAAAATGTTGAAAAATTTTGTATGTTGTAAAATATATTCATAACTCAACTTATTCGGTAGCGTTTGTGTCTTTGTACGAATATAAAATTTTCTAAACCTCATCACTTCTAAAAATTGGTAGACATCAACAACAATGTCAGATTCCCAAATCTGATTATTATGTGGGAGTTACTGACATCGATGCCACGATTGTAATAATGCCTTTATGTTTAGCTACTGGCGCCACTTATGTGCAATATGCATAAAAAACAAACAACAAAACTTGCTTCCTGATTTATTCTCAAGACAACATTCACACAGTTGTCATAGCCTTAGTAATAATCATATCAACATCAACTTCTCAAACACGAAGCTAATCCGATAGTAGGTGTTCGTTCTATCACGAATATTTATTGCATAATCGTCTTCATTCGGTTCAATTCTTGGGTTAGGCGACGTAACAATGATAAATTTATATAATTATGAATATATATTTTACACATTAGTGTTTCCGTTCATGAAAGCAAACGTAATATTTATGTTAATACGATATTTTTTTATATAATGTTACATTTTAAATACCATAAAAGTTTTATGTTAAATCTTAAATATATGTGTAGTGGTTGTTTATCTTTCTTAATTCTCAGGATATGCATTGAAACATATTTTATGTTTAATATCAAATTTATTTTGCTAAATAATAGTCACTTGTTACTCTCGTTTCTTAAGACCATATCTCAAGGCTCCTTACGGTCCATTTCTACGTCTAAACCTAAGTCAATGCAGCCTATGTGATCCAACTGATAGAACTAAAATGAAAATATTTAAGGTAGTTCCAGCGTGGTATACTATAGTCAGGACATTTACTATCGTCAGAAGTTTAAAACCTCTCAAAACGTTCATCTCCTTTATAATATTTTCGGTCACAGTAAAAAAGGTATCAAAGATTTAAAATTCCCGTTCTTTATTCTACACTACTCGAGATAATTTTGCGAGCAGCGTTGCCGGATCACCATGAAGAGAACTTGTTGGAATTAAAAGAAATATATATTTTACATTAATATATCTCAAATACAAAACGGTGAAGTGTTTTTCAATCCTAAATTATTTCAAAATCTTATCGACTTTTTTTTTTTGTTTTTTGAAAGTTTTAAATGGAAGGTGATGCTAACTTTGTTAATCAAAATTTATCGGTTAAAAATTCTGAAACTTTACGATTTATTAGTAAACGTTAAGCTTCATTCCCACTCACTGTTTTGATATTTAATTTACTGTTTTTATTTAATATTGTAATATAGATTTCAGGTTCTCGTTTTAGCATTCCTTTTCACATTTGTGTTTTAATTTAAGTTTAGGTAATTTAGTTGGTGCGTATGCATCGTTAGTAATATAAATTTTGACAGTTCTACAAAATTGTATGTGAAATAATTAAAATTGCTATTTTTAATAACAATTGGTAATTGAAATTGTTTTCTCTTCTATGTTTTTTCAAAAACTGACATAAGATTGTCACATTGTATAAATTCAAAATACTAAATTAAATTAAAGCAGTGCAGCAGTGGGAATGATACGAGGCGTGTTTTTTAAGTAAGTACCGTTTTGGAATTAAAAAAAGACGTGCAAAGATATCGCAATAATTTTATTTTTACATGAAAGCCTGTACCTTAATCTACTTTTCTACAGCCATTACAGTCTGATTCTTCATTGTATACGTTGTTTACTGAGTGTTTAAGATGCCTCCGACAATCGTGTGTCCCGCCGATTGTGAAGTACGAGTGATGGAATGGTAAGGAAATGGGTGAGAACATTTAAAGATGGCCGCACAAATGTGCATGATGAAAAAAGTCAAAACAGTTGTGATACAGTGGTTAACAAGTCAGGCGACAGAATTTTATGAGGAGGGTATTCAAAAACTGGTGCCACGTTATGACAAGTGCCTCAATATTCACGGAAATTATGTAAAAAAGTAGATTAAGGTACAGGCTTTCATGTAAAAATAAAATTATTGCGATATCTTTGCACGTCTTTTTTTAATTCCAAAACGGTACTCACTTAAAAAACACGCCTCGTACTTAATTCTTAACCTATAAATATTTTTAAAAAATCAATGGAAAAGTAGTTTCACGCTGAAACTAACTTAAGGCGCTAACATTTAAACTAAGATAATTGCTTTTATACTGAACTGTGTTTAGCTTATAACCACTGTGATTTTCTTATTACACTTTATATCATTAATATCGAATTACTCTTTTGTGAAACATATTCTTCAAACCCAAGTACGATTTGAATGCACATTATTTTTCATACATTTTGTTCTTTGTTAATATTCGTATTTTAGAAATGAGAACCACTAGTTTTACTACAGGTCGGTCTGCTGGTATTTATTAATTTATTTTGTAATTTATGAATTAAAGAAAGAATTCTAAAAATGTATATAAATCTTCATTAAGCATTATTTTAATAATAAACATTTGCAGACATTATAATAAAAATATCGTAAACACATATTGGTCATGTAGCATATCAAATGTCAAATATGTTTTCATTTCATTCCGTTTACGACTATTTTAACACTCAACGCTTACACCTTTAACCTTTTGTATACGACTATAACCAATAACTGCATAACTACTATATAAAGATGATGTACAATATGATGAAGAATATAAGTAAAGAAATAAAGAAATAAAAACTCTCATCTCATCTCATCAACTTGTCATGATGATATTTATGTTGACATTGTCAATAGTCCAAAAGAAAAATAGAAAATTTGTGGAAAACCTTTTAAAAGTTCAACAACTCATTATCATCAGTTGTCATTCTGCCTTTAAGATGTTGTCAGTCATAGATTTTCCATACTTTTTAATCTCAGAAAATAGAATTTCGTTAACAGAGTGTTGTCATCTCAATTTTAGTTTTCTGTCATTGGATTTTTCCCCTTTTTCAATAAATTCACCTCTTGTTTGGTTTGTGTATAATAAATTATCATATTTATTAAATACATATTAGTCCAGGAAATCCGTCTTTAAGACGCGTTTTGGGTAGGCAGCAATTTGTTGTTGTTTCATCATATAAAAGGGTCAACACGAGTTTAAATGTAAATTTTTGGGGTGAAAGACTTCCACAAAATTTTTGTAAAAAGCTTTTTGTAGGCAATAATATTACTTTTATACTAAAAAGGTTATAAGCAAAAATAAAACCGAAATTTTATACGAATACGAAATTGATGTGTGTTATAAAAAGACATTATTCATTTCTCCACCTTAATTCAGTTTATTATTTCGAAAATGGTTGAGTATTTCCAAAAGGTATTAATTTACATTTTTTTCAATCGTAAAATCGAATCTAATAAACTTTAGTTATGTTTCACTGGAATATTTTTTAACTAGTTATTGCCTTTTTTTTATAGAGTGCCGATTAAACATTTTTTGCACAGATAATAATTACATCAACAAATGATAACAGTCGTAAATTTGGCGCCCCTATAAAATGGTAACCCTTTGCGCTTTCGCCGACCCTGGTTATGGTATACCTTAACTTTAACCTAAAAAATGTTTTTTGTTCAATTATACTTTTGTCAAAAACCTACCACAATTAACTAACGAAAAATGTAGCCTAGGTATTTTGCTTGGTTAAGCCACAGTTATATTCGACCCTAATAAAAATGAGTGCTGAGATACACAAGTATCAACCAAGGTTTATAATAAACCACACTTAACTGTCGAATGAAAAATAAGCGCGTAAAGAACTTTCAATTCTTATTGCGGTTGCACACTGTCTTAAAATAATTTTGTTTTTGTCGTAGAAAAATAAGACAACACTTATTTTTCAAACAAAAATATATTGACCAAGAAGAGACATTGCTAACAATTTTATCTTGCGAGTGATTTGTCAATAGTGTGCTCTTCTTCATATGTTCACTTGACCCGAGCCGACTGTCTCAAGATAGTCGTGTTTTTAGTGTGCAATCACACTTATTATTGTATTTTTTCAATTCTAATCAACATGATTATAAACGCCTGCAAAACGTGGAAGTTACCTTAAATTCACGTCATATTTTACTAAAATTAAACCTTGTAGTATTTCATCAAAAAAGGTTTTTTCTAAACTATTTAAAAAACTACTTCTTATGATTTTATAATTCTTGAAAAGGGGAAGTTTTTTTTTTAAAAAATCAGTAAAATAGGTCAGAAAACGTAGTATATTAGGTAAAGCGTTAGATAAACCTTAAATACACGTAACCGTGTTTGACTGGCATAGTATAAAAATATATTACACTTAAAATAATTGAACATTTTCTATGAAGTCTAACTTCAAGTAAAAATTCCACAGTGTAAAGAAATTACTTTCTTGATTAGTATAAAATTTAATTATAGAGTTTTAAAGCAGACAGACACTTACAGTTAAATAGACGTCCCGTCCAGCCCCGAGAATCCCGTGTCCCAAATCACCCTTTTCTTTATTTCCACGAAACATACAACAAAATCAATTGAAGTAATTAAATAAAACACCACCATACTTTTACTGATTGTGAGAAATAATATATTATTTTTAATAAAAGAATTATTTGGTTTCAACAAAAGTAATATAATAAATTTCAATAATTCATTATTCTGTCACTTCATTTTAATTTGATTCTATTGTAACTCTTTCTGTTGTATTAGTTTTGTATTTATGATTTACCATTTACCACCCTTATGTATATTTATGTTGTAATTTCAATATCTATTCATTTGTTAATCATTATTTAAATATAAATAAACTTAACGATATTATAATTATAGTAATTTACCCGTTTGATGTTTATTGAATGTAAAATGTATGTAAAGGGTTTGTAATAAGTAAATTATTTATCACCACAAAATTTACGTTGACATTTCATAAATATGTAGATACTATTTATTCCCACTCCCAGATACGTTAAGCATTGTGGGTGGGATGGGAGCTGTTTCACATTTGCTATCCTGGTTTCAATAAAGAACTCTACTTTTTCCTCGACCTGATATTTAATGCAGTAATCATAATTATTCCCACCTAATGTGTTACTTTTAGTTTTACACTTAATTGTACATAATCAATATAACTTGATAACAAACAACCAAACCCAGAAAATATAACTCTGATCCGAGGATGCGATAGGGGAATGGGGAATAGGGGATAGGGTTCAAAAATGTGTAACAAATAAAATTAATTAAATCATTCATATACGAGAAGTTATGATATTTTCAAACAGTGGAGAACTGGGTCTCAAAATTTTGATTGCCAGAAGAGAAAATTCAAAAAAGTGTCATTAGCAAGCTGACAAGTATGAACTTTTATAAATAACTGATTCATCTTGAATATTTCATTCACGGTTTTCTAATATTTTTGTGGTGGCTACACAGCTTTATTGTAATATTTTGTACATAATCAGGGTGGCCACAGACCTGGAAAACCTGGAAATGCGGGAATAATCAGAGAATTTAATGCAACCTGAAAATATCAATTTTAAGAAATTGCAATCAATATCAGGGAATTTGATTGTGGTACTATTTCATAAATAGTATATTATATTTCATTTAAAATTCAAAATGAAATGAATCTGAAAATTTAAAAAGAAAACTTGTAGCTAATGAAAAAAATTAGGTGTCAAAAGAAGCTAAACTTTTAGCAGACATTCAAGTTATTGATGATCAATTTAAAAATCTTCAATAATTTTATCTATTAAATATTAAGAGTTAATTTGTTCTAGTTTATACTAGTCATTAGCTTATTTTAGTCTTACTCAATTTAAGTTACTTTTTATTAACGAGTAATAAATCGTATTTAATTAGTTATTATACGCCAACTAAGGCAATGAGATAAAAAATAAATCTGAAATAAATATATTTTTTTTTTTTAGTTTAATACCAAATTTAATTATTGGTAATTACAATATAATCAAAACTTTAAATATTTTTGTGATACGAATAAAATTTCTATATCAGGGAAAAGTACGAAAAACTACTGGAAAACCTGGAATTATCAGGAAAATTTGAAATATTTTTTTTGTGGCCACCCTGATAATGTATTAACAATAACTAATATTAAATATATGATAGTTACTGCATTGAATTATTTTTCAAACACCGTTGGTAATATTTAATTTATTTAAAATTTAAAAAATAGAAAAGAAACTATTTTGTTTATTTTAAGTTTGCCGTATTAAACCTGTACATAAGCATTTCACATCATATTTTAATTTTTGTTTAGTTGGTAGCAATGAACGAAGGATACTAGTAACCAAATCCATATAGTGTTTGTATTTTTGATCGTGGGACAAACTAACCCAAACACTTTAATAAGGTCTTCTATGTTTTCAGGTAGGATGGTGAAGTAGTGACGGGGATGAGATAGGGGATTTGAGGGGTCAGGTGATTGGCATGAAAAGTTTCAGGGTGGGGAATGATGGTGAGGGAAGGGAAAGAGTGTTTAGGGAGCAGCGCAGGATGCGGGATGTCGGGATGCGGCGCAACGCCCCGGGCATTCCAGATTCCTTAACCACGATGCCTTCTAACGCGTATCTTAAGAAACTTTGCTCCTTTAAGAATTTACCTTATGTATTTAATCTGTTCTAAATATTTATGCAAAATCTTGTCTTTATATAGACGAATTTTAAATGTTTTCTTTTTATAAGTTTATGTACTTTTGTTCTTAATTCGAATTGTCTATTATCCTTAAGGGTGTTCTCACGTGTGACGGCCTGTTTTTTAAGAATTTTTTGAGAATCTGTTTTGACGTCCAATGAAAAGATAGAACTTTGAGATTTTTATCAGTTATCTATTATTATTTAAAAAATATATAAAACAAATTTCATGTAAAAATTTTCATTAGAACGTATGCTGTACCACTCTGAAGACACCTGCCTAAAAAAAGGGCGCTGACTTCCTCCACGATTTTGGCAAATTGGCTCATCAAAAAGAATGAAAAAAGCGGCGTTTTTATCTATAGACCAAAATGCATGGAATGAACTAGAATCATTTTAAAATATTGAAAATTAGGTTTTTTGGCAGACTTTTGAAAAAAAAAGTTTCCAATTTCATGATTTTTTTTTCACTTTTTCATTTCGAAATAATTAGAAATCCTCGGAATTTTTGGAAGATTTAAGTTCATTCCGTGCGTGGTGTACATGTGCTGAGTCTATCCTATACATTTTAATTGAATCGATGAAACCGTTCTCGAGAAATTTGAAAAACACAGTTTTCAGAAAACCGCGTTTAAAGTTCCTACCACTCAACTACGTGCTCCGAACATCTGCTTCTTCTAACTGCTGTGTCTTTATAACGATTTTGAATTTTTTAAAATCACTACCAGCATATTCTACAAATGTTAAGGAATAAATTTATGCAAGAAAAGAAAATCGATTTTTTGAACTCATCATACGAGAGAACCCCCTTAATTCATAGGATTTCTAGCGCACAATTAGTGGATTTTAATAAAGATTTTCATGCTTGCAACAAGCCAATTCCAAGGTTCATTTTCTCACTCTCAAATAGAAAATGTAACACAGTCTGCAATATTCAACTTACAAGCGTAGTAGAAGCTAATTTAAGAGTTATATTTTCCCCAGATGTAGCCAGAGCGTTTCATAAAGTCATTTTCATAAACTTCTCTTATTCGGGTAGAAAGTGATGTTGAAATTAGCTTGTAGCAAGTTAACAAGTTTTAATTCAAGTACATGGTTAACTGATAATGCATTAGTCTTAAATCTGAGCCACAGACTGTTTTTTTTAATGTATAATTATAAATGGTATGACACAAACACCCTGTCCCAGATAAAAACATTTAAATTATACTTGTTATTAGAAGTTCATCATATACAATATTTTGATAGAATTTGACACATCTTTAAGATACGACTTATAAACATTCGGCCCCGTCTTGGAATGCATATAACAGCCACACTACACTAAACTACGAGCATACTTCTACTCCTCTTAACCATATATATACACAGAAATACATATAAAATAATATATATATATATATATATATATATATATATATATATATATATATGTATATAAATAAAAATATATAATCTTATCCGATATATAGTATATATACGCATATGTATATATACATTCACATATTATGCTCTTGCAAGAGAGTGAGGTTCATCTTTGAGCATTGGCCGCCCGACACATTTCCAAGAAATAGGGACGGACCGGCCACAGCGCAAAGGCTCCATGAGTCCACATATAACAGAGAGAACTACAACACACAGAGAAAACAGAATCTTTAACTAACAAACAACACAACACCGCACACTGTACACCGCCAGGCATGATGGCATAGCATGGCATTGCATTGCTGCATCACAAGCATCTCAGATCCCATAATCGTCTGTTAGTTGCTATTCTGTGTGTAGCAGAACTGGTGAGCTTATGCCATGACTGGGAAGGAACAACAACAACAACAACTGAACTACCGCTAACCATACGAATGTATAACCAAATGAATATTACTGCCTGTTCTTGCTTTTATTTCATTCCTGATGTTTTGTATCTGCTTTGATTTGATGCAAATACTTGCAACATGGGATCAATATACTTATCCTATCTACCTCGATAATTAATTATAATTTGAATAGTTCGACATCGATTGCTAACAAATTTTGAAGAGTAAAATTGAATTGATTTTTCACAAGACAAAAAACAATTAAAAATTATAACTATTTTCAGCTACTTTATATTTTAAGATCCATGTACCTGTCACTTATAGAATGAGGTGCTTTTTGTAACTAACTTCGTTCTATTGTTATACACAAAACATTCTATTTTTTAACTAAAAATACATTAAAATTCAATATTAAATTTTTGTTATTCCAATTTCATAAATTCCAAGTTTTTTATTCTAACTCAATTCCTATGTCTTAATTTCTATAGAAGTGTACTATATATGGATAAAGTGGGTTACTAGAACCTCAAATGTTCAATTATTTTTTAATAACTCCTTATATTTCAAGAGATATTAACAATTAAAAAAGTCATTTTGTCTCTTTAATTATTAAAGGGATTCAACGTTGTACACATTCCAAATACATGTGACATCACAACCGCTGCCAACCTTACAGCTCATAAATCTCTGCTATATGTATTTATATATAAAAATATCAAATATTATTTACTTCTATTTCAAGGAACAATAAAATTTCAATATTATGTCTGCCTTAGTAGGGTTAAATAAAATAAAAACTTACTATTCTTTGACTTGACTATTTCGACTACCAACAGCTACAAAACATACAATTATGGTCGACCATTTCTAGCGCTAAAACTACAATTCAAACTTTTAATTGCTATATCTCGGTCAATATTTAGATATTTAATAAAATAGACACGCCAATACACATTTAATAACATCAATTTCAATCAACAATTGAAAAATTGACCACTAAAAAATTAGGACACAAGCCCATTGGGCACACCCAAAAACTTTTTACATAATCGTCTTCTAATGATATACACTTTTAGTCTACATATGTTGAACTACCTACATTCAAAAACGATCTTAATCATTAATAGCTAATTAATCAGTATGGACTACATTTTCTAATAATTACTATGAGAGAGTAAACCTAAACCGTAAATCTAACCCTAGTATTAAGCTCTTGTTCTAAACAACCTTGTTATTAATATGATATATTACCAACACAACAAATTAAGGTTGTGTCTTATTCTGTTTGGAACCATGTGTAAAAATATCATTATATTGGCATTACCCATCTAAAATATGGAACGGAAATACCTCATTATAAATGGGTCCACCTAAAAAAAGGGTATTCTTAACCTGAATTGATGTCAGCATGTGGGGTTAATATTAATCTGTTCGTATCGCCTTACTATTGTCAAGACGTAAACCAATTATATATATAGTATGTACAGGGTCGGATTAAGATATTGTAGGCCACTTTTGGCAGTTACTCAAAACATGAATATTACCATGCAAGATATGTAATATTTTACTTATGCCAAACGCTATGATAATTATTAATCTAAATAATGGCTAATCTAAAAGCCTTAAGTATCATTTCGATTTACTGCTTTAATTTAATTTAAATTGTTTAGCATATGGCAATACGCATGGTCACAGTATCATTTTTAATTTAATTTATTTTTTAAGTTTTCTTAGTTTTTTTAGAACCTTACAAGGTCCAATGTTTTAAATTAAAAATATTAAATTAAGAAAAACTATATTATATTATAACCTCCAAAATGTGACAATCTGTCAAAATGCAGTAGAATTTATATTTAAAAAAAGTTTAATGACAGTTTTTGAAAAATATAGAAGAGAAAACTATTTAATAATTGTTATGAAAAATAGCAATTTTAATTATTTCACATACAATTTTGTCGAACTGTAAAAATTTATATTACTAACAATGCATATACACCAACTAAATTAACTTAACTTAAATTAAAACACAAATGTGAAAAAGAATGCTTAAAGGAAAACCTAAAATCTAGATTACAATATTAAATAAAAACAGTAAATTAAATATCAAAACAGTGAGTGGGAATGAGGCTTAATGCGCAGAACGTAAAAGTGTTTTTCAAGAAGGAATAAAGGAGGTTATAACACGGTACATATTAGATAATATCGTTTACGTAACAGGTACCTTTTGTTACATACTACCTGGGTTAAGTAAAAAGATATTATGTTAAATAATACATAAGTTTACGTTTAGTGTTTAGAAGAGATTATTTTACCTTTCTAATATATTTAAGAAATCTTTGTGTTTTAGTTTCTTTACTCCTTTTTTAATTGTTCAAGAATATCGTGCAGTTCAGTGCAGGCTAGACTATAATTCTGAGCCATTATAAAAGGTCCTTGAAACTTATATAAGGTTAAAGCCATAACGTCATATAATAATAATAAAAAACTAGATTAGATCAGATTCTTTATATAGATTTCTTAGAGATTGGGTCTAAATTAATTTTGTGTTATTTTATTAATATATTCTTCAATTTTTTTAATTTTACAATGTACAATATATTGAAATCGATTTTTTTTTTGTTATATTTATTTACTTATTTGCCTTGACTTTCTTTCGTCATAGCCACCATCAAACATTTTTTATACATCTTTTATAATTCAATTTTACAAATTTCTAAATATTTCAATAATTCATTAATTAATTTTGAATCACTTAACAAAAATTTAGTATTAACAGGAAAAGTTTTAATCACATCTAATATATCACTATTGAATTTTGATCTTTCTAAACTATAATTTATGCATTCAAATATAATACGATCCAAAGTTCCTTCTTCACCCCATTGACATCTATCGTCAGATTTAATATTAATTTTGTACAGGTGAGCTGGAGTTTTGCAATGATTACTTTTAATTCTGATTATAGTTGATATAATTTTGCGGGACTCATTTCTAAACCATCTCTTCTTACTTAAATTTGGATATATAAAAATTTGGAGCAATCTATACCTTACATTTGCCTTATAGCTTACATTTCAATAATTACACGGTATTGTAGAGTATAATATATTGAAATATATTGGTACAATATATTGAAATCGATTATAATTAGTGTTTTTACAATATAAATATACTCGTAGTTTAGTTAAAATCGTTTTTACTATAAATAAATTTTTACTATACTGAAAACTGTAAATGTAATAAATGTAAAATTCTGCTATCAATTTTCTGAAAGAATAGTTTTTGTCTTACCAGAAAATTAGTGCGAAAACTTTGAAGACCACTTATTTCTCTTAGAATTCCCATTTAGTACATGGTTACTTTTCAATTAAACTATCCCGTTTTGTATACCAGACCAGACCAGTATAACAACGGTACCAAAACTATCGATATTTCGTCTTCGATATTTTACATTTCATTCACACCCCTATTTTAAAGTACATACATTAATATTTAATTTTATTTACTTCCAACAAAAAATGTGATTGACTACAGTGACAGATATATAGGTTTTTCTATATGTAACCCTAATGGTACTCCACTTTTACGGTAACACTTTAAATTATTTTTCGGTTTAAATCGATTTTTCACATTAACTGTCGATTCTAAAGGGTATGGGTACACTCATGCTATTCCATGCTCGTGTAGTATTGTAACCCAATAATATACGAACTCCCAGATACGATTATCAAATACAACAAAGAAAATCAATTGTGGAAAATTTTATATCATGTATTTATTGTCATTCGTTTATTTTGGAGTTGTCAATATTTTTATTTCGACTCGAAAAATTACAACTGACATGCTGCAGAACTTTTATCACTCTTTGAAGAATACTATAAAACAAAAATAAATTTAACTTAAATTTTCTTAAATTAAAATTGAAAGATTTTCTGGAATTGTTATTAATATATTATTGATTTATAAACGGTATGTTTAGTTTGAAACATATCTGAAATTGTTCTAAGAATTTTGCTTCTAAAAATAAACCCACTTTTGATAATTTTATTATTCTAGCCAACAGTCATATAACTTCTTTATCAATGCAAACTGCTTCACAACAAATGACTCATTGAATTATTTCAGAAACACAAAACTAAAAATGGAAATATATTTTTTGTTCAATGCTATTTTTACTATAAGGAAAATAGAATTGTATTTTTGGTAAAGAGAAATCTCTTTTATAGGTATATTTTTCTTTATTTAAAAACGTAGGAATATAATCATTTGCATTACATTTTGTCTTAATTGTTAAAATCTTTTAACTTCAAAATCTATATGACAACGTTATTCAGGAGAGATTTTTAGTTTTATTAATTATAGGTAATTAATAAATATAGTTAATTTTTAAAACTAAAGAATATAGATAGTTAAATACTCTTATCATACTTACGCTAACTAAAGTGAAGACTGGACCCTGTTTTAAAAGATTTCTCCTCTGAAAATTTGTTGTAGAAAATTAAAAATTCATTCGAAATAGGACAATTTTTGAATGATAAAATTAATATTTTTTAGGAAAGCGATAGTCAAAGAATATCATGAAAGCTTCCGCTCTAAATTATTTACGGGTTCTTTTTAGGGCATCTATCAACTTTATTATTCTCACCATACTTAAAAATTAAGATTAAAAAATATTACTGTTTATAGCTGGTTCGTGAAGTACATAAAGATTCGATATTATGAAAGTTGTGAACAGAGAAAGATAAAAATGATCACTTATTAGTGGACAATTGTTTCGCGACGTGAAATACGGCTAAGAAAGAAGAATTTAAACTGTAAATAGCTAAACTATATCAAAAATTAGGAAAAATATATTCACAAGCCTTTTTCTGATCCCTAATATTTAGCATATGGAAATTCAGATGCAAAATTAGTTAATTTACCTAGTTACGTTAGATTTACATTATTTAACATCACAATTTCGCTGTCCTTATGCACGTATTAAAACAATCACTTAAATATAGGGTCTTTCAACATGAGCTATCATTTTAAATATAACATAATTTTGAACTGTCACGATACAACCGTCATTGCGATGACATTTGGGTGTTCCATTACTAACCTCAAAGTTTTGTACTTTGGATTACAATAAAAATATTATCACTTTGCACGAAAATATTGCGTTCTTCGGTTAATTTTCTGATGAAAACCTTAAAATGACAGCTCTTCTTGAAAGACTCTATATCTCATGATAACTACATATGCTTGCTTCTCTTTTAAAATAAACGTCCGATTTAAGAATTATAATTTAAACAATCCTAACAATTATATGTATATGTAAAAAACAATTTTATTAGATGTGCTTTGCTTTCCTTTTATTGTAAATTGGTAAGATTCCTGTAAATTGGGGGTGCGTATCCTGTAACAATCTCTGGAGAAATATCTATGAGACCCCCGTGGCGCTATGTTCACAGAATTCAAGTATAATAACGAAAGTTTTATATAAAATATCATCTTAACACATTATACTATATAAAACAAGCTGTTGCAGTCCGGGGTCGATGGGATATCATCACCATCAATAGTTTTATATGTAGATCTTTAGATCCATCCAACAAACCGAATTATTTCTTGAATGATGTGGAAAATTTTAAAATATCTGTTACGAGTTACTTTCTGTAAAAGATTTATACACGGTTTAAGATTGATAGTGAATAATAGGAGTATATATATCTTAAAGAGATACAAATATATCTATCTTGAATTGCACTTAAAATTTGAATTATTATGTTTTATTTGATATATGGATTTTCATATAACTATCTTTTTGAAGGTTTATATCGTTTCACACTTCGTATGCAGTTATGCAATAAGTCGTTAACTTTTCAAGCTTTTATGATGAAATTTTTTTTAAACGTAAGCCTGTTTTTTTAACAAAATTATATCGTTGACGTTTTCGTACTAGCATTGTGTTCGTACTACTAAGTTCCATTATGTCGAAGACGTGACGGCTTCGGAGGTCCTAGGCTCATCTGGTCCAAACATATTTAACCTATAAATTATTTCTGATGAGATCTTGAAATAGTAAAAATATGTCAGTTTCTAAAATCACCAGTTGCTGACATTTTTTGAGATTTTTGATTGTTTATATAACATTAAATACAGTAGCTTCCCTGCACGTGACGTCAGTACTATGGTCGTACAGGATTAGCGATTGATGGACATACCAAATATAAGTCTTTTTAGATAAATACCCAAAGTTTCATTTCGTCATTCTCGCAAGTGCAGTAATTAAAAGATAACATGAAGAGTACAAAATTTAGTTAAACACTGAATATTTATGTGATTGAAATCACACTTTTATCGATTTTAATTAATTTTGTAACTATACAGAAAAGGAAACTGCTCAATTTGTACCGAAGTATATTATGCCGGATTAAAGAGAGCTTACTATATTTTGATATTATTGCCATGTGTATATTATATGAAACACTTGAAATGCAAATATTTTTGAATGGGGCAAAACGTCGGTCACAAGTTATTGTATATTGACAATACAATTTTTAGCGTAAGATGTAATTTAGTATTATGATAATTTTTGCTTTATCTTTTCTTTAATTATTAGGTGACCACGACACTTCCAATCACGATTTACAGTAGACTGCCCACTCCTAAACACAAACATAACTTTTACGTAATATTGACAATATACGTTACGGCGTGAATTACGTGAATGTTACATAATTCACTTTAATTATGGATTGTTATTTTGATGGTACGTATCCCAGTAAACAATTTGATGAAGTGTCTTGTTTTGTGACGTTTCTTTCGCTATTGCGCTTTAATTATAGTTCGCATCTTCCTTTGTATTCCAATTTCTGTGGTTTCGCCATTTGTAGCCGATAAAATAGACATTTCATAACTCTTTTATGACAAAAAAAATCATACGCATTTTCAATATGACGGCAAAGTGACTCCAAAATGTTTACTGGGATATTAACATATAATATAGTTACCTTACCTTTTCGAAATTATCTAAAACTCTAAAATTGCATTAAACATATTTGTGTTGCCATAATTTTTTCGTAGAAACATTTTTCGAGAATTGAAAATAAATCGGCTTATGTGCTGCCGTACCAACATGCGACACCAAACATTCATATATTTTCATTCATAAGTTGATGTTATTTAAACATGAGTGTACTAAATTATGAATGAATGTTGGATGTCACACTAGTGTGTACCACATTTTATGTTCCACCAGCTATAGTTATTATTAGTAAATTATTATTGATTTTGTTTTCTTTCACAAAGTTTTTTTCCATAGATTTTTTTTTTTATAGATTCTATGGAAGAAACCTTTTTCAATATTTTATGTATGCATCTTATATATACATATTTTTTAAAAGTTATATATATGTGTGTTAGTGTCGTTGCTCCAGTCTTCGGTCTTTCAGTCTGCCTTTAATTGTGTTAGTGCGGTCAGGTATTCCGTAAATGTGTGGTCGAAATACCACAGCCTTCTCGGAAGTACGTCTCCATGCAGGGATGTATTTTCGTGGTGTAACAGTTTATAATTAATATGTGTTGGATACGTGAGGAGAAGCACATCTTTAAATAATTCAAAGCTCAGCATCTTGCAGTATTCAATACGACTGACTGGTACTACCTACCACCTTATGTGCTAAGAATAGAGATTTCAGGCACTCTCTAAGGGAGTTATAGATAAGAAAAGCTTCTGTCGAAATGTCATGGTTGTAAAACTATGTTTTAAATAGTTGCCATGAAGTTAAGTAGATAACTGTCCATGCGAGATTGTTTGTATCTAGTCACTGAACATTTTTATTATCGTTTATTATTTTTAAAAGTCGAATTTTAGATTAGATGTGATGTTATAGGGTTAAGAGTCCTCTCTCCTCCCTTTTTCACGTCTTGTTACACTTTATAGACACTCCCTCTTCGAATTTGACATATTTAATAGAGGTCTCTTTAGAATCATGTGTAACATATAATGAAAAAATTTAAGTGTTCAATCCCTAGATCTGATCCTAGAACTGATTTTATTCCTTTATAATCATAAACTTATTCGTTACATGTATTATGCCACAATACAATAAAAACTGCCAACATAGTAGGAGCTTTTCCTGATGCAAGTCTAATGTAGCACTATATAAAAAAAATTCCGTAACAGAATCAACATTTAGGATTTTCTTTATACAATAATTTTCACTGGTTTTTTATTATTTATGTCTAAAGAATTAAGGCTACCTTTTAGAACACTTTAAAGCCCGATTTTCACTCACTGTTTTTAGTTTTAATTTAAGGTTTTAACCTTAAATGTAATTTTGAACTTGTGAAATTATACGTCGTATATCAGTAATATAGATTATTTTGTAAAAATTACTATCTTTATTTAATATAAATTATTGTATTTAATATAATTAATTTTATTTCTTTATATTTTGCAAACTGAAACTTACATTTTAAGTTAAAACGTTAAATTAATACGAAAACTCAGTGAGTGGGAATGGGGTTTAAGCCAATAACTATAAAGAAAGAACCAAATGTAGGAGTTATTTCAGTAACTTTAGAAAGAGATTTTGGTGATAGAGAATTAAGAAGTTAATCCTTTCAGAAAATGCAAAGAAAAAAGGAAATGTAGAAACTTAACAAAGTGCAAAACACAAAGGAAACGCAACCTAGTAATATTTTCATCTAAAAGTTTTGTGTAAAATCTTTTGCTTTATATTTTTTTAATCCTTTCTAATAACGTCTAAATATTCTATTCTATTCTAATTTAAGAAACCTATTCTAAAGATTCTATTAATCCTATTAGCTATGATCCTATTTTATAAACGATATATATTAGGTAACATTTTTTACATAACTTTACGAGTACGTAAGGTAGCTTTAGTAAATATTTTGGTTTCTCTAAGTTTCTTAAGAAAAACTTACTTCGCGCTCCACCGTCTCGTCGATATAAAATAGATTCCTATCAAGTTCCACCCCTGTATAAATCGTTACCTGGCGTTAGGTGTTTGAAGGAATAGCGCCTCTCATTTAGAGCAAAGTGCAGTTTAGAGCGTTTCTAACTTATATTATAATTGAAAAGAATTTAGCTCCAAACCTATAGAACCCAGCATCCAACAGCAGGATCCTTCGTCTTCTGTTTAAATACTTATTTATCCTTTTTGTTGTATATATAGAATTGGGACGGCGACACTTTGAACTACAATAACGAATGGAGTTTATTATAATTCTTTGAAATATGGTTTTGTTAAAATTCTTTTATTTTTACAATAGTCAGAAGGATAACAATAGAAGTGCTGTTTAACTTTTATTTTTGTGGAAAGAATTTAGATCGGAATTTGTATTATGTTGTTTTGTTTATTACTTTCGAAATTTTATTTGCTAGATCACACATGTTTGCAAGTACACATACATGTCTGATTCCTTAATAAATGCAGAAACAATTTTCTAATGCCGGTTTCACACTAGAGAGACAGTTTAATAAAACACGAACAAAAACACCAATGTTTACACCAAAGAGACAGTTCTTAAAACATTTTTGTCTTTAAAAACTGTTTTAGTAAACAAAACACATTCCCATCTGGAATCCGTAAGATGTTGTTTTTTAGTCTGCTTGGTTTGAATACACAGTTTTGTTTTTTGTGAACATTTGCGCTTGTCACTTGTTGTTTATCATGTTTATAATTGTTATAGGACACACAGGAAAACACTAAAAACAAAACCAGTCTGTTCAGTGTGAACAGTTCTGTTTTTGAAAAACAGAACTGTTTTAAAATAAAACAAAACATGTTTTTTTTTTTTTTTTACAACATAACTGTATCTCTTGTGTGAAACCGGTATAATAATCCGGTAATTCTAATTTTTGGATATATTTTAAAGTTTAGGATCCTAATATTTCCTGTAATGTTAGTGATCCTGTTTTAGGCTAGTAGTATATATATTTTTTATATATTATTCAAAAGAATATTTAACGTTCTATAGTTTTCATTTAAATTTTTTTCTTTGCTTCTCCAAACTAATTTTTCAAACTACGCGAATGTCATCCTAATAAAGAAAGGTACGATTTTGATAGAAATAATATTTATGACTTTCTATTTTATTTGAATTGGTAATAATTTGGGGGCTTGAGATCCCATCGTCATATAAATATAAAAAAGTTCATTGACGTCAGTCCTAAGTTTATTTTAGGGGTTTCAAAGTAAATATTTTCTCACGACTGCATTAAAATTTGTTTCGTGGTGCATGATTAATAAAAGGATATTTGTTAAAAGAAATAGAAACACAATACAAATTGAAATCTTACCCAAAATAACGGTTCACTTTTATACCTTTCATTTTATGTGATATTAGTTACCTATTGATCAAATTTTATTGGTTCCTTTTTGATTTTAATCTCTTTTTACGAGAATTAGAATCCTGAAGGATTCAAGGATGCAATCCTGATGTACTAGTATAATATAATAGGGATATATTTCAATCGTGTGAAATTTTGAATTAAAATAATACAGGATTCAGAAAAATGCAGTTTGTTATTTTTGTAGCGATTTTAAAGAATAATTTTACTTCTTTTACATTCGACTTCGACCAGTTGCGAATAAAATATAATAAAAATATTAATAATTACGTATGTAGAAATTAATTAATATCATTATTTCATTAAAATGAATAAGTCAATAATATATTGTTTGAAACGAGCGACCCGTATAAGCTTTACTTTTTAAATATGTACTTCTACGTGTTAATTTAGAAGAAAGGCCATTTGACTTCTATAAGGTCTTTCAACAAGAGCGGTCATTTTAAATCCAGGAAAAACGTAACATTTCAGTGACATTTGGCAGATATTGTGTTTCAGTACTAACCTCAGAGATTATACTTTAGATTAAAAGAAATATATCAACACTTTTCACGAAAATATTACGTTTTTCTATTGATTTAAAATGACCGCTCTTGTTGAAATCCTCTATACATATATGTCTGCAAATATAGACCAATGTCTTGTAAAGGTCTAACTGCTAAACTTCTGTTTAAGATTTTTTTCTAACAATAATTTTCTTTTGCTGTTTTTCTTATAATATTTTCTAGTAACATTTCTTTTGCATTATTTTTGTAGGATTGCTGTTATGTTAATTTTGTTAATATAGAGATAATTTGTGTTTATCACCTAATCTTACATACATTTAATACATTTTTTATAGGCCTCCTTTTGGCGTGCTTTGTATAATTATCCAATATGTGTTGTATAATACGTAATGTCAATTTTCAAAATTGTATGTTTTAATCTCAAATGTTATGTTTTAATCGCAGAGCAGAAATATTTGGGTATGCCTATTTAATATTAAGTATTATCTTTATTTAATATAATTTTAAATAAACAATCTAGATCAAGTACCATTCATTTTACTTATGACATCTTCTTAACACAGGCTTTATTAACCCAGGCGATAAAAAAGAACTCAGCATTGTCATGAAATTTTGCTTACTTATAAAACAATAAATAAAACAATAGAAAACGATTATTATTAGTGGGTGAAAAGGATACTTAAAGACCTTTTATTTTAGATCTTATGTCGTCCGCCTGTTTTCAAAATATCCAAATGTGGTGATATTCTACAAATATTTTAACACATCCCTGAAACTAAGAAGTTAATTATTTCATGAAAAAAAAAACCAGAGAAAAACCATTAGTTTAAATATAATCTGTCATTCACTGCTACAATACGGTTATCTATTTGCTGCTGATTTAGGCGCCCACAATTTTGATGTAAAAAAGATAACATATACGTAGAACTACTCGTATTTGAGTATCAGGGTCTGCTGTCGGTACGGTATTCACGTCAAAAAGCCAGAACAAATATTAAGTTATACAAATTTACACAAACTTACAGGATATGAATTGTTAACTGTTGATTATGATATATTTCGTTTTAGCAGATGTTTCCAACTCCGTTACATTGTGTTAGGGATATACGATTATATGAGCAAGACAGACAGACTGCTAATAGCCTAACACGATATACGATATACGATATATTGATATCGGTACAATGCAACAACAAAGCTTAAGATACGACGAGTATCAGAAAATCTAACGCTATTCGATTTTTTCTATTTTATTTACTACCGCAAGTACATCTGCTTGTGCAGGTATGAATAATCAAATTAATAAAAAGGTTTTTTGAACTTACTGTTAAATATAGGGTGTTCAACGGGAAAGTTAAAATTATGATTAATATTTATAATATTTATGAAAAAAATTAAGTATAGAATATTTTGCATATAAGGCGGATTTTATTTTATTGAATGAAACATCCCAAGGCGCATTAAATTGTACTTGCAGCGGCCCCTGAAACAAATTAATTGGTTGAAAGTGAGGTGTGCATACATTGCAGTAAGAACTAACCAAATTGCGATTTCTTATTAATGATATTAAGATTTATGTATATGTAGAGACAGGCCCGGATTTGAGGAAGGGCAGACGGGGCTACTGCCCTGCCTGCCAATAGAGATAAAAGCAATAAATTTTTGAAAGATTTGACGAAAAATAATTAGGGGCCTCCGCTCCTTCGTTGCGTCAGGGCTTCTACACCTCTAAATCCGGCCTTGTGTAGAGACACATCCATCGTTTGATTCATTAGTGTGATTTCCCAAAAATCGTAATTTGAGTAAAATTGTATCCACTATATGATACAGTACTTGGATAACTCATAAATAGAACCAAACAAAGGTAAAAAATGCAAGTAAATTTGTCCAATACTGCTGGAATGCATGTTACTCGTAAATATCTCAAAACTCAATATTTGGAAATGTCTCACTAATGAACAAGACGATTTATACTGTAGACGTGTTTGCCTTAAGACTAATTTAATTTTGTTCTTGTCTTAGAAAGATAAAGACATTGAATAAACAGAGAAGAGAAAGAAAGAGAGAAAAACAAAATGGTAAAAATTTTGTCTTAAGACAGACTTCTGGCATGTTCTCATATCTTCCAGTATGCGGTATAAAAACCATACACACAGTATTAAAACTAATGATACTTTTTAAAGCGCTCTTTGATTTTAGATGATTTTAAAGACCTATAATGTATATTATAGACTTTTTTTAAGGTCGTGTGATAGCTTTGGGTAAAATTCAGTAGAGAAGTTTTTCAGAAATAGATCTTTAAAAATGTTCCAATGTTAACGGACGCTCTTAAATAATTACAAAATACGTCTCTAATATGTTTTATGATTGGTGACGACTAGTATTTTTAGTTTAGTGACGATCAGTATTCAATTTTAAATTTTGTACTATTTTTCAAAAAAATGTTGATCCAACTTATCCCAAATAAAATTGACAAAAGGAAAAAATTATAATTCATCTTAGCAACTAAGAAACTAATTTTTAAATAGAAGCCTGAAAATAATTAACTTATAAGTAAGTTAATTTGATTGTACATGAAAAAGGAAAAGGAAAGTTGTTAGAAGAAATTGATGTTGATACAACTTAAATCACGCTCTAACAATTAACCTGGGATTATTTAACATTTCTCCATCTATCCATTTTCAACATGAGAAATTTTTGAAACCTTTTCTCTAGATAGGATCAAGAACCCTATTGTAATGTAGATTTTTTACGGAATTTATTTTTATAAGAGCAACGAAAATCTATTTCGTTTCTCAATAAGTCCTATATGCTATAATACTCCGTATATTGTATTCGTTTGAACTAAAAAGGGAAAACGGGACCGCCGTAATTCGGTAAGGTAAGGTACCTGGTTGAAAACTGAAGGGTAGTCTTAGGTATGAGGTAGGTAGTCCTTTATTGTTTGAAGAATTGAATCCCTTTCTCCCATTCTCATCCTAATATTAATCGGAATAATAGTAAGAGTTTGTGAATAAGAACTAAAATGAGTGGTGGTGTATGAAATCAATAAATTACATATAGAGTTTTCATTAAATATTCTTGATAAATGGTTACCACGGGAATTTTAGTGTCAATGTATTTTAGAACAAGATCCCAGAGCCGCCAGACATCACTTATGTAAGATTGAGTAGTGTTAGTATGTACAATAATCGTATGCCTATCTGCTAACTTGACCAGGTGACCATTTTCCAGATAATCAAGGTTTATGTCTCACTCACTCTCATGCGCACGGATAATGCCGTCTTGCTCTTGATTATTTAGGTATTAATCATTGTACATACTAACATTACTCAATCTTACACATTTTGTTCATCAGAAATTAAGTGATGTCTGGCGGCCCTGGGATCTTGGACTATTCCGATAGAGTTTGTTGATACTGGAATCAGTGACTCTCAAGAGATATATTTCACGATAAGTTCTGATTTTAGATGTATCATAGCTCATATTTACAATATATGTATTTATCAGTTTTTTTGAACGTGGTGCGATATTTATCTTGTGGTACTAGGTGGACAAGCCAAGTATTGGCTTCGATTTTTCACTAATCAAACCTTTTACTACGTTATGTTACTTGTAATACTATCAAATACCAGTCGGCAACTTCATTAAATATTAACGCTAAACATTGATTACTATTTATATCACAAAGTTTTTATAATTACAGTAAGTTTTTTAATGCATACTAAATTAAACTTTTTATTTTTATACATATACAACATTGCTTGATGAAGGCTATTACATGTACCTATGTATTATAAATATATAATGCGAGTATATTCATGCATAGATTAATCGAAAACCGATAGAATAGACGATAGACGATAGAGAATAGAAAGGTTATTGTAGAAATATCGGTAGATGTTAACCGATAACACACAAATTAGTAAGTTCTGTTAATCGTGATTTATTTATTATGAACTTAAAGCATTTCTTTAACTGTTTCAATTTTATTGAAATGAATACACCTGTTTAATATTTATATGTTAAAGTCTTGAATATTAATTGTGTATTTAGTATACCTGTCTTATATGAGCAGTTTATAAGTCAATACAGTTAACGAATGGCAATAGTGTACCGACTCGGGCTTGTGAACCATGTCTTAATTTCTGTAGAAGTGAACTATATTGATCAAGTTGGCTACTAGGATCTTAAATATCGAATTACTTATTAAAGGCAAAATTATAGGAGATATATTAACAATTGAAATAGTTATTTTTGATTTTTTAATCATTAAAGGGATCTACAGTTATAAAAATTAAATCTGCGTGACACCCGATGATTTGTGATGTGACACCCGATGATTTGCCATCTCTTTTACACAACAGAGTACACCGCAGTATGTGTGTGATACGTCATTTATTAACTAAAACGTGCATCCCTTCAAGATTTATATTATGATTGCTGTGAAAAGATTAAAACTAAAACAATCGCGATTACTGTGACGTCATATGCAGAGCTGAAACAAGCGATTATATTGAAATTGAAAATTTACATTGTTGGATATTTAACTAAATAAAAATGCCCGTATATATATAACATATATTTCAATCAAAAATTAAAAAGCGACCCCTAAAAACATAAGTTTACAAGCCCATTAACTATTTAACAAATGATGTCTGAAAATTTATAACGAAACCTTCACAGCATTTTTAAGGATGTTGTCCTGAACATCTATAAAAATTAACCAAAATCGAGTGAATATATTTGTCTATAATTTACAAAATAAGTTCGCAATTTTACCTTTTAACCTCTTTATTTTAAGTACACATACTCGTATCTATAAATTATATTGTAATTGTTTATAAATGTATATATTCTTTTAAGTGCTAATAACTTTTAAAAGTTGATGGTTCCACTCAAATAAATATTTTAAAAAAAGTTTTGTAAACAGTAATTATTTTTTTTAATTTTATTAATTGTGTACCTTTCGGCTTTACAATCTACAATATTATATTTCCTAATACATTTCATTAATATAAAATTCAAACATAAAATGGCGAACGTTCGCCATTTTGTTTTTTCACTTAATAGTTAATGTTTTTTGCAACAGTGCATAACCTATTGAATCTAGAATAATTTTTCTAATTAGTTTTCTTTATATTTAAAATAAATCGTATTCGTCTAAAAGAGTCACATGTGTCTACTTCTCTCTATCTAATCTTGGTAATTACAGAAATTCAAATACATCTAACATTAAATTATGCAAGGAATATAAATTACAAATTGTGTATTATGTCCTAACGATGATAGACTAGAATTTGATGTAATATCAAATCAACCAACTTTGTTTAGGATAATACGTGTCAAACATACGTGTATCTTGAAGGGGTTTATAGTTTAGGAAACAGAATTTCATTTCCGTCATTCGTCAAAGTGGGTTAGTGACTTAGGTAGATTTCAAACTCACTAACTAAATCAGGGGAGTTTAAGTTTTAGGAGTAACTGACTAACTCTTTGTAGTATTACTCGAAAGTTCAATGACACCCAGGTAGAAAATTGTCTGGCGATGCATGGTACACACTAGCTTGCCATAAGCTAATTACGTATTACATTTCTACCTAAAAATTACCCTTAAATATATGTGTTTAAAACGATATGTCTCCTCTAATTGAAAGAGAGAATTCGAGTGAAAAACAGTATTAAATTCATTAAAGTTATTAAATATTTAATTTTTAGTTTAAATTATGATAGATCGGCGATGTCTCATGCTTTAAACAAGTTGTTTCGTATAAATCTACGATATAATAAAAAACCACTGCCTCACTAATTTGTTTTATATTGTATATAGAAAGGAATGAGAGAAAATTCCCTATCGTATCGTAGTTTTATATGGTTCTTATAACCTCCTAAGTATAAGTCATCGCCGAACTCTCCTAATTTGAACTATATATAGGTCTTTGCTCAATATATGTTTTAGCTTGCCTTACCTATCCGACCCCTGGACTAAAAAAATCATTTGTTAGTACATTCGCAATTTTGCTGCTTAAGTCATAAAGTAGAAATTGGGAAACATCCTTGCTGTTATGTAAAATACTAAAATATGACATAATATTTTTTTTGCTGATTTTAGCACATACCCACCAACATATTAACTTGAACATCCTGTAATGATATTAAAAAATTTATTATATTATTAGCTCTCTGTTTGAAATTTTCAAGCGACTTCCGTATATTTCAGGAACTCAAGTTTCCAGATTGTTATTGTTTACTGCGACTTGTTTATACCTATTTGCAATTATAATAATTATTTCTCCTCTTTAAAAGTTTTAAATAAGAATAATAAATGTTTAAAATTCATGTACTCGTAATTATTTTAAATTTGCATACCCAATGTGTATGTAACTGTTCAGATTTTCTTTTAATTAATGAACAAGCTTTGTTTGCATGCTAAATACCATGAGCGTCCGTAAACAATTTAACAACAGGCTTCAAAAAATCACAATCCATTCTATAGAGCATAAATATGTTAAGCCGGACACTCGCGGTCGTTCCAAACTTATGTTTGGAGTGATATCCTTCAATTTGGCATGATGGAAGTACCGTAATTGCTCGGTGTCAAGTGCTATATTTCATTTAATATAAATTGGTTACAGATTTTTTTTTAATCTAAAATTTAATGATTGATATCGTGTTGGATTGGCGTGAACCATGTGCCCCGTTTATATCTTACAACCGGACTCCTATGTGTTTGTTTATGTTCTTGGGACATTTATTGTTTGTTCTTTGCTTACTTACTGAATGCATTTATGCTAACAGTTCTGAGGTTTTGACATATTTGCATTGTATTATTTTTCTATCGTTTTATTATTTCTCCATAAAAATATTATAATTTTATAACAATATTCAAATATTCAAGACTATTGGAATGATAATAGTAAGTACTCGTATGTATGTAATATGGGTGACTTGCTTTTTGTGTTAATTAGAAGAAATTAATTAGTATTTAAATAAGAAATAAGTGTCATACTCTTAAGCAAGAAGCCAATTTATACAGGTTGGATCCAATTCAACCCAAGTAATTTTATAAGCGACGAAAGAACATGGTTTCTAATTTTTATAATTAATCTTTTAAAGAATAACACCACTTATTATTTTTATATTATTTTGTTATTCTGTAATGTTTATAAGTAAGATGGTCTTAGATATCCAAAACAGAATGAAATTGTCACAAAAAATATTTTATCTGTACATCGGATTGATTCAAAAGCAAAACTAACTTTTTACTGCCTAATAAGAGGTAAATACAGTCGTAACTAGATATTAAGGTCTCATATGTTCCAATTTTAAGAACTGTACAGTGTGAGAATATACAATAAAAATTACTATATGAAGGAAGAGGTAAAATTCCGAATTTAAACCTATAGGATTGAAAACTTCCTAGCTTCAGACTTAATAAATCCTAAGAAATTATTTCATAGACTGTACGAAATAAAACCATGCGAGTATTTGTAGATTGAATAATTATTCAATTGTTTTAATGATAAAATAATTTTACACTTTTTAATTACTTTGAACCAACATTCTTATAATAACAAGATGGTTGGGAATTATGATCTTGACAGTGTAGAAGCCCAAAACACAACTGACACGAATGCCATATCGCTGTAGCGTACAGCAGTCGTCGTATTGTAGTCATGCGCATTACTTCTATTAGAGACAACAATACATTATAATGTTGGAATGCCAACAGAGACATCTTCTTATGTTCTGTACTAATTTTGTACTGAACATAAATTGCCAGCCAGCAGAAGTAGATAAGCTCACAACTAATATCAAATTATACAATGTTACATAAAATTATTATAAACCAATTTACAAAAAATAATGTGAACTTCTTAAAACTATTATAAACAAAATTACACAAAATAACATAAACTTCTTAACTCTATGGTAGTCTACATAATTTTGTGAAAATAATATAAAACAAATTAATTACTATCCTAAATATAACAGAAACCATAATTATCAATGTAGCATACATTATCATTTGCATAATGTACACAACAATCATCAACTCAATAGTTACAATGTTATTGAAACAATTATCTTTTAACAATTCCAACAGTACAGATGTTTGTTTTACATCAATGTTGTAAACATTGCAATTAATATCTGATGGAAGTATTGTATTTGAATCAAAAATTTTATTTGTTGCTTGTTTGATTCGCACCAGCAACACTGCGCTAATAATCTCAAGCTGGGGTATTGTAAGTACCTTACTTGATGGAGCTACACTAGACTTGTAGCAAATTAAATTTGTTTTTAACTTAATATTTATAAAAATAATATTGTGTTTTAAACCTAATGTCATGATACTGGTTGATCTGTTTAATAATGTTTTATAAACCTCCAATACTGAAGGATTGCGTCTAAATCTTTTTTCCAACACATTAAATCTTTGCGGGGCAACTGAGAAAGAATCCTCCAATTCTATTTTATTTACTAGGCTGAGTAATGGCAAATCAACAGTTAAATTATTTTTAAGTGCTACTGAATTTTGAAATTTATGTTCAGCCTTTAAGTAATCCTCAGAAAACTTATCTGATTCCTCTGGGACTTTCTCAGTTGTCCAAGATTGTTTCATAACATTCTCAAGGTTTGTATATTCACAAATAGCAAGATTACATACAATATTATTATGTGAATACTTATTTTTATTATACAATTTTCTTGGAACCACATTTCCTTTATTATTATTATTGTCATGTGACATATTTTTATAATCTAAACTATACTCAATTGCAATTGCACGTCTTTCTAAAAATGAAATAAATTCTGCCATAGTAGGCAGTTCTTCTAAATTTCTTTCCATGTGGAAAGTGCGGTTAGTAACGATATCTAATTTTCTACTTAAGGCCGAGATTAAAATCATATCCCACTTGTCTACAGGCTCATCAAGATTTTTTAACGCTTGTAATTGCTGTTTTACTTGACATAAAAAAGCCCTTATATCGACTGCAGTACCTTTCTGCATGTTGGGAATATCAAGTATTATATTAATGTGATAAAAGATTAATCTCGCCTTATTTTCATACCGCGCTAACAATAAATCAATAGCCTCTTTGTATGAACTGTTCACAAGCGGCAGATTTATAATTATTGAGAGAGCCTCATCAACGAGATACTTTCTCAAATAAAAAAGTCTTTGAACATCGGACAATGATGCATTATTGTGAACCACTGCTTGGAAGAGCTCATAAAAGGGCTTAAACCTGGTTATATCCTTGCCATCGAAGGTTGGAATTTCCACCGCTGGGAGCTTCAATGGAACTAATTCAGGCCTATTAACTTCTTTTAACTTATTGATGCTAGCATTTAATTTTGCAATAATGTTAAAATACTTCTCTTCAACTTCTTCAATGTCTTCCTCATCTTGATCATCAATTTCTAAAATGCTGTACTGCGTGAGCTCGTACGATTGGAATGTAGTCATCATCTTTTCTTTTTTCACCTGCAGCACCTCCACTGTAGCGGAGTCGAGAGCCCTTGGGTCGCTGACGTAATTGTCCATCCGTGATATTGCACTTTTTGCAGCCGTCCGCGCCGATCTAAGCCTTTTCAATCCCTCCATCTTGCTTAGGTGATAGATTCGTACTTATATGATAGATGAAACGTGGATGACAAACTAATCCAGGTTAATCCAGCAACATGAGAAGTTTTTAATAGATTGGTACTTGCAGATAGTAATAATAACTTTGTACCTTCATGAGTAAAGAAGTATTTTACTCTCCTCCAGCATCCATGTATCCTCTTCCGTAATGAATAATTTTTCTTAAAATATAAACGTGTAGTAATCCAAATTATATGCGAATCCGCTTAAATCAAACGTTGCATTACCCAATCAATGGCAATTGATGACTTGCCAGGCCGCCATAGGGTAAATGTAACAAAATAGCTTGCACTTGTGCTGGTTACTATACAGATGTAACCTCAAAACACCACGAAATCACACGCGGGTACCAATGGCTTGTAAGGCCAGTTTTTTTTTTGTAGGATTTAAAACCTTCTTGAAATGTAATTGTAAAATATCCAGCTTCGCTTGTAAGGCTTCTGGAAATGTAATTGTAAAATATCCAAATCCTCCGTGAATCCGCCAAAATAGAGCGTCCCATTTACTCAATCAATGGCAATCGCCAAGGGGCAAATGTAATAAAACGCCAAAAATACAATGAAAAACATACGCGGTTAACAAACTCGAAGGATCGGCTTTGTAAGACTCGAAGGACCAGCTTCGCATGTACGAAATAAAACCATGCGAGTATTTGTAGATTGAATAATTATTCAATTGTTTTAATGATAAAATAATTTTACACTTTTTAATTACTTTGAACCAACATTCTTATAATAACAAGATGGTTGGGAATTATGATCTTGACAGTGTAGAAGCCCAAAACACAACTGACACGAATGCCATATCGCTGTAGCGTACAGCAGTCGTCGTATTGTAGTCATGCGCATTACTTCTATTAGAGACAACAATACATTATAATGTTGGAATGCCAACAGAGACATCTTCTTATGTTCTGTACTAATTTTGTACTGAACATAGACTAAAAAGAAAAACTCCTTAAGACCTAATTAGTCCAATCTAATTATTGTATTATTTGACTATCGGATATGTCATTGGACACCGTACAAGCCTATTCTACGTTACATAAATATTGCTGAATGTCTTCATAGACAGATAGAATTATATCCTTATTTAATAAAAAATAAACTATGGATATTAGGCCAATTGCTGTACTCATAGTTATCACAATAGCAGTAAATCGTTCGTACGATCCCAGTGCCTGCTACAAAGCTTGATAAACGTTATTTTTTTTTACTTTAGAATCCGATTGCGATTTCAACGACAACGTCATGTTCGCCTAAAGTTATTTTATTTTAGTTAAGTTTGATTTATTAAGTTTATATCAGTTAGGAATTCGAGCACTTTTTGAATTTCTTCTGGATTGTCTGAAAGCATGTCCTTTAATTCACCACTGATGCTGTGTTTATTTCGTTGAGTTTGATATTGTGGACAAGTTATTAGTAGATGATAGACTGTTATTTGCGTCTGGAGCTGTTGTTTTAATGCGTCAACCTCGTATGTCCTGTTCGTAGTCTGAAGATGGCTTTTTCGAATTGTCTGTTGCTCTGATAACAAGTTTCCCACTTTAATGTTATTTCTTAGAGTAATTTTTATATAATCCAATTGTAATTAAGGAAAAGGTAAAATAGATCCCAAATAGTAAATTCCCAAAACCCAACAAGTTTATGCAAATAAAGGACAAGTAAAAACAATTATCTAAGTTGTTAATATACGTCATAAAATAAAAGTGTATCAGCACTTAAAAGCTTCCCAGGCAGTTGACAATTACGTTATGTCCAAGTTTAATGACGAAACAATTTTCTAACGAAAACAAACAAGCATAGTTTAAATAAAAATCTAACAATAATTAAGACAAATCCTGTTTAACTGTTTATGCACCGTAAATGCAATCCTGCACTTTTACTCATAAATTGTTTCGGTTGTTAGTTTCTAATTTAACAGCATGCATAACATGAGGGCACTAACATTGCCTATTAGCTATTATTTTGCTGTTATTTTACTAAATAAAATTCTGTTGTACAAGTATAAGGGTATCGTGCAATTGTTTGTTACTTAAGTAACAGTTATCTAAATAATATATCATTGTCATTTACAAAACCTAAGAAAGCATTTATACGTAGTAAATGGCACGAAAACACCTGCGGTGTCAAATTAATTATTTAAAATTGTCGGCATTATGTGTTGTTAGCCGTTATTAACTCAGCTATGTAGAGAAAGTGTGTAAATTTATGTAGAGGAAGTGTTGATGACATTCTATTCCTAAACTGACAAATTTGTCTATGATCGGACTTTTTTACAAACAACTTAATTAATTTTTCGTCACTATTAGCTTAAGGGGTCTTCTCACTTTGCAAATTTTAAAAAATCGATTTTTTTTTTTTTTGTAATTTTGAAAGTACATATCATCAAAAATGTTATATCAAAATTTCATAAAGATCGGACAAGTCTAACTACATTTTTAGGCGACCGTTAGGTGACTACCTCAGAACACCCGGCTTTAAAAGAGCAAACTTTAAACGCTTTTATCTGAACACAAGGTTTTTCAGTTGATGAATAGGCCTTGTTGATGAAATTTCGGAAACTATCCGGCCGATTGTCATGAAATTTAAATGACATATTCTTCATAGTTATGGCTATAGCGCATACCATCAGATTTTTAAAATTTTGATTTGAAGTATTTTTTTTTTACAAAAAACTACAAAAAACTGCAAAAAAACGCGTTTTTTTTGGTACTTTTTCAAAAAACGTGCGCCATTTTGTTATTTTCGCGAATATCAAAAATCTTTTGGTATGCGCTATAGCCACTGATATACTGAATCTAAAACTGTTTTATTTTTTTGTTTTAAATGACCTGTCTCGGAGATACCATCAACAAGCCACGAACATTACATTTCTACACGAGTTTTTCGATGCTACTTTTTTGTTATAATAATTGTTCAAAAAAATAATAAAAAAAAAATTTTCTTGTACTTGAAAGATGTGTTTATTACATAGGATCCATTTTATCCCATAATTTTGTGCAAAAAGGCTCGAAAAAAAATTGCGAAAATAGCCTATTTTCGAGGTGCCTAAAGTGAGAAGACCCCTTAATTCACAATTTGACAATCAGCTATCAAATGACACTTCCAGTTTTTCCAATTTCTTTGGCAAATTTTTCTTTCATTTTTTTTTTCTCTAAAATCTTATTCAGACTATTACGAACATTTCAAATAAAAAATTAACCAAATCGTTCCAGTCGTTCTCAAGTGATATGCTTACCAACAAACAACATTTCATTTTTATTTATATAGATAGATCCTTGATCTCCACATTCATAGGCGCATCGGGAAAGTGCATGCTCAGATTTTGCAAGTAGAGGAGGACACTAGCAAGACGTTGAAACAATTCTTTAAAAATAAAAAAAAAATTCTTAATTTTTTTAATGTATTTTCTTTCATGGGCAGGGGGTGCTTATCCACCCCCTAGTACTATCTTCCACCGCCCATGGTCACTTTCAATTGTCATAATTTGAAAAGATTAATCTACTATTAAAAATTAATTAATTTAATAGTAGAAAGAATTGGCATATTTCTATTGATGCTATAAAAACACTAATTGAGTACTAATAAAAATAGCATCTCAAATAAGAGTGCTATAAAATGTCAAATAATCTAACGATTAACATAATGTGGTATATTTTATTGGTGATATGTACGCATTATTTACCTTCTTGTTTGATTTCAACGTTTTATATACTATTTTGTTGAGTTTTACGATTTTTTTAGTGCAAATTAGTTAACATGAAAGTTCCAATATATTAAAATTGTTAAATACAAGGTGTTATTAATGAAAAAGTGTCTAAATGTTATATATTATATGAATCGTTCACAGTTAAGTTCAATTTTAATTTTTTCCAGAGTTTTGTACATTTTGATGTAATAAACAATATTCTTTTTAGTTATTAAAGGATTAATCACTTCTTTTTATAGCTTCCTAATAATATTATGTCCTTCAATGTATTAAAAAACATTGAGTTTATATCGATTTATTCATTTTCATCAAATAAGTCGTGTATATGAAAAACGTAGTACCAACAATAAAGTACTAGCTTATATAAAACACTATCTACTTATTTTATTTTGATTTTAATAATAAAGAAAACATTTATAAAATATTAAAATAAGAGGTTGCACTTTAAAATGTATAAATATAACAAACAGGTGTAAACAAGCAATTGGTAGTCCTGCAATTGATTAAATACATGAGAACTAGTGTTTCGTTATCAAATATTATTTATTTTATCTATGTCTATATAATTCATTCTCCGAATACTACACATCTTTAAGTGCAAAGCAAACCTTGTATAATAGACGACTGATAGAAAATAAATAATCAAATTTACAAATATTTTCCTGGTCAGTTTCAAATCTATCAAGGAAACTACTGAATTATAAACTCGTATTTTCTTTGTAACTGTGTCATCGTTTGCTTTTACAACGAATATTTGTATTTATTACCTTCGTACTATTTTCCGAAATCGATAAGGCATATCATAAGTAGTACATTCACAAAACTTCACGAGGAATTTTTTAATATTTTCTTTCTCATACCTATTTACCGACTCTACTATGGTAAAAATCAAAAGCCTTTATAGTCTAAAACGAACATAAATAAACAATAGCGTCTCTTTTGTTCGCCCAGAGCCAAATATAAAGAATTAATCTGACTTTTATTATACTGACTATATTTTTTAAACATACAAAAGTGGTTGAATGAATTCGTACGAACTACAAAGGATGCCGATGTCTGTGCAATAAGTTTCTATCAATTTTATTTTGAACTATGTTATAATAAATTTACTGGACTATTGTTGAGAATATCCACGTGTACTATCACAACATGAAACGTAATATAAACACACACATACATAGATTGTGTGATACTGTCAAAAATGTCAACAAATAAGAACTCACACTAAACAAGCGGATACACGAGTACACGGGAACACGGGATACACGTGATGCAGGAGATTCAGGAGACGAAACGAGAAAAAACGAAACAACAATTCCACTTAATATGATACCGTGATATAATAATATAACTTACTGAATGTGTAGACTGTTAGAGAACAATGTGTGATTCGAGTTGTTAAATGTCATAGCAACTACTACAGACATCGTATTACAGATAAGATGCATCAAGGAACGAAAGGAAGAGATACAGTGAATTTTATCTTTATTCCAAATATGACTTATAAGTATATCTAAATTTAGTATCATTACTTTAAACCTCATTCCCACTCGGTGTTTTGATATTTAATTTACTGTTGTTATTTAATATTGTAATCTAGATTTCAGGTTTTGGTTTAGGCATTCCTTTTTACATTTGTGTTTTAATTTAAGTTTAGTTAATTTAGTTGGTGCGTATGCATCGTTAGTAATATAAATTTTCACAGTTCGATTTTAATAACAACTAGTAATAGAAATTGTTTTCACTTTTATATTTTTCAAAAACTGACATTAATGTTCTTTTAAATATAAATCCTACTGCACTTTAACCTTTAAACCTTATTTTGTTATTTAAACCTTAAATAAACGTAATTGTATTTAGCGGGCAATTACTATGTATTTATTACTTAAGTAGTGCGATAATATCTTTAACTGATCGGACACGCAATTAAAATATAAAATTAATTAAACATATAAACTTAAAGTCGATTGAGAAATTGAACAACTTCTAGAAAAATGTTTTTGTGTTCGATTACTAACTTGTACTTTGGTTTAAAATAAAAATATCTTCATTTTTCAGGAACATAATACGTTTTTCTGTTATCCTACGCCCGGGTTGAAATTGAATTGCAGTGCAAGTTTCTTACTTGTAAGCTTACTTCAAGCTAATTGAAATTATTCTACATTGCGTTAATTTATTCTAAATGTTAAATGAATGTACAACATATTGTAATCAAATATAAATTAAATTGAAAAACTGTTTCGGTCAAGACGCTTTCTTGCATAAAAATTCATCTTCTTTCAACATTGTGCCAGCTTATAAAGTTAGTGTTTTTTTTAAATTATTGTGGCAGTGACAAACCCTAATTGTCTCGTAGCAGATTTTCCGACTCATATATTCTAGAAGCTTTATTAGTAACAGTCTGTTACTTTTTCATTACTAAGTAATAGAATATAAAAGAAAAAAGGTTCAGATTAAATACTTATGCATATATTCACATAATATGTTATTTAAATATATTAGACAGTGTCGAATTCACATAATAAAGCCCCATTAATCTATTTATATCATTACATTGTCCCCGCAAAGAAGATCCCCAAATCCTAAAAGCAAACATTTATGTAACAATACAACAGCGCACATTTATATTTATTTTTTTATTTCAATTGTTGTAAATTTAACAAATGTGTTTTCTTTTAAATCATTACAAGAATTATCATTATTTTTTTATAATAGGTTACCTGCATGACTCAGTTTCAGTGTTGGATTATTTTGTTATTTATAATGGAAATGGAATGCATTAAAAGATATTGATTGTGACTAAATGTCCCCTAGTTCTAGTCCATTTACTTTTTGGGGGCCATTTCAGAGTTTGAAACGCCATACGTGGATTAACTGTAGATGAAATCATTCGAACTAACCTACCTTAACAATAGGGACAGTCCCATATGCGCCCCATACACGCATGTAGCTCTACAGTTTTAACATAAAAATATTTACCGTTTACATAAAAATTATGTTTATATATAATAATAATAAAATTGTTATTTGACATAAACTTACGTTTTCTGGCATATATAGAACTTTTTATGCAATGTTACATATTAAAGTAATATGTTACCATAAGATATTATGTTATTATGCATTTATTTAATGTAAACATCGCTGAAGAATTATATTAAACTTAGGCAAAATATAAAACGTAAGGTAAAATATATTACATTATATAACACATGAATTTATTTTTTGAACTATAAAATATTATCAATTTATCTTTTTATAAATATTTTGTTATGTACAAGAATATTTTTTGATGATTAGAGTGAGAAGGTGCGCCGGGAGCGAAGGTGAAATGGAATACTCTGTAAAAGAAAATACACAGAAAAAAATTAAGAATTGAATAACACCTTGTCAATGAATTCAGTGTCCTCCTATACCCTGCTCCTATGAACTCTTAGTCTGATGCAGAACCTCCCTGATGCAGATGCACCTCTCTGAACGTAATCCTGCCAACTCCCATGATTGGAGTGATGATATATTTTACATTCATTTTACTAATTTGATTTTTCTTTTCTAGGTATGTATTGCTTTATCTACTGAAACCTTCTTGACTTCTGAATGGTATGAAACTATATTTTATAAACTTTTATTTCTAATTTATAAATAATATTTTTTTCTTTCTATTATTATATGTAAACTAAACACTGTCTTTAACATGAGTGCAATAAAGAAATAATTGATGCGCGTTGTAAAGTCGTGATTTTCTAGACACTAGGTTATGTAAGGAAGCGATTAAAAGTAGTTCACTTTCAACATCCTTATATACTACAATTCAGCCTGCGTATATTTGTGCTCGGATAACCCAAGAAGTAGCCGGTCGATTAACTTGAAATTTTGAATTCAAATACGCGCATGTTTTCGAAAATCTAATTCATTTCTTTGCTATTTTCTAATTCATTTCTTATCAGACAACATTTCTACACAGAGAAGCTGATATTTTATTAAAAAACTTGATTTAATTTTTTTTACAGGACAATATTTACCATATTTTCAATCATATCAGTTTTTCAAAATAATCGTAAGAAAATTAATATCATTGTTATACTCGTATCACAAAACATCCGTATTTTTTCTATGCTAACAATCAAAATTTAAAAATGTAGTACCACTAGGAGTATTAAAACTTCTTCTACGTATAAAGGACTTTATTAAATATACATATTTAAATTTTTAAGATGATCGTAAGGGAAGTGATTTTCTTGTGAACATCCTTAAGCCGAATATTTTACATCCATTAAATTTAAAAATCATTTTTGATGAACTCAGAATACAATTTTTTTTATTGATCCCAGACACTTCCCCGTTCTATTTTCTGGTTAATTTGCATATGAATCATTGTCTAATTAGATTTCCTTGTTGTATAAATCTTAATTCTCTCGGTTTTATATAATAGTGAGTTTCCATTAATATTTAAACAATCTCTTTTTGTTATACCACTACGAGGGACTGACTATCATCATATTCTTACAAAGTTAGGGTCCCCTTAAAGTAGATTCTCTAACATTTTTCCGGTTACGAAGCGGAATGTATTCTAAACATTTCAAGTTACACGACACCTTTATAATAAAAAATAATCAAAACATTTGAATAATTTTGAATCATCATTCTTATAAATATTGTACCTTAGCTCTAAAGTATAGCAGGTACAAATATGAAAGAAAAAATATCCGGTGGTGAAAGTGACAAAAACCCATTAGAAAGTGTCATCAATTATGTTAGGATAAGTATTAGGGTGGGTTCAACGTTCACCGTTCATCGTTCAAACTTTATATTATCTAACATTAATGCATTCATTGCTGGTAATCTAGTTACAAGTTGTACAGGGTGTTTCTTCGTGAATCTCATTAAATTAAATGGATGTAGCAATTTACTGGAAATTATTGTTATTTTTCATCACAGAATGTTGACATTCTCGTACTCTAATATTATTCATATATGTATGCGTATGTTAGTTATATAGACTACCACAAGGATGGCGAACCTATTTCTGGGAGAACCCCAGTGGTTTTCAGACAATCATGACGTAACAGGCGTGAAATTGGCATATCAGTAATTTTGTAGATATTATTTGTGTAATATTCCTATATTTCTATGTTGGATAGAAGATTATATTATCCAGTTAAAGTCACCATAGATAGATAGAAAATTAAATCAAGCGATGGATTCTTGTCTTGTAATCTTGTGAAGTTGAGTTACTTGTACCAAACCAAATTTTTATTTTTTCGGTTTTTTGCCTTTAATCTTAAAAAGCAAGATAAATAAATATTAATATTTTGAAGAATTATTTAATTAAATGTAACTTTTTTTTAAAGATTTATACATATCAAAAATTTAAAACTGTCGCCCTCGTCCAAATTAGTTGTATCTAGTCAAAGCGTTCTTCGGGACTTAGTTTTACTTGTCTATTGATTAATTCATTTGGAACTAAGTGTGTGGTGAACTCTATGTCTGTGTACTGTCTTTGAAATTTGAATTTGCCGTCCACTTTAGTTGTCATACGAGGAAAGAGCGTCAATATGTCCTTTTGAAATTCGAGGTAGCTAACATATGCATTAAATTAAAAATGTTAAACATAAATTAATAAAAATGTTTGTAATTATTTATAAATATACGTATAATTTTCCAGATGATACATTGTCTTCTAGTTCGATCTCTAAATCAGTTCTCAAACCTCTATTTTTCGTTAAGTTAACTAGGAGTTCCGTTTTATTTATTGTTTATATGTAATACAAAATCTTAATCTATTAGGCGCCCCTCACTTAAAACCGAAATTATTCTGTTTGTCATTAGAAGAAAGAAGAAGAAAGTATTCGGTTATTACAAAATAATGTACAAAAATATACAAAAAAAGAATTTGTTTCTATAAAAATATAATTATTTCAGTCTACATAAAAATTTCGCATTACTTCTGGGATACCCAGTACTATTCAACAGTAATAACAAATAATATGTACAAAAGGATTTAAAAGGGGTGTCTGTCTCGTTTAACGCTCGTTCGCGTAACCATTCCATGACCTATCCTAATATATCTTTTTACAATTTAAACATGTTCTTTTTATAATACAAACATACAAATTCAAAACCTTTCATAAAGCCATGCTGCAATAAAAGCAGCCATTGCATAACATACACAACATAATATAGTATGTGTGTGTGACCCTAATCTATACAAGGTCATATATTTTTGTGAGAAATCTATCTCCAGAAAAAAAAAATGGAACCCAAAATTATCCGTGGGAAAGAAATGACAAATTTTTTTTTAATATAAATATTTTTACTTACACTTGAGTGTTAAATATTTTTTAAAAGTAGAAAAGATATATATTTACGAGTATATAAGTATATACATGGGTTAAATATAGGTTAATGTTGTAATGAGAATGCTAATTTTGATCATAATTAATTAATTAATTATAACAAATAACTATAATTAATATAAATGACTTAAATATTTAAATTATAAGTAATAATGATTTTCTAAAGTTTGTAAAGAAATATTTAATATCAGTATGTACACTTTCATTTTTTTTTTTTGTAAAAAGTCTTTTTGTTCGTTTATTTGGCTTTGTCATCAGGGTGAAATTGATATAGTAAGGAGATAGACAGAAGGAGAGGACAATGATTAGCTAAAGAGCAAACCCTTAAGCCCGTTGATGGAATTTATCATTAGTGGACTTTCTGCTTATATGTATAAGTAGATATAATAATAGTTTTACGCTTTTGAAAATTAACTAATCTGTAACAGTAAAAATAACTATGTGAGGATAGTACTTGGGTGCTGTTATTTTAAATTTCGCCAATTTTGCGGTGACATTTGGCAGATATCGTGTTTCATAAAGCCTCATTTCCTCTCACTGATTTGATATTTATTTTACGTTTTTATTTAATATTTTAATCTAGATTTCAGGTTTTTAGAAATTTAAAATTTTGACAGTTCGACAGTTGGATAAAATTGAATGTGAAATAATTAAAATTTATGTTTTTAATAACAATTAGTAATACAAATTGTTTTGTTTTTACTTTTTTATTTTTGACAAACTGACATTAAACTTCTTTTCAAAATAAATCCTGCTACATTTTTCAGATTGTCACATTTTGGAGGTTATAATATAATACAGCTTTTTTTAATTTAGAAACAAAATTAAAACAGTGAGTGGCAATGATACTTAATTCAAGATAAGCCTCAACTTAATTTGCAAGTCTCTCATACGAGTATAATATACTTTTAATAATTACATAAAATAAAAACACACACAGCTTATTTCGATACTCTCATACATCAAATATAAGTTTACGTAGATGTTCACTTTAATTGGTATTAGTTCAACAATTATAGCTATAATTGAATATACAGTTTAGTTTCTTACAAACTCTTAATTTCTTATGTTTTCTTTCCTTCCATGAAACTCACTTCTTACATCTTACTTTATTTCTCCATTAAGTTTATCTACTAGTACTAGTATATGTCTGAACTGATCTAAATTATATAACATCATACTGATTCGGGCCTGTTACACGTCAAGTTAGATTCCCTACGCATTTCGTGTATTTCACCCCTATCTCAAACCCTATGACCATCCCCATGTTCCTAGTTCCTTTGCCACCCCATTTTGTTCACTTTCGTATAACACCCTCTTACGTCTCACATTCTCTTCCTGGTTTTCTAGTTATTCCTGTTTCATGTTAGATTGTGACTATGGTGAAAATATTAAATCTTTAAAGAAGAATTTTGAGAGTACGTTTTCTATATCCTACTTAGTTTTTAGGCTATGCTAAGTTTTGTTATATAATTATAGTCCAAATCACGATAGTTCGGCTTCGACTTATACTTAAAAGAGGTTATAAGAACGGTATAAATCTATAATTTTGTAATCTATAAGTTATATCGGCAGTTTATACCTCACAACTTGTTTAAAATATGAGTCGCTACCGAACTCTCGTAATTTGAACTATATTTAATTACTCTACATTGATAAATATTTAACACAATACAAATTTAATAGAGAAATGCGTATTAAAATTAAGAATTCGTTATTACTTTTTTTAAGATGAATTTTTGTCTGAATTTGTTATGAAAACTAATATATTTGGATCTTAATTTTTTTAAGAGTGCTTGTTCATTAATTTACAAATATTTACGTTTTTTGGTGGTTGTTTCCCGTAGAATTTAAACAAATCCTAAAAGTTTTCCCATGCGTTTCTTTTGCAGAAACTTTTCGCAACTACATACTGCACATAATGTAACACTATAAGCGGTCTCAACTTAAATTAATAATGTTTCAATAGGAGATGACTGTTTTGTTTTATGAATAAATCGTAAAATAATTGGATAATTTCTTATTTTTTTAATTTATTATAAAGCTAATACATCGTACTTATTTGTGAGATATAAAAATGTTGAAATATTCGCTTCTAGCATACAACCATTCCTTTGGCAATGTTTTTTGTATCTTTTACACATGCAATTGCTTTTAGATCGGTAAAAGATCCACGGGGTAATAGATTTTTATTCCGATAGAATTTCATTTTTAAAAAATCCCAACAGTAAATACATATATTAACTTAAACCACACTGATAAAAATAAACGACAAGGAATAATTAAAACATTGTTTTAATTATTAATTTACTCGAATTCATTGGAATCATTGGTAGTATATATAAAATTCCTAATGTATCTAGACTTTAGGTAGTTTACTAGTAGCAATCTAGCAAAAGTATAGCTTAATATTAGGTATAAACATTACATACATACAGGATATTATTTGATTTTTTTCGGAGATTGTACTCAGTACATGTAAGCTTTAATATAGCTATGCACATTAAATACAATCATATTGTAGATGAATAATATGGCAACGCTACCCACTGCAATGCAAGTTATATATTCCCAGATAGAAAATGAATCATAAGTTAATTTTGCACTGCAAGACAGTTTCTATATAAGAAGTAGGAACTATAAACAGCATTTCAAGACAAATTTCTATCTGGGTATTACAACGCAAATCATGACAAGTTGTAATGATACATTTCCAATACATTGGAAATACATTTCCAAGTTGCGAAATATCAACGTAAAACCTTTACATATTTTTTGTTAACTGGTCAAACAGTCAAAAAAACATTCAAAACTTTTTTTATTCATTGTTCTAGAATATGTCGGTTTATTCTTTAAATCTGTAGAATGTTTCCTTCATGTTAATTGATAATTCATCTCGCTTCACAGCTGGTCAAAACATTTCAAATGTTACATATTTAAATTTATTAAAATTTTGTTGAAAAATGAACTAGCTTAACATGTCTCAATACTTAATTATTGAAGAGGAGTGTTAATTAAAAATATAGCGCAAAATTTAGTCTTCCCTTTTGATCTTGACGATAAAGAAGAAAAGTGAATGATAAAGAATAGGGAGAGACTAGTTCTTTCAATCTTTTCTCCATATGTTTTATAAAAGGAAATAACCTATGCGTGTTAAACTCGATAAAAACTTCTTCATAAATATAGCCTGTCAGTCAACATTATGGTGGGATCATCGCAGACGGTATAATTATGATATTTATATTTAGATAAATGCAAAAATAACAGAGGATCAAAGTCCATTGCATTTGTTGTTGAGATACGAGTATTTATTCATTCAATCAACCATATTGTGTTTAATAAAATATTAATTTACTAATTAACTACTCTAGTTTGTAATTTAAATATAATTAACAATAACTAGAATATATAGTTTATTTAAAATGCTGTTAGGTCTAAAAATATACTCAATAAAATTTGAAACAGTAACATAACATTAAGCTCTCTCGCAATGCGTCGCTTTCCCTATGTTGGTTTGGGTGGGGGCGGTGGGGTTGCGGATGCCTCGATACCTCCGTCGTTCAGTGGGCGAGGGTAGGGGTGGGGTTGGGCGGTATCGATCGACTTGCATCGGGTAAGTCGGAACAGCCCGTGCGTTAGACTGCGTGAAAAGCCGTCTCACTCTCTTTCCATTTACTCTCAAATATATATACACCCACACACATATATATTTCCGCTTAAGATGGTGGATAGCTTTTATCATTTCGAGCTTCGATTATTTTCGACATAGGTCAGTTAAAACAACATTTGGGAAAGGTGTTTGTATTGATCTTTAATGCGGAATACATCTATGATTTTTATGATTTCTTCTTCTTCTCATTCTTCTTCTTCTTTGCTGTCGTATAAAACGTAAATGATTTGTTTTATGATGCTTATGTTGCCCTTAAAGAGGATCTATCAAGACTTACACCCTTGCGATTGTAGATTACAGGAAAGATAACTTTAAGATTCAAGTAAATTGGTTTCTAACGGCTAGAGGTTATTTCGGAGGCTAATAGATACAATAAGAACATATATTATATTTCAACCCTTGTAGAAGCTTTCTAAATGTTTAGGTAAATATTCGGAAATTTGTGTATATTCTGTACTAATGTTTCTAAAGTTTGTTTAAAATAATTTTATTGTTATATTACATACTAATAACATCTGTGAATTACTCGATAAACACAAAATTAATGACATTTGATTTAAACTATAGACCTAGTATTAATTTTATTTAAAAAGATTAAAGTTTTCTCTAACAAATATTTGAAAAAGATCCTTTTAAACTTTATTAATTGTTAAAGTATTCTTAAGATTTTAATAATCCCAAATAGGTAGTTTCTTCAACATTATATTTAGATGACATTTTTTTACGTAAAAGTTATGTTTTTATATTAAATAAACCTTTAATATATGTAAGTATGTTTATGGAGAAACTACTAAAGTTGGTGTTATGATATTATGAATAATTTCATTCAAATTAACCTTAAGAATTTCTTTTGGTTCAAATTAATTATCAAAGCTATAAGAAATAAGAAGAAATATATTATCCAAGACGGCTTAAAAATAATTATGATAACTATAAAATTATTATTTTTTTAAATCAGCATATCAATTGACTGAAATTAACTATTTTTTCTTCTGACAAACATTTCTTTTCCTTATTTAACTATGTAATCAATGAGGCATGGGCATCTGAAACATTGGACTCTTTGAAACTAACAGCCACCAATTTTATTGAATGAATCGTAGAAGAAAAGGGTAGTGGGAGTGAAAGGTAGTTTTATTATGAAATGAATGTACTATGGTTGGAATAAACTCAGTTATTTTCACGGTAGATCCTTAGATATTATTTCATACGTCTTCCCTAACTCTTCTCATTCCTTCCATGTTTCACACGTTAAATTCAAAGCGTTTGATACGAGTCATACCAACCTGTTTATCTTTAGATTTGTAACAGATTATGCCCGTTTAACACCAGAGAGACAGTTCAATAAAACACGAACAAAAACTTGATTTTCTGAACAAAAACACCAATGTTTACACCAAAGAGACAGTTCTTAAAACATTTTTGCCTTTTGTTGCTGTTTTAGTAAACAAAACACATTCTCATCTGCAGTTGGTAATACCAAAGGAAAACAAACGCTTGTTGTTGTTTTTTTTAGTCTGCTTTGGTTTTGTTTTTAGTAAAGATTTGCGCTTGTCAGTTATTGTTTATCATGTTTATTTCTTTTATGGGACACACAGGAAAACACTAAAAACAAAACCAGACTGTTCAGTCTGTTTTCGAAAAACAGAACTGTTTTAAAATAAAACAAAACATGTTTTTCAGATCCCTTATATTAATTTGCATAATATACAAGTGCATTTGTTTTGTAAAATTCTATTAATTTTAATACATTCTTTAATAAACATTATAATTAATATACCTGATTCTTACATTTATTTGCTTATTATTACAGTGTAGTATTATTATTAAAAAGCACAATAATCATATCATTACGTAAAATATTTATAAAGTTGTTAAAATATACGTTTATGTACTTAAAGTGTATACGGCTACTTTTAAATTGTTTAAGTGATTCACTTAAGTATGCACACGCAAAGAATATCAACCCTATAATTTTTTATTATATAATATTTTATTACATTTAATTTGTATAATATTTCTTATCTTTAAATAATTAATATTATATACATATTTAATATAACTTGTCCGATTACTGTTTTGCATGTAATACTTTAGCGGCGTTTACTCGTTTTGACTTTAATGATAAAAACCTACCCCATTTTCCTGGTTTCGACCACTTATACAGTGTATATATATAAAATAATACATTTTATTTGACAGAAGTTGCCACAAATGTGTATACAAGCTTATGGATGTATGTATTAGGTTAAATGTTTGTATGCGTAAGAAGCTTATACAACCGATCGTTTTGTAGCGGTCATTCAAAAGCTAGCCGTTATCTTGAATTCCAATTCAGACATTTAGGGGATGTTATTTTAAAGTGATAATATTTGACTTTCTGGTTTATAAATAATATTCATATGAGCATTTTTAAATTTATTTAATCATATTTTGGAATATAGTATTTTTCTAAGCGATTTTATTATTTTTTACCAAATTAATTAACTGTTCGAAATCAGTACTTGACATTGTTATAAAAAGTTGTGAAAAGAGGATCTCAATTCTCCATTTATTTAACCCAATCTCGTTAGTACTTAAATCATACAATAATTCTTCTGTGCCACAATGAACTCTCCTTTTCAATAGAGAACTGACCCAATATTTCCGTTTTTTTCTAATTGGTATGTCATGTTCGTCGGACTTTTTTATAGGACACACAGAAAAACATTAGAAACAAAACCAGTCTATTCAATGTGAACAGTCTGTTTTCGAAAAACTGAACTGTTTCAAAATAAAACAAAACTGTCTCTTTGATATACAACCGGCATAACACACTTATTTCTTAAAAATAAATATAGAAATGATATCTGCGACAAATGTACACTAGATAGAATTGTCACAGATTCCACTATCAGTACACTAGATAGAATCCTAGATTAACAAAGATTACATTTAAGAAAGCGATGTGGCAACAACGCTTTTATATTACTACGAAATATTCGTTTAATGAAGACGACGCTGTGTTACTGAACGCAAACTTGATGTGCAATACCCCTAAAGCTATGTTGTCACGATCATATCTGTATTACTATGGATGTATGTGTATAAATACATATCAATGCTATTTGGTTGTGTGTGAAAATAATAAGACTCCACTTGCACAAAAGTTTTCAACTGGGACTAACCGCTTCGATTATCTTATATTCGTAGTGCACTAAGCTTATACTTTTGAGATTTATTTAAGAACATTTTCAATAGATTAAACAATTAGCACTTAAAACAATATATACATTTACAACTTATAGACACGAGTATCAGTACTTAAAATAAAGAGATTAAATTTGTTTTATTGATAAAGTCAATAAGGTTTTTCAGACTTTCCTTGCTTGCAAATATCAGCCTATATTCCTTAAGCATATTACATTCTTGTCTGTGCGACGAGTACCTTGAGCATCGAAGAATTATATGCTTTACCGTTAGTGGGCTGTTACATTGTTCACATATGAGGCGTCTAAATGCAAAGGGATTGTATGTGACAAAAGTAAAATTCTTCAGAAAACGAGTTTAAAATTAAGATCGTATAGGTTTTGGTTCAGTAGGTTTTAGAATTCTTATATCTCTGTCCCATTAAATAGTCTAGTACATCTTCTATCGTTTGCGCTGGTTATCTCAAATTTTCAAAATTTGTCACTTAGCGTTTTTTTTAAATTTGCTGTAGACGCCCCATATTGGTTGTGATTCTCTGAGCAAGATTTGTATAACCTATCATGAGGATTATATTTTTAAGAAAATTGTCACCGTGTTTTGAGTCTGATTATCTAATTCGTTATTTAAGTATAGGTATAATTAATTATAGAGGTAAATACAGGAAAATGTTCGATTCTTGGAAATTCTATTTATGTTTAAAGTGAACCATAATGGTAATGATAAACAATTATACCCATACTTCTGATATCCTTGTTTCTTTTATGTCTTGAACATACATCCAACGGTTGGCATGCTGGTGACAGCATCTACAGCGAACCATTTTAATTGGGTTGACGCACAAGCGTGTCATTGATTGTGCTGTAGATACTAAAAAAAGACGTAGGACTTCTCTACAACATTCATGTTTGTCATATACCTATTTTTATCTAGGATATTATCACTGCTATTGTTGAGTTACGTATATTGGTCTATATTTAATTCCGGAAATTGTTTCAATTTTTGTTTTATGTGTCACAAAAATACATCACGTTGAAATAAAAATCGTTCTGATTGTATAACCAATTTAAGTGACTCATTATTTGTCGTCATTTTTTTTCTATTTTTGTTTATTAATAATTGAAGTTTATTTTTGTATTATTTTGTATTTGTTATATTTTTATTCATTTTAAAATAGTAGTAAATCAACACACATATATTGGTTGCAATCTGACAAAGATTAAGAAAAATCCCACTTCTGATAACAGAATTATTTATATTACAAATCCTAAAATTTCTTCATAACTGTTCTTCATAACTACTAACAAATACTCTAAAGTCTAACCTAATATTTTCATAAACTTTTTAAGCACCCTACTTCTATAGTTAACACTAAATTAAATCGATTTAGTCTGAGAATGCAAATGTTGTTTAATATACAATAATATTTACACAGTAAATAAAATACTTATATATGTATATCATCGTTATTAAAATGAACTTTGATATACATATATAGTAAGGTTATGTCAATGTGTTTTGTTTCTCTATAAATCGTCACAGAGTGACCTTTCTTATATTTAAATATCTCGGGACTATTTCCTTCTTTGTTTTAATAACAAATATTTCAAGAATTATCTGTTCTATCTGTTTGTTTAAAATCTTTCCAAATTATGCTTGATTTGTCACTGGCCAACAGTTCTGAACTCAGTGACGAATTGAGATATTGGAAGTTTAAGGTCTACTAAGACGAGAGGCACCTTTCTGCTCTTCTTTCGCTTTTTATGGCGGATACCGTCAATGCAAAATGTTTATCTCTCGGTAATACGAAATGCAAAATACGAAGTACATGAGGGACGAGCAAATATTTGGACTGTACCTTTGAAAATGAATCTTTCAATTCCCTATTAAACTGCTTTTTGCTTTTTAAAATGATTTGTTATGCATATAATAGTTTCATAAATTAAAAATTACCTATAATTAATATCAAAGTTATATTAATTCAATTTAAATACAAATTAAATATTTTGAAAAAGGAATAATAAATTTTGCAACGCTGCAAATTTACGTGTGTTGACGCATGCGTGATTTGGTTCTTTCACCAATAAATTGTTATATTTTATATAACATTTATTTCGATTTTGAATTTCCCGCTCAAATTGGCATTTGCAACGTTGCCGGCTTATAACCTACATTTACTGTTTCTTAAATGTTTTCTTTTGATAATTTTCTTTTTGCAATAGTTACAGAAAAGATTTTATATACACCTAGTTTTTGAAAGCCTATTAAGCCTATTATATAAACCTAGTTTTTGAAAGTATATTATGTGGTGAAATTGAGCTAAACATTATGATTTGTATGGAAAATGACTATTTTTAATCATGTATAAATAGAAAACTATGAACCCTAGGTCTCTAGAATTTTGAGACAGCATGCATTTCAACTATTTGTATCGACCCTCCAAATTTCTCAACGTTTTCATCATTTACGTTAACGTTCTGTACCTCCTTAATATGCATAATACTTTCTTATTAGGATTTTATTATTCTTTTGGTTGTTTCTGTTATTTGTTGATTAAGCTTAGTGTCAATTTACTTGTGCATTCACTAAAGGCAAAGACTATAAATTTCATAGTTCGGTTAACTACTACCAAAATTTAAGTATCCGGTCACAATGAGTTTTTTTTCTTGAGGTTCCAATTAACCGGCTTCAAGACCATGTATTCCCCAGTGGCAATCTATGATTGCCTGAATTTAATAGGAGCACATAAATCGGGTTAATGTAGTTTGAAAGATATGATATTTTAAATATGCATTAATTTATATAAAATCTAAATAATTCTGTGTCGTTAAATCTACTAAAAAATAGTTTTTACTAAACGTTTGCAAACGTTAAGGTGTAACAAATTAAGTAAAATAAATTACTCATACATTTATATGTTAAACACATGCTTTAAAAGTTAATTTCACTCAATGACAAATTATATATCTGATTTTTAAATATTGATTTATTTAGATTCAACACTAGATGCTTATATTTTAATACATCTATAAATCACAGGTGATGATTTATGTAGGTTTGTTTGTATTATATATTCACCTAATATCAACAACCTTTAATATGATTGAATATATTTCTGACCATCGTACTTAAAATTTTGATTTATTCCTATTCTATAATATGTCACTAGTTATTAATCATTATTCCGTTGGAACAATTTGGCAAAGGAATTATTAATTGAGAGTGTTTAAAATGACGCGATACTATTTATAATTAAAATAACTTTTTAATTAAAACATAAAATCATTTTTCATTTCTACACTTTATTAATTGCATTCGTAATATTATATATGGAATATTATGACGTTTAAATGGCGATAGTATAATCCCGCAATACACAAAACATTAATGTTACCTACCTTACATTCATGTAATATTTTAATCAGGCTAATTTAATCAGCTAATCCTAATAGTATTTAAACTTCTCATAACTATTTTAAAGGATAAAAAAAAATTTATCACATTTTTATTGTGCCTTCTAAAGTGTCCGATCCATGAGTGATAAGATAATTATTATAGAAAAGAATTGGGTAAAATTTTATCGTATCGTCCCTGCAACTTGTGCCACACGGTCCTAATTCATCATTCAATTCTGTTGAAAACAGGCATGGGATATGGCGGTATTGTTCTCTCCACCTAATTTTGGTCCCATTTTGAAAAGTAGGCGGTAAAGACCTTTTTCAGGGTGGCCACAGACTTGGAAAACCTGGAAATCCGGGAATTATCAGGGAATTTATTGCAACCTCGAAATATCATGAAAATATCAGGGAATTTCAGGAAATTTCAGGAAATTTCAGGAAATTTCAGAAATTTTAGAAAATTTCAAAAAATATCAGGGAATTTGATTGTAGCAACTATTTCATATATAGTATATTATATTTCATTTAAAATTCAAAATGAAATGAATCAGAAAATTTAAAAAGAAAACTTGTAGCTAATTAAAAAAAAAATTGACGTCAAAAAAGTCAATCTTAAGCCAAGCATAATCTTTTATCTAAAATTCAAGTTATTGATATCAATAACTTCAATAACTTTATCTATTAAATATTAAGAGTTAATTTGTTCTAGTTTACACTAGTCATTAGCTTATTTTTACCTTACTCAATTTCGGTTACTTTTTATTAACGAATATTAATAAATCGTATTTAATTAGTTATTAACGCCAAACAAGGCAATGAGATAAAATGAGATCTGGAAAAAGTACGAGAAACTTGACGGGAAAACCTGGAATTATCAGGGAAATTTGAAATCATTTCTTTAGGCCACCCTGATCTTTAACTTTACAATTCTATTTTTTCGTATAATTCTGTGATGAATTAAAAAGCAATCTTCGTTGAAATGCTTTGGTATGCATAATTTTTTTTTATTGCTAGTTTTCCTGGAGTATTATACCATTTTGGAATCCTGAAGAGTTGCGCCAATTTTTAAAAGAACTTGCCATAGTAGTGTTCATACTTTTTTTTTACACCACGATGAGTTAAAGTGGACTGAAAGTAAAAATCTTTAAAAATTTTAGGGAAAAAAATAATTTCGATTGATTTTTGTGTAAAAACTACTAGCATTCTGGGATTTTTAATGATTGTGGTGGATAGCAGTGCTATTTAGGTTGCCGATACAAAAAAAAATCAGAAAAATTGTGGTCATGGTAGTTAAAAACATCTTAAGGTGTTTCAATTTTCGAAAATATTTTATTTTTTTTTTCTAGTTCCTAAACAAAATGAGATACATTTTTTTTTTCTTTTTTTCTTGTGTATTCATGAGCAGGACTACTCTCTGGTGCCCGCTTATCGTTGAAGATTGGGACACCCTGTATAGTCATACATTAAAACATACAGATGCCGCTGCATATGATTTCTCTTCCGCTCTTCTTCTCTTCTATGTTTCATTCAATAAATCTAATGCATTGACTGTTTTCCGTGCTGAATAATCAACACTTACCTTAAGGCCCTCCGCACATGGTTGCAAACCTTAGGAAACTACGTTCGTTCTCTCATTAACAACACAGTTGCAATCACATTCGGTTCGGGCAGATTCGGGGCTAAGGTTTGCAACCAGTCGCCTCGCGTGGGGAGGGCCTAATGGTTTTCTTTTTTTTTCTTTTTTGTATATACATAACAATTCTATGTAATACTCTCATTTTTTTTCTTAGTACTTGTATTTACGTACGTTAAATTTATTATAGGTTATAAAAGTACATTTTTAATTAAACCAAATCGATATTAATTACTATTACTATACAATACTCGTAATGATGTTATTAGGGGATTAAAATCCATTTCTCGCAGGTTTGACTACACATGTAAAAACACTAACACACATATGTAATTAATATTTAACTGCTGGTGTACTGTGTCGGTGTCTGTCCTCTGTGTTGCTCTCTGTGTTATATTAGTTGTGTGTGGCTAGCAATAGCAATACAGGTCACTATCTACAGCACACCTACGCCTCCGTATTCGTATTCGCCGACATATTTTATTCATTTGAGTGGTACAAATTGTTTTACAAGAATCACTTGTAAATAAATGTAGTGGGTTGACAGAGTCTGTATTTGTCACCAGCTCTTGACGTAAACAATGACGTTTATTATGACGTAATTGATAACAACTTTTATGCGCCGTACACGGTATACGGTACACATAAATAAAAATACGAATCCTATATTATAATGTTCCAGGTGTATATTTATGATCTTATATGTTTGGTAGTGAATTTTTCATGGCAGCGCGAAAACGTAGTCAGTTATTTCGTAGAGAAAAAAATTCTAAGATTTTTGGCGTCCCTGAATTTCCTGGAAACCCGTAATTTTGGAAGAACTGGTAAAAAAATGGGCACTTTTTGCTGTATAACTTTTAGTTTCTAAGAGATAGAAAGTTAAAAATTTGCATGTGTATTAAGGTGTTTAATGCTGACAATTTTCACAATTAAAAATTCAAAATATTAAATAGAGGGAGGAGGGGTGGTTCAAATCATTCGGGAGCCCGATAAGTTCATATTTTGGATTATAGAATAATTAAGTATATTATTAATAAAAGAAAATTCCAAATTTCAAAATTTTATTTGGGGGCAAGTTTTGCCGAAAGTAAGAATTGTGCTAGAAAGTTGAAATTTTGTATATGGACTAACAACTTTGGTAACTTATTTACGAATCGAAAAAAAAAATCCCAAATTTTGAAAACAAGTTGGTCAAATAACGCATAAATTGAAAATATTTTTTATTTTGTTAAAAAAAGTATATTTTTTAAAATATTTTTAGTATATATGTAAAATTTATATAGAACGAGTTAAATATTTTAAATTCAAAATGAAATTAATCGGGGGTAAACTCTAGTAATATTTAGTAATGTCTATTGATGTCTGGTGTCGCAACGGTTAGGTGCGTAAATAAGTATAAGAGTGGTGGTGCGATGTGGTATAAACATAAACATTCACTGTATGTAAGAAAAAATTAAAATTGTTCAACATAAATCTTCGAGATCATTCTACTAGTGCTCAACAGCATACAGTATAGCATCATACGTACTCTAGCATAGTGTCTGGTTAATTCTCTGTTGTGTGTGTTCGACGGCGGCGGTCGACGGGTTCAAAATTCCACGGCGGTACGATTCCCCGTTTGCGCATACATCGACGCTTTTTACTAACTCTGGATAAAGTGGGGTGAAGGGAGGTGTATAGAACATACTGTGTTCCATTCCAAGTTCCCCCCACTCCCGTCACTCTAATTCCCTGTCCCTCAGATTTAACAACGTCACGCGCAGGAGCTGCGACCTCTTGGTTGCGACTTGTTCAGTTCTATTCATAAATGCGTCATAGCATGGCAGTATGTTCTCAGGTCACATACAAACACAACACATATTTAGTGAATTTTTATTGTGTAAAATATTGTTTTTTTTATTAACTGACAGAAGTATCTAGATTTTATTTAAATTAAGACTAAATATCGTTAACATATTGTGAGGTTGTCAAGTGATTTAACTAATCAGAAAGATATTTTATCAAGGACAGTGTAAAAACAATGTTTTCTAGAATGAGTTCACAGTTTTCAAAGAATAGTGCGTGTCACAATTTAGTGGTAAGCACGTGGTCTACTCCTGTTACAAAACTTAATGACAATTACAACTTTAAACAGGAATTTGGGATTGGCTGAAGTGTTTATGTTTTAGTGATTCTCAGAAGATCCTAAAATGACAAATACACCAGACTTGGATATCCGTTCACACTTCGACCCACCCTACTGCATCGTACTCTGTAGTACGTACTATTGCACTATGCAACTGACTGAAATGAATGCATATTGCCATTGCAATTTCTCTATCGCATTCATATTCTACAACACAGTGAATTATATCAGTAGTCTGTGAAACACACTGCAACACGGACATGCATATACAGGATGCGATAGAAAACATATACGAGTATACGTACGTACAATGGCATCAAGCTTGAAGCAAAACCAAACTACCGAACAACACCATATTGCTGGAGCCTAAACAAGTCTGAAAAGTCTACCATTGTAGTGTCCCGTACCCGTACCATAGGAGGACTATCCGACTATCCGATCCGATGGTACATCGGTTGCATCGTATGGCATGCACCATCACCATAGTCGTCGCCGTCGCCGCCGCTGATGCAGTTTACGATTTACAACGCAGCGCAACGACCACGCTCACGTTCACAACTCCGTAGTCTCTGTAGGCATCATAACATAGAGGCGAGAACACTATAGAAGCGAACCTAGACGGGTTGCAGACAATGTGCGGGATTGTTATAATTTTTAAAGTCATTCATTTCATCAAACATTCAAACACGTGTGTTTTGTTCTGGGATAGAATTGTTTTTAGTTGACTTGAAGTTGTGAAACATTGTGTTATTAATCACTCTTCAATGTGATGATGGTGCGAACTACTTGTTTAATAATATGTTGAGATATTTTACTGTACTATTGAGTTATGAACATTGTCTTCTTGTTTGAGCAACGTCTGTTGACTACTAAACTACATAGTTGTATACTTTGAAAGATCGTTGAACGAGTGATGGCCGCCATTATGATTCTCAACGAAGCCGTAGCAGCCGCCATGATTGTCAACGTTACGAGTATATCCTGTACCGGAAGCACCGTATTTAGTAAGATTGTTTTCCCTTTCATTACACACTATTCTAACCTCTTACTATTTATTAATAATTAATGCATTTCTATTTTATGTTTAACATCTAAATTTTTTATTTGTTTACATTATTATATTTTTAAATATGATATATTAAAATGTATACATACAATGCGAATAATATTTAAAATTTAAATTGAGTTGCCATGAACAAAAACATAACCATAAGAAGCAACAAATGTACAAAAGTCAGTAAGAAGGAAGAAGACATTACGATTAATATTATTCAACATTGAAGCGAACGTTTTAAGACGCATTTTATTATACCGCACTGAAATAAATGACGCCATAAAATACTTTAGCGCCGAGTTTGTATAGTATACATATAGAATACGCGTGCTAAAGCAAGGCTAAAACTTCCGCTATATTTATTTCATTATTTAAATCTAAGAAATATCTTTTATTACTTATTTTACTTTTAAATCTGCTTCTCATGCAATTCACTGTACCTTTTTTTTTTAAATATATATCTTCTAATTTCTCCTCTCAAATAATAATACAATACAAACAAATATTTAATTAACTATTATCAGAAACAAAATATTGATTCTCGTTTTGAATTATAAACATTTAGTTCATAATTGTTTATTTATAGATTAACTATCGTATTAATTGTTTTAAAATAATTTTGTCAACAAAATACAAATTTTAATGAAACTTCCGGACCGGAAATTCAAATTCATTGTTAACAGTTTGTTGTAATATCTGCAGATATTAAAATAAATACTCATTATTAATCAGAAAAAAACTTTCTTCAATAAAATGTTTAATTAATATATTAATTTGAACTAATAGCTTATTGTTAACATTCTTCAAGGCTACAGTAAAATTACATTACAATGGTTATCATAATATTGTAAACATTATATAAATAAACAAGTTAAACCGAGAACGTATTACATACATTTTATATCCATGGCACTATCAATTTATGTTTTAAATCATTTTCTTCTCTCTCACTACTCTCTGCTAATAATAATTCATTAATTGACAAGGATTTTCAATTCTAATTATTAACAAAAGCAATCTATATATTATTATATCAAATTTTTTCAAATAACTTAAAAGTTAAGTGAATTATTCGAGGAACAAGTCTAATATATAGCTTACTTGCTTACTTTATTCAAGTAATGGCTATTATATACAATACGTATAGCGTATTTCAACTATGGGAACAGCGATCGTGTCCTTGAGTTCACTACGCAGTAGAATTTTTACCATATATCTATGTTATAAAATATAAATTTCATTGAAATAATAAGGAATTTATTATATGTTTTGTTATTTTAAATATTTCTACTATTTTAAGTATGTCTCTAAATAATAATATATTATATGCAAGAGTTTTGATTCAGCATATTTGTAATTTTACCTTGAATTTATTGAATATAGAATGCTATTAATATTTAGTTTCCAGTTACTCATATATCATTTCTTGATAATATCTAATTGTCATATCTTTTGTCTGTATATGTCTTTCTACAAAAAATTCTATCTGATGATACCATAATGATTGCACTGTTTTCGAACTTCTGTTGAATTATGTTTTATACGTAGCTCAATTAGTCAAGCTCAGATTAATCAATAGACAAGTAATTCGGAGGAGTTCAAAGAATGCTTAAAGTGAAATATAATTGAATACAATTCATGTTGCGTACGAACTAAAACAAAAAGTCATTTCCCAAGCTTTGGTGGTTTTGGAAACCCTGTACCCTATTTTTCGATTATCTATGCGCCCTATTTATGCAATCGGGGTTATTGATTTTTTTTTGTGTAGGGCCACGTTGAAGATTTTCCACCGCGCTGCACTACTTAATTTTATTTCTGATTAATAGTTAAGCTTGTCATTATAATTAAACAGTAAAAGATTGATTATTTTATGTTAGAATGTCAGACACTAGCCTAGCTAGTACAAATATTTTAGCTTTTAATGCACAATATTCTATTCTGCGTACGATTGTATCATCTTCAAGAAATTTAATTTTTGTAAGAGTACATTTATAATATGGAACAGGTTTTAATGCAGTAAGTCTTCTGATCTTTAGTAAACAATAGCTCTATGGTAAATCTAGGTCGCATTTCATCTACTTGCAGACACCCATGTATATAATATATGTAAGTAACTGCAACGTTTATAATTTTGACAAAATTGATTACTATGTCCTTACAAGTTCAATAACACTATTTACAAATACTTGTATATGTACATTCTCACACACAGCTACACATACATTGACTTGGGCTTCGCGGTGTAATTTCATACATGACGACTATATCCAACACATACATATTGAATATACATATACATATTAAGCAGTATATGTATTTAAAAAGTCCACCGCCACCGTCGACGTCGACGTCAACCGACCGACGTAGCTTGATTGCGCTAGTCCCTACTATGCAGCATGCTGCAAGCAACCACCATTCATGACTAGCATAGTAGTAGGTAGGCTACAGTCTGCGTATAGTGCATAGTATACAGTTAAAGACTTTTACTATATACAGTATACTCGCAGCACAGTACGATCTCTCGTAGACAAAATATCATCGAATTCAAACCTTTCGTCAAGATATAAAACTGATAATAATTGTTTAATATTTTTACAAAGTTTAATACACTTTCTTTAAATCTTTTTCTCTTAAACTTTTTTATAAAGTTTTATTATATTTTATTTATTTAACGTCGGTCTGTTTCCGATGTTAAATCCTAACCGACCTACTACCATGCTAAGTCATAACCGACCTGATACCATGCCAGCAGTATTAATGGTGTCGTGGCTTCAATAAATTCGAATATCGCTTACTGTGTTGTCTTATTTTATTTTAAAGTAAAAATCTGTAGTTGTAGAAATACACTTTATTTTTTTTAAATTGTATTTTACGTTTGTTGATACTGCTTTTGATATTAATAATAGGGAACCAAGTTCAAATATTGGTAGTTTTGACAGAGTAACTAATAAACTATTAAACTATTTTCACCATATTTGAAATATTATTAGTTAACCGAAGTAACAACCAATTTTTGAAAATTTATTGCTAATCCGAATTTCAAAATAGAACAGTTTAACCTCAATATTTCAACTATTAGGTCGTTAAGGTTCTTGTATTAGTTTGTTTTTAAATACTTTAGCTCTAAACATCTCCAAAAGGTTGTTTCTTACTATTTTCGTTTTATTGAAAACCATTTAATGTCTTAGGTTTTGCTACTCTGTTTACAATTAACAAAGTAGATATGAAGTGTATACAAATGTTTAATTGATAATATTGATTTTAATTTAGTAATAGGGTTAAAGTTTATTGCAACGTTAATCCTTATATATTCTCCAAACACCAAAATATTGAACTTCGGAAAGTAGAAATTTGCTCTTTAGCGCAAATCATAAACCATCACTTGCAGCATTTATATAATTTTTTTTAATAAATTATTAAAATGTTATAAACCTCTGTACAATTCTTTTTTCAAGAACAAGTGTATAGTGTAGTAATATTACTGCAGTCTGTATTGGAATTTGCTTATGCATGTATAAACATTATGCATATTACTATAACCTCACTATTACTATACAGCGTACAACAAACAATAATTTAGTAAAATATAGTGATAATACCGGATGTTTAAAAGAGGTAGGACTTATACTGGTATGTAGTGTGTACTCATGTACTTTACTGTTTCTTCTATAGTTTGAACCGGTTGCGAAACTGCGCTTCTTCCACAGCACACGTTTATGTTATATTTTTTCTTATAGAAAATAAAAAATAAAACTATAAATGTATGATTGCAGACAAAAACTTCAAAGCCTTAATTTGTTTTTATATATTATTGACGTCATTTATATTTTCAAGTTTTTATTTATCTTTTATTTATAAATTTGTTTATGGTGATAAATAAATTTCAGCATGCATTAAGAAGAAATATTTATTTAAAAGTGCGATGCACTTTTTTAATGATATTTGTGTCAAATTTTATTTTCTATTCATGAATCATGAGATATTAGCCAATTTTGGAAATTATCCTGGTCCATCAAGAAGTTTTAGTTTCCCGAAGGTGACGTTTTAAATATTTAGTTTGTGAATCATTTAAATTTCAAATTAGTCTTCAATGACTTCATGTGAATTACTTTTAAAATTAACCAGCGTTGTTAAAATCAATAAAACCATTTTAACACCGGAAATGTGAAAATTAACATTGTTACCTCTGTTTAAATTAATAGTGTCTCCTTCTAGAAATTAACAAAAAAGAAATACTATTTAAAACTTACTACCTTTGAATAATTTGGTTCTTGATTAAGCTTCGTTAATTACTTATGTTTCCAAATGATTTTGATTTTGTTTTGGTATGCTTATTAATTTGGCAACACTTTCTTAAATCAGTATGAAAAAATCCCGAGGGTTTTATTTTTCACATATATATATACATAAATATTACACTAAATTTAAGTTTTTCATTTCTAAGAGATGAATCTTATGTTATACAGTATACAGAATCTTATGTATACAGAATGTACATTTTAATAATAATATAAGAGCGTTTCAGCATAAAACCATCGGAAATTACAAATCAAAATAAGGCTCGAAATATATAATTTAGGTTTATGTTTTAATTTGCAATTTGCAGCGTTCTTAATTGGGATGAAACGAACACTGTAAAATGAACCAAAATTGGCATTTATTTGTCAGAAATGTCATGACTCCAAGAAACAATACGAAAGAGAATTAAAGACCAATTTCGGTCAACCCAGTGCTGATATTTAGCCCTGCTTCTAAGATACAAAAAAAAAATAAGTAAATGGACATACAGTCCGTGAACATTTGCATTGAATTAGCCAAAACAATTAGCCTGTATCTCAAAAACTAAATCTGAGACCTTTTTGTTTCTGTATCCAAAAGTTACCAATTTTTACCGAAGTTACCAAGTTCTTAACACGGTCCTATATCCCGGGCATATTTTGCACATTTTTTAAGTCTGTGATTTCTTTGGTTTATACCGAATACGAATTAGAAATAATAGAGGGTACTACAATACTTCTTGTTGAAGGAATTTAACCATCAACATTCTGCATAGTTATGCAATACGTATACACTTACCTCTAACAGGAAATAGGTATATAAACATAATACATACGTAACAGTTACGTCTCATTCCAACATCTTTACAAAACAACTTACTCGTATCTTTAATTCCTCGAACTAACTATTCAATAGATCAAACAATTTTAAATTGTATATAATTTGTTTCAACTATATATTTTATGTTCTTTTAATCTCACTAATATACTATTGATTAGCTTTTTTATGTTTACTGTAAAATGGTTATTTAGTTGCTAACTGTTAAACTAGTTTAGAAATTAGCTGAAAATTCAACACATACTCTTGTATTCTTATTAATTTCTTTCCAAGTAGATAAATTAGATATATTCATTCTCTAATTATATCCTTTTTAATTATTTCTATATTTAGCATTCTAGCTCCCACTATTTCGTTAATTTTTTGATTAATTGTTGTTTCTAAATGAGATAATTAGGTCAAATAAATTCATTGTTGACTCACTTGATTGGACTGTGCGAAATAATTATGTATGAGTAATAATAATTGGTTTATTACATTTAAAGAATTTATGAATATATGGTGGAGACTAATTAGTGTTATTTCTATTCATTAAACGTACCACTTCCTTGAGTTATGCGATATGACGTCATGTGATTAAACCATTCACATTTTCATTATCGCATGGGAGAGGGAAGGATTTGGTTAATGGTATGCATTCTACTAATACTTCCATGCATTTTGTATTATAATGATCAATATTATAGTACGTATTACTATCTATTGGGTGCTAATTATTTATACATACCATCTCCTAGAACAATTAGACGATTTTAAATCGATCACAATAAAAGATATATTGGGGTTTAGAATAGTATAGCATAGGGCAATATACGTAATCGTTTCCTGCATATGTTTTAGTTTTAAAAGTAAAAACTTCAAACTTTGTAAAACTAAAACTTAAAACTTGATAGTACAGAATTCTTTTTTATCGAACGGTTAATAATCTATCATAAGTAAAATAAATTTTGAATAATTCAGAAATAAAAATAGTTATATTAAATATCTAATAATTTATATTAAATAAAGATAATTCAAATGAAGGAAAATTATACCACTGATACACCACTCATGCGCACTAAGTACATTCAAAATGAAAACTAAAAACTGTCAGGAATACTGTTAGGACTTACTAATTACAAATCATAAGCCGTTGGTACAATATTATTTATCAACAAATATTATAGTTACTGTATACAATGCAAGTCTAGATGTAATTCTATTGACTGTTATATAAAGCAAGAAGCATTGTAGGAAACACATAATTTGATTTGGAACTAAAACATAAAATTAAAAATAAAATACATAGAATAAAGTAAAATTCCCACTCACTGCTTTAATTTAATTCTGTATTTAATTTAAATTGTTTAGCATATGACAATACGCGTAGTCAATTACAGTACCATCTTTAATTTAATTTATTTTTAAGTTTTCTTAGTTTTTTTTAGAACCTTACAAAGTCCAATGATTTAAATTAAAAATATTAAATTAAGAAAAACTACATTATATTATAACCTCCAAAATGTGACAATCTGTCAAAATGCAGTAGAATTTACATTTAAAAGAAGTTTAATGTCAGTTTTTGAGAAATATAGAAGTAAAAACAATTTCTATTACTAATTGTTATATTAAAAATAGCAATTTTAATTATTTCACATACAATTTTGTCGAACTGTCAAAATTTATATTATTAACGATGCATACGTACCAACTAAATTAACTAAACTTAAATTAAAACACAAATGTGAAGAGGAATGCTTAAACGAAAACCTGAAATCTAGATTACAATATTAAATAAAAACAGTAAATTTATTCGTAAATTTTTATTTATATTATTTAGAATCATTAAATATGCAAAATAATAAACGAGAAAATTAAATCTTTTATTAAAATAAAAAAAATCAACCGATACGTGTTTGCATTCCATTTGTAACTGTTCCATTCATTATTTTAAAATACTTTTACAAACGTCTGCTCATAACTGTTAACAAATAGAAAAAAAAGTTGTATTCTGAATGTACTGATTAGATTTAGAATTCCTAGAATCAACATATGAATCGATAACAGAATAATGAGCATGGAACTACGGAAATAATTTCTGTTGGCAAACCACGAACTATACGTACTGTACTATATTGTAATAAAGCTCAATTATTTTTATAGTCAAGTATGTGTACTTGGCAGTTTTTTCTTGGCTAATTTGAATAACTTCTAGGTGCTCCGATCTTTAACTATACTACTTTTATTTTAAGATTTTTAATGATTTTTAATTCATGTTTTGTTAGAAGTGATAATGACATTTAATTTGTAAATAAATTATTAAATATATATGTATAACATTTGTGACGTCATTTCCACATATTTAACTGAAATTACTCATACAGTAATGACAAAAAAGTAGGCTAATATTACATTGAATGAACATGAATGAAATAAAGGTCAGGGATATATATATATACGTAATTTGTAAAATATTTGTTTGTTTGTCGCTATGATTTTACCATACTGCATTTGGATCCAGTGCTAAATATTCAAATATCTTTCCAATTTAACTTTAAGATCAATTTGAGTGACGTTTTTTTGTGCCAGATATTAATGTAGGTTAATGATGTGATAAATTGCATAATTATCAGAATGATTATTGCAAAAAATTATGTTTAATATCTAATTTGTTTTATAAAACATTTAATACAAAAAAGTTATTCGTGACTTACTAGCAACACATTTCCAATACACAAATTTTCACAGAAATCAAATACTGTATCTCACAGTCGAACTGATAAAACTGAAGTCAAATTACTTAAGGCGCTAAAGTTAAATTAAATATAAGGATGTTGTTTAAAAATTCTGTTGTTTATATTTATTGCCATATCGAAATTAATCAGCATGTTTCAAGCTAAAATATATCCCGGAAAAATGCTTCCTTATGATGTTTTCTATTCATAAAAATATTCCACTCGTTTTGCACTTAGTGGTACAAAACAAGAATTCATTTTGCAAAAGAAGACAAAAATAACTTAAAAATTATTTAAAGTTAAGAAAACAAGTGCTCTACATTTTTTGTTGTAAGAAAATACTTTTAAATTCATGTAATATTTTATTAAACAAAATCTAGTACATAATATTTAATCTTATTCTTCTATTATAAAAGCACTTAATTCTTAAAAGAACTTTTTGAATTTAATAATCCTTGAAAGGTGTTTTAATATATTAAAATATTAGTTTGGTAAAATAATTTACGTAATAGGTAACTATTGTTATATTAGATAATGTAATTTAGCGGGAAAAGCTTTCATACACTGCTGTGTGATATTGGAAACCCATTCAAGATAAATATTTAAAATAATTTATTAACTTTTGTAATATACTCTTCATAAAATTATAAAAGAATTATTTAATTTTTCAATTATTTATAATAGTAGAAATTTGCAGTTTGCTATTATTCTTATTTTGCCATATATATAATAGAAAACAGGATATTATTAATTTCATTTAGTTTTAATTTCTTCAGTAGTTAATTGTTCACAAAACTTTACACATTTTAATAGAATGATATTTGTGAAAAACTTAATACAAATTTTTGTATAAAAGTTTTTTTTAGTAATTCAATTTTTCTCCTAATTCTTAATTTTTAAGTATAATTTTTATTATGAACACAATGATAAAATGAGGCAGTGTTGTTGATTTTTTAAGTATTTCACAATTAGGTTTGTGTACTCATATATACAGTATATGTACTCATACTATATACAGTACAGTATATATATACACGAAGAATTTAATAGTACATTCCACAGTTCACGAACGGTGTTTAAATTCCCAGGCATTCGTTATACAGTTATTTTCTGTGACGAAACATTAACTGAATGGTTATAAACTAATATACACATAAAATACGTATAAATCATTAAATATATACACTATACTTGTATGTATTATTATATATATATATATATATATATATATACGATAATATTTCTAACGTATTTATTTATGTAGATAAATTATCAAGAATTCAAGACCAACCGCATACTGACTTTAGCTAGTAAAGAAATATGTAATTCATAATAAAAATATATTTTTAAATTTAGTATTGACTCGAAAATAATATAAATACATAATATATCAATTAATAAAATATTTTAAATAATTAATAAATTTATTACGAGTTCTTTTAAATTTATATTTTATTTATATATATTATATTTTACATAAAATATTGTTTTATATTTATAAAAATATATATATATTAAAAAGAGGAAACCCTGAATATGTATATAAGTTTCCTCTTTTTTAATCATTAATTTTTTTTATTGAGCAATATATAATTCTTTATCAATTTTAAATATAACCTCAATATATTACCTATCAAGTTTTCTAACCTTCAACGGTTTTTTCGATAACCCCATCTTGGTCCATAGTACATTTTTATTCATTCATAATATCAAACATTTCAAAATTAATGGAATTTAAAATTTGTTTCATTATCATTTACCATAATAAAATATTTTTGATAATGAAACTGTTATTTTTATAAACTCCAAAAATGGAAATGAGAAACGTAAATGATTTAAATATTTTTCACAGTGTACGTCTATTTTCTTTCTTTGCTTTTCCAATATTTGATCGTATTTAGCAATCGCAATATCCGACCCATGTTTGTACCACCAATCGTTCACATTCATAGTTCGGTAATCGTATTCTTCGATGTCTAGAATTCTTTCTTGACAGCATAAGAGGAACTTCTTTTGTAGTATTCTGTTGTAATGAAGAATATCTTTCATTGTACGAGAAAAAATCTCACAAATTCTCGATTTTAAATTCAACCAAGTAAAAAGAAGATAAGATGGTTTTTTTTAAATAATATATATACTCGTATATATATATTTTTTTGTATGTTTGTATTTAAATACTAAACAATTATATTATAACAGATGAATTATTCAAACAATGATATTATTTAGAAATATCTTAATTGGGTCCGGGAGCGGCGAGAGACGTCGTCTCTAAATTCAAATTTGTACATTCTTACTACATAAATAACTTTATAAATGATTATAATTTCTCCCTATTAATGGGAGCCTGAAAACAATGTAAGAGACTCTGTTAGTAAGTTCTAAGTAGTAACTATTTTGGTGACAATTTATTCTCTCTAGTTTAAATTTATTAAACATTGCTTCTGGGACTTTGAGATAAGACAAGTATTCATTTTGCCTATACTGTTACAAACTGAAAGATTTTATAATTTTGGTGTTGTTTAATCTATTATTTTTTTTATTAAATCAACAAAACATGAAAGGACACTTAAATCAAAGGATTATTCTAATTATTTTAAATTTAAAACAAATGAATTTTTGTGTAGGAGATTGTTAATTCCATGTACGAGTATTTAACAGAAGTTTCCGCTTTTATAATTCCCAACATTTTCTCTGATTTTGATGACTATTCGTATATGTGACTTAATTATGTCACTGCCACACTGCCAAGTGTACGATTGTGTCTATGTGTATGTGTGTGTGGATTTGCGTTTGAAAGATGATGAGGATTATATTCAGAGTATTATATTAATTGAGAGGGGTCCAAACTTATTGTTATGCTAAATCTTTGTCGAGGATATTAAATAAATCCGTACAGTATAATACTAGTACATATATATATAAAAAAATGAACCTTCTTCTATATTTATTAACACTTACAATACCCAAGATATTAAAATGTATTTTTAGAGCTCCAAGTGACTCATTCATAAAATGAAATTTGTCTCTTCCGCTTTATAGTTTTAAACAATGACTTGTAAAACATTTAAAGTCGTTTTTAAATATTTTTTTAAGATTGTGTTTAGTAGAATCGGAAAATGTGAGGCCCGTATCAACTATTATTTTTGGGATTTCTCAAAAAAATTTAATTTGCCGAATTTTATCACCCATTCTGACATTACGATAATTACTGCTTCTCCTGGACACCTTCCTCTCAATAATATATGTTACAACAAACATTTTCCTCGATGGTTCTTTTTATTTCATTAATTAAAATCTTATTTAAACGTAACTGTAATGTAGTTGTAACAATCAATCAATTTTAATAAATTAAATAGTAAATTTATCTTACTACTATATTACAAAAATAAATAAAGATCATTACTTTATATGTACGAATATTCTAAATTTAATTACAGAAATTAGTATCAAGTAAGTATTTAAATTCTTCAATATATATTACATAGCTTAAGTTATGCGAACTTGATAGAGAGAGAGAGAAAGAGAGAGACAGAGAGGTGTTCGTAGGAGATTGACGTTAACGGTGAACGTAATTTGCATTAGATGAAAACAGTAAGATTGGTTTAGCTTTCCGTTACCAGTCGGTATTACATGCATGACAGATTTTAAACCTATCCCATGTATCTATACATCGGTTGTATATGTATACGTTTATATCGATATAGACATCATCGTTGGAAGCTTTCAATGCATTAAGATGTTAATTATCTTTTCAAGACACCAACGGCGTTTTGAGCGCCAGACTGATATATCTGGCACTATGTTCTAACATATTTGCACATGTTTAAGGTTCATTTAGAGTAATTGTTGCATAAATATTAGAAAAAACAACACTATTAATAATTGATTGAGTAAAGTTTCTCCAAATATCATGAACGATAAGGTGTTTCTATGTAAATAACTTAAAAAAAGCGGAAAAAATTTTAATTTTTTAACCACTAAACAAAGCCAACATAAGGTGTGAAAATCTAAATCGTATATTTCGAAAATTAATAAATTAATTGATGTTTTGATTAGTTTAATCATTAATATTACTATTAATATTACTACTCGTAAAAAAAATTTATTATATAAATATGTTTTAACGATCAAAAAATACCATTATTTGATCATAATAATTTTATTTTATTTTGTATCTACTATATTTTTGATTTGTGTTAGTTTTTAATATTTATTCATAAAAAGTTTTGTTATTGCTTTACATATATTTACAATAAACATAAAACGCTGCATAAACTACATAAATACTATTTATGTACCCTCACTACTATAATCCCAAAACATTTTACCGAAGAAAAACATAAGTCTTACATTGTCATTAAATAAATGCAAGAGATATCAGAAATCTTTTGCTAATACATTAATTTGTAATATGTAATGTAATATTATATAATTTTACATTAAAAGCTTTATTAACGTTAGAATACATACATTGATGCCGAAAGGTAACTGTAAAGTCATTTTAACCTAAAGAAAATATGTAAAAAGTAAACTTTCTTTGATTGGACAATAAATTAAAAAAGATCGATTTTTGTGATGCAACAATTATTTACCAGTTTGTTAAAAATCTTTCTCTATTTATTTTTCCAACTCTGCTCATTACTGCACTGCAAAATGTAAAGCTGAAGTGGCAAGTGCAAAAGCCAGTTCATGGTATGTTTCTCTTGTTCGTAAGTTTGTAGTTTATAGTTCTTTCATTATCAGCGTTCAATGATCTTTTATTATAAACTTTACACATTTCTTTCTATTAGTATTATTCAGCATTTTAATATTTTATTATGTAATTTATATTTTCTAGTTGTAAAGATACTTTTAGCATAGAAGTATTTAAAACATGTAACAAACATTAATTCTATAATATGTAGTAATTTAAATTTATAGTATCAGGCGTATTTTTTTTATCGAAAAAATGCTTTTTTTAGAATAATTTCTTATATTTTATAAAAAATAATTTTAAAAAAAGTAATACAATTTTATGTAAAAACTAAAACAATTATTATCTCTGTCGCTATTGATGTATATGTTAATATTACTTAATTATCAGAATATTGATTAAAACACATTTATCATCTACTGACAGTCTAAATACTATAGTAATACAACCTATGTGATCGTACTGATAGAACTGAAGTGAAAATATTTATGGCGCTAACATTTAAACGAGGATAATTCCTTACATTTATTTCTTTTAATATACAACTTTTTAAGAGTGTTTTAACAATTATCGACTCATTTTGACCCGTCCTTATCACACCTTGAAAGGATAAATACATGATCCTCAACACCTTGTGTAATGGATATGATGTAAATATTATTATTTATAATTATTTTGTAATTTATAACTAATCTTATCAATTTGAACTTGAAAGGAATATTTTGTATATATTTCTTACAATTTTTTTTATGCTTTAACAATATCACGAAACCAACTTTAAATCGTATTTATCGAAACACTGTAATGATTTTTATGTATTTAAATGTATTTTTCTCTTCTTTTTTAAACAAGGATAAATTATTAAATAAAGTTTTTTTTTAATAATAATATTTTTTTAGATCAACAACACTTTCTATCAAGTACCGTTAACCACTTGTACTGGTATCTAACCAGACCATTTCACTAAGACTTAATCTCATCAATTTTCAATTTTCCACGTGGTCTAGTTCACTAACGAGAAATTGTCCCACGCTGTATGAGTATTTACTCTCATATTCTTTTTCATCGTATGATTTTTCACTATACATATAAATATTTTACACTTGTTGTTTGTTTTTAATATCAAGACACTCCATAAACTTCATTCCTTCTAAATACAAAACGTAAACTGTATTATTACATTACGTTTTATTATTTACCGAAGTTAAGGGGTTACATGGGTTTCGTGTGTTCAAATTTTTTTTTTTTTTTTTTTTGGCTTATGAATTTCTACAACATCTCAAGAATATTATACTAAATTTTCAAGTCGATCCGAATAATAGTTTCGGAGATACAGCCTTTGGAAGGTGTGCGCTCCAAGTCAGTTTCATTGTTACTCAAAAATTTAAACGCGTTTTTCTGGGAACCGTGTTTTCAAAGTCGGTTGTCAAATTTTCTCGAAAACTACTCAACCGATCTTGATGAAATTTTACACAGGTGTTTGAGATACAATTTACTCGTGCTTGACGGAAGGATTTTTTTTTTTTTCAATTGCAACTATTTTAGAAAAAACAAAATGTCAAGCAAATTTACCTAAATTTTCATTTTTTTGTAAAAATGTCTGCCAAAATTCCAATTTTTTTTTTTTTTTTTTTTCCTTCCGTCAAGCACGAGTTTATGGTCTTACCTAAAACACTTATTTTTGTTTTTTCATTTTAGATAATCCTGTCACGAGTTATGCTGACAACGCGGACGCACCTTTTTTTCGAGGCGTCACCGGAAATGACGTCACAATAGAAGAGTTTTAGTTTTTTTTTTTTGAAAATTTCAGAAATTATTCTTTAAATATGTATCTATAAGACAGAAAAAAGTTTGAATTAAATAATTAATTTTTTACATAGAAAAAAAAATATTGAAAATAGGCCTTTTTTTACCCGACGAAACCCATGTAACCCCTTAAATCATTTTGAAGAAACTCTATTCTGCCAAATTTGATGGTTCATTTTTATGGAAATGATCCTTTATTATTGATCTTTTTCAAGTGTTAATAAAAAGGTTGGAAAGGAATATACGGTTTTAGCAAATATATAAATTTTCTTGATGAACAATCTAAACAATGATTTCTTCCAATCGATGGAAATTTTGAAAAATTAGAGCTTTAAGCTTTCATATATATTTTTCAGTACGATTGGTACTAATAATTATATAACTTTTAGAAGAATTAATAGTTGAATACAAGAATAGTTGAGCCAGAGTACAGGTTTTAATGAATTTTTTTAATTCGGTTTTAATTTCGGTTCGGTATATACTTTTTTTTACCTCATATACCTACATACCTACTTAACCTTTAATTCAAAATTTTTCTTTAAATATTTCAATTAAATTACAAACTATAAGTATGTTAAGATAAAATTTCGGATCATCAGCTTGTGTTTGTCCCATTAATTTCTGCATCAATAATAATAGTATATTCGATGTTCTTATACAAAATTTTATCAATATAGATCAAGGAGATAATCGAACTTCTGAAGAATCATTTATATATTTTAAAAGTAATACAGAAAGGTCTAGTGATCTCATAATAAGCACCATGCGATTGGTAATTATTTGCACTCCGAGCTCTTTTATTCTTGTCAACTCCACTACTACAAAATTTCAACTTTCTATCGCTATTTCATTACTCCGAGAAAATCAGAAAGTGTAGACGTAACATTACGTAAAATATGAATGATTTTAAGTCATGTGTACCAATGATGATCGAAATTTAAGTATTTACCTATCTGATCCTATAAAATAGACATATTACTACCTTTTAACAACATTGTAGAGTTCCTCTATCCTTTTCATTAGAAAAGCCATCAGCAAAATGTGCGTGTTGAATATTTTTGTATTTAGAAGAGCAGAAGTTGGTTTAATGTATAAGGACTAAACAGAAAAGCAGCGTGTGGTGTGTGTGGTATATACTATATAGTATACAGTATAGTATACTATATACGTAGTATGTCGTATAGTATGTTGTATGTTTTATGTGGCGCTCAAACTATACGATAGTATACGTTGTGTGCGCAGTGGCATTGCGCATGCCTGAGTCTGTCGGGTCGATGACTTCATGCGACAACAACAATTCTTGGAATTTTGCCGCTGCCCGCTGTATTCCCGCTCTCTTCTTCGTATGGTTCGGTTCGGGTTCAGTTCGCTGGTCGTTTAGGTTTGGTTTGGTTTGGTTTGCTACTTCATACTATAGTCTGGTAATGTATAGAACTACTTTTTTAGTGGTCTATTCACAAATTATTCCTCGTCCTTACAAATATAAAGGGTTATGAACTTAGAAAATTTGTTTAATTGTTTTGTTATGTTACATATACTTTATTATTAGTTATTAATATTTTATTTAAGGATAATTAATATTTTTAAGGTTTTTAAATTTGTGATTATTACCCCCCAGGTGTCCCGTATTGGAAATCTTCATCTCGAAAAATGTGGGCTCTGATTCAAAGTCTTCCACTCATTGGAAATGCAATTGTATCTAATCCATACTATACCTATTCTTGGGTAAAGACGTAACTCACTTCTGGAATTTTTTCTATTCAGTCCCAAATACATGGATTTAATTAATACATAATATAAATAATTTTATATTAGTTACTATAGACTTTTCTCCAGGTGCATTATTCTCTTAAACAGGGTGCCCACAGATCTCTAAATATTAGGGAATTTTCGGAAATTTTAGGAAATTTCAATAAATGTCACGGAATTTGATTGCGGCAACTATTTCATATACAGTATATTATATTTCATTTAAAATTCAAAATGAAATGAATCAGAAAATTTAAAAAGAAAACGTGTAGCTAATGAAAAACAAATTTAGCAGCAGAAAAAGCTGAACTTTTTGCTGTTCAGTTATTGATGATCAATTTAAAAATCTTCAATAATTTTATCTATTAAATATTAAGAGTTAATTTGTTCTAGTTTATACTAGTCATTGGCTTATTTTTGTCTTACTCAATTTAAGAGTAGCGAGCAATAAATCGTATTTAATTAGTTATTAAACGCCAGATTTAATTATTGGCAATTACAATATAATCAAAACTTCAAATATTTGATACGAATAAAATGTCTATATCAGGGAAAAGTACGAAAAACTTTACTGGAAAACCTCTAATTATCAGGAAAATTTGAAATCTCTTTTTTGTGGCCAAACTATCCACATAACTCAGTAACAATATATAAATGCTTTGAAAAATGTAGTATTTTCTCTAAAAAGTATTTTTCTCATATATCCCAATGTGGTCTATTCTTTTAGTTTTATTATTTTTGGAATTCCATAAAAACTTATTTTTCATTTTTTTAAAAACATTATTCAGTATAGTATGTTGTACATATATAACTATATAATATTTTATTTACAAATTCATAATGATTCTCCTCTTCATTAACTTGATCAACCTGTTTCCTTTCATATACTTAAGTAACAACTCGTCTTGAATATACATAAGTATGCATATATTTAAACAAAATTCAATGAATGAACAAAAACAAGAATAAAACTGTATCTGAATTCCTGTAGTATAAAAACGGTTCAAAAAGAAATTATTTAAAAATTATATCGAAATAAACAACTATCTAAATTCCTCCTCATATGCACATATTCTTGAGTACTTTTGTAATTCTTTATGAGACTAGATCCTAGCCAATTTATAGCCAAGCACAATACCTCAGTTACAGTTTTTAATATTTTTTATTTTCAAAATTTATGCATTATTTGACCAACTTTTGTTTTCGAAACTTAATAATTTTTTATTCAAATTCACACCATACAAAATTCAGTATTAATAATATAAGAATACACCTGAAACATAATAATAAATAGAATTAATGAATTAGTATTGGAAGAAACAAAATCTTGTAGAATGAATATTTCTGGTTCTATACTACAGAGAATATGAGCTATGTATTCATAAAATATTTCTCACCATAGCATAATCTGTTATGAGTCAGCAACCTTGTCCGTGGTTTGCTCAAGTGAATGCATTCATGGACGTCAACATAAGAAATATGTAGCCTTGAAATTATGCTTCTGTATGCAGAAATCCGACTGCATTGCATACGAGTATCAGACATAAGAAATGAAACTGCATTCAACAATTTCTTAATCTTTTAACTGTTTTATTTCAGTACATTTAATTGTTAAGAAAATATTACTCTAACAATTATAAATATAGAGAAATTTAATTCATGGGGTTAAAGGTTAATTTATAATTTATCGCCCCGCTTTAGAAGAACTCTAGTTTGATGGTTAAATTCATATATTTGATATTATGATAGTTCAAATTATAATAGCATGTATTTATATATAATTAATAACGTCACGAAGATTGCAAACGAATTAATTCATTAAAATCCGTGGTAATTATGGTATCACGCAAATAATTATAAAAAACTTGTGGCTCTTGCATTCTATCTATTAGTAGCTGTTCCAAAACAATTGGATAGTGACAATTTAATTGCTATACTTGTCAAATATTAATAAAACAGAATTTAATATTAAGAAACAGGCATTTTATTTAATAGACAATTAATATAAACCGCAAAATAAACCCCATGTATCAAACAATATTTCCTTTTGTTGTTTCCAAGATTACTAAAAGAAATTCAAAATTGTTGATTTACAAAACAACAATATTCGTAGATACAAGAAATGTGAATTTTAAATATAGGTATGTAATTTATTTGTATAATTAATTATTTCTTTGCAAGTATTCTTCAATTATCAGTATCACAATTTCTTTCTTACGACAAAATAACTAATGTAAAACGACTCCCGAACACTACTTGTATTTTCTTATTAACTTACATTATGTTAATTTTCTATATTGATTTATATTTTTTTTTTTTTAATGATACCCTAAAACCAGTGCCGTTTTATCTGGTGTAAAGTCTGTAAACTATTCTTCTAAAATACAAGATTTAGTATATATGAAAACCTCTTTCTGTGTTTTTTTTAGAAGTGGAAAAGCAAAGGCATCCGACGAAATTACAGTGGAACCTCTTGTATTCCGACATTACAGTCCAGATTTATCTGTATAACTATCATATGTTTGGTCCACTGAAGGAAACAAGGAGGGTAAAGATTTGAAGCTGAACATCTTCTTTTTTCGTTGACGGTATCAAAAAGCTTTCTTCTCAAGAAGAAAACGTGTTTCTATTGAAGGAAACTATGCAAAACACTAACACTAATTAATATTATGTATTTCATCAAAAATTACAAAAATTGGAAAATATCTCAAAATCTGGCTGCATCATTAATGTTACGCCACTGTCAAGAAACATTACTGTCCAACTTTTGTTTTACATCTTTCTATCATATAATATCAAATTTCATCACATTAGTGTACATGACTTCCTTTTTAAACGATCTATGTCAGCCAACAGGGTTGACCATAACTTTATTGAAATATAAACATTAAAAAAAATTCATTTCATATTTCATATAATTATTTATTTCATTCAACATACATTTTACAGTTATATAAATTTACGAAATATTAAACTGATTTGATTTGTCATAGTTCAAAGTACGTCAGGGAATTTATTATGAATGATTTATACGTTTTCTACGTCATAGTGACGTCAATAGCTCAGTTTCATTCATATCTAATGTTTAGTTGACATTAAGCGCATATTTTACAACTTTTGCAAAAAAAAAAATAATGCTTACGTAGGTCTTTCTTTGTTTTTATCAATGATATTATTATTATAGTTGTTTTTTTATGGTTTATATTATATTTTCATAAATTATTTATTGTGTATTACATTTCATGGAATTTTATTCGCTTTTAGGGAATCAGAACACTGTATTCAGGGATTCTAAAATATTTTACTTAAAGTAAATCATACAAATGGAGGTTTATTTTAATATTTAAACTAAAATCGAATATCTATCTAAATATACGAGTATATCCAGTAATTTAGTAACTGTTAAATAATAGTAGATTTAAATCTTTGTTCAGCTTCAATGGTTTCCCCTGTACCATTACTTCCAAAATTGATGAAAGGACAAATATCAGGTTGCCTTCTGTTTCATGCATGAATAAATCATAAGTTGATAGCGCAAATAACTGTCAATCCAAAAGGGCTTGTCCGTCAAATCATTAAAAGTATAGTTAATACCTTTTTCATTTATTTATTATTTACGTAGTTTTAACGTTTCTACATAATTGTTTTATAAATAAAAGGATTGTTATAATTAAGGCAGTAGGATTTAAGTTATTTTACTATAGATTAGTTTCAGATAAAATGATAATATTTAGGTCTATCTATTGTCATCAATCTTTCTCAAATTCGGGATACTTTTCAATATAACAAATTACTTTTTCAAAATATGGATAAAACACCTAAATTAAACCTTTTCAAATTGTACATTTTTTATATTATTCGCTTGGTATAAATTTTAATGGCTTTGAGGAGGATTTGCTCGTTCTTTTATAGCTTCTGGATATGATTATGTTTTTTAATGTATTAAGAAACATGAATTTTCTTGATTTTGACACAAAAATCTTCTAGAAATACTCTATTCCTTATTACATAATAATATCCATGCTCTTACGCTACAAAAATCAGCTAACAGAAAGTTTTAATGATTTTATGGATTACGATGTATCAGAAGAGCGGAGCAAGTAAATTATTCACCAAACTCTTTACATATTTATTACCCAACCCTGTACCTACCTTGTACCAACATGTCAGTATTTGAAGTTTAATTTTGGACAACATATCGGTAGAAAACGTCCACTGTAAACTGGTGTAGGTACGTGTAACACTTTGACTATAGGGTTTCACACAAGCCCTTAATTTTAAAGGTTTTCGTTTTACTGAACGAGAGAGTTTCTGATAATCCGAGAAGGGTTCTTCTACAAAACCCCTTCTACTAACAAACTATGTACTACTTATTAATACTCCCGTCCCCTGACAACCTTGTCGCTTCACACTTAGTGCATATAACACTTTACTTTTACTCCTACTTATTAAACTCTTGTTTACTGCAACATATAAAGTAAGTATGTACGAGTACTTAGTTAGCGTGACAACTCAAATGTCGTCTCCAATTACATTTTTGGAGGACTGTTTTGTATATTGCCATATTAGCTAATGTTATACTACCTTAATGTAGCAATTAACTTGTAAACATTTTCACGCCTCTGTAGGTTTACACACAACAAAAGTTATCTTTTACATAAATGATTTTACCCAATATGCAACGTTTTGTGACCCTTTTGCGCACTATCATACTCGTAAAACATCTGAAGGACTTGTTTTCAAATATTAAAAAACCATAAGAAGTCTTTTTGAAGGTTTACATGTTTTTAGAATAGCTATAACATAGGTTTCGCATACCCAGTTTGAAAATTCGTGGTACTAGTTTACCACAAGCTAATTCCAAGGTTCAGTTACTATTTCTTATATAGAAATTGTCTGCACTGCAAGGTTTACAATTCCTAGTTTGTCACAAGCTAATTAAAAAATTTTTTTATTTAATTATATATCTTTTTTAAATTAAAATGCAACTTAAATATTATTTTAATACATATATTACTTATAAGATATGTATTATTTTATTTTAAAAATGTGTTAAGAAGTTAATTAATATTTCATTAATGTTTATCCAATTAATTTTTACTTTTATTTATTTAATTTTCGGTATAAATTGATATAATAATTAATATTAATTCATTTTTAATCAATGCTTATTAATTCTAGCCTTGTAATTTATAATTGCATTCAAATTTCGATGTAAATTCAACGTAAAACTCATTTTACACAATTAAAATTCAAATAATAATCATAAACTATTTTAATTTAATTTATCGCAAAAGTAATGTAAATAATCAAAAACATTCATACTACAATCTTGTATGTAACTATACTTGACACAGTTTGAGAATCATTCTTATTAGACGCTACAAAATGGCGGCCCGAATTTACTACAAATCCGTAGTTTTAGTCAATTTATGTATCAGTTCAATCAAAATTATATACAATATTTTAGTAGATAAATTATCAAGAATCATTCTTACACCATGTTAAAGAAAAATATCTTAAGATGTATCATTTATTTGATATTTTCTTTATAATTACTAATATACAACGCTGAATAATAATTGATAGCTAAGATCAGCCAAGGTTATAAGCAATTGGAATGTAAGAGTTATTTCCGAACGCTTATTATAGATTCATAGGTCTGGTTTTCACCGTCAAATAAAAGCCGGTTCGGATTCATGTATTCAATGTGATTATCGGCAAAGAAACCAATGTTTGTCAAGTACTTGGAGTATATACTTCCATCAAGACCAGGGGACGCTTTAGACAATAAGATAGTACGTAATTCAATCGAGGAGTTCAATATTATAAGCAAAAATATATACCCTATTATTTTTAAATATTAAATAATAGAAAATATCTATATCGTTTTATATTTTTTAAATATCAGCATGTTTAAATAAAACCCTTCTTAAATATGAATAAAATTTCATTTACGAAATGGTGTCTTTGCACTATAACATCCTATAAAGTTCTCTTTGTACTCTTTGTACATGTTTTTGACTGTATAATCTCGTTAAACTAACAATCAATAAGTGACAGCAGTCTAATATCGATATAGCGCCATTATTTAAATAAGAAATAATAGCGCGTACATACATATTTCAATTAAAAATATTCTGTGTTAGTATAAGTTATATAAAACCATTGATCCTTCTAAATTAAAAATACGATTCTAAAGCCTCATTCTCACTCACTGTTTTGATATTTAATTCAGGTTTTCGTTGAAGCATTCCTTGTCACATTCGTGTTTTAATTTAATTGCGATGCGTATGCATTGTTTGTAATATAAATTTTGACAGTTCGACAAAATTGTATGTGAAATAATTAAAATTACTATTTTTAATAACAATTAGTAATAGAAATTGTTTTCACTTCTATATTTTTCAAAAACTGACATTAAACTTGTTTTAAAAGTAAATCCTACTGCATTTTGATAGATTGTCACATTTTGGAGGTTATAATGTAATATAGTTTTTCTTAATTTAATATTTTTAATTTAAGATATTGGATATTATAAATTAAATTAAAAATGGTACTGTGAATGACTACGCGTATTGCTATATGCTAAACAATTTACATTAAATACAAAATAAAATTAAAGCAGTGAGTGGAAATGATACTTAATTCGTCAAATGACGAACTTCGACATCTTAAATCAGGCTTTACCAAAACACAAATAATTGCTATATGAATAACACCTATTCTAATTACAATAAAATGTGAAATTACTTTTATCCATCTAGTAATGTATCAGCAAATAATTAATAATTAAAAAATTATTAACTCTTTATTTATATAAATAAAAAAAAAACATTTGTAAACACTTTCTGTGTGTGGTCCACGTAGTCTTTCTTACAACATTTTAAATTTTAATAGTTTTTAATTAAACTTCCATTAATTAAACAAATTTTCTATTAACTTTATAAATTTATTGAAATAACAAAATAAAAACTATCGGCTAATTAAAACTAAACATGATTATAAGTTTTGTTGTCCTCAAAACGTGAATACTTTTTCTATTAACAACTAGTGATGGGAAACAGTTTCTAATTTTCGATGTGAATATATCGATGTTCATTTAATTTTTCGTTGACATCGTTAGGTAAGATATGTTGTATAATATCATATTATATTAAATAACTAAAATTTCACACAATATATCGATTGTCCAGATCATTACATTAATCCTATCATTCCAGCGGTGTTCGACAAGTTTATCTGCATTATACTTTTGCTGAGTTACACTATTATTAGACTACTATTTCTATAAGATGTCTCATTAATGAACTGGACGGTTGATACGAGTAAACGTAAAATAAAAATACTTGTAAGAAAATATAAGTACTTTTCAGTCATTAGAAAAGTAAAGGAATATATATATTAATCACTTGTTAGAAAGAGACACTATAAACCAATGATGTGAATCAAAAAAAAAGTGTGGGTTTTATTAATTATAAACTAATTCATCTAAATAAGATAAAGAATTAACATTGAATGAAAATATAATTAATCAATCTTTCATAATTAAGTTTGAATAAGTGAACAGATTTTTTTTTTTTTAATAATTATGTTATTTAACGACAATCTAATGAATTACGCATAATTATAAAAGCGCTAGATTTATTCATTGAAATATGTTTGATGAAGGGTGTTTGAAATTTCACTCACAAATTGGTTGAGTCATAGTTTTTCTTACGGATTTGTTTTAAATGAGTATTTTCCTTTAGTGCATCAAAAATATAAATCCTTTTAACTCATTTCTATTAATAAATTAGTTGTGTATAAAGTGTTAGTAGAGGATAAGCCTAAATTCCTGTATATTCTATGTACTATTCGTTTCTTAATACAATGTATTAAGATTCCAGAAATCGGCTGACGAAATCTAAATATTTTCACATAAAATATCCTATCACTTCAGAAAACGAATAAAAGTTTTTTTTTAAGATCCAATACACTTTATAACAAGCAGAGATTTATTTATTAACTACAAAGTAACTCAAGTTCACTCCCTTACTTGGAACTTTATTAGCCTAACTTGGGAAATAGAATGTAATCAATGGTATAGGTACTATTTTATAGATGCATTTTATAGTAGGGCGTAGTAAAGTTATTTCTAGAGAAATCGATTGATACATCGGCAAAATTAAATTCTGTAATTATATAGGTAGCTAAGTAGAAAGTATTATTTAGTTTTAGATAATATTCAATAAAGGGTTAAAGGGAGGTAAAGGAAGTATATCAGTGCTAAGATGAAACCCTAAGGAGTAATGAATGGACTACAATCAAGTATAAATTTGAATATAATTCAAATTACGAGAGTTCGGCGGTGATCCATGCACAAAAGTGCTTATACAAAATGAATGAAGTTTTGTTTTTTCATTGTATTGAAGATTCATACGGGCACGTCTTGCTTTACGCATGAGTCACTACCGAACTCTCGTAGTTTGAACTATAGCTGATATAGATTAGTAACTTCGATGTAGATTAGAACGAGAACTCTCTTGGACAAAATAATTGTTAACACATTATATTAGTTACCATAGGGTTCATTCAGACTCGTTTGCAAGTTTCAACAGGTTCATTTTTTTATGACTAAGTCTACTGTTTTGTACCTTTTTAAGTGCGCAATATTAGATGATTTGACAAAAGTTTTTCTGACATTCGACAAAATTGTAGAGTTCATCCAATATTCTCGGTTGGCGTTAAATATATTCGATAACTTATGCTATAAAATCGACCCTTAATAAGTTCATAATAGGGGCCTCAATGTCTTAATTAATTTATAATAACAATTCCGAAGGGATTACTTGATTATAGAGCTCTATTTTGTAACTTATTTACACGAATTTTGACAAAATTATGCCAAAGAATTACTTAATTTTGCCAAATATAGTTCCGGTATTAAAATAAACTTACAAAATGGACTTGGTATGGAAATTTCTGTTAAAGTAAAAATGTGATTGCAAATTATTTAACTAAAAAGAACCTTAGATTTTCAATAAAAATTAATTTTCTAACTATGCTTTTATTCATGCCAATATTCCAATAATATTTGAGTTGTATCAAGCATATATTGTTAAATATAGAGATGAAAGAGTCAATGGATTTAGTTGATTTTCATTAACTAATGATTAAAAAGTTAATTTGCGTCGTTACAAAAGAAAGAAAATTAGAAGATTATTCAGAACAAGTACTAGAAGATCTCTTTTAATCCGTCTCTTATTGCATTTCACCAATAAAATACTTAAGATAAAATATATATATATATATATATATATAAATAAGACTTACTGAAAGACAGTTTCTTCGATTATTTGAGATATCGAAACAAATTTATATATTTTATATGTACATATTTTTTAGATATATCTTAATATAGAATTTCTTGTAGTAAAAATGAATATATGCAGTAAATATCATATAACTTTCTGATGATTTCATATATCACATAAAATGTACAAAGAATAATATTACAAAGAAACATTTCAAACGAAAACAATGTAACAAGTAAAATACATCACACAAGATCAAAAGATGAAGCAATCTCATCATCTCAAACCGAATGACAAGTGCATAAAAGCTTGACAATATAAAGCCAATAGCAAAAGCAATGGTTTAGTTGACGGCGCTCATTGCCCTTATCAGAAAACTCAGTACTGAGTATTCATTGTGTGGAAAGGAGTGTAAGATGAAAGAATATGCCATATTTCTACTTTGAGGAATTGTGCAAGAGATTTAACGTGAGTTATGGAAGAAAACATTGCATTTAATATCAGGGGTGATGATTATTTACATGCGTATTAACAATAATGGTGTTTTATTGACTATTTATTAAAATGTTGCCTGCGTTTTGCACTTTTATTTTGATCTGGCGGGACGCAGTGCATTGTTGTGCATCATGAGGTTTCTAAGGTTTTTTTTGTTGTTTTTTAACCTTAATAAATAATAATAATTGTAATCTGAATAGTTAATCCCTATTTAAATAATATTTAATTATTTTTGATTACGAAAAACATTATTGGTATTTACTTACTGATTTCAATCATACTTTTAATCGAACAAGGAAAATTCAGTAATTTTGGATAAATTACGTCAATTTCTTTTATCTTTAATCTAATAAAATATGTAACATATATATAAACTGTTCTTATATAGATTACAAGCTGGTCCCTATTCTCATTTCTTCACCCGAATTTATTTTTATCTTAACATATTCATTTAGACATAGTCATGATACATCCATGCACTTGCTTTTTTCTTAGATTTGTCTTTTATTTAGTCGACAACAAATATTTAATATATCCGCAAAACACAGTTATGTGTATTTAAGAGTTATCTATAAACAATGTTACCTAATATATAATGTTTTGTGATTTATTTTACTACTTTTTGAAAAATAAATCTACATTTTTGCATATTCACAAAATCTTAAAGCTTTTTCAGGAACTACGAAATGTTAAATGTTTCTTTTTAAGGATGTCATAACGTCCTATAAGATGTAAAAGGCGCTCAAATAAAGCATATTCATGGAGATTTACGTTTTAGGTAACATTAACGTAACAAATACATATCACGTTTACTTCTCAATCAAAATGAAGATTGAAATAAATACGCACAGATAAGAATATGTACAAAATGTGACATGGAGTAGAAAATTGTTTGAACGCATAGAAAAGATATTAGATTGGAATCATAAACATAGTAGAAAATAAATAATCTGTCATTCACTGTACTCTCGTACTCGTACTACCCCTAAACTACTGGAACTACCCTTACGGAACTCGAAGGGGGGGAGTATAGTATCCCTTCTGTAGTGTTATGATTGATTGTGCCGTCAAAACTTTGAGAGACTGTCATGTTACTGAAAATTAAATTAAAATTAAAACCTTTGTGTAAGGAAGGAATAGAAATACCAAAGCTTGATAATATTCTATCTAAGTATGTGACGTAAAATATGATATTAGTTAAAATAGTTAAGTTAAGTGGTGTATACCATAGAATGTAGATTATATGCTGCTTCTGCTATTGTTTAAGTTTCAATATCGATTGTTTATTAAAGGATTAGAGTCAAGTAATGGTGTTTTGAACAGGGACTCCAAATCGAATTAATTCTGTTCGTAACAGATTTTTTGTTCTTCGTAAAGAAAACGGTTTTTGTTTCGTGTACCATAATAAAAAAAACCGGTTTATTTATTTCGAAAATACAGCTTGTGACACTTATAGTTTTTCCCCTCGCACGATTTAGGGGGGCTTTTGCACCCTCTGCTACGAAACGAAACACACAGTACTTTCCCTGACAGTAATTCTGCCGGCACCCATGGTGTCAGTCCATATTTTCACAAAAAGTGCGTTTTTCAATTTAAATTTTAACTAATCTGTCTATTTCTTATATAACTTCCATATTTAACAATCCACTAACCGCCATACAAATAAACCTGTTATAAACCAGATATAAACTGATAATAAGCCTCTCCGGACGCACGGGCTTTATATCTAGTATAAATTTTATAACAGGTTTATTTGTAAAGCGGTAAAATCTATTACAATTATTACATTTACGTACGATTGCGGGGACATTTGGCAGATATTGTGTTCCATTACCAACCTTAGAGTTTGTACCTTAAATTTAAAAAAATTATCGCATTTTCCACGGAAATATTACGTTTTTCTGTTAATTTAAAATTAAATCTCTTTTTGATGGACCCTATATTAATTGGCTAACATTTTTTTACGTAACTGTTACATTACTTCATAAAGTAATGTTCACGGATTAACACTATGGAGTAAGAAAAATAAAAAAAGTATTTTGCATTTTCCAAATAGGAAATAGGTTTGTAAAAGTTTTCAAATAAAATATAAAATTCTATACTCTTAAAAGGTATTTAAATACAAAATAGAAAATCAGTGAATCTGTTAATTTTTTGCCTAAATATTTTCTTATCAACAAGTAAAGTTAAATCTAGAAGGTCCATAGATATCAAAAACATTTCTTCGGAAAACAATAATATAAATTTATATTCAATGCACATGTATATGTTATACACCAATACATTAACACATTTATACATTACTCTAACTCTATACTACAGGAACGTAATGTGACTACATTCTTAAGCCGTCGATGACCTTCGTGTATAACGGCAGGGAGGGGGACTGTTTCGATTGTGGTGCATAGTTGTGAAAAAGATTAAAAAGGGTTGGGTGGAAAGGTTAGGAAATGGTGGGGAAAAGAGGGAAGAGTTGCACGAATCCATAAATGCGTCAATAGAAAGAACAGAGGCAAATCAAACTGTGGAATCAAAACAAACGGGTGGGGTGGGGGGTGTATAACCGCGTCCGCGTTGCGTTCAAAGAAACACACGATGCTGGAGCTGGAGCTGGAGCTCTGGAGCTGAAGTTGGTGACTGGACGTAAAGACGTAAACAAACCGATCGGCTTCGACCGCTGTCAACATTCCAATGGTAAGAGATGTATTATGTTCAAGTATTGACTGAAAAACATGTATAGTATACAATATTTTTGTCTGCTACTTTCATATATGCAAGCATACTGGTCTAAGTTGCAAACAAATTTCTCTAAATTTCTTAAAACGATTTTAAAATCAATTTGAAATTAAAGTGAATTAGAAATGTTTCACTATGTCATATAACGTGACAAATGGCCGGGAAAGCTGGTAAATCACAGATCTGGAAAACCTGGAAATACGGGAATTATCTAGGAATTTAATGCAACCTGCAAATATCCAGGAAATATCAGAGAATTTTAGAAAATTTCAATAAATATTAGGGTAAAAATATATAGTGTATTATATTTCATTTAAAATTCAAAATGAAATAAATCAGAAAATTTAAAAAGAAAACGTGTAGCTAATGAAAAAAAAATTTTCGCGTCAAAAAAAGCTAAACTTTTTGCTGAAATTCAAGTTATTGATGATCAATATAAAAATCTTCAGTATATATTAAAATAATATAAATATAAAATAATTCCATTGCTAACTTTCAGATTTTCACCTTATTATTTACAATTATATAATACATCCAAAAAAAGCTGTGAAGCTTTTAATTATTAGTATAAATTTATTAGTTTTGTCGTTGCTAAGTTTTTAAAAAATCTATTCTTTATATTACTTCAAAAAATTTCGAAAAATAATTCCATTGCTAACTTTTATATTTTCACCTTAATATTTACAATTATATAATACATCCAAAAAAAGCTCTGGAGCTTTTACAAGCTTTTAAAATAATAAATAACTCCACTTAACATATGTCTTCTACAACTTAGTTAAATATATTTAGGTGTGTATTAACAACTTAAATTTATGATAATGCCTAATGTGTGTGCGTTTGTTTTATGCTTTTATTTTTTAATATAGGATCTAAGGATAAAAGTTAATAACACTGCCAAAAGCTTATGTCAAGTTCAAAAAGCTGTCAACAGGTGGCATACAATTCATTTTAAAAGCGTTTAAAAACAGAGAGTGTAGCTCGAGAAAAACAATTATCATTGAACAAATTCAGGGAAGATGAAAGAGCGTGTTAATGTAATACACTCTTTAGTGGAAATGTGTTTTTATTTTACACTGTTAATATTTATTGTGTTAAATATAATGGCTTTCTTAATAAAGAGAGAATTTGGATATTATATTTGATGTGAAATTGTTTTCCACAATCCTCGTTCATCGTGTATTTCAACAACTACAATTATTATATCTTTTTGCTATGACAATTATACAATTGTTCTTTGATGTTCTGTTTTTCTCGGATGGCTTCATATATTTTGCAATATATCGATAGGTTATATTAACATTATAATAGGATGAATTGTAGCATTTCCTTACATTTAAATAGCATATACGTTTACCAAAATACGTCTAAATGTTTAATTATTTGATTTTAAACTTAAATTTTAACGTTTATTTATTAATAGGGTCGTAAACTTGTGTTTGTGTTTTATTTTTGGTTTGTTTTTACTTTTATTTGTGTTCCTATAATTTTACAATAGTTTTATTAATTAGTATATTTTATGGTAGGAGTACAAGTGATGTTAAAGCCACTAAGAGTGCTGATAAGCCTAACAACAGGATATGCTTTGTAAAATTGCGCTTCCGACAAAGTGTGGATATTTGATAAATTCCCTATTTCCCTTTCCATTTCATGCAAATATCATTCACATCAAATTACGACAATTCGGCGTTTTCTCACGCCTAACAAAGGTGATAAGAGCCGTATAAATCTTCGAGGCGATAGTCAACTTTATCTTATTCGTTCATGTATACATTATATAAAAAATTAGTGATACAGTGGTTTTTATTATATGTATGTAACAAGCTTCTTTTAATCATAAGTTACCGCTGAACTCTCGTAATTTGGACTATATACATTTGAATGAAAAGAGTAATATGTACAAACTATTAGGGACAAAACATTATACCAGGTATAAGCCTGTCCGGATAGGCTTTATACCTGGTATACATTTTATAACAGATTTATTTGTAAGGCAGTATGAGTCTAAACCAGTGCCTAGAATAGAAATATTTATTTTTTATTTATGTTATGTTTTTTTTAAATTAAAGACTTCACTGACCAAATATTAGTAAACAAGAAGAAGAATTTTAATTTTTAATAGTTAATTTTTAACCGTTACTTTATTTTATGAAATAGTAAATAAGTTTACTAATTGTGACCATGTCCTCAACAATTACATTGATTATATTCGACAGTTACATAAATGTAATAATTCTACGGTTTGTAACAAAGTTATACATCGAATATCATTAAGTTAAACAATATATATATTCTAGCTTCGCTCATTAATTTGATAAATAATAATATTAAACTAATACGAGAGTACTTTAAAGCTAATGGTGTCTCTAAAGTAATAAAATAGTTCTTCAGTGCATTTACTACGACATATAACTACACCATCTAGAACACCTAGACGCTATTTTGTCACTCTCTTGATTATAATTTAGTTACTTGCAATATGGTACATCTACTCGTTCAGGTAAAGTCTGTAGTCATTAGATGAAGGAATAGAAAGGTGATAGAACCCAGTCTCTGCCTCTATCTCTACCACTTCGAGTGTCTGTCAAGAAACAACAGTACCTATATGTACTTATAGTGGTTGTACACTATGCAATTGAAATGCAAGTTTAATTTGTCAATTTAATTAGTATATTACGGATTTGATTTCTATCTATTATTCTTTCAGTTTTGTTTTCAAATTATGCATAAATTTTTAATTTTAATTATAGAAGTTCTTTATGAATTATTGTAAAAATGTCACCAAAATCTGCACACAGCAAATGTTTAAACATTATAATTAGTAGAAATTCATAAATTTATTTAATTTTAAAATGATTTAAAATTTTATTTTCTTGGCTCAAAAATTATTCAAAATATTTTGATTTTGACTTTAATTCCGATATTAATGGGATTATAGTATAGTGTAACAAATATATAGAAAAGTCGAAGTGTTTCAGGAACAATAAATGTAATTTAAGCGCGAAATTTGAAAATCGAGAATTCAAACTCTAATTGGAACTGATAACATGGCATAGCTACCACTTTTAATATTTTTTTTTTAATATCATTTGAGTGCATCAACTTTCGATATTTATTAGCACTTAAACAATATATACATTTACAAACACTTGTAATATTTAATTTATAGAAACGAGTGCAGGTAATTTTATTATTGTTTAATAATTACGTAATTATTAAAAATAAATGCAGTAAAAACTTAACGATAAATCGTTCAAATTCTTCATTCTATTTACTTTATGATTATTGATTACCGGAAGCATGTTTAATTTCTTTAACCTTACAGTAGCTATTTTACATCCGTATACACACACTAATAAACATCTTACAAGAACATACAAACGCACACACCTGATACAGAAAACCCAAAGTAAGATAATATAATTAAAATACATATCACCTGAAATTAAAACAAAAACGTTCCAGATTTTTCTATTTGTATTCAGTATTTAACAACCTTTGTTCTAGATTTTTCTTTATCATGCGTCATTTGTAACCTCTCATTCAAGGTCCCCCCACTTCTTCTCCTCCTCCTCCTTCACCCCCACCAGACATTCATGTCTGTCAGTCCGGTTGTTATTACGTTTTACAATTTTAATTATTTACGGAATGATCAACAAACGTTGGTTTAATGTTATTGTTTATTTTTTAACCTTAAATTTATATTTAGATATTTCAAAAATATGTTAATGCTTCAAGTTTCACAATATTTTGTTTATAATTGTACTTGTGACGTTTCAGTTTGTTACGTATATTAAAAATACACTTAAAAGGTAATTAAATAAAATATACTTAATAAAGATAGATCATTTGTTCAAATATAACATTTATAGTAAAATAGTTACGAAATTATCAATGAGATAGAAAATTGTATTGTAATGCAAATTTCACACTTGCTAGAGTTTTACAAGCTAATTTCAAGATTCATTCTCTACTTTCGGTATAGAAAATATTTTGCAGTGGGGTTTCACACTTCCTACAAGTTAATTTAAGTGTTATATTTCGTTACATATTCTACCTGGGTGTTTAGGTTATTTTAAGGTTTTTTTTAATTTTTTTTGTGTAATTAGCTTTTTCAATTATTTAAATTTAAGGTGAAAAATGAGAATATTTATTTGTACTAAGTTGGCTAAGTTTAGAGCTTCATAAATTTCGGATGGTACATTTGCAATAAGAATTGCTTTATTTAACATTTTTTTTTTAATTACATAACAAATGCTAGCTTTCAGTCAATATGCATTATCTGACTTAAATAAAGCTTTTTATACAAAAATATATAATGTTACATATTAAATTGAGATATTATTCTTTTACATTTATTTACTGACTATGTAATAAAATTATGTTCAACTATACTTCGGTAAATAGTAAAATAAATAAAACATGAGTTTACATTTTGTGTTATATTATATATTTGTAATCGGAATATAATTAAGGGTTGTTTTTTAATTATTTTTTTTTAACATATTTCTTTTGATTAAGGTATTCTCTTTTATTATTATTATATACATAATTATTAAAAATGCATCACAACACAATAATATTAAATAAAATAATCTTAATATATATAAATTACGTGTCACTGTGTTGTCCGCTATGGACTCCTAAACTACTTAACCGATTTTAATGAAATTTGTACACCGTGTGCAGTTTGACCCAACTTGAAAGATAGGATACCTTACATCTCAATTTATTTATCTTATTGCTAATTATTTGTCTATTAATTATCTGTATATGACATATGACATCGGGCGACGATGATGGCGACATCTGTTGACTAGATTGAGTAAATATTCTGTTGAGCAAATCGAAATCTGTTGACTAGATTGAGTAAATATTCAATAGATGGCGCTACGTTAGGCACAGCAACGCGTGGCCGGGACAGCTAGTTAGATTATATTATTAAATTTTATTGGTTAACCTTTAATTAATTTTAATTTTTTTTTGTTAGTAACTAAACAATTATAATAAGAAAGCGAAAATGATGAGAAATATTTGAATGAAAATTTGGTTTATATAATATTTTAATAAAAATTATAATAGCAAACATTGCCAAATAATTTACCTACCATGAAACGACATTGTTGACTTAACGCTTTACCCCTCCATTATCATAATTTAGTCGTTTGCTTAGATTTATAATTGTATTTTTATGGTTCGACACTCATTAGAACAAACTTATGAATTAATTGTTACGCGTTGTTTAATTTATAATTTATTATTATTAAATTAGTTTTTATATTTTCATATAAATATATTTCCTGTTCTTTTGCTGTTTTTTTTTGTGTTCTTATGTAAAAGATTTTGCAAACTTAAAACAATTCTCTAGTTTATTTTAATGTAAATGTATAATTATCACATCATTATGAATTTAATAGTCCTTAGAAAACGTTTCTACTTTTCTGTAAAGAATCGAAATCGATTCTATTCGTAATCGACTTAGACTCTTAATCGCGATATATTCTGTAATAAGAAATTTAAAAGTATATCTGTATGAGTTCATTTAATACAATTTTGAACACTAAAATTATTTTGTTTTCTATATCCCTTTTACGTTTGCTTTTAATTTAGTTCTACTCACTCATTTGGAGACTCGATAAGTTATTGGCTTTGATTCGTGATATAAATTTCTTTATTGTTTTATTTATCACTTTAATTTAAGTTTTATTTAACATAATAAAGTTTACCTGTTACTTAACAGTTTTCGTTTTGAAAGTTTGAAAGAATTGCATTACTTTTTATCTAAAATTCATTTGAAATTCAATTGGCATAAAGTAGAATATCTGCTTCAACTTTGATTAAAATCTTTCACCTAGGTAGAGAATAAGTCTTGGAATTAGCTAATAGCAACCTTGCAAGTGTGAACCATGTACTGCAAGATAATTTTCTATCTGGGGCATTGTCCACCTCAAATCTACGAGAATTATTTTTTCATTTGCAAACTGCTTTGGTAGTTTATATGATTAACAATTAATTTAAATTATACCAGGTAGAAAATTGTCTTACAGTACAATAGTCGCATTTGCTATCTTACCACAAGGTAATTGCAAAGTTAATTTTCTACTTCTTATATGAAATATATATTATTTCAAAATGAAATCGTAATTAGGCAATAAGAGATATTTCCAACCTAAGTGTAACATTTTCAAAACAGAATTGTTTAAAATGATTTCACTTAAAACGGAAATTATAACTTGTAGTAATAATTGCATCTCGTAGTAGTTGATATATATATAGGTATTTACTGTTACATACCAACAAGTGCATATCAGCTGTGTGCCACCCCATCGAACCACCCACCACACACACACACACAACCATATAGAACATACGCATCAATATGTCCAGCACGATTATATGAGTGGATGATTTCATCCATATGGGGTTATGAGTAGGAAATTATTCAGTCAAATTACAGAATACAGATTGGTTTAAACGCCCCGGGGCCAATTAATGTTCACGTTTCTACCAATCATATTACTGACAAATGAAATTTTCAATGTCTGTTTCATATTTTTCTAATAACAATATTTTCTTGTGATTTTTTTTTTTTGTGTATTAATCACTATACTTACTCATTATTTTTCATTCATTCTTTGATTCATTCACCTATGACTCATCGGGCAGTGACTCATTCTCATTTAGGGTGAACTCAATGTCATATTATCTTGAAATACACTTATTTTTTCGTAAAATTTGTTACTTATTTAATATAATAAATACGCTAAGCAAAATTTAACGTATATTTTACATAAATACAATAATTTTCGTTTTATTCTTATTCGGACTATAACATTATTTTAGTAAAGTTATCTGAAATTTTAATATGTAATTTATAACCCTGGTAGAAAATGAATCATGGAATTAGCTTGTAGCAAGCTAGAAAGTGTCTATTTAAGAAGAGGCTTGTGGTAAGCTTTAAAGTGCGAAACTCGCATTCCTGGGAATTTAAGTTACCAACATGTTGCATTTATAAAAATATTCATAAATAAAAATAATAATATTGGAACAAATGTTGTGATTCGAATATGTGCTAGCTTGTAGCAAGCTAGCAAGTATAAAGCTTCTAAAATATAATTACTAAATATATTGTAAAATTAAATTTTGTGAAATATTTATAAATATTAATTCAATCAAATTTTTAACTTTTGTCACGTATGCATATATGTTGATGCAAGCTAATTCAAAGGTTGATTTCTTACTTCTCTTATAGAAAATTTAATTGGTAATGGGGGTGGGGGCTAAAACAGCTCCACGAAAATTTACTTCAGAGTAGTACTCATACAATTTAGCGACCCTTTAATATATTCTTCATATTTTTCTACATTTCTTTTGTTTTTTTTTTTAACGAATCGATTTATTTGAAAAAAATTGGACCCAAGTTTATTTATATATTTAAAATGTTAATAAATTTGCCCAAAAATATTTACTTTCATTGTAAAATTTTCATGAAAATATAAATTTTACATCAAATTTATCTTTTAAATTAAATTTCTTTAATATTTTTGTAGGAATATTATAAGAAACCATCTGATAGTGTTCTCCTAATAGTAACATAATAACTTTAGTGATTTTGGACATTAAAGAGAGATCGATATATAGATTTTGAGATAATCAACGTGTTGAAAAGAGAGGGTGTAATGTTACTACAATAGAAGCTTTTGATATATAAGGGTGAGAGATAAATGAATTTGTACTATAATAAAATTAGTGCTTTTTTTCTTTGGCACTTTAATTTAAAAATATTTTATTCAATAACTATTATAATTATATATACAAAAATAGTCATTAATTAAATATAATATATTTATATACTTTTTTGATTGAAAATAAAAAAATTTCATTGATTTTTTTGTTGCTAAATATTTCTATCTTTACAAGATTGTTTTCTTAATATATTGATGATATATTCACGTAAATTTCTGTACTAATTATTCCATAGATATTGTGTGATATATAACAATGCTTAAAATATCATATAAAATCTTTTAAAATATCGAAAAACATTAATTTCGCAAATATCTAACGTGTAAAACCCCTTTACGAATCGGTCGGCCATGTTTTGCCTGCATCATGCATGCCGTGGGGGCGTTGCCTTTCGCGAACACCATCCAATGAATGGCCTATCATACGCGTGTAGAAGCGAGTTAGCAATTGCGCACTACAGATATTAATAGCAGAGTGACTGAGATGAAATACCAAATTATAAACCTTCAAATATTTGGAAATTATTATTTTCAATTTTTTTTTTTTTTTTTTATTTTTTTTTTTTTAATTTTAATTTTTTGCGAATTTCATTCTTGTAAAGTGTTTCGTTTTAAAATAATATTTGCTTTACGAGATAATGTATTTTATTATCTAAAAAAGTTATATTTCGATTATAATAGTTAGCTTATAATAATAAGCTTCTCAATATTTTATATTTTGAACAAAATCCTGTTTGGTCTAAGGCATTTTTCTATGATGAGTTTAAAAAATAAATGTTTATTAAATTTGTTAATAATTTATAAATGAAAGAATAATAATTCTTAAAAATTATAAAGCTCTATCTTATCTTAAAACTAAAACACTCTTGAAAACCCCTATTTCGTAACGTTTTGCAGGACGCCCTGTAACATTAGACATTTTCAAAATTGTTAAAAACTTCAATTTCAAAATTGGAAAAAAATTTGTTACAAATCAATTCAATCTAAGGTATCGAACGTATTTTGCACCTTATTTTAGTTCGGCTCATAACTTTGCTGTAATTTTAATTAGATAAAATTAATCACTGAAATACCGTACTAAATACATTACTAAACTACTAAATCGGGGCGTAATGCTCAGCTATACTTAGATCCGGGTTCGATTCCCGGAGATAGAATTAATTTTTTTATCAGTGGCAAAGAAACACCTCACAAAAAATTATAACTAAAGTATAAAATCAATCAAACTCACAACCCAGGTAGAAAATGTACTTTAATTAGCTTGTATAGTGTAGTAAGCTAATTGAAGTAGAAGCTTGCATTGCAAGACAAATTCTATTGGAAGACTTGAAAATGAACTTGGAATTAGTTTGTGACAAGCTAGACATCGCATTGGACACAATTTTCTACTTGGATATATGAAAAAACTTAAAAATGAACGAATATTATATTACAATTCATTATGAGATATAACCTAGCTGTTAAAATCACAGTTGTTTAACAAAATATAAGAAAATATAATAAACTGATGAATATTGCATAGAAACTTACTAAGGGAGAGGCAAACGAGGTTGTTGCCTCAGGTATAAAATATAAAATAAAGAACTTTGCGCCTCTGTGGGAAGGCATCAACCCCATGGTTCTTACCCTAATTGTTAGAACCTCTATCTTTTTAAAACCGTTTTTTTCAATGCTTCTAAACCGTGATTTATACTTTTTTTCTTAGATGTTTATTCAAGTACCTTACGTTACATAACCTTACATTTATTAAAAAATTTATTATTTAACTGTTGTCGGTCTTTGACAAAAATTAGGCCCATTTTGTAACTATTTAACTGGCGACCGTTAACTTTTGACAATTTTTCAAAGGTCTATATTTTCTAAGCTACTAAAAGCCGCTCCAAAGTATAGGAATTTTTTTCGGATGATAGTTGGATAAACTTACATAGCTTAGGTTAGAAAACATAGGACTTTCAAAAATCGTCAGAAGTTGACAGTTACAAATTGGGGTCTAAAATAGAGAAACATATTTCTTATGTTAAACTGCAGTTATGCCATAGCAGAAGTTTAACTTAGTATTAAAAAACAGCTCTTAATAAAATGTGCAACTTTTGTTTCTTTCTTCTGAAACTTCTTGCTTTTTTAAATGATTTTTTTGTAAGAATAACGATTATTTCTTTAGATTTGTTTTAACAGAACCTACCACAATCTTATACAAAATTTACTACATTTTATTTTATAGAATATTGCTTTAGAATCGCGTAGTATAAAAACTCGTCGTAATATCTCTGGGGTGTTATAAGAATTCTGAACTCGCGTTATAGAAAATTTACTGTACTATAGAGAATAAAATAACATTTTTGTACCCTTGACCAATTTATCTAGGGGTAGACTTAGTTAAATAAATTTGCTAACATTTTCCAGTATTAATTGAAAGAATATGTTATTTAAACTTTCTTAGTGGAGACGTAGTTTATGTATAATTGCGTATGTTCTTTATAGAGATGTTATAATACGTTTTAACATTTTCTAAACATGTTTTTTTTGGTGGATACGTAACTTTATGTGAAATAATATAGACAGTAACGATTTTGAGCAAAATCAGAATTGTTTGTACTAAATGTAAAAGTATAAAATAGAATTAAGAGCTAGAGCAAGAAATAAATGTCACTCTTAATAGAAATTAAGGGGGCGATAATGTAAGGGTACTTAGCAGTAAATATATAATATATTGAACAGGTTTTAGTAGAAAAGTTATTTTAAGACTCTAGTTTCTTTATTCAAATTGTAGATATTTATCAGAGTATGTAATAACGTACAATAAGCAACGCCGGAGTTACCCAGATAGAAAATGAACCTTGTAATTAGCTTATGGTAGGCTAACAAGTGTAAACCATGCATTGGAAGACTTAGAGGAAGAAAAGTTAATCTTGGAATTAGCTTGTGGAACGCTATACAAGGGTATACAACTATTATAACTTCAAAACCAAATCTGAAATTCTTCTAATACATATGTAAAACAATTCTAGACATATTTACTACATAAATGTTGTATATATTTATGAATGAATTTGTTGTTTGTATGCTATGTTATATTGTTCAGTAATAACTAACCAAACCGCAAACATAGAAATAATATTCTTAAGATTTAAATTCCCGCTCAAACCATCGACCAATTACAACGCGTTTAAGCGATAAGACCTTTAGGAACAAACACACACATATACAACAACATTATACATATGTATTTATTTATGTACTTGTATTGAAACAACTTGAAAAATGTGGTTTTAAGTTTGTGTAGTATAGATTTTTTATTCAATAATTTTGAATGACTTTTTTTTGTAAACTTTCTTATAAGTATTTACATGAGTGTGGCCAGTTAGTCTACCGATTACAATTTTATAAATACTAGATTAATATAAGACCTGCGTTTTTATTATGTTTGTAGAAGTTGCTCTTGAAAAGTGAAAGTTGGGAATTTTCGTTGATGGTTGAATCTTTGAATATTTGGGCCTTGGACCATTTCCGGTTTACTAACTTGTTGGGTGGATCTAAATACTTTGGAATGTAAGGTTGTACATTCTGTGTACAAATTTTTGTTATTCATTTTAAATAAATATGTACCAACTAAATAAAGATAAAAAATGACAGTTTGTGTTTTCAATGATTAGGCGGGACGCGTTTATGAAATTTCTGTATTATTTATTTTGTATTTGATTATTATACTATCACTTATAGGACGTATATTTTATGTATTATCTTATTACACAAAACGTAATAATTTTTACATAATGTTTTGTTATTTATCGAAGTTTATAAGTTAATGCAAAGTACATTTATTAATAATTAGTTTAATATATAACATTATCCCAGGTGGAAAATCATTCTTAGAATTAGCTTGTGGCAAGCTAGAAAATATGAAACTAGCATTGCAGGCCAATTTTATGTCGAAAGTCGAACTTTTGTTGCGTAATCTTACATTATATTAACCTAGAAATGTTATGTAACAGGTAAACTTTTTTATGTTAAATAAACATTAAATTTTAGCGAGAGATGTATTAATTTCTTATATAATTTGAGTAAATATGTTGAGCATTTACGTAATATTAGGTAAATTTTACCCTGTATTAAGACAGTTAATATTAACACCAATAAATTACACAATATTTCACAGAAGAAAATGTCACGTTTTCGTTTTTTCTTACGTAAAATAATATTTTTGAGGGTTGATAACCGGTTATTCCAACTTTGCCACCATCTAATATTTAAAAATAATTATTATTTAGTATAACAGCAAATTATTATTGAGCATTCACACATGTTTTGTACTTACTTATTTTCAAATCTTAAAAATTATCGTAAATAAATTGAAATTCACCCTAATTTATAACAGAATGACTTCAAAAAAATACATGGCACCTAAAATGCACTAAAAATCTAACTAGAACCAGACATGCCAACATACAAGAATTTATATACCTAAAAACCTATACATATTTCTGTTTGCTTCACAATAAATATACTCTTAAGGGGCGTGTCTTAGCCAGTTGCATTAACGAATGGACAGGCTTCCCCCACCACATCGACTCGTTAAACTCTGGAAGAAATTGAAGTTAACGTTAGCCTTGGGTATTTCACTTCTACTAAAGTAAAATATTTTAGTAGTGTTGCGCTAGCCTCGTTGTAAGCGTATCGTTTTATTTTTCGTAACGTTTCAAAATTTTGTTTATTTAGTTATTTATTTATAATTTTTTTTTTAAATGTTTAATTCGTGTTTAAATTAGGTGTGTTTTCTTAAATAGAAGTGTATACTTTTATATTTTTGACGACAACAGAACCTTGTGAGTTATGTTTTCCATGGGATACTATAGTGTTCAGTGCTACATAATGATTTGTATGTATTTATTTTTTAATATTGTATAGAGGATGTTTGTTCGTATGTGTGCCTTGTTTACTGATCGCGTTGCTGCTCCAACACAAGTAAAACTAACTGATTAAAGCCAGTTGCCTATTTATGGGTTTATTACATTATTATATTATACACCAGCAGCAAGCAGTGCTTGTGTTTTCAGTTTTCATTACTTCAGATAATATGGATTAAATACTACTTCAGCTTGGTTCGGCGTTAAATGGCGGGAAATTAACGACATCATTCAAATATATTTTATTTTAAAATATGTTTTTAACTAATTTAACGACGAATTTTTGTGAATTGATATATTTTTAGACGGTACTAAATAAGTTATTGATTAAATTTATTTTAATGCAATAAATTTAGTAAAAAATATGTGTTTTTATATTTTTCTACTAACGTTGATTAAGTTTTTAATTTATAATCAATGATAAATAAACGTGAATCTTATAAATCGACTAACTTTCACTTTATTCATTCTTTAGTTTGATTCATTCATTAATTCTAGGGTCAAAAATATTTTTTGGTTGGTACTAGTTATTAAAATCTATATTTTTTAGTATCTTAAAGTAGCGTTTTCTTGGATTCGTGGATTATAATAATCCAAAACGCTAATAAACAAACATTTGGCGCGAATTTCCACATAAACAGTACGCAATATACTAGCGCACATTTTTATGTGTACAACAAACATTTTGTCTCTTTCATTCTCTTATTGAAAATCTGATGGTTGGCTGCCCTGGCTTGCTTGCATAAACTTTAACTTTAATCAACCTTACTAGACCTTACTACAAACGTGGGTAAAAGAGTGAGAAAATATAGAGAGCAGAGTCCTCTAAAACTATTACTGTAATTGTAGAAGCTTGCTTTACGGGCTAACCAAGGTCACAGGAAATTGCGCGCGCAGACAAGACTCCCGCCAAACATACAGGCGTTGTCTCTACCCCTCTCTTTCATACACCCTTTGAAAACTCCACTTTATCCCTTCAGTCTATTGGATAAATATCATTGTCTATCTCTTTCACACAACCACATTTATTTGTAGACCTGTATTTTCTCTATACTATAAGAGAAGTCTTTGACAGTGGCTGGCAACTTAAATATTAAGACAGTTCACAATAGTTGAATTTTATGTAACTAAAAACAATTTATACTTAACATATTTCAGTAAATTTAAATTACTGTAATATTTATAATAGTATATAATATTATAATTTGAAGTTATATGAATTTTTTTTCAAAGCGTGTGTAGCCTATATTTTTTCCAGATTTTTGCCCATACCTAGTTCGCTCCATCCTATAGCTATACGTACTATGCCAACCCATGTCGGGCAGCGATCAATGCCCTTATCCCAAGCGTATATAGTATATTGCAATGTGTGCATGTATTTTGTTTGGGTGTATACCACTATACATGCTGCCTACATGTATATCTGATTTTTTACATACACATATATAACATAGTCTTCTTAGCGTACATGTATTTATATAAATGCATGCGTGGTCTTACTACGTTAGACATGCAGTTTACAAACAGTATATATATTTTAATAAATAATTATTATTTATATTTATAAACAGACACTCTAATACATACGCATAAAAGTACAGACAAGATTTACTTTGTACCGAGTTACTTATTTAGAAAGATAACTTGTTTGTATGAAATCATAATCTATAAATTTAATTTATCTTTTAATGTTCCATTTCTTGTTTTGAAGGTTTCGGTATATATTAAATAAAGATTTCAGTGAATATTTTTGACACAATATTCTGTGATTATAACTACATTCACTGCAGATACAATCGACTATTCAACTTAACCTAAAAATAATTAAATTCTATAAAAAATTGTTAATTTAATGTTTACTATGTGTGTCATATTTTAATTATTAAAGTAACACACTTTTAAATACGCAGTTTTATTGAAATTGCGCGGTAAACAAATGTTTTAAACATTAATAAATAAAAAACAAACCTTGAAATAAAATTCAAAACAATATTCACGTTTTACAGTGATATATACACACTTTTATATACATACTTTTCAGTAATAATAAAGGTAGATTTTCGGTAAGATTTAGTTTTTCGGCTCGTTTTATATTATATATTTATAGTGTAAATGAAATACGTAAAAGTAAGATAGAGTGTATATTTTAAAATTAAATTTATTAAAATTTAAAAGTGAAGAAACTTCCAAGAATGACCTTGACCGTAAACTTAATTATGTATTTTTACAGTTAAACTCAAAATTTCCATCTTTTACTTTTTAAAAATATATAATGCATAAGAAATTTCGTTTAATATTAAGTTTTATTCCATATTTTCTTCTTAGTAAGAATTATTTATCTTACTATTATAATGTTCGTTCGGTGCCATCTATTGGTATAAATATAACTTGCTTCGGTTGTGAGATTAGATAAATTCTAAACATCATCTGATTCTTTTTTACATAATATATTTTAAAAATGTACAGTAAGTTTTTAATAAAATCTTTATTAAACAATTATTATTTTATAATATTTACTTTTAAGTTTTGCAATAATATTAAAGTTTCTTAGATTTATCATGTATCATAAATTCCGCTAGTACAGATATTTAAAGAATTTGCTATGACGTCTCATAAATGCGATAAATAATTGTTTACGTGTGGAAAAAATAATAAGCTTATTCATTGTCATATTGACGCCACTCTTGTTGCTGCTGTAATATTAAAAAACAGTGCATTTTTTTTTATTTTAAATTTTGCATAAAAAGAAAAATTAAAAATTATATAAAAATTTTCAACAACATTTTTTAATTGTGTGTTTTTTTCTTTTACAGACAGATGGTTGGAAGGGTGCTACTGGAAGTCCTCCAAGGGCCATTGGATACACTGCTGGAAGATTTTCAGGAACTTAAACAAGTTATTAGCGCAATAGGAGAAGATCATGGTACGTACAATTATTTTAATATTGATTTTTCTAAAAAAAACTGTCCTAGTAAATTCTGTATTTCTGCTTTTATAATTGTCGCATACGAAACACGTATATATAAAATTTCTAAATACACAAAAATAATAGACCCCTATTGTATAACTGTTCTAATGCCTGTTCACTTTGACGTTTTTTAAAAAGTCTATTTCGAAGTTAGGTTACATAGGATTAGGTTAGGAAATATTTGAAAAATTGTCAGTTAAAAAATAGGTTCCATAATATTGACTGCTCTTCCAAGTTCACAACCAAATCTCTGAAGATTTTAATTTCTATACCGTCATAGAATAATTTATATACCACTTTTTTAAGGATAAAAAGATCTAATTATTTATAAATAATATGAAAATAAGATCAACAAATATAATACAAATCTTCTAAATCATTTTCGGATAAAAGTGAAAAAGCATTACTACACGTTTGGTTTGTGTCTTTGATAAATACTGTTTATCAATGATAAATAATAGGAAAAGTATATATTTTTGGGTTCCAATTATTGTATAAATCACATTCTATATCAATATAGAAAATAAACATCAAATTCTATTATATAATGAATGAAATATCATAATCCCTCTCGCTTTTATAAACCGTTATTAAGACAACTGCTTTATTTTTGTCTAAGCAACGTGCCTGAAGATAATTACTGTGTTTTTTTTTTGTCATTTACTTTATACTGTTAATCCAACAAACAATAAGCTAGTCTCACGCGTTCTTCTCACATTTTTTCTACTGATATATTTGTGTGATGTTGACGTTTAAGCTTCGGACGTTGAGTAAGCTTTATATGTGTGTTATGAGTGTATATGTGTATAAGTGAGTATTGTATTATCCCGGAAGTGGATGTGGCGGGCTTCCTCTCTCTCCCCCAAAGCTTACGCATACGCATATGTGTTTGTATCATTAGAAGTTTTATAAGTATGCATATTACAGACAGGATGAGGGTCTTGTGAACATTTTTAAAAATATTATATAATAAATAAAATTAATTTAATGTTAATATAATATTGTTTATTATAAATTTAATTTAAATAGATTAATATAGGGTAACAACTTTAATAATTTAATAATAGATGTTATAAACTAATATGAGAGCTAGTTGATGGTTTCAATTTACTTTTAGGGAACGCGGCGCCATTTTTGATGAAAGGTATTTATATAATCAAATAAGAAATATAAATTCGGCTTTATTATATTAAAAGTATTATATTATCTGAGTAGGAAACTGTCCTCTTTTCACCGCTAAATCTTTCTAATGTAACCTTTTACATAAACAATTTTACCCAATATACAAAGCTTTGTGACCTAAATTACTGCTTTATGAAAAATAATAATAATGAATTGTTTATTAGTCAAATCATAAAAATTATTAACAATATCTTTTACAATATCAATAAGAATTAAAAGAATTTAGAATAGCTATCAAATAAAACCCTTTTTTGATTATAGGTTTTCTTTAAGTAAAATATCACATATATGTGAGGTAACGTCAAGATTTTTCCAGAATAGTGGATAATTTGTTTCTTCAATAATAATAATTTTCTCATTCGTTAGGAATTATTGTGAGTGATTAAATTAGTAAATTTATAAATATTTATTTATTTATTTAATCTAGTAAACATAGAAAAAAACATTCAGGTATAAAACCAATAAAATAAATATTATTATTATTATTTATTTTAACGTTTTTGCCATTATATGCACTACATTCTTTTTCCTTAACTCATTAAAATACATTTCATTGTGCTTAATTCATTTTTGATCCTTATTATATCTAAACATTCTCACTCCTTCCAAAAGAAATTAAAAAATATATCCTTATAAATATGAAAACCAAATTGCTACTGCTTCGTTCCTCCCACCTCCTTAAAAAAGGAAAAATTGCTAAATATGTTCATGTTGATTTTATACTAGTAAAAGAACCAATGATATTTTTTCTTAAAAATATGTAATTTTTTCATACATGAAGTACATAATCAGAGCCAAGTAAAACAAAAATTCAATTAAAATTAAAATCAGTTTTGATAAAAACTGTAAATGTGATTCTTATTAGCCCTTTTAGTGTAAAGTCACTGATATAATCAAAAATTTAGACTATCTAGCTCTCTCCCTTTCAAATAGTTTATGATATAGCACTACTCTCTATAGTTGGTATCGATTATTTTCGTTTTACTGTTCATACATATGCAGACGCACGTGTGTGTGTGTTTTTTTTTTTGGTTTCCCCTCTTTTTTTTTTAACTGTATCCATACATTGCTCACTAAATTTGTCGGTCTATATACGTTACTTTCTTAGTTTTTCTTTTATCTTTAACTACTTGAAAAAAGTTTGAAAAAATTCTTTAATATACTACAATTAACTCAAAAATCCTTAGATAGTTAAATGCACTGTACTGTAACTAAATACAATTGAAATTATATACAAAATGTTTGAAAGATCTGTTAACATCCGGTTTAATCAATAGAAAATATAATAAAATAAACTCATTTCCTTCCTTGCAACATAAAACTTAGGTCATACCATTCATTGAGATCATAAATGTGATGAATATGTCGTTCTATCCGATTCACTCAGACCATTATGTGTCTGACGTCTGTTTTAGTTTAAGTATCATATTGTCACGTTTATTAGTTATTGTGAGTAAATACTTTAGTAAAATTAATATGATATTCTAGGAAGAAAAACATTCAGGTGTAAAACCCAACTAAGTAAATATATTCTTTAATAAATTAAATTTTGCTTTTAAATCTAAATTTTAATGAAGTTAGTGCAGTAATTATATTTTATTACATATATATTATATAATAAATATTTTATATAACATATAATACGAGTACTAGTAAATTAGAAGAAGAAAAATTACATTCAGGTGTTAACCCCCAATAATTATTAAATTCACATGAAGTTGTTAATAACCTCCAACATTTCATTATCATTGTTTAGGGTTTTTTTTAATGTCTGTAGGTGGCAGCACTGTATTCGTCTGGTTTAAAATTATTCATCATCATCAACTATTAGTTTAAAAAAAATATTTATATAATAAAATATATTCGTTTTTAATTATTTTCTCAAATTACTTATATTTTAAGAACAATTTAAATTAAATAATCTTTGATAAATAAGACGACAAATTATCTTCTTTTTTCAACTTTTAAATAGTCTTAATACATTTAATATTAAACTAAAACAAAATAAGATTAATCATATTTATAGCTTTGAACAGTTTATATTTATATTTTAATACGGATTTCGGAAGCAGTTAGTGTTTATTTTTAAAAAAGCACGCGCGACAGAATTTCCTGCCCTCCTTCCTAAACACAACGGATGCCTCCTAACCTCTAGTCACCTAAGGTCCATGTGTAGCATACAGATGTGCTCTCGAGCATGTATGTATGTGTGTATTTATCCTGTCTGTGCATTTCGGTTTTTGTATTATACATATGAGTCATTCGAATAGCTTTATACGTATCCACAAGAAGACTTGAGTGAAAGATTTACAGATGATCTTCAAAACGTTAGATTTTCTTTTGGTGTTACTTGTTTTAGAAATTCTATATATATACGAATAATAGAAAATTTGTTTTAAATAAATAAACTAGTAGTGTACAGTATTCTATAAATTCCTCATTCCCACTCACTGTTTTGATATTTAATTTACTGTTTTTATTTAATATTGTAATCTAGATTTCAGGTTTTCGTTTAAGCATTCCTTTTCACATTTGTGTTTTAATTTAGATGGTGCGTATGCATCGTTAGTAATATAAATTTTGACAGTTCGATAAAATTGTTATTTTTACTAACAATTGTTAGTTCTATATTTTTCAAACACTGACATTAAACTTCTTTTAAAAGTAAATCCTACTGCATTTTGACAGATTGTTACATTTTGGAGGTTAAAATATAATATAGTTTTTTCTTAATTTAATATTTTTAATTTAAAACATTGGACCTTGTAAAGTTCTAAAAAAACTAAGAAAACTTATAAAATAAATTAAATATAAAGTGGTACGCGTATTGCCATATGCTAAACAATTTAAATTAAATACAAAATGAAATTAAAGAATTGTGAAATTGTTTGTAAAATAACGTTATAAATGCTTGGAATGGACAACCGAGAAGAAAACGATAGCGATGGAGATATAGACTAATTATCTCTCCGCACTTTTATCTTATATAAACAGTAATTGCAATTTTTTTACCGTGTTGTAAGAATATTGAGAAATGTAACTTCAAGGTGAAACGATACTTGTTTGTCATAAATTTTATAACCTTTATTTATGACAAACCCTTAAAAATGTTACCAGTTATATAAAAATTGGAACTTTACTAGAAAATATAGCAATATTCATTTTCAAAACTTATTTTTGCGGGTCCAACTCATTAAAAGTCCGTGGAAAAAAGCTTTAAATGTAGATACGTTATTCATCGCATTTATAGTTACTTACATAAAACGATTTAAACATAAAAAAACACTTTTTTTTTTGATAATATTTAACCTGTTGTATAGTATCGCCATCTATATTTCGCGAGAAAAAATGACTAAGTATCGTTTCACCTTAAAGAAAATTGCATTTATGTTTATAGTTTTTAGCACCGGAATATGCAGCTTATGATATGTTGTGGCCTCAAATATGAACTACATCATAATCTTTTACAATTCCACAATTATTTTTATTATAATTAATGGTATTTTTGATATTTATTAAGTCGTACTGTTCCTTTAATTCTGACAAAGTGATTTTGTCTCAATCTTTCTACGACAAGAATTAAAGAAAGATTCTATATATTTATAGAATTACCAATTCCTATCTGTTCACCCTTCGATACTAGAAGGACGTGACCTTTTTTCGAGTCATTCATTATAGTTGCATCCCCAGTATCCTCTATTCCCCGAATGACAGCTGCTGCTGTTCTATAATGTGTCACCCAGCTCTACTATCGCATACCCCTACCCCTCGTTCTATAACTTACCCCCCTCATAGCACTCTAATGTACGAGCATAATGTGTGCGTTATTGATACAAACAGAATGTCGCACAAATGTGTTATTATACACCTCCAATTTCTAGCTTAATTTTGGAAGGTATTGATAGTATTTGAGCAGACTGAGCACATGTTTAGTTATTGGTTCACTTTTACCCTCATTTTAAATACGTGTTAAACTATAAATATATATAGGGTTTATTTATAGATTTATTTCCATTTTTGGGAATATACTATATTTGTAAAAGTAAATTATTATCTGCGGATGCTATATTAGGGTAGGTATAGTCATCCAATTCACATAATTGACTCACTTTTACTAGGAATTCATCTTGAGTGACAAGTCTAAAAACTTTCCACTTTATCATTTCTTACTTGGAAAATATTAGATTATGAATCATGAATATGTGTTTTAATCATCCATATACATTTAGCGTTTCCGGTACATAGAGTTACATAGCTGCTACATTTAAGTTTCTTTCTTTTATAATTTCACCTTTACACATGATACACTTCGTTTTATTCTGTTGGCAGTACCACAAATGTCAGTTTCTTTTCTATTGTTATGTTTTATATAAATGTGTATTTATACGTTCATGTTTTCTTTTCTAAACGTAGTTATATTACCTAACTTTCAGGATTTAACTATAACAAATCTGTTTAATATTTCAATTTTAGTAGAGTAACATAATTTTAACTTTGGATAAGAAATTTAAAAACCTTAGCTTTTATTCTTCAACATAACCTACAAATTTATGTATGGAAAACGTACACAGAATAAGAAGTAAATAAAATTAGAGGTAGTGTAGCATGGACAATGATAATTAGTGAGCGTTCTAATATAATATAAAAGCACAAAAAGGACGTACAGATCTGTCATTACGATTAGCGCAAATTTATATAACTTGTAACCTCTAAATTCCAAGATTAGAATTGTCATATTTTCTATTATATTTATTAGTAACAATTTCACTATTGACTTAATTTGCGTCACAAACGTGACAATAATATTTTAAAACAGACATTAGTCAAAATTAAAATGTTAGCGTAAAATTAAACGAATAATAGGTCGCATGAACTGTAGCTAGGGGTCGTCATTTATCGCTCTGTAAAAGATTTTTCTAACACTCAACCACATATGGTATAGGTGTGATATTGGCACCCTTAATATACGTATTGGAAATTTGTGTCTATCTTTAAATGAATATCCTATACATGCACATGCACATAGTACATATATAGAATGATATGTATACGATGGGGCCATATGCATTTCGGATATATATTTTTAGACTAGCACCCATGTCTAAAACCTTATATGTAGAACATATGCCGACGATGCGATTACAGTGTTTCTAAAAGTGTTGTTATTTATTTTCCACCATTTGATTTCACGTAATACTATGTATTTTAATAATAATATAATGCTTTTTGCATTTTCATTTTACCTTCATTAATGACATCTGCTTTATTAGTATGTGAAATATACAAATAGCAAAGATTCGAACATTTTATTGTAGAAAACATTGTGTTAATATGTATTCAATTCTAGTTCTGTCAATAAATCTAGGTATTTTACTAAGGTTTATAATATACTACAATTAAAATAATAATTATGAAGTAAATTATGAATTATGGAACATAATATTTCATTAATTTCATCAAAATAAATGTGGATTTCGAAAGGTAAATTAGGAGAAAAAATTTGACGCGATTAACTAAAAAATAAGAAATACTTTTTGAGATTCATTGAAACATAAACTTGGGTGCTCTAGCTTATTTTGTACAGCTACCCTAATGCGCACCCTAAACAAAAATCTATCTTTAGCTCGTACCAATAATATGCTCCTAGGGTGCTAAGGAATGTGTGTGTAGTATGTCAAGTTAGGTCTCTTCTTAAAGAGAGATGTAGTAAGAAATAAATTGCTTCCGTTTTGGTTAATAGTTATTTTTAAAGTTTTGTCTGTCTGTCTGTCCTATACTGAGTGCTCTTGTAGGGTTTGTTGTATGTTTGTCAGGAGTATTTTCTACTAAATATTTTTGAGTGTGATGATCAGTTCCATTAGAACTACCGTCGTGGTAACAACACCTTGTGTTTTTGTTTATTTTTCGCATATACTAGTAAATCGAGAGATTTTTCATTTTATTTTAAAAATCTACTTTAAATTCTAAAAATCTATTACCTTTATGGTAAATAGAATAAGTGTTTTGTTTTAAATTTTTCCGCGAAAAATATTTTTGAAATGTGTACTTTGGAACGCAGGTATTTATAAATCAAATTACACTAGAATAAATAAACTATATCGGTTTTATTAATATAAATGTAAACTTAAAAAATATTAATTTTTTCATAATTTATAATGATTATATTTTTCTCTTTTTTTAATATACTCATGTATATATAACACTTTAATTTCTCTAATAATTGTTTAACTTTATTAAACGGATGCTGTATCGTTGTCATTCTCTTCATAAACCTAATGTGAGAGATACGGGTTGCCATCGATCGATAATACACGGCCATTTGCTGCAGTTACTCTTGTTTTATCTCCATTCAACTAAACACTGGTACTACTACCAGAACCTAACAAACTTTCACATCTGCCGGGTTGCATGTACGAGTATATGGTAGTAATTTAAAAATATATTTTTTATAGAATCATTTTAAAAATATTTCTATTGTTATATTTTAACAAAGTTATAATAAATATTCCGAAGATTTTGTAAAAAAAAAAAACACCTTTAGGAAAACTTTGAACGTATTCATTTACCTGAGATTTTTTTAATACCTGACCCTAACTTAAATATGTTTAAATAAATATTATTTAAGAAATACATTCTTTTTTTATATTATATAAACTTCATTGCGTTTTTTAACTGCTACTCTTAATATTTTTTGAGTATGCCTGTCAAATTTGGGCATATTTTTACACAAAAATTATTATAGTTTATATAAAAACTTTTATGTAAATAAACATTAATTATTTGTGTGTGCTTTATAATATTTTTTACTTTACATTAAGTTTCCAAAACTTAATATATTTTTACATAATTCTTTTAATAATATTACATTTATTTTACTTCTATTAAATATTAAAACGTTTGCTTAAATGTTTTAAATATTATTATTATGTAAAGTTTTTCCGATTATTTGTTCTTAAATTTTCCATCTTTTGCTCATGGAAAGTGAGTTCTACGTAAAAATTACGTTAAAACCTAATATGCATTACATATGGCATGCATATTTGTACGTAAATCCAATATATAATTACGTTTACAACAAATTTCCAAATGTCAAGTACAATATAAAATTTCTTTGATATACAAGAATATTTCTAGTCGAACTAGTAAAATATCAATGTATGTATTACAAAAAATTGTCTAATTACGTAATTAATTAATTTGTTTAGAGGGCATCCAATGAGTAATTTATTGAATTACGGTTATATATTATATGTATATAAACATTGAATGAAATGGAATTTACTTACAAGGTAAATTCGGGAAGAAATAATAGAAGTGAATGACATTTCAGTGACGTTTAAAAATAAAATAATATTTATTTATGCCATGTAGTAAATACCCGTACATTTTTGTCCGAGGATCTTTTTTCTTTATTACAAAGCTTCTGCAAATGTGCATATTGCATTAATTTATCATGTAAACAGAAATGTCAAATTTATGTAGTTAAATCTTTAAACATAAATCGTATCTAAGTGTGTGTTTTAATATTTCATTCAAAATATATATGAAATAGTTCTACTGTTGTTTTTATGGTTAGAATATTGAGTTACTAGTACTTTTTGAATTTACCGGGTCGTGTAAATGCATTTTCAGTTGTGCACTATGTAATTTAAGCATAATATTCTGTAAATGGTCCCTAATTCTTACTGTAATGAAAAAATTATAGTATTTCATTTATATAAATATTATAAACGAATTTCATGATATTTTTTTTTTTTGCAGAAGCAAATGTTCGAACGGAATTAGCAGAACAAATTCCTCACATCGCAATGATATGTCGGGAAACAGGAAACCCAGAACTTGTCACCCTAGTTAATGTGAATATGCTAGATGTGGTATTAAAATATCTCTCCGATCCTGAAAATCTGGTAAATAATTATTTAATTTTTGACATTATTATATATATATATATATATATATATATTAAATATGTATTATATTATACACAAAATTATTTCCAGGTCCGCAAAACAGCTCAAGCTGCATTACTTGTTCTGGTAGATCAAAGTCTAGTCGATCGCAATGTAATTGAAGAGCGGATTTGTCCAGCCATCTTAGATTTATCGCGAATTGATTCAGTTATGGACTTCCACACAAGCGCTGTTGCGGTATGTATTTTTATTCATTCATTCATAAAAACCAATTTGTGTATTGCTTGTATTGCACGGTCATTGCTTTGTATGGATTTATTGTAACAGATATATTGCAACAATTATAAATATCTTGTAAAAATAAACGTTCTCTTCTATATAGGTATTACGTTCATTTATATTATATATTTATGTATGTTATTTTTTTTTTATATTTAAGCAATGACCGTGTATGGTCTTTTAATAGATAATACAATATCAGTTAAAAATTGAATCAATATATTTCGGGAACTGTTTGAATAAAGAAATAAAGAATGACCGTGCAATGCCAGCAGCTGCTTTGTGAAAGACTTGGGTAGTGAGATGTTTATTTTAAGTCCTTGTCTCACTACCTTGTCTTTCATGTGGCGGATGCAGATCAAGTGCATTTATTTAGTAAATTTTTCTGTATAATATATGTATTAGGTATCATTATAGAGAATAAATATTAATATCTGCTTTTGTCATCAAAGCTGTGCTGTTATACTGATTCAATAAAGCTATCACAGCCAGCTTTGATGAGCAAAATTGGATATACATTCTTCAAATAATCTACAAAGTAAGAATTATCAAGAAACTCAAGACTTATGCTAAACTGGACCTTAGAATTATTTCTGCCCGAACCATCAAACTGGTTGTGAAATGGTTATTATATACTCATATCACAGCCATTTTGATGAGCTCGGTTAGAGATGCGTCTTCGATTTTGTATCCTGCAATTTACCCTATGGCCTGTTCGTAAAAATGGTTGTGTCATGTTGTTTGTTATCATATCACAGCCATTTTTGACGAGTTAGGACTTAGGAAATTCTGTATCAGGAAGTCTACTGTGGACAATAAATAAAGAACAAGAAATACATGTAAATTATTATCGTTTTAAACTCTTGCATGTACTCTCTCTCAAAGTGGTTGTTGTATGTGTTTTTACATTTTCATATCACAGCCAGCTTTGATGAGCGAGTACGGGCATACATTCATCAATAAATGCAGATTTACACGTTTTATGTTTTTCTATATGTATTTATTAATTTAATTTCAGATATTTGTTTGTATGATTGCTCTCATCAAATGGTTGTGAAATGTTATTATTACTCATATCACAGCCAGCTTTGATGAGCTCAAACGTGCAAGTATTTTACAAGTAACATCTCTTATACAATGTCATATTTTCATAGTGTTATATATTGAATTATTTTGTTATTTTATGAATAAACTTTTCAGCTATAAATGACAATGTTCTTTGTTTTGTTCTTGCAGCTTATGTCCAAATTAGCACCTCTATTAGGGAGACAAGCAACCGAAAATCTGTTTCTTCAAAGATTCGCCGAACTTTGCTGTAACGATGTGTTTTACGTACGAAAAGTTTGTGCTAGCAATTTTGGTGAATTCTGTGCTGTTGTTGGACAACAAGCTTCTGAAGAAATTTTGGTTTGTATTTGACTCAATTCTTTTTTTTTTGTTGCTACCTGATTCATTAGAAATATTTATATAATCGAAATGTAAATATTTCTAGTTACCGAAATTTATGCAACTCTGCTGTGATGATGTATGGGGTGTTCGAAAAGCCTGCGCTGAAGTAATAACAACTGTATCCTTTGCTTGTTCTGGGAGAATACGGCAAGGAAAGTTAGCAAATGTATTTGTAGCACTTTTGGAAGACTCAAGTCGATGGGTTCGAACTGCTGCATTTCAAACTTTAGGTCCTTTTATTTCAACATTTGCTGAGCCTAAAATAATAGGACTAGCTTACAATCAGCATGGTGAATTAGTTCTAACAAACACTGAGGGAACCGAGCATAAGTAAGTTTATTTTCAATGTCAGAATTTATAATATATCACTGCTCACAATTATTAATATATCTAAAATTACAGAATACAGTGCCCATCACTTATTCCATATTCGGAAAGCCGAATGACAATAAATCAATTTTACGAAACTTTAGAATCCCCACACGATAGTAATAGTCTTTCGTCTTTGGTAATATCACACTCAAATAAAGAAAATAATTATATAAATTATAATGCAAGTAGCCAAGTTAATGCAGAAACTGAAAAAGAAGATCAACCTTCCAGTGATAAAGATGAAAAGGAAACCGAAAATACTGTGATAAATACATCTGACAATAAAAGTGATAATTCCAGTACTGTAAATATAGAAGAAAAGGAACAACAAATACCTGCTAAACCTTGTACTCCATGTAAAGCTAAAGCAAAACAAGTAGATGACTTGTCATCAATAATAAAAAGAGCTATTGAAAATAAACAACAGGAACAACAACAAAATTTTACTCCTTGTAATAATCAAATTCCGGAAACTGGAAAAATTCTATGTAACAGTGATAATCAAAATGCCTTTTTACCAGATGTCGTGAAAACAGAAAATAGTTCCGGCCAAGATTTCAATGCGGAGCATCAATTAGAACAAAGTGCAGATACTATAAGTACAGACGAACTTCTTGTTGACGATTCATGTACCACTAATGAAATTGCCGATGCACTTAATAAGAATTTGCAAATCAGTAGTGAAAACAAAGGTCGTGGGGATGGTAATAAATGGGAGGAAGGTTGCTTGGATAGTTTCAACAGTAATCAGTTTTGGTATATCAGTCCTGAAATGCCATTAGATTTGAACTTAGTCGAAGATTCAAAAGTTGAACACGTCTCTGAAGTAAACGATGAAGAAAAGAAAGATATATCGGACATGGATACTCTTTGTAGAAATGTTTTAGATCATTTAGAATCAACTAACATATTTGCAACTTGCAACAAAATGTTTAATTCCGGTTAGTGCAACAATTTCATATAATCAAAATAAACTAGTAATTTGCTCTAATTTCAAATATTTTTTGTACAGATTTTTCTGTGAAATTTAATGAAGATGCTAAAAACTTTTTAGCTCCAAACAGCAGTGTTACGGTAGTACAACAAGACATCGTCCCGCAATCTTTGATAAAGCATTTTGTTTCAATGGTAGATCCGTATATGGCCCAACAAACGGATAATGAGGCTGCTCATCATTGTGCATTTAGCTTGCCTGCTGTAGCATTAACATTGGGTGAAAAGTTAGTATTTTTTTAAAATAAATATTCATTTGAATTTGTGTTTCAATGAATAACATTTATTTTAAACTATTATTTTCAGAAATTGGCCGCTTTTGAAACGTACGTATGAAACGCTAGCTGGTGATTTACAATGGAAAGTTCGAAAAACTGTGGCAAGTTCAATGCATGAAGTTGCTAATATTTTAGGAGAGGAGCAAGCTACGAAAGATTTAGTACCAATATTTGAAGCTTTTATTAAAGATTTAGATGAAGTCAGAATAGGTGTTTTAAAGCACATGGCCCAATTCTTTAAGGTATTGCAGTAGTTGATGTTAATGATTAGTAATTACAAATAACAAATAAAAATCTAATAAACATTATTAATTTATTGTTCGATTTCAGTTAATTCGTCATGAAGAAAGGTCAAGCTTCCTTCCTAAGCTTAGTGAATTTTTGAAAATAGACAATAATTGTAATTGGCGTTTCCGATTAGAAGTAGCACAGCAGCTATTACTCTCTGTAGAATTATTCACACCTGCAGAATGCAATAAGCACATTACAGTTCTTGCCATATCTTTACTGACTGATAAAGTTGTAGCTGTTAGAAGAATGGCAATAGAATTAGTAACAACGCTTGTCAAACATTTTTCTATTGATACAGTATTGACGAGCAGTCTTTTAATACAGTTAGCTGAACAATTTGCTCATTCCACACACTGGTCCAGGAGACAAACCTTTGCAATTCTTTGTGGGCGTCTAGTAGCAGAAGATGCTATTCCTATGTTACAATTAGAATTAGAGGTTTTAACACATTTACTCGACCTTTCTTGGGATCCAATACCTAATGTGAGACTGGCAACAGCCAAGACGTTAGTTGAAAAAATCGCTAATCATGGTATGTTGTAAATAAACTCAAATAAAAGCAACTGAAAGCGGTTGACTAATTCCGCATTATTTTTTCTGTTGTAATTTTAATTTAATAATATTTAATTTCAATTTCAGAATATTTTTCGAATCCTTCTTGCAACGCCTTCGAAAATATTCAAACTGTAATTCGGCGTCTGCAGTCAGATAAGGATAGAGATGTCAGATATTTCTCTAAATCACCACATCAGTTAGAAAATTCGTCAACCAATGAAGAAGATATTTCAGCAATTTTGTCTATGTGTTGAAATTTGAAATATTTTATTTTTAAGTTTTATGTGTATATCCAATTCCAAATAGAAAAAAAGGTTATAAATTTCAAAAAACATCACATCCTTAATTTTTATACGCAAAAGTATGTAATATACGACATATTTTCACAATCGTTTTTCTATTGACATTTTAAATGTATTTAAGATATTGTGCAGATTTTGTTTGAAGGGCCAAAGATCAAAATATTTGGTGTATATTTAATAGGAGAATAGTATGCTGCAAAAGGATTACATTAAACATCTAAATCATGGAAATGTTTACAAAGAAAAGAAAATAATTTGTAATAAATATATTTGGATATAAAGTTGCTATAAATTAAAATGTTAGAATCACGATGGCCTAAGACTCACATAAAATGTGATATTTTTTATATAAATTTATTTCTTTACAATATTTATTAGTTTTAATGTATTGTTGCCCTTTATTGTAGAATTTGATATATTTTTCCATTTAATTGTATAGTCGGTCACATTAAATTATTTATAAACAAATCAAAAAATTAATTTTTTATAAATAAAAAACCTTAAATTTGATTTGCTATGTAATATTGGATATACTATACTGCCTGATTATTATTTACATCTTAGAACATAATTTTTTTTAAATGTGTATAAAGTGTAAATTTGACTTATTAAACATCGTATAGTTATAAATAAAGACTAAGTGAAATTTGTTCAATTTGGTAAAAATAAATCGATCTATTATGCGTACATATCTTTCAAATATTTGAGCATCACAAATCGAGACTTCGAATTCTGCGAACATAAAAATATGTGCTAAAAGAAAGTGCCTCAAATTTTAATAACATGATTAATTGAACAGTACACAATTTGTATTGTACTATATGTGCCATACTACATAACAACGTAGACTATGCAATGTAGTTATTAATTAATCAGATTATTTTAAAAGTAAAGATTTTGTAATAAAGCATTACTAATTTTAAACAGTATCGAAATAAACGAATAACAAATAAAATGTCATATACTTAATAACATTGTTAAAAGTATTGTATTTAATAAGAAAAAAGTAAAACAAAAATATTGTTGACCTATTTGCAAATAGGTGCCTAAAAAACAAAAACGGTTGCAATACTTATTGTTCATTTGTAATATATTGTATTTGGTATACAGATTTAATAAACATTTTTAAAAAAAATTATATTCATTTTAAATTTCATTTAGTTTGTGTTTGTTTTAAAGTAGACAAAATATAAGTGATTTACCGTTAAACATTTATGACCAATGAATATTGTACTTTAGTGAAACCGTTCTTGTCTTTGTCGCAAGATACTAGTCTTTACACAGACAGACCTCATAACGTTGATGACATCACGACTGCTTCATAAATTAAAAATTAAACATGCATATAATCAGTAAAACAAAGCAACTATCAATGACAGTCAACAAGTAGTGTTCGAGAATCGAATCCAAAGACAAAACAGTTTAGCGTCAATCCTCATGCTTTACATTTGTTTATATTATTTTGTTGATATTGAATTTGAATTGATTGTTGATTTTGAAACAAATATAAAAAAAGTTCAATTGCAATTTGATAAAATGGAAAAGATAATATAAAACTGTACAATAAACTGATTAAGCCAGAACCATTGCATTTTGTCTCTTTAATTATTAAAGGGATCCAACGTTATATAAAATTCCAATGCGTTACTATACGTTATTTTCCATCTCTTTGTACAACGTACACGAGTGTGTGTGTGATACGCCATTTAGTACTAACGACGGTTGTATATTCCATGAAATATTATATTACGATGGTTGTGAAAAAGGAAATAAATTCAAATTTGTTATAAATATAACTCCGCCGACTTTAGGATATTTAAAAAAATAAAAACGTCAATATTAAAATTTATTTCGATGAATAAATTATATTAATCGATGAATGATTTTTTGCAATATTTATTTTAACTTTCCCGCTCATTAGTAACAAGAAGATGACTAAGAGCCTAGATATAAATTATTATCTACTAAAAACCAAGAAACCATCTGACTTGTGGTGGTTATCTTTGGTGGCGGTGAGTAAATAGTAATAAGCTGAGCTGAGTGAGTAGAGTGAACAGTGGAACAGGGTGTGGGCATGGGAGGCACAAGTTACATATGTATTCAATTTGTGATGGGAGGTTAGAAAATACGAACTGTCAAACTCAAATTTTACAGTTAAATAAAAACAAATAATTGAATATTGACGGAAATTATAAAACCTTAATGCTTATCATTTATGAGTCAATAATAGTCAATAAAATATTCCATATGCCATTAAGTATTACAAAGCACATTGAAGATATTAGTTGTCATCAACTTATTTTCAATGTTTATAGTAAGTCCTACATAAATGGCTGGATTTATAAAATGAAAATAAATTTAGTAGTATATCAGGAATGTAGCATGAAAATGACAATATAGTACATACATAGTTTATTTTTTTGGTGATTTTAATAGTTTTAACCTTAAATAATGGGCTCATGCTTCTGCAAAGACAAAACAGAAGATGGTGATCCCTATGAACAATCTTCTATACAAAATTGTTCTAATGGAGAAATTGATAGAACATGTATAGAACGGAAGCAAACTGTACTGGCAACGACAGTGAATAGACTTGTTTTGGAAACGCTTGGAATAATCGGTTCCATTGTAGATAAGTAAGTATACAATTAAAAAACTTTTTTTTTGTTATCATTTCACATTGATAAAATGATCCTTATTTTTATTTTAGTGAACAAGATCCACCATCATCTATGATTATGTTACATGCAATCGCGGATAAAGAAGACGGTTGGATTCAGGTAAAAATGAAATTAATGTAAATATTGTTTTACGAACAGTTTTTGTATCATGAATTTGATATTTATTTACTAACTTATAAAATAGGTAGTTGAATCAATGGTGGACGTGATTCCCTTGGATCATCCATTGGGGCCTTCAGTTATTACATTACTTCTTGATGACTGTCCTTTGCCTTCTAGAGATTCTGTAGTTAAGGTAATTATGTTTATTTATTTGTAAATATTTTATTTACTTTTTAAATATGATAGTGAAAGTATGATTCATTCGTAATAAAATTTTATTTATTCAGGTAGCAAAGTTGTTTGACCTATCAGCAAATCATCATCATACTAATAACACAAAGCAACGAAATATTTGTGTAATACTTGGTTGTATTGCTGAAAAATTGGCCGGCCCAAGCAGTGTAGCAATTCTATCTGAAGATACCTTAGGATATCTTACATCAAATCTTGTATGATATTATGGCATTTATTTTATCCAATAATAACTTTTTCTACAGTAATATGAATTGAATTAATTTACAGAGCGATAACACAAATCCACATGTTGTGCTGTTCTCTCTCATAGCATTAGAAAAATTTGCTCAAACTAGTGAAAACAAGGCAACAATTAAGGTATATACATCTATCTTGTTAATTTCATTTTAGTAATCACATTGTTTAAAATATTATTTTAAAACTTAGGTAACCCTAACTAATGGAAAATGAAAAGTAGGAAAATGTATATAAGGTAGTTTTAATAAACCAGTAAAAATTAAAAAGTCATGGTTTTAAGAGTCGTATTTCACAAATTATTTTAAATTTTAATTAAATCATTCATAATTATTGTATTCACATGACCTTAAAATCATATCAGAAAACAGAATTAGATAGTAATAAGTCGAACTTATATCCTTTGTTTTTATATATTTACAGAAAAAAATATTATCTATGCCAGACAATCCTTTAAACAAGCTAGAAAAATTAGCAAAAAGTTTTGACTGTGTACAAAGACAGGTGGGATTTTGCGCTCGATGGTGTCTCGATAATTTATGTAAGTAATATACAACGCTGAATTATTTATAATCTATTAGAATGAAGATTAAGTAACATTTAAATGGTTAAAATTAATAATATGGATTCATTTTTAGTTGTCACAGAAAATAGACAATATTCGTTTGAGACTGTTGATAATTCTGGTATAAATGTTATGCTTAATACAAGGGATGTAAGTGAATATTTAAAGATTTCACCCGATGGCCTTGAAGCACGTTGTGATGCTTATTCTTTTGAAAGTGTAAGATGCACTTTCCAGGTAAATTAAGCGTTTTTAATAATCAATAATATATTTAAATGAAATGTATTTATAAATATATATATTGCAGGTTGATTCTGGAATATGGTATTACGAAACTTTAATCATTACTTCTGGAGTCATGCAAATAGGTTGGGCTACAAAAAGTAGCAGCTTTCTTAATCATGTATGTCTAAATAATTTAATAAAAGAAACTATACTCTTAGAAAATATCTTAGATTTAGTACAGATAATATTAAAAGTTCTTAAGAAGATATTTAATCGAATCTAAACTATCTAAAAATTATATAATAAGACGTTTTTGGATGCGACATTACTATTTTTCTTTTAAATGAAATGTTAATGGATTTAAAGTAGTATCTATATTTTATCTTTAGTGAATAAAATTGCAAGAAGAAATAGTAAAATAACTAATCGTAAAATAACTGTTGTATTTATTAAAGTATATTCAATATTAACAGGAAGGTTACGGCATTGGTGATGATCCACATTCCCTGGCCTATGATGGATGCCGACGTCTCATTTGGTATAACGCCCGTTCAGAATCGCAAACTCTATCACAATGGCATGCTGGAAGCATATTAGGTTGTCTGCTAGACTTAGATAAAAAGGAGGCAATATTTAGCGTTGATGGTATATGCATGGAACCGTTGAAACAATTGTTTGAAAGTGATTTGTAAGTCTGTCAATACTTATTTGTGCTTTTTGTCTAAATAAGTAAAAACTAAATTATTAAATTATTTTTAGAAACGGTTTTTTTGCTGCTGCTTCTTTTATGTCGTTCCAACAATGTCGATTTAATTTTGGAGCTGAACCATTTGTATATCCACCTACTGATCGAAGTTTCAGAAGTTTTAATGAAACAGCAGTTATGTTACCTGAAGACAAAGTTAGTTTTTTATAATCATTTAGAAAAAAGATTTAATTGATCATTCTATTAATATTGATTTAATTTATAGGTGGTTCTTCCACGGCATATATTTTTAGAACAATTAAGAAAATTAAGCGTTAGAGAAGATTCCTGTACATTATGCTTTGATAAAAAAGCTATTGTAAGGTTAGATCCTTGTGGACATAGGTAAGATTTATTTTTAAAAAGTGTTCTAATAAAAACAATCTGCTAGAAGTAAAATCAATTTTAGGGGATTCTGTTCCATTTGTGCTGATCAACTTTTATACTGTCCAATGTGTCGGGGCCCTATTCATACGAGAACCGAAGAAGAATCCTGACCAAGTCATTATTATTCCTAAAATATTTTATTATGAGCTATTATGACTTCTATTTTATATAATAATACAAACAACGATATCCTATAAAATGATATCAGAGTAGTTGTGGGAATATTTTTCTTGTATTATTATATTAAGAAAATGTATTAGAAGAATTTTTTTTTTATAATTTATTTGAGATTGTTTTTAATGAATTAAGAAGTATGCTATATTTATTTGATATATTTTGTAAATAAGAGAATAATTGTATTTGTATATATTTGCATATTTAACAGAATACATTTTGCCTACTTTGTTTTAATTTATATAATAAAAAATATGTTTTATTTAATAGAGATGCAATCATGGCGAATCCAGCGGAAGTTGTTAAATTTTAAAAATAAAATATGGTCTTGTTCAGTCTTGTTGAATTCTAATTTCTCATGTATGAATTTATAACAGTTTATATATCTGTGAATTAACACAATGATTTACATTTGGTTTTATTAGTCATGTTTCATATCTATAAACATACAAGGATACATATAAATGACGATATCAAAAGCTAAAATTATATCAAAATAAAGGAGTGTACACAAATCCAGTCAAGTGTTATCTGATAAGGTGTAGATTTATTCTATCCAAATTTTAAATTAAAAGTTTTCAAGTTTCGTATTAAAGTAAGTTATTTTGTAGTATTTACATAAATATAATTTACTTGTTAAATATCATTAATATTGTTGAAATAATATATAATACAGTGTTAGCTCATATTTTAGGTTATGTTCTGACAACTCCCAAAAACGCAAACTTAAACACTCATTCAAATTGCATGATTATTATAATTAAATAATGTATTTTTAATATTTATTGTTATGATAATGATAGTTTCAACAGTTCATGTTGTTACTTGTTTTAAAATAGTATAGACTATATTTTATTTAATAATACCTATTTTAACTTTGTATTATTGCAGGTGAAATCTATAATTACTTTCACGAAATTTACTTAAAAAATTATGTGGAAAGCTACAGCAGGAAGAGAAATTCAACCACAAGTTCCTCAGGATAATGAAGATGATGATTGGGATACTGATCCAGATTTTGTCAACGATGTTACTGAGCATGAACAGCGTTGGGGATCGAAGACAATTGAAGGATCTGGACGTACAGCTGGAGCTATAAAGTGTGTATCTACTACTATTACATTTTCCTTTTTTACTTCATAAATATTACGCAAATGCTACGTTTGGTTTTACTGGAATCGGTTTTTTCCATGCATAGCAAAACATCCATTAATTTTAATATGCATTTAATTGTAGTATGGGACAGTTGCGTGAAGAAACAGCAGTAGCTGACGCTGCTAGGAAGTTACGAGAACATGAAGAAGGGCCTAAGGCTGCATTTGGTTATGGAGGTAAATTTGGAGTACAGGCAGATCGTATGGATCAGTCAGCAGTTGGTCATGACTACGTAGGGATAGTAGAAAAGCATGGATCACAAACAGATTATAGCACCGGTTTTGGTGGAAAATATGGAGTAATGACGGATCGTGTGGACAAAGTAATTTTTATTGCTAACAAAGCATATTATTTTATGTTAAATTTTATATAAGTTTCGTACAACAATGAATCCCGTTTTTATTTTGTAGAGTGCGGTGAGCTGGGACCATAAAGAAAAAGTACAAAAACACGCTTCACAAACTGATTATAGCTCTGGTTTCGGTGGAAAGTTTGGAGTGCAGACCGACCGAGTGGACAAGTCTGCTGTGGGTTGGGATCATGTCGAAAAAGTTGAAAAACACGAATCTCAAAAAGGTATTTCTTGCAAATTACTTTCCTAATTTAGCAAGTGAGTTGCTTGCACTGTATAGAAAATATATAATTAAGATTTGTTATTATTTATTTATTGTATATATTTTGATACATTTTTGTTAATCTTTGTATGTAATATTTCATCGTTTGCAAAGTAACAATATTCCAAAAAAATTAATCTTGAAATATCAGTATAATTATATTCAAATATCTCATAATTTTTTTTAAATTTTCAAATATGCAGTACCAAATCTTTATTAGACGACTTGTTTAGAGTATTCAACTTTTTTATTACAAGGTTTTTATGAGGTAATTTTAAAATGTCTATATTCTTATGAGAAGCCTGTTTAATGTTAAACATATATCCAATTTTAGATTGAGTATCTTTTGGCAACTCATCAATAGGAACCTGAGTAAACACGAATGGTGTCCCTTGATTAGACTCCTTGCTTCTTTTACGGTCCTGACATGTAGAACTATTTTTTTCTACAATCGTTACTGAATTTGACGATCTAATTTCTTGTGGTTTATAAATTTGTTTTAATTTTAGTGGTTGTTTAGCTACTTGAATTTTATGCTGAGGTAGTTGTACTTGAAACTTAGATTTCTTGACCAAATTATCCGGTTTTAACTCTGAATTTCTTTTTGATGAAAATTGTTTGAACATTTTTTTGAATACTGTACTTTGGTTTTAGAATTTCATTTTGACATAAAACAATTGAAACCACAGTAAGTTATATGTTTTGGATATCTTAGATTATTATTTTCTATTTCTTAGATTATAGCGTTGGATTTGGTGGGAAATTTGGAGTACAAGATGATCGTCAAGATAAATCAGCTGTGGGTTGGGATCATCATGAGGCTCCTCAAAAGCATGAAAGTCAAACAGATCATAAAATTGTAAGCGCTGTAAAAGCACAATAATATTTCAATATCCAAATATTACTAAAACTTTCAAAAAATGTAGGGTTTTGGAGGTAAATTTGGAGTGCAGGATGACCGTCAAGATAAATCCGCAGTAGGTTGGGATCACCACGAAGCACCGAATAAACATGAGAGCCAAGTCGACCATAAAGTTGTATGTAAAAAAATATGTATTTTACATTTACAATTATAACTTTATACCTTTAACGTAGTGGTATTAATTGTTTATTCAAGGGATTTGGTGGTAAATTTGGTGTGCAAAGTGATAGGATGGACAAATCTGCAATTTCTTTTAAAGAACGGCCGGATTCAGTGGGGACTGCGTATACTAAATCTAAACCGGATATTGGTAAGATGATTCACCTGTATAGTATCCGGTATCTTAAAAATATTGATTCAAATATTTAACGGTACCTCTTGTGTTACTTTTACATCTTCGGGAATCGTTACTTTAGTTACTAGTTGATTGCAACTTTGAATAAATATACGATTTTAATATAAGACGCTGTTTTAAAAATAGGTGGAGCGAAACCGTCTAGCTTACGTGCCAAATTTGAAAATATGGCAGCTGAAACTGAAGTATTAGCACAACAGAAAGCTGCCGAGGAAAGAGAAAAAAGAAAACAAGATGAACTTATAGAACGTCAGTTGGCAAAGAAGAAAGAGGTTGTTATAGAAGATGAAGAAGCAGAACAGAAATTAGAAGTTGCAAAAGAAATTAGCACAGGAAGACAAGGAAAAATTAGCAATGCTATTAGCAACTGGAATACCCCGAAGGAAGAGCCACCGAGTCCAGTAAAGGTGATAATGACATTCTTTAACTTCTTATAAGTCTATATTTTTAATATAAATAATTAATATTTAAATTATAATAGGTACAGCCTATGAAACTAGCACAAACTAAAGTTAACATAGTTGAGGAAGCAATACCTCAGATACCAGTCGTGGAAGCAGTGCAAGAAGAGCGTGTTGTGGAGCCTGTTAAGTTGCAAGAAGTAAGACAAAGCATTAATTTCAATATAGAAATATTAAATTATTAGGAATTTATATACCATGTTTATTATGTTAAATATTAATTTAAAAAACTTTTATTTTAGGAACCTACGAAAGAAATTTCACCTGTACAATCACCTGCTGTTAGTGATAACATGCAAGCTGCTATGGATAATACAGAAGATGGTGGACTGACTGCTGTAGCTTTGTATGACTATCAAGCAGCAGCAGAGGATGAGATATCTTTTGATCCCGATGATATCATAACACATATCGATATGGTTGTTTTATTTATCTATTTAATATTCGCTTAATTTTCCTAAAAATTAGTTAGGATCCAATATTATTGAAGTGATTTTTAAGGTCTTGTATTTAATATCTTAATTATGTTTGTAATATTTTCAGATCGACGAAGGATGGTGGAGAGGTTTGTGCAAAGACCAGTATGGACTGTTTCCAGCTAACTACGTTCAGTTGCAACAATAGTTTGAAGAAATTGATTGTGCTGCCTAAAGTTATGGTAATAAACTTTTTCCTGATTCAAGTTTGAAAACTATACCATACAATGATAAAACTATGTTAGTAATGCTGCAGTTAACTGTAGTGGCCTACACAGTACATTGTTTAAAACATACGTTTAATAATATTGAAGAAGAATGCGTTGACATTCTCTTAGTTATTTAAATCTTGTTCTTTTATGTACCTTTTGACTATTGTGTATTCAATTGTGTATAATATTTTAACATTTGTGTGACATTTTTACTGATAATATTTTACTTTTATGATATATACATATTAAATCATAATTATTCTTCCATTTTAGTATTAGCTTATATTTAATGTATTATTTTAACTTTCATATATTTTATAAAAACAAATAACAAATAAAATAATTTTATATATATACACATATAAAACAGTTGAACTGTTACTTAAAATAAATGATATAAATTAAATCCATATATTAATTATAATTTTACTTTGTTTTTCAAAATTATTGTTCCCATTTGGTAATCCGGCTACTTTTGACAGAACTCTACAGGTAAACCGAAGAGTGCATGTGATAAAATTGTGCGATATATCCTATATGTTCACACGCCGGTTTACCTGTAAAGATGGAGTGGTACGACTTGCTATTTTTTTTGATTATGGTGTCTTCGCATTAACACACTTTATCATCAGAGGAAAATTATATATTAATGTTTATTAAACCCTCCTGTATGTATTTTGTACGCCCGCATTGATAATATGGTTCATACATCTTGACTTCAAAGTGGCCGAACGACCATCTATTCAGGTTGCACCTTTCCCAACTTATTGGGGATGCGCATCTGTCCGTAACATGAACATGTCAAAGCAGTCCGTTGTCTTTATTATTTAATCGGGGACGAAAGGACATATTACAAGTTAGACTACGCTCATCTTATGGAAATTCTTATTTGTTGTTTTAATATCAATTAAATTAAAAAATATAAGTGGGAAACTTTAAACAATAAATTAAAAATCCCGCTAATTTACCTAATGTACTATGAGATATTTAAATAAAAACTACTAACAGCTATTATTAGATGGCACTGTAGTTACTAAACGAAACTTACTGTCAATGTTGACATGCATTGTCAAACACGGATTATATTTGTCAAGCATATTTTTAAAAGGTATTATTTGAATGTTAGTTAAATAAAGATATTTAGCACACACTAAATTAACACTTTAAGTGGTGATTATAAAATGTATCGTAAAAATAATATTTCTTCAAAATAAGTTTTCTTTATGTACTATTTGTTTTTTAAATTTAAATTTTCTTATTTTTTGTTGCATGGCTTAAACTTTAATCATTATTTAATCAATTTTTCTTCTGATGTTTAACAGTAAGCTGATTGCAGTGTAGTTATTTGGAAGAGTGTTATTGTCTTTGGTATAAGACTTTTCAAGCTTCTGGATGTTAACTAAATTTAATTATGCGTTACTGTCTCCTTCCTTGTGCATTCGTTTGTTAAACTGTCCTTCTTTGTAATGTTTATTAAATGAATATTTTAAAGTTTGCATATATGCTTTGTAGTTACTTAATTAATTGTTTTAATTTTTTTTTTACAGTTATATAAAAGTTGTTTTTGCAAATATAATAACACTATTGGTTATACATATATAAGTAAATAACTAAGGAATGAAAGATGACAAGGCATTGCAGCGTACCAGCATGTAAAGTTGGTTGTAAATCTTTAAAAAGTTGTTCAGTTTTTAAAGTACCGAAAGATGACGTTTTACGAAAAAAGTGGGAGTTCCTAATACCCGGAATAATGCACTTAAAAAGCAACCAGTACGTTTGTGAAAAACATTTTGATAAAAAGGACATAATAACCAAACTTGTTATGCGTGATTCTGAAGGAAATATCGTCGTAGAAGTAAGTTTTCTTTTGTTATTATTCTACTTTACTCAAAACATTTGGTATATATAGTTAAATATTTTTTTTTATGTTTGTAGGCTCCCTATCAACGAATACGCTTAGTGAAATCTGCCCTGCCGACAATTTTTGGGGAACAAATAGTCACGTTGGAGAAAAGCACAATTTTCGATAATGAAACATTCACCAATGTGTGTACTGGTAAGAAGGAAGACATGCAGAGTTCAATTGATTCTCAACTAATTATCATGATCATCAGCAAAATATTAAAATGGTCATTTAGAAACTGTATCTGTTATTTTTTAATGGTTGGCAATTGATTAAAATCTTTGTACTTACGAGCATGATAATGAACATTTTTCAGAATCTAATAAAATTACTTCAGCGCATGCGACATCAGAACTTGGTGATATGCTGTCATCAGAAGAAATGTCACCAATTTTGCCACAAATGCCAACGACCGCTGAAGATGATTGGAAAAATGGTATTTTTTATTTTCCTTTTTTTGTACCGTGTACAATTTTTCTTAAAGAATTGTACATGGTTGGCTTTTCCTTTGGGATAAATAACCTTTCTTATTGTTGTAATATTTCATATTTTACGTCCTATTTAGACGACATGGAACCTGAAATTCTATCAGAAGAAATAAAACCACACCTTAGTTCTGAGCAATTATCTTTGTCTTCCGAGGAAATAATTTTGGATGAATTATCTCATAGAATGGATGTAGAATTCACTCAACCCAAGATTTATGTAAATGAAATCAAATTGAAGAAAACATCGATTTCCAATAGCAAAACTATCACTCGTATGAGTGTTGATAAGGAGGAGGATGGACTGAACTCAATGGATGGTAATCGGCAAACTACATTTATTTCTAAGACATTAGTAGATAATGAAACACCTTGTGCAGCAGCTGTTAGTTCTGTGTGTAAGTGTTCATTCTATTTTTTTTTCATATTTCAATAAATTATTTGTTGATCGTTGGTCTTCAGGGTTTAAATTATAATATTAAATATTGCAGTGTCCAAGGAATTTACAATTACTATTCCCAAATCCTGGTGCTTCTGTGAGTCGTATGAAGGAAATAAACGCTACTTGATATTCTCACTGGTTCAACTTATAGGAAATAACGATCCCTGCGGCACAGTTATAGAAAAATGTCTCGTTATTCAAGAAGATGGCACAATCAGTTACAGGGTCTACGGAAAAGTAATCGACCTTCAAGAAAGGACAATTTTAAAAAATATCGACGATATAGCATTACTACCAAAAATCTTGTTAAAATTTGAGCGTATGCGAGTTTGCCAAGGAGCAGGACTGGTCGATGAATCTCTTATTGAAGGAAACACGGCTTTTCGGAACAATCGTAACGATTGGCATCATCTCGATTGCACATTGATAACGAAGAGAAAAAGATGTAAATTTTGTTTAAGATTAAGGAAAACGTTGTCACAGAAGAAAGCACGACTTGTAAAATGGAAGGAAGAGATGCGAGTGAAGCGAGATAATCGAGTACCGAATCCGATAGATGAGAAAAAAGTTATTGAGCTTAGAAGCAGATTAAATTGTCATGATTACATAAAAGCAAGGTTGGACGAAATCTTCAAGAACAATGAGTTACACGCTGAAAATATATTAGAAGCTGATCAGGACTACGCAAATTCTCTTGTTCCAGATCGAATTATGTATCATGTTGCAGGTATTTTAATATTATTATATTACTTCAATACATATAGCTATTATATTTATTTTTATTATTATATAATATATATTTTTAATTCGTTCCAGGTCACTTATGCAAGCAAGTTCTGCGAGATTACAGTGCGTGTGTCACGTGTCGTGCAGCAATTGTTCAAGATCCTAATAATCATAACACGCTTTTACAATTACTCAACCTTAAATCGAAAGGAGAATTGATTCATCCAAATACAACATTTTTTAAATTTATACGTTTCGTTGAGTCTTGTTTTACTAAGCATGCTGGAACCAAAAAAGTATTTGATAGAACAGTGGAAGAGGTTTTAAGTTCATATCACTTTACATTTCCATGTCAGACGCATGCGTCGGATATTCTTTCATTCGCACTTCAACATTACGTACGAATGAGAATAAGACAGTTTAAAATGCAAGCGAATCAAAAGAAACAGAAAACTTAGGCACAGAATAAAATAAATTAAACAGCAATTAAATTATTTTATATATATTATTAGTCACTCATTGTTTAAATTATATATATTGTATGAATTCTATTTATTTGTAAATAAAAATGATTTTAAAAAAGTGTTTATTTTTTCAAGTATCACAAATTTATAATTAATATACATAAATAAATACATATTTCCTGTGTTAAAATTATTGTTACGGGTAACTTAGGTTGCAGATATTGTAGGCGCAATTAAAATGAGGTGCCATCTATTGTATAAATCTTAAACACATTAAGTGCCATCTCGTATTTGCCACCAGTACTACTATTTATCTAAGAAACAATTAAGATGTGTGACATCTAGTATCTAATATAAATACTACTGTTATCTAAGAAACAAACCTTTTGTGGTGCTATCTATTGTTTCATACTCATTACAGTATCTTCAAATATTTCATTTGATTTATTCCTTTATTGTATTTTTCTTTGATTACAGAATCGTTAAAAATTCGTTTATCAACTGAATTAGGCAGAAATGTAGTCCACCAAGTATTGGACGCCTTGCAGCCATACAATCTCCATGAAGATGAAGGATTAGTAGGGGATCATAAAAGGACTACACAAGGGTAAACACTTAAACAAAATTATGGGTATTACATACAGGTGCTCCAATTAGGTTTTCAATGCTTAAATGCAATGCAATGCAATGTATTTAAACTTCAACCAAATATAATACATTGAAAAACTTAAAAATAATACCCCTGAATTAATGGCAACACCAATAACTTAATTTCATTAATTTATTATTCTCAGTTTCTGTAATGAAAGAAGGCTATAATCTTAAAAATGATAAAAAATTAATATTTCTAATTTTAACAAAAATAAAATATTGTCAGTTTCTTCAACGAAAGAAGACTATAATCTTGTTAAAAATGATGAAAAGTGTCAATTTTCTCAGTTTTTTCCGACCTTCTTAAAATTTATAAAAAGTTAATATTTTTAATTTTAATAAAAATAGAATTTTTTGATTTTCTCTAACGAAAGAAGACTATAATCTTGTTAAAAATGATGAAAAGGTTCACTTTTATGATTTTAAAAGCAATGCAATTTTCTCAGTTTTTTCCGATGAAACAAGTGTATAACCTTCTTAAAATTTATAAAAAGTTAATATTTTTAATTTTAATAAAAATAGAATTTTTTGATTTTCTCTAATGAAAGAAGACTATAATCTTGTTAAAAATGATGAAAAGGTTCACTTTTATGATTTTAAAAGCAATGCAATTTTCTCAGTTTTTTCCGATGAAACAAGTGTATAACCTTCTTAAAATTTATAAAAAGTTAATATTTTTAATTTTAATAAAAATAGAATTCTTTGATTTTCTCTAACGAAAGAAGACTATAATCTTGTTAAAAATGATGAAAAGGTTCACTTTTATGATTTTAAAAGCAATGCAATTTTCTCAGTTTTTTCCGATGAAACAAGTGTATAACCTTCTTAAAATTTATAAAAAGTTAATATTTTTAATTTTAATAAAAATAGAATTTTTTGATTTTCTCCAACGAAAGAAGACTATAATCTTGTTAAAAATGATGAAAAGGTTCACTTTTATGATTTTAAAAGCAATGCAATTTTCTCAGTTTTTTCCGATGAAACAAGTGTATAACCTTCTTAAAATTTATAAAAAGTTAATATTTTTAATTTTAATAAAAATAGAATTTTTTGATTTTCTCTAACGAAAGAAGACTATAATCTTGTTAAAAATGATGAAAAGGTTCACTTTTATTATTTTAAAAGCAATGCAATTTTCTCAGTTTTTTCCGATGAAACAAGTGTATAACCTTCTTAAAATTTATAAAAAGTTAATATTTTTAATTTTAATAAAAATAGAATTTTTTGATTTTCTCCAACGAAAGAAGACTATAATCTTGTTAAAAATGATGAAAAGGTTCACTTTTATGATTTTAAAAGCAATGCAATTTTCTCAGTTTTTTCCGATGAAACAAGTGTATAACCTTCTTAAAATTTATAAAAAGTTAATATTTTTAATTTTAATAAAAATAAAATTTTTTGATTTTCTCTAACGAAAGAAGACTATAATCTTGTTAAAAATGATGAAAAGGTTCACTTTTATGATTTTAAAAGCAATGCAATTTTCTCAGTTTTTTCCGATGAAACAAGTGTATAACCTTCTTAAAATTTATAAAAAGTTAATATTTTTAATTTTAATAAAAATAAAATTTTTTGATTTTCTCTAACGAAAGAAGACTATAATCTTGTTAAAAATGATGAAAAGGTTCACTTTTATGATTTTAAAAGCAATGCAATTTTCTCAGTTTTTTCCGATGAAACAAGTGTATAACCTTCTTAAAATTTATAAAAAGTTAATATTTTTAATTTTAATAAAAATAGAATTTTTTGATTTTCTCTAACGAAAGAAGACTATAATCTTGTTAAAAATGATGAAAAGGTTCACTTTTATGATTTTAAAAGCAATGCAATTTTCTCAGTTTTTTCCGATGAAACAAGTGTATAACCTTCTTAAAATTTATAAAAAGTTAATATTTTTAATTTTAATAAAAATAGAATTTTTTGATGTTCTCTAACGAAAGAAGACTATAATCTTGTTAAAAATGATGAAAAGGTTCACTTTTATGATTTTAAAAGCAATGCAATTTTCTCAGTTTTTTCCGATGAAACAAGTGTATAACCTTCTTAAAATTTATAAAAAGTTAATATTTTTAATTTTAATAAAAATAGAATTTTTTGATTTTCTCTAACGAAAGAAGACTATAATCTTGTTAAAAATGATGAAAAGGTTCACTTTTATGATTTTAAGAGCAATGCAATTTTCTGAGTTTTTGCGTAGATAATTAAAATCTAATGGAGCAGTTCTTTATTTTAAAGTATAACGAACATAACAGCATCAAAAAATATCAAGAAAATGTAATTTTTTCATTTTGAAAAAAATGTCCATGAAAATAAAAAATGTCGCATAAAAGCCAGAATCGCCCAGATACTTAAAAAGTAATGACGCAGTTCTTTATTTTAAAGCATAACGAACATAACTGCATCAAAAAATTTCAAGAAAATGTAATTTTTTCATATTGAAAAAAATGTCCATGAAAATAAAAAATGTCGCATAAAAGCCAGAATCGCCCAGATACTTAAAACGTAATGACGCAGTTCTTTATTTTAAAGCATAATGAACATAACTGCATCAAAAAATATCAAGAAAATGTAATTTTTTCATTTTGAAAAAAATGTCCATGAAAATAAAAAATGTCGCATAAAAGCCAGAACCGCCCAGATACTTAAAACGTAATGACGCAGTTCTTTATGTTAAAGCATAACGAACATAACTGCATCAAAAAATTTCAAGAAAATGTAATTTTTTCATTTTGAAAAAAATGTCCATGAAAATAAAAAATGTCACATAAAAGCCAGAATCGCATAAATATTCAAAAAGTATTGAAGCAGTTCTTTATTTTAAAGCATAGCGAACATAACTGCATTAAAAAATTTCAAGAAAATGTATTTTTTTAATTTTTTTTGAAGAAAGTGTCTGAAAATAAACATGACGTAATTTATGGATTGACCCTTACCTACAAAAGAGGATTAGAGCCTGACTGTAATTAGAAATAAAACTATGAATCTAAAAAACTAACTGCATTCTTTTATTTATAGACTTATTGATATTTAAATTTCAACCAAATATAATACATTGAAAAACTTAAAAATAATCCGCCTGAATTGATTTCAACACCAATAACTTAATTTCATTAATTTATTATTCTCATTTTCTACAATGAAAGAAGACTATAATCTTGTTAAAAATGATGAAAAGGTTCACTTTTATGATTTTAAGAGACATGCAAATTTCCAGATTCTGCAAACTGCAAATCAGAAGTTTGTGTACATTTCGCTAAGATAAATCAAAGAATGTAATTTTGGTTAAATATTGTATTTTATTGTATATACCCTTACGACTTTACAATATTCTTACATTAATTTACATTTTCTTACATTAATTTACATTTTCTTACATTAATTTACATTTTCTTACATTAATTTACATTTTCTTACATTAATTTACTCTACATAATTACGTTTGAATATTTTAAATTATCTGCTTTCTTTTTAACATACAAATAAATTTAAAACAGCAGTGACATTTGTAGTTTAGTCATACTTATAGTATTTCTTTTAATAAACTTAAGTTTTCTTAAAAAAAAAACAATTTTCTTGATTCTCAGCAACTTCAATTTCATGGTGACTTCATGACTGGATGAGTAGCTTCATTTTTTACTAAGAGCCCAGATTCCTAAAAATAAGTAAAGTTAATAACAATCTCATTATGATAAACACTGAAACATGAAAACAAAATGCACTTGTACACAAAACATAAATGTTACTTAAATGTTGTTTATTTATATATTACATATTTAATAGTAGGATGTAGGAAAAGTAGATATAAGAAATAAAATTAATGGCCATAATCATAACCAAGGACAAAATAATCTAATTGGTACATACGTTAAACATAGACCAGTTAACTCCATTCATAATTATCGTGGATTAAATGTAAAATATGTAATATGTAATTGATAAAAGTAATTTAAGTACAGATTTTAATGTATATTCACTTATCTTTATTATTTTATGCGTAATTTATTAATAAATTTACGAATATGCATAAATTTATATGACTGAATTTTGTATCGATGAATTAATTGTCATGCAAACTATAGTTCAAGAGCTGACGACTAATGTTTCAAGTTGTAGTCTCTCTGTAATGTATGGTTCTTAATAAAATCAATGATCAATAAAATCATATCATTTATTCAGATCCACTGCATATCTAACTTACCCTAACTTTCTAAATAAAAGTCTTTTTAACTTACCAGAAATTAAACTGTATCCAGTAAATATCGAATTTTTTCTGAGGTGAACCTTCTACTTTTCTTTTTGGTCTGAGGTCTTGAATTCTATCTAGTCACAAGTGCATCTCGTAGTTATTTATATCTAGTTACAGTTCCTGCGTGAAGTGCCTTCCCCAAAAGACTGTGAAACCTGGAGCGACTGCTTTACTCACGCCGTGGGTGACAGGTCAGTCATCTGTAGATGTAATAACACATAAAATTAACAAGTTATCCACCTGTCGGAATACAAATGAAGATAAAGTTGATGCGAACTATAATTGAAGTGAAATAGTGATAGAAACGTCACTAAATAGGGCACTTCACTAAATGTTTACTGGGATGGCTGACCATTTCTAGCGCTAAAACTACATTCTAATTTTTAATTGCTATATATCCGTCAACATTTAGATATTTAATAAAATAAACACGCCAATACACATTTATTAACATCAATCAACAATTGAAAAATCGACAACTAAAAAATGAGAACACAAGCCCTGCTAACATTGTTGACTGGGTAATATTTAATAGTAATAATGATATATAAAATATACGATAAATATAACAAATTTAAGAAATATTACATCATCATTGCGAGTGTTCTTTTTCCTGTTTGTGCTTATAAGCAGTGCGCAGGTAAATTGCAAGTTTGAGTCTGGAGCTCTGGACCTACACATATTCGTTTCTGTTTATTTACTAAAACACCATAACATCACTCGGATTGTATATTCGCAAAGTGAATCGTACCAGTCTAGGCCCTGAGGCAGTGAATGCAAGATGAACAGATTCTGTTTCTGTGCAGTGATTCCAATACATGGCCAGCCAGTCGTCAGTCGTTATGGGATTCCCAAAATGGGTGGATTTATCTTAATACAAACAACTCTATGGTCGAAAGTGCGTCTACATTATTGAATTAATAAACTTGAAAATAGTTTCTATTATGTATATTTTACCAGCATTAGTGTTAGTGGTATTACATTTGAATTAAAATGAGAGAGTAAAAAATTGTGTTGAATTTTTAATCAACAACAAAATCTCACACGGATAATCTTTAACTTGAAACATAAAATTGTTGATTAATGAATTTAAACACTTAATTCAGCAAATCGTATTTTATCATCTTGATATCTATAAAATAAATCAATATGTAATGGTTATTTAGTTCATATTTTATCTATGAAACATAAGTGTTTTTGTGTCTGGCTCAATTAGTGTTAAATCAAAGCCATATAAATAAATTTATATATACCATAGTGTCAGTTTTAATACATTAATAATCATGAGAAAAAATCCGTATTATCGTATGGGGGAGTAAGTATATAAACATATAAAATAATCGAAATCGAAACCCATTTCTTTAAATGTAATTGAGCAGTTATCATACCATCTCAAATGCTGACTCAAACTCAATATGGATGCCATGTGATAATATCTTTTTAAAATACGTGAACAAAGCTAAAGTCTTTATCAGAATCTTGCAATATACAAGTTATTAATGTCTGGTTCTTTTTGCGGAATATAGATTATTTATCGTTTAATAGTTAATTTCGAAATCAAATCTATTTAAAAAAATATGACCATTGATTTCTTTTAACTCTTACTGTTACACTTTTCATAAATGACATGGAACATTTATTCGATTTATTTTATTATCCTAGGTTGCGTAGTAGTTAGTATGGATGCTGCAATGATATGGTATACTTATAGTTTGCTTTAGATGTTTTTATTTGGTAGATATTTTTCTGTCATTAAACTCAACGAATCTATAATTTGTGTTAAAAGAGTAGCAGCTATATCAGGCGAATAACATTAACATCTTTTACATGAAGTGGTTCTAATCTCTGCTAATTCTATTTGATATACACCTACGCATAACTAGGTGGCACTACTATGCAAATTAAAATAGGGCTACTGTGTTGACAAGTGGATTGCATATTGATAATACGCTTACATATTAATAAAGTTTTTCAAATTATACTTTTATTACACTCATTTGATGTGATTTACATATAACGATCACATTTATCGCTTCAAAAATAAACATTTTGACTTGATTAATTTCTTTTTTAAAGCCCACTTGCCAGCGGAAGTATCCCATTACCAGCTGACGACTAATTTTTTAGCTCGGTACTTTCCGTTATCAATTTTTAAAGGGTCAATTATTAGTAGTAGCAATTACATTATTATTTAGAATAGATTTAAAACAGACCACATTCATTGTTTTAATGATATTTCGAACATGTTGAAAATATTTTATTTATTTGAGAATGGGCTTGTGTCCTCATTTTTTAGAGGTCGATTTTTCAATTTTTACTTGAAATTGATGTTAATAAATGGGTATTGGCGTGTCTATTTTATTAAATATCTAAATATTGACGGATATATAACAATTAAAAGTTTGAATTGTAGTTTTAGCGCTAGAAATGGTCGGCCATATTTTTATGACGTGAATGCATTTTACCGTCAGTTATTTGTTGAGTAGGTCAGTGCTGTGGTAATGTTTTGTAGCTGTTGGTAGTCAAATAATCAAGTCAAATCAAAGAATAATAAGTTTTTATTTTATTTAACCCTGCTAAGGCAGACATAATTTAAGTGTTCCTTGAAATAGCTGTAAATAATATTTGATATTTTGATATATAAATACATATAGCAGAGATTTATGAGCTGTAAGGTTGGTAACCTTACACAAGGATTGTGATGCCACATGCACTTGGAATGTGTACAACGTTGAAGCCCTTTAATAATTAAAGAGACAAAATGACTTCTTTAATTGTTAATATCTCTTAACATATAAGGAGTTATTAAAAAATAATTGAACATTTGAGGTTCTAGTAACCCACTTTATCAATATATAGTACACTTTTATAAAAATTAAGACATAGGACACAAGCCCATTTAGGGTATGCTAATAGTATGCAGGAATATGAATGTTTTAGAATTTATATTTTGTGTCTAATGGGTAAAGAATTACTGCAGTCAAAATTATAACGCGTGAAGCTATTCTATAAATAAATAAGCAAATAATATAAATTAATTTTTGCATACATAATAAATAAATATGTACATGAGTATTTTATTTCTTTCCTGGTATTTTCCCACATGTGCATGTATCCGATGGTTCATTAAAATTGTATTGTTCTATTAGTAAGGTGAGTAACAAACAATGAATATTAACACCAACATAAGAAGAGTAGTGTTTTGCGATATTTAAACAAGAAAATAAAAATAAAATTATGAGTCATTTTAAATTCTTTAATTTATGTAATGATAACAAATTGACTGGCACTTTAGTGTAAAATACAATGTTTGAACCAGGAAAACAATGTGGTGATTTTTATGTTCTCATGTTAATTTTCTGAAAACTTGTCTTTAAAATTGGATTATCGGTAAACCAGAAAAATTTCAAATCAATCAGAAAAAAAGAACATATACCCCACAAACAACTTTATTAAGAAAACGTATAGATTCTTTCACGACGCTCTTAGACTCTTTAGGCCTGTCTCAGTATGGCACCGTATTTAAGCGAATTTCTGCCGGACGCATACGGGCTACTACGCTTTACCTATCCGAACCATGTAAATGTAATGAGATCTCTCTGGACCTCTCAGACTGCAAGCTACAAAGCCGTCCGAATACGGGCGGCACTACCTCGCACATTAGAACCGTATAAAGGCGAATTTTATCCAAGCGTTACCACTACTACAACGATATCCTATCTGAACCTTTGTAAATGCAAACAGCCGCCTCAGACTGGAGGGGATACCTAAGATCGCTTGTTGTTACGCTGCAATACGGTTCAAATGAGATCTATCGGCGACATCGCTTGTGACGAGTATGTTTTGCATGCAGTTTATGTTTGTATTTCAGTGAATCATGGACACCGATACCGATACCAATACGATAGAACTAAATTTAAATTCACGACAACCAGAACTCAGATATATAATAAATGCTAAAGTCCCTTTAATACCAGTAGTGTATCTATAAAAATTAAAGTTAAAGTTTGCTCTCATAATAAATTATATTAGTGCTAAAGAACTCCAATACACCCCCTACAGTACACAAGTTAGTTATCTGACGACTGACTACAGACATCTGTGACACACATAGGCGGTTTGCTTTGTAGCTCATCCAACCCGCCGATTTACGTCCGAATACGCCGTCGCTTAAATACGGTCCCATACTGAGACAGGCCTTATAGAATCTATAAAGACATTTTTAGATATATCTATACCTAATCCATTGCTAAATATTAAAGGCCCCGCTAACTCCGCTTCTGTTTGTCACTACTTCATTGTTTGCATTGTTCAGTATTGTTCTAATACGAGTAAATATGTACTCTTGGCCATAAATGGTACATTCAAATGTAGATGTAATTCCCCAGACCAATAAAGAGCTTAGAATCGTTTTAAAAGTTTTTACGTGCATGGCATCATACATGGTGTTATCTATACGTGTATCTTCACCGATTGTTAATCTCTTTATCCCTAATAACAATTATATTAGTTTTAATAGCATTATGGAAATCGATAACGTCAATTGATTGTGATTGATACTCGATTAAAGTGTTATGCATTAAGTCTTCCTTAAGATAAATCAGATAAAGATTGAACACACTTTGATTTATCTGTATTGTATTTTGAAATATCAATATGTATCTCAAAAATAAATATTTAATATAGATTTAGTAAGAATTGATTAGGATCAATGTTGCTACTGCAGCCCTCGTTTGCAGATACCGGTTGTCAAGGTTAACCTCAAAGTTTGTTGACTGCGAATTAGGTCTTATTGACACTGTACCCGAGGTATGGAGTATTCGAGTTCTTTCGCATTACCACACTTGATCATGAGATTAATCTTCTGCTTTAATATTTATTATTACACCACTGTATTGTGGGTAATAAAAGTGCTTATTCCCGTTTCGCTCCCCTTTATGACAGCTCATGTTATGTACGTAATTGTGTCCTCATTTTTTAGGGGTCGATTTTTCAATTGTTGATTGAAATTGATGTTAATAAATGTATATTGGCGTGTCTATTTTATTAAATATCTAAATGTTGACGGAGATATAGCAGTTAAAAATTTGAATTGTAATTTTAGCGCTAGAGATGGTCGGCCATTTGTATGACGTGAAATGCATTTTATACGTCAGTTATTTGTTCAATGTTTTGTAGCTGTTGGTAGTCGAAATAATCAAGTCAACTCAAGAACACGGCAGACATAATACTGAAATTTTATTGTTCCTTAAAATAGCTGTAAATAATATTTGATATTTTGATATACATATAGTAGAGATTTATGTGCTGTAAGGTTGGTAACCTGTAAACTTGTCTGAGTTCTATCAAGAATATATCTCTTTTACGCTCTGTTGTATAACAGAGATAGCAACTAGCCGTTGTGATGTCACATGCATTTGGAATGTTGTACAACGTTGAATCACTTTAATAATTAAAGAGACAAAATGACTTTTTTAATTGTTAATATCTCCTGAAATATAAGGAGTTATTAAAAAATTATTGAACATTTGAGGTTCTAGTAACCCACTTTATCAATATATAGTACACTTTTATAGAAATTAAAACATAGGACACAAGCCCATTCATGTAGATCGTAGTGCGGCACTTTGATCTCCAGACGTATGAACCTTTATTATGAATACTTATGTAAAAAACGCGTATAGTGGTGTATTAATAAACATTAAAATGTAACTACACACTACAGAAAAATCAAATCGTATGAAAATGGTAGCAGTAAGAGAGGCCCCTTAAAATTACAACGCGTCCACATCAGAGTGACACTCATTGTAGCAAATAAGTAAAACAAATGAATTTTTAGAAACACTTGTTGTCTTTTTGTTGATTAAATATTAAAAGAACAATAATGTTTATTTTAATTGTTAATATCTTCTTTAATATTGTCACTATTTATAAAATAATCTGGTAACTTTAAAAGTATATAGCACAGTTTATAATAGAAATTAAGACATGACATATCTTTCTTTTTCTTTAAGTACCTCAAAACAGAAATTACTTTCTATCCATTTACAAATATATAAACCCTCAGACTTGTGTACTCATTTTTTAGGGGTCGATGTTTAAATTCTTTTTTAAAATTAATGTTAATAAATAAATATTATCGTTTTTATTTTAATAAATATCTAAATGTTGACGGAGATATAGCAATTAAAAATCCGAATTGTAGTTTTAGCGCTACAGATGTCAACCATATTTATGACGTAACATGTTTACACTTAACACTATTAAGGGAGGGGTTAGGGTTTACACTTTCGAAAAATCCAATTTTTTTTGTCTTATCTTATTGTTTAACATTTCAAGAATATGTCCTTAAAATTTTAAGCCGATCTAAGCAATATTCTTGAAGTTATTGTCTTATTAATCTCCTGGCCTTTAACGCTATAACTCTAACAGCAGCGGGCATTCGGAATAGCAGTGCAGCTGCCGACGCGTTTTTCTCAAAACTACTTTTTCAAAGTCCGTGTTCACTGCCATTTAAAAACTAATTGATCGATTCATTTCAAACTTCGTACAAATTTTCTACATATAAAATACCTCCCCCAACGTGTAGATAAAATTTTTTTTTACATTAAGGATGTTTCCCACCCACAAAATAGCGGAATTTTTCGTGGAAAATAACGGTTTGCACTTTAGATGGCCGCCAAAAAATTTTAAATGAAAAAAAAAATTATCAGAGACCGTTGGGGGGAAGATTTGATTATAATTTAACTAAATTTTAATGGTTTTTCATTTTGAGATAATTTCCGGCCGAGTTATAGTGAACACCGCAAATTGTCTTTTTTCCCAAGACCTTCGGAGGAAGCTCTGTTACCGGCTTATGCTTTAATATTGCTGCATGATAAAATTATACAACATAGTCAAAAGTATGCTCAATAATGTACAAAAGGTTCGAATAAAATTGCTCAATCTATACTTGAGAAAAAAAATCGCAAAAAAGTGGTTTTTTTACGCTGAAACCCTAACCCCTCCCTTAAGGGTAGGCCAGTTATTATTTCTATGGATAAGAGTTCTGTGTTGAATATGCTATTTCCTTTATGCTCTGTTGTATAAAACAGATTACAACTTATCGGACAGAAATATGTAATAGTTTCCATTTAAACTGCCCATTCAATTGCCAATATGTTTACTATATTTACTTGTACAAGTTCTACCAAGAGGACTGCAGTTAACCTAATATAAAATTCATTAACTCTTTATCAAGACAAATAAGACGTTGTATATAATACAATGAACAGCCTTCGCATATATACATGTAAAAAGAAACCAGACTATGTACTGACTGCATTTCACGGCTCATTGTACCACAGACTGACACAATGCCGTTATTAATCTTTTTACAAATATTATTGTTCAATTTTGTTTAACATTGATAAATGCACGTATAACGTGTTCTTAAGATATGAATAAATGCATTAATAATTTAAATTTTATTATTCATTTTATAGGTTAATTTCTAAAAAACTATATAATGTTATTCTCAAATATGTTCAATTATTATTTTAATAAGTCGCAATATTATAAAGGACATTAGCTAAAGTAACCATTTTCGTTTCGGGATCAAAATTTATAAAAGATCTAATCCTATATGTCAAGAAAGTTTTCTTCTAAAGAATTGTCATCTCTGTTGCACAACCGAGTGTAACAGAATAGTAATAATTTTTTGCAATAAATTTGTTTGCATAGTTTTTATAGTCATACCTGTAAGTCTGAGGAAATTAATTTAGCATGCAGACTGCACAGAGCGTCCAGGGGAATTACTGTAGGTCCTCACATGACACAGAGCAGTAGTGGCCAATTTGCGGCTGTGCGGCTGCAATTTAGAACTGCAAGAAATTACAAACACTTAATTAAAATAATACTGTTTTTAAGATAACATAACAGACTGTTTTAAAAGATAATTGTTTTAAGATAAAAACTTTTCACTGTCATCAATTTTTACTGTTTCTTTCCACAAATGATTACACAAATCCTGTTGCGGGGTTGGACATGACTTTCATTGTAGCGTCGGTCATGCACATAATTGCAAAAATTGAAATTACAATTGTACAATAATATTATAAAAGTACAATTGTAATCTTTTGAGTTAAAACAAACATAAAAATACAGTCCCATTAGAAAGTAAAGAAATATTAACAAAAACTTAACTGAAACTAAAGTACATATTTATAAATAGCTTACTTTTTAATTGCTACCTTAAAACTTTTAATAACATAACCATATTATCAGGCCCGTCAATATTTACACGCGATTATTTATTGGTATCAATTGATCTGTAATTCTAAACGATAAGGTTGTTTAAACATATGAACTTTAAATTAACTTTGACCTTACGTTTGCTTTTACAAGTGAAAGTAAAAAATACTTATATTTATTATGACGAGTCTAACCTAACCATATTTTAAACATTTAAAAATAGCTGTTGAATATTAAGACAGTGACGTGTATGAAGTATTATAACTGTTAAAAATGTTGTAGAGCTCCACAAATCTAAATATATTCAAGTAGATTGCTTACAACGGAGGTTCATAATTTGTTTACATAAAACACTTTTATTTCATAAATGATATCACATTATTCAAAGTAATTATGAGAAATAATTATTGTTCTGCAAATATTCATCTCAAACCAACATTACCAGTCCGTTATTAATGCATGTCATTTGAATAATAATTATTATTGTCAAAGGAGTTCCTAATATTTCTAAGCACAAAGATATGGTGCAATTCTCTAATAGCAAAAATATAGTATCACTTTTTAGTGTCTTTTGGCGAACTTTGACCAGTCTTAATCCACTAGAAATTAAATTTTCATCCAGTGACCTTTTTGTCATTTGCCACATCGTGCCATTTAGACAATTCGTTAGTGTACAAATAAGAATACCAAGAAATATGCTCAAAAGATTTAAACTGTTTCATTCATAGCAACATGTTTCTATTGTTCACGTTAAAAGTCTGATAATAATTTCAAAAAATTTATAAAGATTACTATCACAGTCACGAATAATAGTTATCATTTTTTGTACATATTTATTATTTTACGTGAATAATGACACGCGTAGAACGTAATAATAATCAAAATGTACTAATGGTGGGGATGCATTGTATATTATACATATAACGCATGGTATTTTAAGATTGTTTCAAATAAAGTAATTGGATTAGTGAGTGCATGTACGTTTGTGCCAGTAAGCCAGTGCTTTGCTGTGTTTTACGAATATATTATTATTTAAAATAATTAGTTATGTGTTTATTATAAAGTTACTAACATAGTTTCAGTGTTATTTGTTTTAGTTTTATAATAAGTAAGTTCTGTAATTCATTTTAAAATATTGAAAGTGAATGTGCGAATGTCTTCTTTGACGTAATAACTTAACCTTAAAAGTCATTAAAAAAAATATAGTAAGAATTTTGTTTATCACGTGGAAATGGATCGATGTTCTACATATACAGAATAATTATTAAATTACTTCTCAAATTTACTAATAGTATAATCCATATTTCTAATGAGATGACATTTACAATAACTTCACTTTGTTGTGATGCACCACTTTTAAAATAGCAATACATTTTCTTAGCTCTTCTATTGTTTAAATATACACAGTAATATAATGGTAAATATATTAACAATTTAATTCTAATAAATAACTTAATTTTTTGAGTAATATTCTTACAATTTGTAAGAGTACATTTTCCATTATGGAAAGAATAGCAAAATTTGCAATATTTAGTTTTTACAAAATGGTTTGAAACTTAGTACAAATAATTTGAATTATAAATTTCTGTGTTACTTATTCTAAAACAATTTATATCTTAATCTTCGCATTTAAATTAATACAATATTGGTAAACAATAAAACGTTTGTTCTCCTACCCTGTTTTTATTGCAATTTTCTTACACTTTTTAAATATTTTAGGCTCTGTACTATAATCCTTTACATGTAAGTTTAATTATAGTTGAATGAGTATTATCTATGTTAAAACTAATTAGTTCATATTCTATCATATTTTGGGCAAGTTATTATATGCAGGGTCGGTCTAGGAAGAGCGCGACGGTTGGAACGCATAAGATTGATTTTGCATAATCAAAATGGTCTCATATTTTATTATGGGACAAGTCAACATTTGCGACAAGCCCCGCTTTGTTTGGACCGGCTCTGATCAAATGTATAATATATTAGTAGAGCTCAGGGCATTACAGTATTTTCCTTATAATTAATTCGCTGTTAGTAGGTAATTAGTCGAGGTTGATATTATTTAAATTTTTCACCTTTGTAGAATGTCCAAAACGCCAGAAAACGAAGAAGGTGCCGGAGAGCCCGGTACCCAAGGTTATGAAAATAATGGAATGACACAAAGTGCGTCATCAAGAGATTTAAATAGCACAAATGAAGCAACCCTTATAACTGGTATACAAACATATTTTGCTGACGAAAAAGTATTAATTCCAGAAGTAGATAAAGTAAGAAACAATTATTGACTTTTGATGTACATATTTCTTTTAATTTATGAACTATATTATAACAAATGATTTTTTTTCTTAGACAGGGTTTAGTTTTCGGAAATTATGGGCTTTTACTGGTCCTGGTTTCTTAATGAGTATTGCATATTTAGATCCTGGAAACATAGAATCTGATTTACAAAGTGGTGTTGCTGCAAAATATAAATTATTATGGGTTCTTTTAAGTGCTACAATACTGGGGTTGGTGGTGCAACGACTTTCTGCACGGTAATTTATTTATATTGTATGATGTAGAATATTTTTACCATGCACTTTTTCATTTTACTTGTTTCATAGATTGGGTGTAGTAACTGGTCTCCATTTAGCTGAAATGTGCTATAGACAATATCGAAAGCTTCCAAGATTAGTGCTATGGATTATGATTGAAATAGCTATTATTGGATCTGATATGCAGGAGGTTATTGGAACAGCCATAGCTATTTATTTATTATCTAGTAAAGTGTAAGTATATGTCATTATTTTAAATAACTAAGTATGTTAGACGTAATTGAAAAAAAATACAAATTTATATGCATACTTTCCAGCCAAACACATACGTAAATCCATCTTTTTTTAATAATAAATGTTTTTACGTTAAATAAATCTTAAATATATATAACTGTCTTGAGTGCTTTTTTAAGACTATATTTTTATCTCAGCTTTGAGAATTAAAATATTAAAATATAGGACTTTTATGCAAAGTATTAAAAAATCATTCTCTTTCAGTTTTCAAAAGGTAGTTTTCTTACTAAATTATAAAAAACAACTGTTCTAATAAATATACAATATAAAACCATTTGTTATTATCGTCATAATCGTCATAATTTTTATTTAACAGCTATCTAAATAATTATGAGTTGTTAATCTGTTATTATAATTATAATTTTTTGTTTAATTATAGAATTCCACTTTGGGCGGGCACTTTAATTACAATTGTGGATACATTTACATTTTTATTCCTTGATAAATACGGCCTACGCAAGTTAGAATTATTTTTTGGACTACTGATTACAGTTATGGCTGTTACTTTTGGATACGAAGTAAGATAATAGAAATATATTTAATTAATAACATATCATTGAAACAACAGTAAATATTATTGAAAAATTAGAATCATGTTTCAACAAACAACTATTTTTTGTTATTGTTTTCTTATCTGAAATTATACTCTTAATTGTAAAACACATAATAAACAACATTATGTTTAACTTTTTGGATAGTCGTATAAGAAATTATACATTCACTAGTTTAATTATAAAAATGGATAGGTGTTTATTTAAATGGCAATTAATATTATTCCATATCCTTACATACATACATATAGTTATGCTCTAATGTATAACTATTAGAGCATAACTATATATAATATATAACTATTATATAATATTTATAATGCAATATATTTTATTCCAAATCATGGAATTTGAGCTGTGAGACTTATGAAAATATCCTCAGATTTTTCTTAGTGAATAAAATGTGTATGTTTTATATATTTACTAATATAATACAAGAGTAAAACAAATATTTAAGAAACAATAATAAAAAAAAAATAAAGAAGTAGTTATAATACGATAGGCTCATATGAACACATGAGAAAATTATATTCTATTATGGTAGCATATGGTTGTAGTACATATTTTTATCGTTTCATCATCATAAATAATCAGGAATTTAACTATTTTGATTTTTACGGCATTTGTTGTTTTTTGTTATTTCCGTTGCTGAGTAATCAACAAGCAAGCAAATATTTCGTCTCTTTACGTCCCTTCTTATATTTATATCAAACTTGAAACCTTATCAGTAATTTTATATTTTGATTTTATGTCGTTAATTAATTAATATGTTATTATGGAAATTTAAGTCTGCAATAATTGATGTAATTTGTTCCTTATATAAAACTAAAGCTAGTTTTTTTAAAAGTAAAGTAAATTGTTTACTAGTTTAACTCTAGAATATTTTTTGAGCTTTTAATAGAAACTTTTATTTATAAATATATAAGATTCTAAATGCATTGTTTGTTGTACATACCATAGGCGTCCGTAGCGAGAACAAATGGGAAATTCTCCTTTTAATCTTAAAATTTACACTAGATACAATGGAATCTAATGACAAATTAACACAGGATAGGATGGCATGTGGTCGTTTTGCTATCCCATGTCATATTTTTTGTAGGCGCCCATGTCTTGTTATTATTAATTCAGTAAATTGATATCAGGTTATCAATATTATTAACTGTTCAATGACTGACTGATAAGTAAAGTTAATATTTGTGTTTACATAAGATTAAGGTGGTTGGAAATATACAATTTCTTATATAATAACATAGTTAAACAAAATTTAGAAGATGTATGCAACCCCTTTTCATATAGAAAACGAATAGATGAAATAAGGTTTTTCTTAGAAAAAAGTACTACATAATAATTTTTTTAATAATCTATACTTCTTTTTTGTTTTCTATAAAACAGTATTTAATTATTCTTTGCAGTATATAGTATCAGCACCTGAACAAGGAGAAGTTATGAAAGGCATGTTTTTCCCATGGTGTGAAAACTGTGACAGTCATGCACTTCTGCAAGCTGTTGGAATTATTGGGGCTGTTATAATGCCACATAATCTGTATTTGCACTCCGCCTTGGTCAAGGTATTGTGCAATCGCTATAACAACTATCTAATACAATATTTTTCGGATATTCATAGTAATTTTTAATAATTGCAGTCCCGCGATGTTGATAGAAGAAAACCAGAAAAAGTGCGGGAGGCAAATTACTATTTTTTTATCGAAGCAGCTATTGCATTATTTATTTCATTCATAATTAACGTTTTTGTTGTTTCTGTATTTGCACATGGTTTGTTTGAAACAACAAATCAGGAAGTTGTAAGTAGTATTCCTATTATAATCATTTTTATTATTTATTAATTTTAATATTTTTATCATATTTTTTCAGCTTGACACATGTAAAGCTTATCCAGATATATATAAAGAAGCAGTTCATGTTTTCCCGGTTCGTATTTCATTTATTGGGAGCACAAAACAATTATAAATGGATAATTATATTCATAATATTATACTTTTAGAATAATACACAATTTGTTGAGTCGGATTTATATAAAGGAGGAATATTTTTGGGATGTACGTTTGGGGCAGCTGCATTGTATATTTGGGCTGTTGGAATTTTGGCTGCAGGACAAAGTTCAACAATGACTGGTACATACGCAGGTCAATTTGCTATGGAGGTAACACTATAAAACTGCTAATATATCTATAATTTAATGTGGGTTAACTTTTTAAATTATAAAATGTGATATGTTTTAGGGATTCTTGAATTTACAATGGGCTAGGTGGAAGCGTGTACTCTTTACTCGATTGATTGCTATTGTTCCTACATTCCTCGTTGCATTCTTCAGTAACATAGAAGATCTAACCGGAATGAATGACTTCCTTAATGCAGTAATGGCGCTTCAATTACCATTTGCAGTAATTCCAACAATTGCTTTTACAAGTAATATTGCAATAATGGGAGAATTTGTGAATGGATTGTAAATATAAATTATTATTAAATAGAATAGTTATTTTAGAAAACAAGTATTGAGATTAATACAAGTATAACTGAGATTAATTTTTTAGGGGAAATCGTATTGTTGCAACTATCCTTAGTATAATTGTAATAGCAATTAATGTGTACTTCGTTGTAAATCAAGTGCAAAATGCAGATTTGGAATGGTATTATATGACATTAATAGGTAAGTAGTATTTATTCTTAGTGTACTTTAGAAAATCATTTTTACTGAATTAATATAAATTCATGTTGTAATATTTGTTGCAGTTATTTACGGTATTCTATATCTATTTTTCTGCTTTTATCTTGTAATACATATGGCTACAAGCATGGGAAATAAAACACTAAGTAATAATCGTGTAAGTATTTATCTTTATCTTTCCAATAAAATTATGTAAATAATGTATTACATTATATATGTTCAAATAAATATATACATGCCATCATTCATTATTTTCAGTTTGTTATCAAATATGTTATGGGGCCAACTGTTGAACTAGGATTAGACAATCAAAATACTTATTCCAGGTAAGATAAATGCTAGTGTGTGAAGCTTATAATAAGTGAAAGACGTGTTAATCTATTAACTAATAAATCATATAAAACGCTGAAAATGTGGTTGCATATGTCATATCATCTGTGTATAAAAACATGATAGTGGTCGTATTGTAATATCCGATATTGATTTCCAAAGCCACGAAATTTATTGACGAAACTTTATGCAGTGCAATTCTGTGAAATTTCTATTTTAATGTAATTTGAAAGTAAAGATAATCTTTATAATATATTAAAATACGACTGCTATATATTAGAATATGAGCTCAAGTAGGTGTATATGTTCATCAAGTGTCGTTGATGTCTGTATCTTATAAGAAGAACTAGCGAACTAAATATTAAACTTTATTAATTTCGTATTAAAATATGAAATTAATAAAGTTTTTGGTAATCTTAAAGCATGACGTTGAATTCTCTGAGAATTTAAGAAAATTTTGACTCTTTAATATGCTATGGTCAACAAGAAGTACAGATAGCATTGCGAACACAAGCTTTGTACTATAGTTTTTTATTTTGTTCAATACATTTTGCTCAGGGTCCATAGCTTTTATTTTGTTTATCAAATATTTAAGTGTCTTGTCAAATGCTAAAATTTTGTTTAATAAATATAAAATATAATAAATATTATAATTCTTCAAATATTTTATGCCAATATTTATTGCCAATTGAATAGCAACAATTATTTATTAGACTCTTGAACTATTAGTAATTGCATATAAATAAGAACATAATTAGCATATTGTAAATATGATTGATATTTAAATGTATTTAAATTATTGAGTTAGTATAAATTGTGTTAACATCTCAGGAATGTGTTACACGAAATTAATATGAGTCAATAGTTAAACGTCCTGTGGTGTTAATATAAATGAAATGGTTGTACTATATTTTTATAAATAATACTATATGACATTAAATTGTATAATAAATATCCGTATCTTCTAGCCCTTTTGGTAATGATGTAGGTTATTTTTTTTATCATTTATATATCTATGGCTTCGAGCTAAAAGGGCCAATGTCATTTTTTTTTCCACAATGTTAAAATACTTCGAAATATGAAAAACATAATGCAATTATTTTTGAGGCATAGTTGAAACACACATTCTACGCTGCGTCAAGCGGAATGTAAATAATTTTTGATATTAAATCTATAGGCATTTCTTTCAAAGTTTCATCTCTTTAATTGGCACCTTTAGCTCCAAGCCCAGATATACAGTAACATTTAAAATGTAACAACGTAAATAAAATTAAAAGCCTCATAAGTTGTTTTTTGCTTTGATTTTTCAATGTTTTGCTATATTAATAAAGTAAATTTTATTACATATGTCCGCTTTTTAATTTACTAATGGTTAAGGTCACTGTATTGGTGTAATAAGGATTTATTATTCGTATTTATAGCTATCCGTATGGGAATATTTAAAAAAGGTATGTTGTATCAATGCTTTTAAAATTTTAATTTTTGTTTGTTTTATGTGAACTTTGTTCATATTCAATTTCATCTATTCATACATTTAAAAAAAAAATGTTATTTATTTTTTATTATTTTCTATGTGGTTATATTTTTATTGTATGTTTTTGTTATTAATCTTTTTAACACTAATTTAATTATGTTTCTTGCATGAGGGTTACTAATACTATGTGACTAACATTTCAATTTTAGCTTAACACGTGCTAAAGGAGTAGAGATTAAGTCCTAAAGTTAAATCACTTCTTGTCTGTGAGGTACTTTAATACAATGTAAGTTTAAAGTAGTTTTATTGTATAATTTTATTTTTAAATGATGGTTGCTGTTGTAGTAATATAAAAGTAGTTAGGCTACTAAATAGCTGGTCATATGACTAAGGATTTATTTTAATCTAGTAAAAATATGGGAACGCAATAGTATTTATCTTATTTTTATCGCAAAAATCATCTCAAATCTTTCATTTCATAATTAATAAACTAATAGTTTTCAAATGGCATTATGACCGAGATTGTTAAGGATGAGACATGTCACTGCTTGCACCCAGCACTTTAGCATAAAGCTGATCTCACACTGAAACATATCTTATTTGCTGTGAAAAAATACCAGAGGCAGGTTTGAACAATCTCAGTCCTAACGATCTTGGCCATAGCACCAATTTATAAATTGGATTAACGATATTAACATATCTTAAAAACATATTAAATATGTTTTTTAATAATGCATTTATTTATAAATTTTATTTTATTCTTGTTATATTAAAATTATTAATCAATTTCATACTTATAATTTTGGATTGAAGTAAAAACCGTTCTTATAGCTCGGATCTTTATAACAAAGGTCTAATTTTTTTATTACTTTATATTTGATTATTAAATAGGTAGTAGTAAATACTCTTGATATTACTTGATTGTCCCTTGTAAGATGTTTTAATAAGTAGTTTTAATTTGCTACTTGTTAATATGGATTACTCACTTATTAACTGGTTTTACACAGGATCGAAGTTAACATACTTATCAAAACGTTTTACTATTTTGTACAATTGGTGTTGAAGAATAATCAAAATGTTATTAGTTTAGTAAATAATAATGTTTGCCTTTTTTAGCACTTCCACTTTTCCTGTTCCATTCGAACCTGTCATGTATAGAAGCACCGAACAGATTGTTGGCGGCCGATATTAAAAGCAGCAATAAAATATTTATGTAGGGTAATTACTTTAAATTGTTTAGTAATGTAATATTAAATAAGCAATATTTTTTAAATTTATATACGTAATATGATACAGTAATCATCATATGGTTAATGTTCAAGTTTTATTCAAGGATTGGCTTGTGAACTCATTTTTTAAAAGTTTGATTTTTAAATTTTTTATTTATAAACTTATTTTTATGCCTTTGATCTCTGTTATGATTCGAAGATAAAAAATGACTTAATTGTTTAAATCTCCTATAATATTACGTCTCATTGAAAATGATTGTATATTTGGGGTCCCCATAACAAACTTTTTCAGTATATAATACAGTTTATAGAAATTAGTTCACAAGACCGTTGTTAGAGTGCCACCATTGGTGAAGCATCCTAAATTTGTTTATATTTAAAACAAATAAAAGAACTTCCACCGATTCTTATGACATATTTTGAGACTATCATATCAACAATATAAAATATAATTAAATATGTGATAAACATTGTAGACTTTTAAACAAAAAAAGATTATATATAATTAAATTTCGCAATACAGCTTGCAATAATATCAAATATTAATTTATTTAGTTGAAATTCTCATATATTATTATACAGTAATATATTTTGTTAAAAATAAAAGAATTATATATATTTTAATAAAACTTAATGTATTTGTATTTACAATATGTTAATAAAAATAAACTAAGAAATATTTTGTTTTCATTATATTATATAAGGGTAGGTCTTGCCTCCCATATTTACAATCTCATTTGGTTTTTTAGTTTTTTAATTGAAAAGTATTTAATTTATTTAATTGAATCTAAAAATAATGATTAAAAGTTAAATTTTCTTCATTTCTTTATATATATGTAACTGTACTGGGTAAACACCGCGTATTGGCAGTATGTCATAGCTGCTAGATAATTTTTATTATCTAGAAGCCAGTTTGTAGTGAATTATGGATAAAATAAATTACAAGTAATTAATTTTCACATTTCTAATAAAAATAATTACAAAAATTAAGTTCAAAGTAAAAGAACACATTATTTCATAGGTTTGAATATTTAATGATGGTAAATTTTTTCTTTGAGTAATTAGCTTTCGAGGATTATATTTACATCCTGTAAAGTATTGATTAGTGTAGAATTAAAACTATCCCACAATATCATTATGCGTTTTGTTCTGTCAGTGATTAGAAATTTTAGTTTCCGAGTCAAGAGCAATAAGTTATAGCTAAGCATCGAACCATTTATATTAGAAATTTGTTTTACCGCCTAACAATTCTTGGATGCAACGAATATACCAATCTACAGTAGCAATCTACAGAACGAAAAGAATAGAAAAATATTAAGTAAGCCCAACTTTCACGGAAAATGTTGAAAATAAAAAAATGTTATTAACGCTTAGTGAACAATGTGTAGATTACATATTTGAAAAAATAAACGTTACAAAGTAATGAATCTTATTAAGTATTTTTGAATTCTTCAAATATTATTTGCAATAGTATTACTTAAATAAGTTACTTGGTAATACACACAGACTATACTAAGTAATACATAAGTGTAATATGTAAGCAACTGGGTGGCCATGCCTAAATTTGACATTGTTTTTATTTTACAAAATTTTGTGAATGTACTTCTACTTTCAAATAAACCATTTTAAAAAAAAATTATTTATTATTAAATTTTTGTTTTAAAAATATGTAAATATATAATTGTTTATATACATTTTAAAGGTGGCATTAAAATTATTATTTGTAACGCAGTATAATGGTATCTTCCTCTAAAGAGGCGCCTCCATTAAAAAGTCAACATCACGACAAAACGACATCACCCAAGGCAGCAAAAAAAAAAAGAAAATCGAACAGAAAGACTACGAAATCTACCCCAAAGGGTAAAAAAGTCTTAGCACAGGGAGCAAAAACACTCACAAATTTAAAAGGAGTTTCCGAAGTAAAACAGGGGATATTACAAGATAATGTAAGTGTACAGAAAGAAAATTGGGGAATTGTAAGGAAAAAAACCTTTGGAAATTTGACACAAACCGATTCCAAAGGAAAGGCTAGTATTAAAAATGTATGTTACTACGAACTATCAAAGAAATGTACAACGCAAAGTTTAGACACGGACATCTGTAGTGGTTTGAGGGCTCCAGAAGGGTCTTTACGCACAGAAAACACGTTTCCAATATTTAGCACTGCTAAGTTTTTGACTGCCAACGTAAAAGAAGCGCACAAACGCAATAATAGCAATGTCTCTTCGAAAAATGAGTTGTACACTACGCCATCTTCTCAGGACGAACTTTTTCCAAATGATATAGAAGACGGTGGAGTTCTAATAATAACATTGAATGAAAAGAAAAAAACGGGATTTGATAATATAGAAATACAACCATCCATAAATTCGGAAGATGACGAAAGGGTTACAATTTTAGCGGAAGATCTCTTGAAGACGGTAAACAAAGTGCGGCATTCAAGTTCTGTAGTTAGTCCTTTAGAGGTAGTTATAAATCCGAATGGAAGAAACTCATTGTTGCAATCTTCAAAGATTGTGAATAAAAAGAAAGATGAAGTAAACAATGTCAAATTAGGTAAAGGCAAATCGATTCCATACAAAATTGTGAATGAGTATATAAATAACAAATATGAGTCAAAGCAAACGCTGCAGTCAGCTGTACCTTCTAAATATGAAGATGCATTGGCCAAATCTCTTAAGTCGGATAAATGCAAGAGTTGTCCAAAGTCAGTTAACTTAAGCATAAAACGTAATACACAAAAAATTAAAAATTTAGGAACTACTATTGAAACAAGTGCAAAATGTTCAGATTTAGAAGAGCCACTTATTAAATTAGCCGGCATTACTGCTGCTTGTCACAGTGATAACAAAAAAACAACGCCTGATCACAAAAGCAATGCCAAAATAAGACGATTGTTTGGCATAGATGTAAAATGTTCAGACCGCAGTAATGATAAAAGCAAGCCTAATGCTAGGAGCAAGTCTTATACATCATTTCCAACAAATCCAGTTGAGTCCAAGGCAAATTCAGATGAAGTTCATCAAACAGATAGAATTAATATTATATATCCACAAGGAAGATTACCTCAAACTAACTCTTTATTTTTGAAATTGTCCTCCAATAATTTAGTGGAAAATAATGAAATGCAGGATACTGGTTCAATGAAAATTAGAGAAGCTGCAAACATGGAAGATCAGAAAACAAACAGTGAAAGTTTCCAAGAGGAAAAATCTACAATGAGTAAAATTAATAAAGAAATTGGTGATAGTTTCTTTAAACAATTTCATTCTGTACAAAGAACCGTTGTCAAGGAAGAAAATAGCACACCACCTGAAATAAAACTTTATAATGTATTATCTAAGAATGAAGATCAGACAACAGAGCGGACAAACGAAATAACGACAGAGAACAAAAAGAAAAGCAGCTTTTGTTCTGTAAATGAAAAATCCATAGAAGCAATCATTGAAGAATCTGTAACTCCATTGAATATAAAATCCAAAAGTACAATTAACAATGAGGAACAGAAACCAGCAATTTCAACTACCGATATTAAAAGAAGGCTGGAGCAAATAGTAGGTAACTTAAAACCCATTAAAAGGAAATTACAAGAGAATATTGAACCTTTACTAAGAACTAAATCACAAATTATTCTTGAGCATAATAAAAAATTTAAACTAACAAATACTTGTACAATAGACAACCGAAATATTTCTAGTTTTAAATCCGTTCCCCAAAGTGGAAAGTTTGGAAAGCTGAATGAAGAAAGTTGTGTTTTGGATCTAATAAGCGTAAAGGAATCAAATTCAGTTGAAAGTCTATTAATAGCAGAAACACCGCCTCCACATTCTCTAATGGTTCGAAATAACAATAGAATTATAAACAAATTTTACAACTTGAAACTTCGTCCAGGAGAAAGACAAAAACCTGAGAATCCATTGAGTTTTTTGAAGGAAGGCATTATGTTTGTAGTAGATGATAAGGAGAAGGGCTGTATCAAAGCGTATATCAAAATAACTTTGGATAAACATTCTGATCAGGACGAGAAAAGTATAATCATTATGAGTTCCATAGACAATGGCGCCCGATTGGGTTTGTGCGAACTTCCTGAAAACAGTACATTGATTTCTACTCCATCTCAAGATACAATATGTAAAGCGAGCTTAGGAAGCAATACTAGCAATAAGAGTTCTAAGAAAGTATATAGGATTATAACAACTAAGAGTGATCCAAATGAATCTGTGAAAGATAAAAGTTCTTTTATGAAGAATATTAACAACAAATTGAAAGTGTGCAGATCTCAGTTACTTTTAACAATGAAACCTGATCCTGTATTGCAAGTAACAAGAAAAATATTTCCAGATATTAGTGAAAATGTTCAAGGAAATTTAAAAAATAATGGAAATTTCTTTACATTAAATAAGGTATTTTATAATACAGTGGAAGTTGATCCAGATTGCATATGTTGTTCCGAGGAAAACAAGAAAAATAAGAACTTGGACCCGACAGAGTCTGAAATAAAGAAAGATACTGAAGTAAAAAATAAGCTTGATCTTTCAATAGCATTTCCACCATTAAATTTTTGTAGGTGTCTGTGCAGTGAAGGCTTAGAACGATATAAGCTGAAACCCAGACCATACGTACCTGTAACTTTACCTCCTCCACCTCCTAGAAAATATCCGTGGGATGACATTCCACAACAAACTCTTAAAGAACTAAACGAATTGGACTGTAAAGTAAGCAGCGACATTCTGGTTCCAGAAGAAGTTGAGGTTGAGGAAAAGTCGAACCAAAATAAAAAGCGCAAACGTAAGGTAGTCGAAGAAGTAATTGAAGTCATTTCTGAAGCTAGTACTGTCTATGACTTTTCACCAGAATGCGATGTTATTGAATTACCTGAATATGTGCCACCGCCAACAATTGAAAGGACAAAAAAGAGTGCTAAGAAATCACCAAAGCCATGTGGTTGCGATTGCTTTGACTTTCCAGATAAAATAATCTCGTGTTGCAAACGTACGCTGATCCCTGCAGATGCTGGGATTACAGAACCAAAACCACCCAAAGAAGAACAAGCTCCTTTAAAACCATTACCGCAAAAGAAAAAGAAGAAAAAACCGAAAGAAAAAGTTAAAGCTGAAGTTGATGTATCTGCAATCGGTCAAAATAAACCGCGACCGTTACGTCCTTGCGAGAAACCAGTTGTACTGGTCAGACGAGCACCAATCGAAGTAGTCGAGGAAATCAAGGTGGAGGAGGAGCCAGTTTACAGATTTATCCCAAAGGTAATAGGAGCGAAGCAAAATGTTAATGGCGAAGTGCAATATTATGCCGTATTGGAACAAATAAAAAGAGGTAATAAAGGTAAATTTACGCCCGAATATAGGAAGAAGAAAAGGAGAGAGGTACCATCGAGTAAAAAGAGTTGGATGGGAGCAAGCTTAGTCGACAGTGTTAGTGGGAAGTCTAGTGCGAAGATTAAATGGTAGCAGATGTTAACTATAAGGTAACATTGTAAAATACAATGAAAACCAATTATTAAAGACATTGAAACTTAATAAAACAATTTATTAATATACCATTTTCTTCATGAAAATATCTCATTATCTGTTTTTCTTTGCGATAACTTATCGATAGCTTATGAGATTAGACATAATTAGTTTTCGTGTCAGGTCTAAAAAAATGTATTCTCTGACTATATTTAAGCAATCAAAGTTTGATCAGATTTGATGGACCAAAACTATTATGAAAAAAACTAACACAATCTTGTTCGAAATAATGTCATTAATAAATACCATTTGGATCCAGAGTGTGCCCATTCGAATAGGTATATGGTATGTGTGAAGTAATAAATTTAATAACTTTACGTATGCATGCTGGGAAATAATGTCACGCAGATATACACGTATGTGATTTAGCGGAAATATGTCCCCGATACCGATACCAACACCTAGCAGTTTCATATCAAACGGATATGGATGCGGATAATCAACTTACTGAGTGATTTACAACTCCACAAAAGTAGAATCATCATCCAAACATCATTCAAGTGGAAAACTGATTATTCAGCATTAACAATTTGTGTTCCATTATTGACAATTATACATTTTTTATACATTGGTGAAATATCAGTTCTTTAGGATAACTTTACCCAGCACCAAATTGACGTCAGAGTCAATTATAGAATATAATATCATCCGTTGTTTAAAATCGTTACTAATTTTTAGTGAAGTGCTCTACTTTACATTGGTGCAGCTCAAATGCTATACGCATAAATTGTACAATAAGGAAATATTGCAAAGAAAAAAACTATGCCTTAATTTCTATAAAAGTGTACTATATACTGATAAATTGGTTTACTAGAACCTCAAATGTCTAATTATTTTTTAATAACTCCTTATATGTTAGGAGATATTACCAATTAAAAAAGTCATTTTGTCTCTTTAATTATTAAAGGGATTCAACGAATGTACAACATTCCAATTGCATGTGAACTCACAACCGCTATGTTGCTATCTCTTGTATACAACAGAGCGTGAAAGAGGTATATTCTTGACAGAACTCTGACAAGTTTACAGGTTACCAACCTTACAACTCATAAATCTCTGCTATATGTATTTATATATCAAAATATCAAATATTATTGACAGCTATTTCGAGGAACAATAAAATTTCAATTTTATGTCTGCCGTAACAGGGTTAAATAAAATAAAAACTTATTATTCTTTGACTTGACTTGATTGTTTCGACTATCAACAGCTACAAAACATTACCACAGCACTGACCTACTCAACAAATAACTGACGTTAAAATGCATTTCACGTCATACAAATATGGCCGACCATCTCTAGCGCTAAAACTACAATTCAAATTTTTAATTGCTATAGCTCCGTCAATATTTAGATATTTAATAAAGAGATGTAGTTTTAGACGTTAAAGCTATAGCAGTTGTTGCGTCGACCTATAATGTTTCAAGTGATATAAAACACAAAATAAATAATATTACTTATTATATTCAAATTCAGTTCGTGACGTCATCATCTACTAGGATAAAAACCGAAATATTACGTACTAAAAGAAAATTCAATCTTTAAAAAGATATATGTCCGTCAATTTTTTGATATTTCATAAATTAAAAACACCAATATACGTTTATTAAGGTGAAACGATACTTGGCCATTTTTTCTCGCGAAATATAGATGGCGATACTATACAACAGGATAATTATTATTAAAAAAACATGTTTCTTTATGTTTAAATCGTTTTATGTAAGTAACTATAAACGCGAATCAAAATCTAAAGCTGCAATTAGTTAGATGAATAACATATCTACATTTTAAGCTTTCTTCCACTGACTTTTAATGAGTGGGAACCGCGAACATAAGTTTTAAAAATTAGTATTGCTATATTTTATAGTTATATTCCAATTTTTATATGACTAGTAACATTTCTAAGTGTTTGTCATAAATTGTGTAACCTTTATTTATGACCAAACAATATTATTCGTCTAACAAATTGCAGCTTTAGATTTTGATTGAAATCAGTTTTAAGACATAAACAAATTTAGCATGTAGGGAACACTATTCATCTCAAAGTGCAGATACAACGAGCACGTTAATATTTATGATATAAAACATTCAGAAATAGGTAAAAGAATAGAAGTAATTTAAAATAATTAGTAATGAGTTTGAATCCAAACTTCGGTGCAACGTAACGCAAAGTATAAAGCTTAATCCATATTAGTCTACTGAAACGAATTAAACGGTGGAACAGAGTGATAAATGGGCTTCTATACTGCACTAATAGATTCTATGCATTCGATTCCGTTCAGGTACATGGAACGTAATTATTTCACGAACAAATTGAAAAATCTACTTAGCTTAATAAGTTAGTTGGCTTCACTGGCGTCGATAGTTTGCAATAGCAACCCGGTAGGTATTAAAACGGCTTTAATTATCAAATGAATGTGAAATAAAAGGTGCATTATTGACAATACCTGTAATTTATAATTTGATTGATACTATATTAGGAAATAGATGGTCACAGTAGGGTTCATTCACACTGCAATCTATTAATTACGTCACACGCAGAGGGTTAAAAAGCAAAAAAGAACAACTAATTTCTATAAAACTGTGCAATATATTGATAGAGTTAGCTACTAGGACCTCAAATGTGGAAATACTTTTTAATAACTCGCTATATTTTAGGAGATATTAACTATTAAAGTAGCCATTTTTTCACTTTAATTATTAAAGGAATCCAACGTTATAGAAAATTTAAAGAAATGTAACATCACGCCCGAAAAGTTGCCATCTCTTTTATATAAGAGAGCATAGAAGAGATAATATTCTTAATACAGAACTCTTGATAGAAAACAGATAACTAAACCTATCCCTTAATACTGTGACATGTTACGTCACAAATATGGCCACCATCTGTAGCGCTAAAACTACAATTCAAACTTTTAATTGCTATATCTCCGTCAACATTTAGATATTTATTAAAATAAAAACGCCTATATACATTTATTAACATATATTTCAATTAATAATTGAAAAATCAACCACTAAAAAATGAGGACACAAGCCCATTTCACTCTGCCAGTATAATAGTATTAATAGTTAGTGTAATTGTGCGATTTACAGACTTAATTCATGCAGTTAAATGTTTTTTTTTTAAATATAATTTCTCCGGCTTCTTAGGCACGTAGCCTTTTATCGCCCCTAATATTGTTCTGCTTCTTTTTATACTTTATATTCAGACTACATAAATGCTCTAGTCATGGCTACTGCTGTAATAAATTTCGGTCAGTTAAATGTTTACGAGAAATATCCTAAAATAAGGTATGCGTTGTGCAAATTCTTTAATGTATTTAATGAGGAATGGGGTCTCCAAAGTGTGACAAGACGTGAGAATAAGGGGGGAAGTGGAAGAGGTTGTAATATTTTTAACGTCACATCTAATATAAAATCCAACTTAAAAAAACAATTAGACCAAAAAGACAAAAATTAAAAAAAATATATATTTTTTTAAATGTGTAACGTTATATCAGGGGAAGGGTGTCCGCAGTGTGTGACAAGGCATGACAATAACTCTCTTATTGAAGGGGAATTAAAAACAATGAAATTTTTGTAACGTAATTTATGGCTGACTTCTTAGCACATTCTATCATGACAAGAAGGTTTAAATATCACGCTATGTAGAACACATGCTAGTACCTAGGATTATCTAAAAAATAGCATGATTTCGTGCTATTTACTAGCATATGTGCGGAAATAATAAAAATGTAATTTAAGTAATATACATTAAAACAAATAAAAAAACATATTAATATCAATAGAAATTTCTGTTACCGAGAGTTTATTTAATAAAAACAAACAAAACTTTTCATTTTAATGTTTATATATAAAAAAATATGTATAATATTTCTGTTTGGTTTTACTTAATAGATGGCGGGGCATGCGCTATAAATTGCAATCGCGGTTCACATTGTATGTATGAGTTTGGCATACAACCGGTACGGTCTCTTTAAGGCTTTTGACAGAACTGGCTTCAGCTGAGTTTCGTTAGTGTTATATTCTCGCTGTTGCTGTTCAGACGTCTGCGATATCTTCTATCTGTTTACGCAATTACGTACATGTTACGTATATAATATAATAAACATTACTGTACAACCGTGCTTGATAATAATATGGAATTACAATAGTGGTTCAGCTATAATAATAATACTCAAACGCTAAATGTGTTTAATGATACTGAAATTACAGTATAAAATAAATAAATTTATAGTTCGCTATTAATATACGATATTATATAGGTTTAAATATTGGATAGTTTAAAACTACTTTTTAATATTAAGTATTTTGGATTATCTGCTGTGTATAAATGTTAATATAAGTAACTATTCTTATTGAATCTATAAATATATATCTATCCCATACATACAATTGTATTAAAAATAAACTAGTGAAATTACAGTAGTGATTAAATATAAAATAAAATTAAATACATGTATGTATAGTAGTATAATAATCAGGCGTTTGAATTTTTAAAATGTTTTATTAATTTTCTTTTAAACGTAAGTGCTGGAGTGTATTTTGGAATGTGTTAAGATGTGTTTTATCATATAATTGATTTATTTGTGTAGTGTATTGTCCAGTGTTTTTGTGAAAATGTTGCTCCAGGAGTCTTTGTGCAGAAGGAGGTCTCCTACAAACCGCTCTTCCGGTGTTTTGTTGCTGTTGCTTTTTGCTGTACCATTTGTAGTAGCGGATAATTTAGGTAAGATAATTATTTGTATAAAATTTCCTTAATATCTATTGTAACTACTTTGTTTATTAAATAAATAACTATAGACTTTGTTATTATAATTTTAAATTATATAATTTGATGTTGTACCTTTTATGGATACTAATTATTTTTTTATGGAGCTCCTATGCTGGTTCTAAAATATTCACAATTTTTATTGATAACATGCTAATAAATAATAATTAATATTTACAATAATTTATTTATTCCACATAAAAATAAATTAAAAAATTTGTTTTTCATCTGAATTATTTTGAATAGATTTTTAAACTGAGTAATTATTTAATGAGCTACAATAATTTTAACACGCAAATTATTCATAGAGGGATCATTGTTAGCCAGTTTAAATAAGAAATTGCTTATAAATTATTTAAAAAAAACTGGGCATTAAAAGAAGATATTCGTATTAATTTCTTTATTTTATATACGAGTACAAAAAAATCAGTCATTTGTAATATGTGTCTAAAAATAGCCTACGCAATATAAACTGCAGTTATCTTATGTAGTTCTATTGTTTCTGTATTTTGGGATATTTATGAGAGAGATAGAAGAATGTTAATTCTACTTATGTTAAAACTACTTTTTATTATTATATTTTATATTATATTATATATTTTATTATTATATTATTATTACGCTTTTAAAGAAGTTAATAAAAATTAAATTATAAATATTTTTTAAAATATTGTTGAAAATGTATCAGCTACATAAATATTACTTTCCTGTTTTCATAACTTAATTGTTATACAACCATTAAATTGTTGTTGTGGAAGTAATTAAGGTAGTTCCCTAGAAAAACCACTTTTCTACAGAATTTTTAACAAAATTTAAATATGATGTTAATATAAGTGTGTTTACATTAATTACAAAATTTTAAATGTTTTGATCAGCTATAAAGCGCTATATTACTAATTAAAGTGCACATATTTAACATGCAGGAGACCTAAAAGGCATCGTTTTAATGTATATCTCGAGAATGGTTCTACAGATTTAAAAATAAAACTAATACGAGTATAGTACAAAGGAATAAATTAAAAAAGTAAAAAATATATTAAGGTTTAAAGTTGAAATATTGTGAAGTATTATATACATACGAAACTATGAGGCCTATTTTGTAACTGCTTACCTGACGTCTATTAACTTCTAATGATTTTGTAAAGCTCTATATTTTATAAATTAGGCTACTTATGCCAGTTTTAATGGTACGGCATCCATTTTACTCTTTCTTTAAGGTCTTCTGATAATTTTGTGTAAACTTGCATATTATAGAACATATAGGCTTTTGAAAAAGCGTCAGAAGTTAACAGACGTCAGGTAAACAGTTACAAAATAGGCTCCTATATGAGTTAATGTAGCAGAGGTTAATTATTTTATATATTATTAAAGCAAAGACTCAAACCGTAATTATTATTTTCGTTTGCGTTCAGATAAAAAACGTTGCGTTTTTACTACGTTTCTTAAAAAAAATTTTTGCTTTCGTACACCGTAATTAAAAGCCGACAAAGAAACGTTTGTTATCGAAGGAAAATTTTCAAAAATACAAAGATTTAATTATAAAATCTCTAATTAAATACTAATAAATTTAAAAAAATAACGTGATCGTAAAGCGGGTAATCGCAATTTAAAAAAACCTTTGCCCCTGGTTAATAATAACATTATTTCGTTACTGATTTTTGTATTTTAATATTTAATTTTTTTATGACTTTGTTACTCAATCACTACCGTATTTTGTAATTTAATTACATGTATCTGATTACAGATGTAATTATTTTATATATTTAATGGTTTTACGTTATAATCCTGTACGTGATAAACTCTCGTCCCGTTAAATCACTTCTATCTTTACACCCGTGAAATAGATTATGCGTAGCATTCATTTCATTCAATATTCTATATTATATAACCAATTAAAGCTTAAAGATTCTATAGCTTGCGTTGATACTTCAACATATTTTTAAACGATTGTCCGATCCAAATAAAACGTTCTTTATCCACACGTATCATTCCCCTTAATTTACTAAATAGGCAATATGCAGTTAAGACATCCGTAGGGTTGTTCCACAGGCTACAGGAAGGGTAAGGGGATAATTAAATCTGATTATTCAGTCAATAGTTTATTTGTAAGGCCGCTAAGCTGAACAGCATGGTTTTCCGGAACTAGTAATGACAGGAAACACGCTTTGATTAAACTAAATCGATAAAAATTAGTCACTAGTGTATATAGCGATGTAATATCTGTCTTTCAACTTGAGATTTTAAGAAGTCGAATTATTTATTTTTTGGTTAGATTTATTAATTATAGTTTTAAGAAAAATGTAAAAAAATTTGGTCGAAAAATGTTTTAGACGCTTCTTTCCTAGGCTAAGACTGCACTGCGAAAAATAATAGCCTAAAAAGCATTAGCTTAAAAAAGAGGCGTTTAAAGCATTTATTTTTACAGTGTAGATAGTCAAAACAATTCATGTATATATCTTTATATAATATTTAAAAAAAAGTTCCATTTTTCCATTAATTACGAATACTTGTAATTAATTATTACCAATTAACTTTTCGCTCTTTGGTATTTAAATACGATATTGTTAAAATCGATATATAGTACTTCTATTATTTTTCCTTGGGTTCGCGCTTAATTAAGATTGAATTTTATAAAATGGGGCGAAATTAATATGGTTCATGGTAAGTTAAACAAAGCTTTAATTAAAAATAGATTTATTAAAGTTAATTAGTTCTACTGTGGCGCAGCTCGACGCGGCACACTGTACCCGTTACTAATCAATCATATTTATTAACAATTAAATTATTAATTTTTTAATTAAAAATTAAGTTTTTATATTGATAATATATATATGATATATATCAGAGAGCTATGTTAGAAACAAATAAAATATATCAATTATGTGAATCGACTAAAAATTCATCTAAATTTGATTGCCGCCAGTTTAATGGGCTTGTGTCCTATGTCTTAATTACTAGAACCTCAAATGTTCAATTATTTTTTAATAACTCCTTATATGTTAAGAGATATTAACAGTTAAAAAAGTCATTTTGTCTCTTTAATTATTAAAGGCATTCAACGTTGTACACATTCCAAGTGCATGTGACATCACAATCGCTGCCAACCTTACAGCTCATAAATCTCTGCTATATGTATTTATATATCAAAATATCAAATATTATTTACAACTATTTCAAGAAACAACATAATTTCAATATTATGTCTGCCTTAGCAGGGTTAAATAAAATAAAAACCTATTATTTTTTGACTTGACTTGATTTTTTGACTACCAACAGTTAGAAAATATTACCACTGCACTGACCTACTCAACAAATAACTGACGTTAAAATGCATTTCACGTCATAAAAATATGGCTGAACATTTCTAGCGCTAAAACTACTATTCAAACTTTTAATTGTTATATCTCCGTCAACATTTAGATATTTAATAAAATAGACACGCCAATATACATTTATTAATATCAATTTCAATCAACAATTGAAAAATCGACCACTAAAAAATGAGGACACAAACCCATTTGTGAAATCTCAAAAATGCAACAGACTCAAGAGATGAGTACCCACAGATTTATTTTAACAGTAAATGCCGACAAATTGCCTTGTAAATTTGAACGAATTAGATGGACTTCTCACAAGTCAGTAGTCCAGTGTCATGATATTTATTTAATATTAAAAATATGATAGATTATAAATTAAGACAGTTAATAAAAAAACAGTGAATAAATAGAATCGGCTTGTGCGTTCAAGATTTGTTGAACAATTCTGAAAAGACTACTCACAAATTTTCAGAAATGAGTTCATAAATGATAAAATTTCTAGAAATGTAAGAAGATTATCTGTTGCAAAGAAAGGTTATGAAAAGTTTTTTCTGGACGACTAATTAACGGTCTTTAAATCCACGTAATTATTTCCCATCATATATTACCGTTATAATGTTTATAATTGTAATCAACAAGATGTGATAAATAATCTAAGCGAACATATAGATAAAAGACAAGAGACAAGAAATGTACTCACCAATGTGGAGTGTTCAGACAACATTATACTTGTCCAGTCGCGCTGCTTCAATCTGAAGTAAATTGTAAAATGATGCGTCCACAGGTAACCAGGTAAGTGGCGCGACTAAGAAGCGCTTCCGAGTGCTGAGTGTGACTGAGAGCGACTGCGTGGTTGACAATTGACTGTGGTCACTGCATCATTGCACTTATGTTGAGTGCAGATGAACGCACTGGTCAACATTCTCGTTACTCGTTAGTTATTAATGACAGTTTGTATCTGTAATAAACAATAAACAAGCGTGAGATTATTTTATATAATAAAAATATTTTATATTATGTACAATTACTATATCAAACAAGTACAACTATATAAGTTTATATAGCTGCTATATCACCGTATGTAACTGTTTAAATAAAATCGAGATACATTTTTAGAATTATTATTTTTTTTTTTTTTAATAATAATTCACGGGCTTCCTAGAACCGTGGTCTTTTTTTCGCCCTTCTTGATTCATTTTCTAAACTTTTAAACCCGCTATATTCCGTATCCTGTCTATCACTAAGCACACTAGCCACCTAGGATACCTTAGTAGTTCCTCCATACTCGTTGGCAACATCACTCCATTTTTTACCAAAACTCTGTACAAATTATTTCTGTAGGCCTCCGTTTCTCTACATTGTAAGATCAAATGTTCTGGATCTGCTACCCCTTCTCCACAATTGCACATATCTTCTTGTACCAAGTGATTTCTTTTAAGATGAGAATTATTTCTTATATTTATTTTTTATTATTATTTATTTTACCAAATATAATTATTACATATTTGTTTTACAATTTTATTAAGTAAATGTAAAATACGAAGTTTCATTTACTTTACGAAATCTTGATATTATTATTAATTCATGTCATGTTATATTTTACTTAAGTGCAACCTTGCAATACTTAATCTAAACAGTTGTAAATATTGTTTAAAATCGGATTAGAAAAATATTTTACTAACCATTATTTATTTATTAACCAGAAGAAAAAAAAAGAAGAAATTTCATAATTCTAATATCCAAAAAAGGCAAAAGAATATAAATATTAAAATAACACTTTTTAAGTATGTACAGCCCAGAGGAGTAAAGGCTTCTCTTTGAACAGAGAGATATGCGCTGTTCATTTAAACTAGATGTTGTGGTTCATACAATACAATCTTCCAGTTCATTACTGAGACATCTTCGAAATTTGAGTTAAGTATGTAGTTATATGTAAAATAGTACTTTGTTTTGTAAATTGTATATTGCTTCTGATTCAATAGTCATATAAGTCATAAATGCAACCAACAAAATCCTCCTACAGATAAACTTGTCAAATATTGTTGGAATGCAGACAATTCTAGTATTGTTCATGTCATTATTTAGAAAGTAAATATTCGGAGATGTCTTACTAATGAACTGTACGAACTACATACTGGCATTCAATGCATTTTGAGAAACAGTCAAGATTCTTACTGCTTCATTATATAGAGGATGATTTTTGTAACATGGCTCATTTCCATGATGCTTACAATGACATGCATCTCATGTAGTATCATTTTCTAACTTTTATTTATATCTAAAGTAATATCACTCCAAATAAAAACCTTCATCAATATCTAATAGTGTGTACTGCATCAGATCCACGTCCTTAGTTCTACTTCCATGTTACTAAAATCATCGTCTGAACAAAACATGTTTTTCAAACCATGATACTTTTTCCGGATGATCTCGTTAGAAGAACATGTTTCATTTTAATAGTTTTTATTTCTGATGTCTTAAAGTCGCATACGTTTTCTGAAGATTATTTTCATATTTTTTGCTATAATATACGTCAGGAAATTATTATAAATGACGAGGATGAAAACTGTAATAAATTATAGGAGAGAACAAAATCTTTAGTAAAGTAATTACCAGTGCCGGAATAGTATGGGCCTCTCACAATCTGGATGTTTCGAGAAAAAAATTCATTGTGAATTTTTATAAATAACTTTGGCGGGGCGTTATATAGGAGCAATACTCTACTTTAAAATCCCGCCTCTTAAGGTAGTTGATCCGAGATAGTCATGCTCAAAAGTATAACTCAGCAACCTAAAATTATAATGTAGCTGAAACGTTAGTGTCAAATAGTCTCGTTAAAAACTTTTGTGAAAGTACAGTCTCACTGTTCTCACTACATGTAAATAGTATCTACACATACATACACGTATACACGTATATACATTCACGTATTCTCACTGTTCTCACTACATGTAAATAGTATCTACACGTATATTCACATACATACACGTATATACACGTATTTTCAATGTTTACAAAATTTTATTTCTGTAATGGCGTGGACAATAATTTCCATTTTTTTTTATGTGATTAATAACTACTGTTTCTATAATATATTAAATTTTTATTGAATTCCTTTGAATCGTTTTTATTTTATTCGATAAAAATAACATTGAAATTACTATTTCCCATAAGAGCCTGTGTTAAAATAACAAAACTTTAATATCGTTTTTCTCAATAATGGAGTGGTAAATTTTAATCGACCTGAGGTCAATATGTCTTATAATTAATTAAAGAGCAATTTAATGAAGTTTTATTAAAATCCTTTGAAAAGTCATTCCACGATACAACTACCTTAACAGTTCTATTCCAGTACTATTCCTGAATTTTATTATTTTTAAAAGTGATTCGTAAAATGCTTCATTTATATAAATCATATCTGTTCGATCACGATCATTGTTCGCAGGACTCAAAAAAAAGACCCCAGGACCCCAAAAATTCAGATCCTAATATATTAATTATCATAATATAGAATTCTTTAACAAATTCAGACAAAAATTCATCCTAAAAAAAATTAATAACCAGTTCTCAATTTTAATACGCATTTGTCTATTAAATTTGTATTGAAATTAAGAACATTTTTAACACTGTACCAAATACTTTAATCCGTTACTGATTATAGTTAACCATTCTTTCAATCATTTCTTTTAAATTTAATATACTTAACGTCGGCCTATTTTCGATGCTGAGTCCAATCCAGTAATTCGAACTATTTTTAGCAAATTTAAATTATAAATACATTTAATTGAATTCCCATCAAAATATTTGCAATTAAATATCAGCTGTTATTTGTTTGGTTTTTACCAATCCCTTTGCTGTACTTGTAATCCTCCATAATGATGTTACGCATTACAGCTAATTACAGCTGTTTACACCAATTATTTGTAATAATAAATAGATGATATAAATATAATTTATATTTGTTCCCATCATTTGAAATGTTATTTATTTACAGGTTTTGAAATGAATTATTTACTACAAATCCCTCTCTGCCCTACCCACAGCATCACGGACAGTTGTTGTATTAGTTAAAATAGTAAATAATTACTTATGTTAATTAGTGTTAAAATTTTTGAGTTTAATTAAACAAATCCCCCAAAATTGTGGTACGAATGTTCATTAAACAAATCTATTAGAAATATTTGACAGTCGGAGAATCTGAAAATTTAATTATTGTAAGTTTATTTGGCAATATGATTGGTCGTAATATATTCTTATCAAAATAAGTAATATAATCATTTATTCATTGGTTCTTTAAATACTCTTTACATAATTTATTTTAAGATAATCAAGTAAACATATGGACCGAATTTTAACGTTTTCCAAATCGAACAGCATTAGTATTGTTACATAACAAAAACAAACAAAGAGAATTGAATCTTACCATTAACTTAATACGAGTATGTTTAGTTCTTTGGAAGTCGTATAAACCTATTTATACGCCCACGAACTTTTCGATTTAGATACATCGAATTAACTGAACTGAATACCACCAACGTAATACCAGTACAATCTGCGTTACAATCAAATTCAAATAGGATTTGTTTAACCAATTAACTTAATGATGCTTTTATATTTCTAAAATATTATTTAATTCCAGACGATGTATGATAATTATTGGTTTAGATACAAGCACTATTCAAACGGTGTGTATAGTTTGAAATTTTCAAATTAATTATATTGTTTATTAATTTAACAGTATACCATATGATTAAGCCAACCTGAATTATGGTGTAATCACATGTTTACGTGGTTGAATAGCCCGGGGTAGTGATTGGTGTTAGTCCGATAAGTTAATGGTTCTTGTTAGAATTTAAATATTACATATGTAAAGAAATTATATTTGTTTAGTAGGTAACACTGACCAGAGATTACAATTGCCAGAGGCTGCCTTAGGGGTGACAAGCATTCTTGCGCAACAACCCAAGTAGAAAAATTCATTACTATATATCTATTTGAATCTCGCGCCTCGCTCTTTAGAATTCCCACTTGAATCACTGCGTCTTCTTTTAAGGTATTCATGTACTTTAGTTTATCATCATTAATATTTGTCTTCTTTGTGCTTGTTAACTCCAATATAAAATTTTATTTCCCGTCAATTATCATCAAAAATACTTAATTACAATTTACAATTTAGCCTCGCGAAAATATTGTTTTTTTTATTAAATTCCGATATCTCAAAAACCAGTAGCCCAAAGAAAATATAAATTGCAGATTTGGAATCAGCGTTAAATGTTAAGTTATTATGAAATTAAATAAAAAGGAATTGACATTTTAAATAATAAACTTTAAATGTAGTTTCTTTATTTTCAAGTAAGATAGTGTGATTTAAGTTAAACAGTGTAATAATGTGTATGTAAATTACTAAAATAAAAGTCTTTGATTTCAGAAGCAACACATAAGTTTGATTAAAAATTTACAATATATATTTAATAAATAATATTGTACCAATGTATAAAACTCCTGACTATTTTCCGATTAGTTTATTTTAAATTCTAGAATGATATTTTCTTTATACATTTCTAAAAATGCAGATGATTATTTTATATTATTTAACATCAATTCTAAATTTTTCTTAACAATTCACCTGCATATGACACAACAAGAAAACGTGACGTCACGCGACGACCACAAAAGACCTGCAAGACCAACGACATTTGTAATTGGCCGGAACTTGTCTACAAGATGCAATGATTGTTTGCATTGTTATACAATGTCCTGTCGTTTGTCATGATCCTTTGTTTGCATCATTTATAATCTTATTCTTGACACATAGAACGTGAAGATAGCACCATACAATACATTCACACACACACATACACTCACATATATGAGTATAATGATTCCATGATCATGCAAGTAGTTTCTAAGTCGTTCAAAAAGTTCTTGAATGGGCTTGTGTCCTCATTTTGTAGTGGTCGCTTTTTCAATTGTTGATTGAAATTGGTGTTAATAAATGTGTATTGGCGTGTCTATTTTATTAAATATTTACGGAGATATAGCAATTGAAAGTTTGAATTGTAGTTTTAGCGCTAGAAATGGTCGGCCATATTTGTATGACGTGAAATGCATTTTAACGTCAGTTATTTGTTGAGTAGGTCAGTGCTGTGGTAATGTTCTGTAGCTGTTGGTAGTCAAATAATCAAGTCAAATCAAAGAATAATAAGTTTTTATTTTATTTAACCCTGCTAAGGCAGACATAATATTGAAATTTTATTGTTCCTTGAAATAGCTGTAAATAATATTTGATATTTTGATATATAAATACATATAGCAGAGATTTATGAGCTGTAAGGTTGGCAACCTTACACAAGGATTGTGATGTCACATCCACTTGGAATATGTACAACGTTGAATCCCTTTAATAATTAAAGAGACAAAATGACTTTTTTAATTGTTAATATCTCTTAACATATAAGGAGTTATTAAAAAGTAATTGAACATTTGAGGTTCTAGTAACCCACTTTATCAATATATAGTACACTTTTGTAGAAATTAAGATATAGGACACAAGCCCATTACACTCAGTGACGTTAAGCACGCAAGAGCCCACCGCATGTGGGACGACGATTGTAATGATCTACAAAATATCAAAATTGTTATTTAATTCCTCTGCTTTAGGGGGCGTCCATAAATTACGTGAGGTGTTTTTTTAAATTTTCTGTCCCTCCCTACCCCCCTGGTGAGATGTCGTGAGATTTTATTCAACCCCCTCCCCCATCCCCCAATCTCACGTGAGATTTTTCAAAATGTGGGTTTCTTACGTAAACGCGTTGGATTGTTATTGTAAAAAGAAAAAAAAAATTTGCTTCGTGCTTTTATTTACGACTAGTTAAGACTAGTAATCATAAACATAAACTGCATGCAGAACATACCCATGTCGCCGATAGATTTCATTTGACTCGTATTGCACCGTAACAACAAGCGATCTTAGGTATCCCCTCCAGTCTGAGGCGGCTTTTTGCATTTACAAAGGTTCGGATAGGATATCGTTGTAGTAGTGGTAACGCTTGGATAAAATTCGCCTTTATTCGGTTCTACTGTGCGAGGTAGTGCCGCCCGTATTCGGACTGCTTTGTAGCGTGCAGTCTGAGAGCTCTAGAGCGATCTCATTACATTTACATGGTTCGGATAGGTAAAGCGTAGTAGCCCGTATACGTCCGGCAGAAATTCGCTTAAATACGGTCCCATACTGAGACAGGCCTTAAGCATGTACAATCTAGATTAAATGGACCAAAATAGTATAATTTCTTTTTGTTTCAATCAGAAAAAAAATTGCGTGATATTTGCCGAGACCCCCCCTCTCTCCAACGGAAGATTAGATGAGATTTGATTCGACCCCCTCCCCCCCTTAAACATCTCACGTAATTTATGGACGCTCCCTTATTCCAAATGAAGCTCTATTGTTGTATACAACATACAAAGTGATCGATCAATGGCATTTTTTATATACACAACATACAATGTATACATAGACATATAATTAAATACGTCACACGAATTTAAAAGTTGTCTGTCCTAATCTTATTATGCCATATAAGAGCAACTAGACTGGAATGCGTCAAATTAATTCAAGGTAATGACACTGTAAAAAAACTAATTTAAACTTTTCAATTTATAATTCTTTTGGATCCGCCCGCCCTGTTGTGCTATGAAATATGGGTAATGGCCATCACTATGACATCTAATATGAATATATACCTGTAACACAGATTCTCAAAATGTTCAGGGTTAGGTTGCAGTAATACATTTTATAGCATTTTAATAAATATAGCAATACTCATTTTCAAAACATATTTTTGCTGTACCAAAATCATTAAAAGTTAGTGGAAGAAAGCTTAAAATCTAGATACGTTATTCATCTAAGGACTTGCGTTTTTAGATTTTAATTCGCTTTTGTAGTTACTTACATAAAACGATTTAAACATAAAAAACATGGTTTTTTTGATAATATCTAACTTGCTGTATAGTATCACCATCTATGTTTCGCGAATCAAAAATGGCCAAGTATCTTTTCATCTTAATAGGAATTGTGATTGGATATTAATATATTTGAGATGAAGGAAAGTAATTCTTTTAATAGAGTATTAACAAAAAAAGAGAGAATGGACAACAAGTAGTGGAATAGAAAGTTGTATCAATGTTTTTAGAAGACCGGATCGTCACTGACAATCTATACACGCAATGACGACACTTTTTATTGCTTAAATGTAACATAAAAATAAACTAAACCCACTTCGAAAAAGGTTTGTTCTTTTTATCGTATCGCTCTTCTCTTTGTCGACCACTATACTGTCAAGTTTGCCACATTACCAACTCAGTGGTTTTCTCTGTTTTCCTCTTTCTGTTTCCCTTCTTCTCTGCACTCTTCCTTGTGTCTTCTCAGCAGCTATTTCATTAACATCCTTAATTTATTTACTGTTCCACCCTCTGCTATTCTCCCTTTTCCTCTACTAGCTGTCTTCTTCTATGTACTACTGTTATTCACATTTTCCCTTCGTTGTCTTCACTCATAAGTTCGTCTATCTTTTTTCATTGATTATTTTATATTCGCATGACACTTTTATATGCCCCAACGTCTTTATTTCTTTCTTTACATTCTGCATAACCATTCCTCTCTTTCTGCCGACCCTAAATGCACGATGATCAATAATTGAGACATAATTAATAAGATTTTTGCTATAATGCATTAGATAGTATGGGTGTCCTTTTAAAATAAGTAAATGATTAAGATTTCGTAAGATACTCTTCATCTTTCTCTGCATTCTTTTTAATTAGATCCACTACTGAATCTATTTCAATTTTTTACAAATTATTTCGTATATGTTTTAAAGGAAACATGGTAATTCTAGCAAGCGTGACTTAAGTTGCTAGATTTCATTTATACGCTATAGAATAACTAAGCTTTCTTTTACCTCATAGTTTGATATTCATTGATATGTGGTATAGCAAATCGCTGGTTATTTTTAAATATATTTCGATGAGCAATGTGCAATCGTGTGTTATAACTAATCATAACAATCTGATCAAATAACATCGTTGGTAAGAGGTGGGGTGAAGTGTACCTAGTAGATTCATTTAAAGTAGGTCATTTATCAGAACAATAAAAACGAAATCAGTGTAAAACAAGTAATAAAACTAATATTGTTCCAATAACAGTTCACACCGAGTTCAATTCCAAGCCATTCGTTTGCCAAGTTATTCCTGTGGTGAACGTAATTGTAATGTAATATAAATAATTGTTAAATCGTTAATAAATATATTAAAAAGTAATTACAGGGCGTAAAGCATATTTGCGGTTTATTCAACGATTTTTGAACGATTTGAACGATGTACTCATATCTGTAATTAGAGCAATTTGTTGAAACGATCAAAAATATGTATTTTGTTTTATCGGAAATGTTTATTGTGGTACCATGTCCAGCGTCGGTCCCAGTAGAGTAGGAGCTGACAGCATGTGTGCTTACGTCATTTAATAACGAGTAATACCAGAGACAAAGCTTATAAACACATTATTTGTCCAAAAACAACACCGTAATCATGCCTCAGCCACCGTATTCACCAGATTTGCTCCCCTGCGACTTTTTCCTGTTCCCAAGATTGAAGAGACTCATGAAAGGACGGCGTTTTGAGACGATTGAGGAGATACAAACCGAATCGCTGAGAGAGCTCAAGAGCATAACAAAAAGTGCATATCAGAAGTGCTTCAAGGATTGGAAAAAACGCTGGCACAAGTGTATTATATCTGAGAGGGACTACTTTGAAGGGGACAAAATAGAAATTGATGAATAAATAAATATTTTTTGAGAAAAATGAAAATTCTTCTTATTTTTTGAACAGATAGCGTACTCTATTGTCTCTATTTATGTAATGAATGTCCCAGACTGAGTACAAGGCTTAATGAAATACTTAGCAACACGCCAGTCATCCAGGGATTGTTTATGGTAAGATAAGATCGAAGCAAACCCAGGTTTGTATTGAGAGTGGGGTGAAATATCGTTAACAATATGATACCTAATTTTTTCAAATTGTATATTAAAAAGTATTAAAAAGTAATTAAAATAATTATAAATAGTTGTATGTTATAAATAAATAATTAATATACCTCTGTGGTTTTCTTTCTTTACATACGAGTATTAACGAAGCGATAAACAAAAATAAAATAAGTCAATGCGTTTTATCGTTAAGACTTTGAACTTCTTGCAAGTAGTGTGGTGTGCTCCTTAGTTGTTTGATATTTGATATTCTCGTCATACTTTTGACTCCATTTTGCTTGTAATTTGCATAATATAGTGGTACGAGTGTTATGGAATGCATTTAATATGTAACTAGATAGTTTGCTTTCAATAAATACGTTGTTAATACGTTTCAGTTGAAGCCTAGAGGATAGAGGATACTGGATATTCTATCTCACAGGACGATTTACTCGAACTAACTACTAATGCTGCTGCTTAATAAAGAACATGGGTTCTCTCGTGCCCGTAGGTCAATGATGGCAAACTTATATCTATATGATACAATTTTGTATCATAAATATTTGCCTCTAAAGCGGTACTGAATATGAAAGCACAAAAGATATAAAAAGGGTCTTACGCAATTAATTAATAGGATTAAACGGCAAAAAATTTTCTAGAATAAAGACAACATATACAACTAGATGACAGAGAGTGAGGTTACTGTTTGCTTTCACGCTAAATACAATCTTACTCAGTTAATAGTTGATTTTTCGAGATACGAGTTAGTCGACCCCCTGGTCTATCGTCCACGGGGCAATCGCTATCCAGTACTAAGTGTGGATACCATTTAGAACATCATTCATTTAGTCATAGACTCATTAATACCTTTATAAATACCTTAACCAATTCTTAAGCAATTCTTAGACCAAACAGGGGCAAGAAAATATTTGCAATTGTGGAGAAGGGGTAGCAGATCCAGAATATTTGATATTCCAATGTACAGAAACGGAGGCCTGCAGATATAATTTGTACAAAATGGAGCGGTGTTGCCAACGAGTATGCAGGAACTACTAAGATATCCGAGGTGGCCAGTGTGCTTAGTGATAGACAGAATATGGTATATAGCGGGTGTAAAAATATAGGTGTAATAATAAATGAAATGTAAATATGTAAAATGTAAATAAAATGAATGAAGAAGGGCGAAAAAAGGACCGCGGTCTGGAAAAAAATAAAAAATACCAGCAACTCAAAACCGAAATAATACTCTTAGCTTTTGTTCGGATCAATGAAAGGTTTTTCTGTTTTGTATATATTAAGATTTATATTTATATTTAGATTTTTGCGTCGGTGAAGATCGCATTCGATTCGAATGCAGTAGATTCGGACTAGTGCTTAAGGTAGTTGGTCCGAGATAGTCATGCTCAAAAGTATAACTCAGCAACCTAAAATTATAATGTAGCTGGAACGTTAGTGTCAAATAGTCTCGTTAAAAACTTTTGTGAAAGTACAGTCTCACTGTTCTCACTACATGTAAATAGTATCTACACATACATACACGTATACACGTATCTACATTCACGTATTCTCACTGTTCTCACTACATGTAAATAGTATCTACACGTATATTCACATACATACACGTATATACACGTATTTTCAATGTTTACAAAATTTTATTTCTGTAATGGCGTGGACAATAATTTCCATTTTTTTTTATGTGATTAATAACTACTGTTTCTATAATATATTAAATTTTTATTGAATTCCTTTGAATCGTTTTTATTTTATTCGATAAAAATAACATTGAAATTACTATTTCCCATAAGAGCCTGTGTTAAAATAACAAAACTTTAATATCGTTTTTCTCAATAATGGAGTGGTAAATTTTAATCGACCTGAGGTCAATATGTCTTATAATTAATTAAAGAGCAATTAAATGAAGTTTTATTAAAATCCTTTGAAAAGTCATTCCACGATCCAACTACCTTAAATATTATTATATAATATACAAATGTATCAATTAGTGAATTACATTGAAGTTTTAACATTTATTCAAAATTCATTTCAACAAATAGATTAAATAATATGTTTTCTAAACAATAACAAAATTTTAGCCGTAACAAATACTTCTTTAATACAGAAACTACAATTTTTATAAACCATTCCCGTTTTGAGGTACGTTCATTGGTTAAGAACCCTCTTTTCAGACGATTTTTATTTACTGACATAGAGTGACTAAATTAATTTATAGAAATTAATTGGTTCTGCTGTAACGTGACTGTTTATTCCCATTTTATGTATCTAGTTACATTTTATCACACAATTTAGCAAAACAAATACTCATGTCGGGATTACACATGCCTATACAATTATTCATTCGTACACGAACATACAATTCTTGTACATAAATACCGAACTGTGAGCACGAACTATGTTTAGACATATTCAGTATATCCATACGAGTGCGCTAGTGTACATTCCGTGAAAAGTATTAATAAAAAGTTTGTTCTGAATTTTGTCTCAGGCCTTTCCTTGTCCATCACTGAAATATGAGTATTAAGGTATGCATATTAGGTTGTTGTTGATGAACATAACATAATCACAAACTACAAAACCGGTATATATGTAATACCATATATAAATATTGAATGTACGAGTATATTATTAAATTTGAGATAGAATGATAAACAGTATATGAGTTGTACAAGTACGCAAATTAGAATTTATTGTTATCTGTTAACGTAAATTTAAGGTTTATTTAACATAATAAAAGTTATCCGTTACGTAAACAATTCTACTTATACTACTTTTTGCAAAATATATTTACTCTTCTTCACAAACTTGTTAAGAACATCTTTTTAAGGATTATAGAATCTTAAGACGTTCTTTTTAAGGATTAAAAGCTTTTAGAATACCCAAGAAATATTCGTATTAAATAAGAGATATTGACATAATAATTCTTCTTAAAGATATTGTTTAGAAACCTTTAGTAAAGCTGGGTACTTAAGCTTTTAAAAATATTCGCTGGTATTTTTTCTTCGAAAAAGCTCTTATTAAGAATCTTATAAAGAATCGATATTTCTAATGTACTGCTGATGTAATGTACAAGGAGATTTAAAAGTTTTAATGGTTCATAAAAATTCATTGGAATTTGTAAAATACAAGCTAATGGAATTTAAATTGAATCGATTATTGAAAAAAAGTTCTATAGTCAAACATGTACTCTTATGTATTAACACGTTGCATCATGATTGTGGTGCTATCTCACTCTACATAATAAACTTTCTAATAAGTAAGAAGAAGCAGCAAAATTATGACAAAATTTGTTAGTGAGAATTATGGGAAAGTCATTAAATAATGCAAAAGGTATTGAAAATTTACTAATATATTAATTTAATATGGAATTATGGGTATATTATTATCTAATCTAGCATAGAAAGCTTTATTAACGTCAGATAATATAAATTTATGTTTAAAGATAATTATTGTTATGTATTATATTTATGTATTATATTAAGTTAACGTAACTAAATATGCAAAAAGTAAACTGTTTTATGTTACATATATAAACCTTATACATACGGTTCTTAATTTATTTACTTGCCACGATCTTGTTGTCGTATAAAAGTTTACTAATCTTACTCATATCTACTTATTCAAAAAAGAACCACAACCAATCTGTGAACAATGTAATAGCCCAATAACAGTAAATCATATCTTCAATACTCCAAATACTCATCACACAGACAAAATTGTAATATGCCTGAATATTACTATATGCCAGATATTTGAAGGCAGAGAAAGTCTAAAAAACCTTATTGACTTTATCAATGAAACTAATTTAATCTCTTTATTTTAAATACCCATACCCAAATGTTTATAAATGTATATATTGTTTTAAGTGAAAATAACTGTCGCAAAATAAATAAACTTAACAAGGTTACAAAATTTAGTTAAGTAATCAAGATTTGGTATAAAATGATACTTTGTGGGCCATAGGCTCTTCTGTGACTCTTGCGAACACTTTTCGTCTTGAGTACAAGGCTTAATATGGAATGAATGATTTTATAAACATAGCATCATGTCAGCAGAGCGTATGGGTACGATCTGCAATTATTCTATATGCGCATTTTTCACAAATTCAAAATTAGCATATTCCCTATTCCCTAATTACCTAATGTAATTTGTAAAAGTAGTACCAACAGCAGCAGAACTAAAATAATTCGTAGTAATAAACTGAAGTCGCTGCGTATCACTGTCACAATCAATCAAACAACAAATTAGTCAGCTGTAAATAGTAAATGCACACATGGTCGGTCTATGGTGTGTGGTTTGTTAGGGGAGAGGATGGGGGGGGCATTGAGGCTGCGGTACTCCGTTAACATTAACCAAAGCTGATGAAGAAATCTCATGAATTATGAAAAGAACTCTGTGTTGAAATGTACTAAAAAAACAGCGCAGCGCACAAAATAAAAGTAAAAATAATAAAGAAGACGAAGAATATAATTAAGTTCGAACTACGCAAAAAAAAGTGTTTATAAAAAATCATAAAAAAGTTTCAAAACTTGTCTAGTCATAACATTACTGCAGAAAACTTGAAAAATTAATCTTTGAGGGATTATTTAAAATCCAAATAAAATAATTTAGACGTATTATAAGTATGCTAAGATATTTTTGAAGTGAAACTTCTTATGTAAAAAACCAGTATGTAAAATTAATATTTTATAAACTTTGCTAGTTTATTGCCATTATTTGTACAACCTTCTTTATTTATACAGGTTTCCTACTCTTTAGTATTCCTCTCTCCGCTTTGTTTCCGCAAAGTCATTAAAAATTATTAAAGTGATAAATTTAACACAAAACAGTTTTCAACGTTACATAAAAATATGTAAAATATTACCTTTTAAACACAAGTGTTATAGTTTATTATTTACCGAAGTTTTACATAATTCTGTTACATAGTTCATAAATAAATGCAAAAAACATTAACCGGCTCACAAATAAACCTGTTATAAAATTTATATCAAGTATAAACTAATAATAAGCCTGTCCGGACGGGCTTTATAGCTGGTATAAATTTTATAACCGGTTTATTTGTAAAGCGGTAAAAGTCTTTTACGAATATCATCAAAAGATATCTTTTGTTATGTAACAGGTGAAGTTTTTTTTATGTTAAATAAACCTTTAGCAGATAGTGGATTATTTTTTGTGTAACAATTTATTAACCTAATTAAGAAAATTGAAAACTAATTACAAATCTCTAAACTTTAAATAACTACTAAGAGTGTATTTAACATGTATTAAAATCTTTAGTAAATCTTTTTCAGTCATGACAGAGTGTTGAATATGATGAAATCATATTTCTATATGTTTGAATTATAAAATCAAACCATTTTGTCTGAAAATATTTTTTTTCTAGATATAACATTACTGAAATATTTAAGGTAATGTTCATATTTTGTATTTAGCGAAAATACATGATTACGTAATTATAATTATGTATATAATTTGTACATTTTGAATAACTATTATCACCAAGGGTGTCACATTTACATAAACACTCATTAAATTTGTTTTTGTGTGCATTGCTTCTATCAATTGATCAGGGCTCAGCGCCAACATAGATAATCAATATAGGGCTCCATTTGCATCAATCAATAGTTTTCGGGGTTTGTTTTAATGTTACAAATATACAACTAAGCTTTATGAGAGCCTCCTCCTTCTCCCTCAATTCACACACACACACATACAACACTACGCAACGCTTTAATTCAGCTGCGATTGGTTGGAATTGCTGTTTTGTTTTCGTGGTTTGAAGATAAATTGGATTTATTACAAATTTTATACTGCAGTTGAAAGGCAGATTCGTTCAACAGAATTGAATTACCACGTTGGTATGGATATCGGTTTCATTATCGGTATAGACAGTAGCGGATTTACGTGAAGAGAGCCCCCCCCTCCATCCAAACAACTGTAATAAAATTATTATAAATAAACGCAACCACAATGAATATCCAAAAATCTGTCATAATAAAATGATTCGTCCAAAACGTTTCTAGCTCTTATACCATAAGGTTTCATAGTAAACTAATATATCAGAAGGGGAGAAGGGGGGGGGGGGTTGAAAGAGTCTCAGCTATCGTGACGTCACATCTAATGTAAAATGATATCCGAAATTCGAGAAAAGTAAAGTATCATTCCCACTCACTGCTTTTATTTTGTATTTTATTTTGTATTTAAATTGTTTGGCATATGGCATATATTTAATTTAATTTATTTTTTAAGTTTTCTTAGTTTTTTTAGAACCTTACAAGATCCAATGTCTTAATATAAAAATATTAAATTAAGAAAAACTATGTTATACTATAACCTGCAAACTGTGACAATCTGTCAAAATGCAGTAGGATTTACTTTTAAAAAAAGTTCAATGTCAGTATTTGAAAAATATAGAAGTCAAAACAATTTTTATTACTAATTGTTATTAAATATAGCAATTTTAATTATTTCACATACAATTTTTCTTGAACTGTCAAAATTTATATTATTACCGATGCATACGCACCAACTAAATTAACTAAACTTAAATTAAAACATAAATGTGAAAAGGAATGCTTAAACGAAAACCTGAAATCTAGATTACAATATTAAATAAAAACAGTAAATTTTTTTAGACTGAAAAACAGAACCAAATATTTTTCTCTTAAAATGACTGACAAGAGAGACGGGAGCACAATATTTAAAGAAGCTTTAGTTTTATAAAAGTGCATGATAAAGGTCTAGTAAATTTAGCAAGCTAGATCCGTCTCTGATCAGCAGTTGCATACCGATTATAGTTTCGATTTGTTTGTTATTCAGGAAACGGAATTGTAAATTCGTTATCGATTTTGTTTGATGTAAAATTTGAGTAAAATTAACCTTTGTGATGTACTATTACCATATTTATTGACATACGTGTTCAATATGTATGTAACCATAGGCGTACACAGAGGGAATACGAACGGGTACCTAACCCCTTTAAGAATATAAATTTCTATTCGGAAAAACGGAATGTGAGATTTTTACTTGGGGATTATACAACTTTAAAGTCTGCTCCTATTGGAAAATATTCTGCGGACGGCTATGTACGTTGCATAGGGAAATCAAGATAATATAAATGGTAATTACGTTATTAATCAAATGAACTTGGTTATGATATGTGAAACACGGTTGGTTATACGCCATTGTGTTTGTACATGGTGTTGATTGACATCTGTTGTCGAACTCTATTTAAATTAGTGATTCGGTTCGGCACAATCAAGTACGAACCAGAAAACAAATATAATCGTAGGGTTGTACAGGGTGTTAAATGGCACCCTACTAAATAGAGTTATATGTAATAAAATTATTTAACAAAAAAAAATGTTCACTTATCTAGTTTATTGCTATTAGAATAAGATAATGGCTTTGTTTGCTTCTATTTAGAAATTTAGAAAGAACTTTTTGTATTTTCAGAATCATACAAAAACGATTAGTATAATTATTTTTGTTTCTTAATATTTGCATAAGTTGAAACTAACATTTAAGGTTAAAATACGAAATTAAAACTAAAACTATGTACTTGGGAATGGCTCTTTACTTACTAATCAAAAAGTGGATGCAAATCCTTTCAAAGTAATATTCTTAGAAATATTTATGGCATAATAAAGGTAGATTGTATAGGTGATCAAATTTAGAATTGTTATTGAAGTTATTAAAATCCGCAAGGATTTAATGAGAGAATATTTTTGGTCAAGCCCATGAACACTTGAATAAGAGCCTAGAAAAATATCTTGCCACCTTGAAGGTAGAAGGTGAATCGGAAAACATTAGCTTATAAATGATCCGCTTGGAAGAATCTTCTTGAGAAGACGACCATCATAATTTTCAAGTCAATGCTGAAGATCTTAGTAATCCAGTATTTTACCGTTCGGTCTGATTAAAAAAAGGTTAGTTTAATACGTAATCTAAAAAAATCTAAATTTGAATGAACGTGAAATCCTTTATAGACTTTATAATCCTTTAATCCACAAAATGCTTTCTTAAAATTGTAGTAGTCTAAAGTAAAATACGTTTTACGATTTCATTAATCTGAAAAGGTCGTATTATGGTTGTAATAAAACTGTTTAACTAGTTAGGTGATGGCAATAAAATAGTACTCTTAATAAGTAACACTTATACGTAAAAGGTAATTTCTTTATGGTAAATAAACTTTAAATACACGTAACTGTGTTATTTTGGTCATGATTGTAAAAGTTCATATTTACTTTAGCGAGTCACAAAATTTAGAAACGTGGGGTGCGATTTGAACTAACTTTAGATTTTAATTTATTGTTTTAGGTTTAGCAATGAACTAGTATTAAAAATATTGGTTTAATGAGACAAAGGTCAGAAAGCTCAAATGACTGACAGACTTTACCAGGGGGATCCAGTGAGCCACCATTTTTTACGACCAAAATTGAGGATATATAGAATTTTTGAATAAGTCATTTATTTATGAAATGGAGCAAACAATATGTAAATATAAAATATTCATTAAAAAAATAAATTAGCCTAGGTCATCATTTTTTATTTAAATTACAAAATATAACACGTTAATTAAAATATAATACATTTTCCTGTAATTAACATTTGTGTTAATTATGGTAAATATGGTGGTGTGTTAAGTATGCAAATAATGATATTAATTCACATGAGTCTGCTTTTATGCATGTATTAAAATGATAATAAACATTAAACGTATATTTGAATGTAGGATTACTACAAGTAACAGTTACTTTACATATACACCACTTACACTTACACTTACTTTCCTATAAGAGTACTGATACAATTGCCGAGTTCTTGTTGAAGTAATTAGAGCGTTGTGTACCCTGTGTTAAACTCAAATTACACTTTAGAAACAACCTAAGAATTACTCATTAAACTTAGAAAGTGCTTATGGTAAAGAAGAAGACAATAGGTAAAATATTTATTCAACTATTATAAGTTGGACTAAACTTTGGAAATATTGAACGAGAATTAAACTGTAGTTACTAAGTTGTGCATGTGTTAATTGAAGTAAATAGTGACGTAATAAAGTGAAGGACTTGGTAGATAACAACAGAAGGTGGAGGAGGAGGAGGAGGCAACTAAAAGAAAATTAAATTCAAATATTTACATTTGTTCATTTTCTGATTGATGTTATAAAAATTAGGTCGACTAATGTTCTGAGATGAATTATAATCTGCTTATAGTTACGCAGATATTGGGTTTGTTTAATATAAAAAGGTTTACTTTTAACATAACAATGTAGTAAGAATATATAATAAATGTTATCTTTCGACACAAATTTATGTTTTCTAACATCAATAAAGCTTCTAATACAAAATTATATAATGGTACATATTAAATTAATATATTTCTAAAATATATTTAATACCTTTTGAATTGAATGTTCAATTTACAGGCTTCCAAACTTAAGTAAAGGTTATATGAGGCGTTTAGATGCAAAGGGATGTCAGTGACAAAAGTAAAATTCTTCAGAAAACGAGTTTAAAGTTAAGATCGCATAGGAGTTTTCGTTCAGTAGGTTTTAGAATTCACGCTATATAGTAAAATCTGTCCCAGTTTTTGCTTATATCCCTGTGCCACTAAATAGTTTAGTACAGCGGTTCTCAAAGTGTGGGGCGCGACCCTCAAGGGGGGCGCAATGAAGACTTAGGGGGGCCCAAAGCTTGGTTGAAAAATTAATTAAATTTACTTACAAAGTAATAAAGCAAACTTTTTATTTATAAAATTACAACAAGTGTATAATTTTTAGTCAACGTCGTAAGAGTGCCGAACATTTTACTTTTTTTACTTTATCAGAAAATACGGAAAAAATATGCAAACCTTCTGCAATGGACTGAAAAGGTGAAAAGCTTTGTAATGAAGCTAAGTTTGTACAAGTGCGGTCTGAAAAGTGACAATTTGGAGCTATTTCCTAATCTTAAAATTATGATTGAAGAAATGGATCTCAAAACTATTCCAACCAATGCAAAGAAATGCTCTCTTAAACACTTGGAAATCCTCAAATCTCGTTTTGAAAAATATTTTAATGAGAACTTGGATGGTTTGGCATGGATTCAAAACCCGTTCAAATCATCAGTCGATGAATGCTCCCTCAACATAAAGGAAAAAGAAAATCTCATTGACCTCCAAGGTGACACTGGGCTTGAAATGAAGTTTAAATAATCTTCTCTCACATGCTTCTGGATTGGTGTATAAAAGGAACACCCAATTTTGGGTGAAAGGGCATTGAAAATACTCACTTCATTCGCCACCACTTATTCTTGTGAAACTGAGTTTTCTACTCCAGCTGCCATGAAGAGTAAAAATCGCTCAAGGCTGGATGTGACCAAGGAACTCAGAGTAGCGTTATCCGAACTGACACCGCGTTTTAAGAAACTATGCGCAGAAAACTGCATTTACACTGAAGCTCTTTTAATTATTATTGCTTTGAGTTACAAATATCAATTATGTACTATAGTAGCTAAAATAATTAAATAAATTGTAATAGTTTGTATAGAATTTGTTGTTTGATTACGATTAAATCAAACATTGCCCCATTAGAGTATGCATAGAACGTGTAAAACTTAACCAAATAATAATTGACTGTAAAATGTCAAATGCAACTTATAATATATAGTACGCTTACATGTAGGGGGGCCCGGCTTACAGCTGAATTATGCAGGGGGCTCGAAGTAAAAAGTTTGAGAACCGCTGGTTTAGTACATCTTCTATTGTTTGCGCTGGTTATCTCAAATTTTGCTAAATTTGTCACTTACATCTCCTTGCTTTTAGACGCCTCATATAAAATATTGCAAAAGTGCTAAAATCGTTTAGTCGTCGATGTGGTTAGTAACCGGTTATAGGTATACATCACATTAAATAAAAAGTTCGATGTCTTAAAATTATTTAAAAATAATTTGTGCAAACTTACCAAACGCATAGAAGTTCATTGACTTAATTTGATGATCCCTTTCATTCTGAAACAAAAAAATTTTTTAGTTTTCTTGTTTCATAAACGTAAAGTTATGTAACCTTATGTTATGTAAAAAATATTGCGTCAGATAATACAAGAATTCACGTATTATGTTTAGCAAAAAACTATTATTTTTTGGACAAAAAAAAAACTGGTTACTACTGCATCAAATATGCCAGGCTCATTATTAGTCTAGGAATTGCAAAATTTAAATGTATTTCAATTTGAATTTTCGGAGTGGTGGTACCTTCATTCTGCAGGCATCATGAAAATAATGATATGAACAGTTTTTTTTAATATTTTGAGAACTATAACTCTCACAAGTAACTATACCACAACTATAACACAAGTTTTATATTAATTAATATTTTACTCATGCATAATTACATTAAACATCATAGCTCCAATCTCAAGATATTAAAAGGATTCCTTTTACATTTAATTTTCCAAGCAAAATTTTTCTTAATTCACTAAAAATTATATCTAGTCAACACGCGAAACTGTTGCTCCTATCATGGTATGACATTGACTTAGTTTTTAATTGTTATTTAATGTTTTTTATACACATTTTTATATACAAAAAGATCATGAACATGAATTATATTTTAAGTACCTCTCTCTCTCTATCTACTCCTTTATTCATATCCATTAATTAATTAAAGGATCAACACAACATTTCAAGTAGGCCCTTTGTAAAATTAAATAAAGGGAATATACAATATTTTTATATTTAATTATTATGTTGCCGCTGCGGCGCTGCTGTTGCTGCTGGTGCTGTTATCGTTACACGCAATCAATGGTTAACACCCACTTCATTAGTATTCATAGAAAATTTTTAAAACAATTACTTATAAAAGTTTTGACAGACCTTCATTTATATTAATTTTCACGTTTAAATGAACTCAAAATGGGGGAGAACCAAGAAATATTTAACGCAATGGGGTTTTTAGACACTAATTCGTTGACTATAACCTTGGATATATTTTAAAATGTACTTTTTTCATTTATTTTACCATTTTTCTTGTTTCTTTCGTAAATTATACGTATCCTATTCTTAATTAAACTTATAATCATCTTTCACTGGTCCTATGCATAATAAATAAGGGTTTTGCTTTCTTATTTTATGAATTATATTACTTTTCTAATTATTGCGTGAAACTTTTTAAACTTAATTATCAAAATCTGCATAATATATATATATATATATATATATATATATATATATATATATATATATATATATATATAGTCTGTAGTCTACATTTTCAAGTTTAATATTATTTTATTTATTTTTGTTCTGACTATGTTTTTTTTTAATCCTTTCCTTTCTCAGCTGATCCAAAACACAATCAAAATTAAATTAATTTAGTTTCGATTTACTCACCAACAAAATAATTTTTAGGACGTGTCCAAGGAACAGTCGTAGTCAACCTTTAGAAAGATCTCTCTGTGTAGACTAATCTGTTTATAACTTGGGAACATAAATAAAATAGTTTTGTAGATCGGGCAACGTTGCATTTTTAAAACTGATCAAGACACGATATGTTTAATTTGCTCTTTCACAGCTCTTTTAGTTTCTACTGTGCTTTTACACTCTTTTAACCAACGCGATGTTGTCAAGTCGCAATCTATAGTCACCAGGCGATGAGATCTATAGTCTATGAGAGAACGGTTGAAGATTGTGAAAAGTAGCTCACTTTAAACTTATTTTATACGAAAACGAATACCGCTTGCTTTAATTTTTTTACAGGAGAAGTTTTTTACAACAATCGTAAGAAAATTACCAATGTTATATCGCAATACATCCGTTTTAACATAGGTCGGTGTAAAATTCAAATGTAAAAATACAAACTTTAATAGTCTATATTAAATAAATAAAAATTTAATAAATAATAAATGTTTAGTACCACAAGAGGTATTGAAACTTTTTCTAGAAATAAATGATAATAATAAATATATATACGAGTATTCAATTTCAAGGAAATCGCAAAGAAAGTGATTTTTTTGGGAACGTCCGCAATATATATTTGTGGAAAACAAGAGTACCATCCCAATTCTGATGTGGAAAACAATACCCAATCCGCACTTCTGATGTGGAATCAAGGTACTCTTATTTAATTTAGGGCAAATGTCAATTCAATTAATATTCACCCATGCAATATCTTAGTTTCTTGTCAGGATGATAAAGAATCACATAATTTGTTTAATACATTTATTTAATAAAATAATAACGATGATAATAATAAAATAAGGTTACAATATAAACGTTGGTATTTACTTTATAAATACAGAACAATGAATGAACAAACCATCTTAAATTCTAGTTATTATATACTCAGTCCTACAATAGTTTTCCGCTAGATTTAATAGGTTTATTTTTATTACTTTTGAGAATGCGTTTAGTTAATTTCGGTAAGCACATTCCTTCACGTAATCAATCAGTGGTTTAAAGTTTCACACAGTTTAATTGACTTGGTTTCCGTTCACAATATATACTTATTAATCACATTCTTTTCTAGCTCGAATGTTATAGTTATGATTACTTTGTATGCTCGATTTATTTTTATTTATATACTAGCTGTCCCGGCCACGCGTTGCTGTGACTAACGTTTTTGTCATATTACATTACATAGCGCCATCTATTGAATATTTACTCAATCTAGTCAACAGATTTCGATTTACTCAACAGAATATTTACTCAATCTAGTCAACAGATGTCGCCATCATCGTCGCCCGATGTCATATGTCATATACAGATAATTAATAGACAAATAATTAGCAATAAGATAAATAAATTGAGATGTAAGCTATCCTATCTTTCAAGTTGGGTCAAACTGCACACGGTGTACAAATTTCATTAAAATCGGTTAAGTAGTTTAGGAGACCATAGCGGACAACACAGTGACACGTAATTTATATATATTAAGATAATCTACATAAAAACAAAAAAGTGTTATTATTGTGTAACTAAATACTATCCTAAAACAAATAAAGTACCTACTATATAGAAAACAACTACAAAATGAAACTGTGTTTAAAAAGTAATATTACGATGATAATTATATCGCATAAACAAATTAGCGCTGCATTCAACCGTTCAGTAGGGAGCCGACCGCGCGAGTGACCCGCGCGGCATGGTATCTCGTTGAGCTACACCCCCCTCCCGGCTTGCCCGCAAGCACCGCCTTTCTCCCGCCGCGCCGGCCAGCGCAGAGAGCGAGTTGGTTTTGTTTGGGAGTTATTTATCATTGTAATCTTTAAAGTTTTTTGTTGAAATACCATAAAAACGGTTTTTGTGAGTTAATCTTAAAAGATAGACATATACTATCGCGGACTGTTTTTTAGATCATTAAAAGAGCTATTATTCTTTAATACATATTTTTTGTGTATCTTGAACCGTTTTCACGGCGCACGCAACGGAAGGCTTCAAAGATGAAATAATTTCTCCCGTTTTTTACACATTTACCACTATATCTTTGCTCCTATTGGTCGTAGCGTGATGTTATATAGCCTATAGCCTTCCTCGATAACTGGACTATCCAACACAAAAAGAATTATTTAATTCGAACCAGTAGTTTCGGAGATTAGCGCGTTCAAACAAACAAACTCTGTCGCTTTATAATATTTTTTTTTTATATTTATTCACTTATTTGCCTTGACTTTCTTTCGTCATAGCCACCAACAATCTTTTTTAAATACATCTTTTATAATTTATAATTTAATTTTACAAAATTTATAAATATTTTAATATTTCACTAATTAATTTCCGTCCGTTCCACTGTATAATATCAATTTCTAGAAACCTTATTTACGAATAGACGCTATTTAATAATTATAATTTTATATGTTACTCTAATATGTATGCTCTTATATTATATTATTTTTATAATTTCGCTATTTTTTTCTTCCTCTTTCTATATTTTCAAATATAGAAAATTTATTTGAATCCGTCATGAATTTATTTCTTTCTTCATTTTTATTTTCACTAAAATTTTGTGATACTAATAATTTAGAGTTGGATTGAATTTTTGGTACTTTTATGGACCTCTGAGAATTATTTTCTGTTTGTTCCTCGTCATTATCTTGTTCATTTTTTCTGTAATTGTTCCTTGTATTATAAGTTCTAGGTGTAGAATTTGTAATATAATTAATGAAACTTTGTTCTTTCTCATTCTGTTTAGTTTCAATTTTATTATCATTTATATTATTTTGTTTTTTAATATTTTCCTTTTTACAGTTTCTATCTAAATATGTTCTTTTTCTAATGGGTGCTGGCTTATATGATGGTATACTATTTTCACGACTTGTTAAATTTTGAGGAAAGTCCTTTTCATAATTAGATAATATATCAAATCTATTTTTTGTAGTTACAGCATACGAATTTTTGTCTTTCCAAATTTGAGGTATTTCAATAGCGGCTTCTTGATAACTAAGATTTCTGTTTCCCATTAAAATTTTTATTTCTTGTTGCCTTTTTCTTTCTTTGCAATTTTTATCAGTCGCATCATGTTCTTCATCACAATTTACACATTTTATAATTTCATTTTTACATAAATTTAGCGTATGTTCATTTGAACCACATTTGCTACATCTACTCTTTCCTTTACATTGATTGGCCGTATGGTTATATCTTAAACATTTATAACATTGTCTCGTATTTTTAATAAATGGTTCACAGGGTAATTTAGCATTCCAAATATAAATATATTGAGGTAAATTTTGGCCTTCAAAGAAAATGATAATATTTCTAGAGTCCTCATATTTAATTTCATCTTCAACTTTCACTCTCCTTTTTAATCTCCTTATGGAGTGGATTTTATACGGGTCACTATAAATGTTTTCTTTTAATTCTTCCTCCGAAAATTCAATATCTACATTTTTGATAATTCCAATTCTTGTAATCCAAAACATTGGTATAAACATATCAACTCCTGATGTTTTCTTGTTATTTAATTTCACTAACATATTAGCTGATTTAGGATTTTTACATACCGCCATTATTCTATTTTTCCCTATTTTCTTTATTTCTGTAATATCTTTTCCATATTCTGAATTATATAGCATTTTTGCTGTTTTTAATGTACTGATCCCATATTTTTCATTTAGAATATCTTCTTTCTGAATCATAATTTTATAAGAAGATAAAGTTAAATTATCTTCATTGTATAAATTTATATTGGGGTCAACTCCCACTTTCCCCTCAGAATTCAAATTCATTTTTTAAATTCAGAAAATTTGAATATTAAAATAATAATATTTTAGATAATGCAATTTTACTTTAAATTTAAATTTACTTTTTAATTAATTTATATATATGTATATTTAATAATATTAGTTCAATTAAATTATTTTAAGGAAACAAACAAAACACGTCCATCACGTATCGAATGACTACTCGATTGTGCTTTATAATATTTCTCCCGTTTTTTACACATTTACCACTATATCTTTGCTCCTATTAGTCGTAGCGTGATGTTATATAGCCTATAGCCTTCCTCGATAACTGGACTATCCAACACAAAAAGAATTATTCAATTCGAACCAGTAGTTTCGGAGATTAGCGCGTTCAAACAAACAAACTCTGTCGCTTTATAATATTAAGATATATATATATATATATATATATATATATATATATATATATATATATATAATTATACTACACTGTATTATATATTTGTTCATTCAAGTGTATAACAGTATTATATAAATAATTCTATATTGGTATGGTATAGTACTCACAGGTAGTTTGACAAGATCATTTGACTAACCTTCAGGTAAATCAAGAAATAACATTAGGTGCGGATAACAGATGTCGCCCTGTACTGGTCAACAAGTGCACGACATTAGAGTACCACCTGTCCAAGTGAAGCTAGAGACGTCGCGCTGCAAAAAATATTAAAAGCGAAGCGATTCTATTTAGAAAATCCTCCAAGAAAATAGACATACCCACTCTATCGCTCAATGGGGAACAAATTTGCTGGAAAGACGAAATAAAATACTTGGGAGTAATAATGGACAAGAAACTTACCTTCACCAAACATATAAATGAAAGAAAGAACAAGGCCTATGGTATGATGCGCTGTGTATACAATCTAATTGGCCCAAACAGCCAACTTCATGTGAACAACAAATTACTATTATATAAGTTATTAATAAGACCTATTACCACATATGCTGCACCAGTCTGGAATACAATTACCAGTAATAATTACAGCAAACTACAAATTGTGCAAAATAAATGTATCAGACTGGCGGTTGGAGCGGAACGAGACGAAAACTTCAAATATCCAACGAATGCATCTTTACACAAAGAAACTAACATAGAAACCATAAAAGATTTTATAACTAGACTTACAAAAAATTACTATAGTAAAATTATTAACCATAAAAATAATAACATAAATACCTTAGGCAAATTCACACCAGATATAATGTGGTATGGTAAATACCCAATGCCAAACTACATTGTATTAGATAAGTAATTTTAAGTTAGCTATAAGTTGTATATATTAGTTTTAAGACCATTTAAAAGAAGTGCTTTTCCCCTTTTTTGCACAAACAATCCAATATTACTCCTCACCCGACTCCACTTACAAATAAGACACTTCCAAAACAAAATAATGATAGCTCCTGCTAGGTATATTTAAATTAGACATAAGAAATGTATAACAAATTGTACTAAAAATTCATATATCAATAAAATACTTTGAACTTGAAAACTTGAAAAACTTGCAAAAAATATTACAGTAGGGTCATTACTGATCCACTTAGCAAATGATGATTTGGGAAATGATTTTACTTGATTTAAAATCGCTCATCTAACATTGACCAAAGACCAGTGTTAGGTGAATATCTGATGCTATACTGTAATCAAATTTTTGTAATATTTTTAAAAGTTAAATACATTTTTACAAAGGGCAAGCAATGATTTGCTTCTAATACTTCTTCTTCTATTCGCTTCTGTCGCCTAGTAATTTTAGTTCGTAGTAGATACATCAATATGTGATCTCGCTACAAGCAGTTATTTCAGTATCATTTTACACTAAGTGAAAGTCCCCAGTAGTAGATTATAAAAAATCAAATATATATATAAAATTATACAAGTTGTAATACTAAATGGATTGAAATAATCTAAAGATTTCAATTTAAAATGCTAAAGATTGTCATGAATGCACCATGGTTTGTACCTAATAACATAATACATCGAGATCTGGATATACCCACAGAATAATGAAGAAATAGTTCTTAGAATCAAAGCATACAAAGAGAGAATATTTGAACATCCAAACAGTTTAGCCAGCTGTCTAATGTCCAATAATTCGGTACTATGCAGACTAAAAAGTATCTCAGGACCTATTAATAAACTAATCAGTATCTAGGATCTATCCAGGGTACCCTCACTTAGTGTACAATTCTTCAATGTCGCTTATGGCGCCCTCCGTCCGCCATTATTGGGTTAGTGAACTAAGATGCTCGGCGACTCAATGTCGCTTTAGGCGCCATAAGTCGCCATTATTGGGTTAGTGAACTAAGATGCTCGGCGACTCAACATTTGAAGGGAATGAAGGGTGAAGGGAGTGCACTTAACTAAAGTTCAGTGCAGTTCAGTGATACCACATATTAAAACATAATATTTTTTACGTTTACAATTTCTGTTGGTAGAAATATATTTAAAGTTTTATGGCCACTTTACTTTTGGAAAAACTGGAAAAAAAGTGAGCCCTTTTTTGCTGTAATACTTTAAATTCGTAAAAGATAGAAAGTTGAAATTTTGCGTTTATTTGCGTTGCGAAATATTATGTTTTAATATGTGGTATCACTGAACTGCACTGAACTTTAGTTAAGTGCACTCCCTTCACCCTTCATTCCCTTCAAATGTTGAGTCGCCGAGCATCTTAGTTCACTAACCCAATAATGGCGACTTATGGCGCCTAAAGCGACATTGAGTCGCCGAGCATCTTAGTTCACTAACCCAATAAAGGCGGACGGAGGGCGCCATAAGCGACATTGAAGAATTGTACACTAAGTGAGGGTACCTTGGATCTATCGAAATTGAGGGATGAGTCGTTGGGCACATCCCGCGCAAGACACTTTATTATTTTTACATACATACCTGTCACTGAATGTCCTCTAAACAGGACAGATTGTAATAATCTATAGGAATCAAATAACAAATAAAATAAATAAAAAACAAAAAAAAATATAATACTAAATAAGCATTGAAGTGTTGTCTATTAAAATTATTACAATAAATTTCAACAAAGTTTATTATATAGTTTTGAAATATTTTATTATATCCATACGGTAAGCATGCATCTCTAATTAAAACAGGCATGTAACCTTTCAGTGAGCTTTTCCCTAATTTCTATATAAATAGTAAATAAAAGCTTTTATGATAATGCCTGAATAGAGCTTTCATAATTGGTATATACATTCATGCTATATTAATATGATTAGTTTAAAGGGAAATGGAAAATAAATTGTTTCCATTAATATGTATAAAAGTTTATTATAAGAGAGGAGGTAGGTAGAGAGAGAGAGAGAGAGAAAGAGAAAGTGGTAGGTATTTGAAGTTCAAAGCTGATGATCAGGAAGCACGAAACGTTGATTTATGAAACCATTATCGCGTTATTAAATATTCACGCGTGTGGTGAGATGGCCGAAGGATCCGGACTCCTTGTGGTTGTTTGAACACACACTAATCACGATTAGCATTATGATTTAGGCGAACTAATGTTCATTGGTTAATTAGTTCAAGAATGTAATCACCACTTACAAAGATTCTAAATAATTAAATAATTTATATAACCAGTAGCGGAGGAATATCTTTAAGGGGCTTAGGAGGTATATTTTTTAAATAAAATATTAGACACCATTGTGTTACCTCAAAATTCGGACTTGATGAACATATCAATCGATATATACATGTTTAAAAATAGTTCATAAAATCAACAATTTTTAAATATATATATGTAAAAAGAAATTTGAAACCTCTGGAAAATATGAATGCAGGTATAAAAATATTAATAGAAAATACAAATTTGCTTTTCAAGACACTATATGTTTTTAAATAATTAATGTACTAATTAATGATCTATATATAAATAAAGCTTGAACATTTCTCTAAGTTATAAAGTTTATATGGTTTAAATACCTCAATCGTGTGCAAAGTTATTACCGTTTTTATATTTGAAAACGTGGAGTACTATTACAAAGTTGCAAATTGATTGTCATTTTAGTACACTGTTACCATCTATATCTAACTATATAACCATGAAGTAATGTTTCACCTTAAGAGCGCCTACTATCAAAGAATTAGCGGGCTAATTTAAACAATGCCTAAAGTTAATGGGCGAAAAGTTATAAAAAAGGGTCTTAATAGTTACGTTGCCCAGTTAATAATTTGGGCCCCATTTCAAATTGTATTTATTAAAGTCGTTCACATGAAATGTCAATATGTCAATGAACTACACATGGCGAAACATCTTCACCTGTCAGAAGAAGACATTTATCATAGCCTACTACTTCGCATAATTGTTTACTGGTAATAATACACACGCACACACTATTGTCTATTTGAAGGAATACAATGCTCAAACACTTTTTATCAATTTTTTGAAAATAATTCGCTTTGATTTGGTGCTGAATGTCTAGATTTCAGCTTAGGTGCTAATCCAGTGTCAAAAAGAAGAGCTTTTATATTTATCCCATCTGTATCTTTAGAGTATAAGAGCATTAATGATAAATTTTCTGTTTTAATAATGAAATAAAAATACAATTTTCAGTAAAAAAAGGCCAAATCCTTGACAGACGCAAGATCTGCAGTTGACAGTTTGCGTCTCCCTTCTTCCTGCGTGTATCTCTCCGCTCCTTTTATTTCATTCAAATAAACTTCTTTAGCGAATTTTTAGAACATAAAAATATAATTGAAAATTAAATTATTAACTACCAGACAATTAAAAACTCGAGTCGCTCTTGACCAGACAAAAAATCACAAAACTGAAAGATTAAATCCTGACTCAAGTTGTTTGTTTCTTACGTATTAGAAATATTTTTTCTACAGTTATCAACTGTAGTAGTGTTATCATATACACTTTATCGTAATTACTTTCTTACAGTTTAGACAGCAATAAAGCAACAGTGCTTGCGAGTTATACATTATTAAAATTTTAAAATAAATACCAATACCAATAAATGAGCCAACAAAAATATTTGCGTTTTACCGGGGTTCTCTGTATTTTTAAAATAATAAATGTTTGTTAATGTATAAATAAATGGAAGTAATTGATAAAAATGAACCAGCATATGTGTTTGTATACTCGTAATTGAATTATAGGTCAATTTTAAAATAATTTGAAATCCAGACTGTTTTTTATGCTAATCAGTAAATATTGCGTGATCATGGTCCTCCCACAACCTCGTTCCCCCTTCCAACTCTTCAACAGCATTCACTGCGTTGCGAGAGTTAGCACGGATCATTAGCTGCTGTGCTGTTGCATTAAGAACGGCACTGAACTCTGACACACAAAACAAATCCTAATTATACTCGTACAGAGAGCAGAAAAATAAAAAAAATATTGCGAATTTAATAGCAAAAAATGAACAGATTATTCAGTGTTTCTTGTAGTAGCCTGACATATTGATGACAACCACATGCATTAAAATTGTTTCTAATCAAGTGAAATTTGTATATTACTTCTTTAATAATAATATTATAACATAATACTATTTGCGGTGTTTTTTTAATTATAATGTTTAATCAATAGTAATGAATAGGTACAGTGGAGAGCCTTGCGATGCGTTGCACAACTAGGTAGAGAAGTACCCTGTATTTCTACAATGTCCTCTGTAAACAGTTATAATATAAGGTGCTCCAATTCTTCCCAGGTTGGAAAAAAAAATCGTAAAATTTTCTCCGTTACACGTTACCGTCTACTGCAATATTAGCTACTCCGAGGTCTGATTATAACTCATACGATTTTAGTCATTCCTACACAATGTTGTTATTTGAGAACCATTTGTAATGATAATTAGTTACATATTACCCTTGCATTTTAATTAAATGAAACCTATGATTTAATACAAAAAAATCTAAAAGATATAAGAATTTACGACACAAAAGACACTTTATAATCATTAAAAAGGTATTTTCCTAAGTGTTCAATAATTTAAAAAAATGAATGAATTAATCTGAGAAAAGCTCATAGTCTAATACCAACAAAATAAGTCGTAGAAGAATATTTTAATATTTACGTTAAATAAAGCCCAAATACACTTAATTTACATAATAATGCCTACCTGATGTTATGGCATTAAACTTTGGGGAACCGCCAGTAATTCCAATATAGAAATATTAGAAAAACTTCAAGCTAAAGCACTAAGAACGATAGACAACGCAACCTGGTTCGTTAGAAACTCAATTCAGAATCGTTATACCGATGCGAATCGGAAAATACCGGGAACAACTACAAATTTATCCAAATTCATTTGCCACAAGTTTGATGAAGCCTCAAAATTGTCACAGACTCAAAAGATGAGTGCTCACGATTTTATTTACTTAGACAATACCAAATTATCAGTTAAATTAGGAGGAAGTGGGTCACTGGATCCACTACTCACAAGTCAGTAGTCATAAAATTTATATTTATAAAATTAAATGAATAATACACGTAAAGTAGACAGTGACGTAGCACAGTACTCAGTTTTTGGAAAACTCAAAACAGCAGAAATAGTTAGCTTTCGAAGAATTTGTTTGAAATAGATAGTTAGCAAGTAGGTAGTTAACTACTGTTTATACTTCACCAATAAGGAATTATTACAGATAGCATGATATTGATATCAAAAGCATTCTATCAAATCATGAGTTATTACATAATAAATCAATGTATATTATATATTCCATAAATTGTAAATAATATCAGGTTCTATTCTATCCAGTGTAAATGCTGATATTAAAATAGGAACAAGTACCCTGTTGCCAAGTGTTTTCTTTATAAACGCAAGTCAGGTATAAATAAACAATGCATTTTTAATGAAATTATACCGCTCTGCTTAAAGCAGCCCTATCATACAGCCAAGGGTAATTATTATTGGGGTAAATTGATCGATGAGCTACAACTCCACCTCAGGGGTTCATTATCCGCGAGTTGCAACGTACTTATCATTAATCACAAAGGGTAAGGTGCACTAAAACCAACCCTCACCATTATCTAATTTTAAAACCAACCCCATTTTATCACTTAGCGTTGTTTCTTTCCACCAAAGAGCACAATAATTTTTCAATTGAATTATCTCATTGAAAACGATAAGACTCATTATCATCCATTGTTATCACTTGCTTAAGAATGGTTTAAGTAGAATCAAGAGCGATTTCTATTTGGTGTTTTAAAGAAGTGTTTTATCCTATTTACTGTCTTCTTTGATAATACAATGCCTAAGAACTGGAATAATAACACAATAGCATCTGGAGAGGTTAGCTTACCATTTACTAGTGATTGATGAAAAGGATTGAAATCAAAATACTGTCAAGTTTAATTGAATTTATCTGTCAAATTCTGAGGAATTGTTTTCAATTTCATTTCGTTGCGTATTTGGGAAAATGTTTTTAGACAACATCTTTAGCAACTTTGCTGCGTAACTAAAGTAGCCAAGTAACTTTTATACACATTTCAATATTGTTTAAGTTTACTACATGTCTTAAATAACAAAATATTTTTATTTTCTATAATGCTACGAGGATGATTCAAATATTCGTTAATGTTTCCTGGAAAACAATGGGCTTGTGTCCTATGTCTTAATTTCTATAAAAGTGTACTATATATTGATAAAGTGGGTTACTAGAACCTCAAATGTTCAATTCTTTTTTAATAACTCCTTATATTTCAGGAGATATTAACAATTAAAAAAGTCATATTATCTCTTTAATTATTAAAGGGATTCAACGTTGTAGACATTCCAAGTGCATGTGACATCACAATCCCTGCTTAAATCTCTGCTATATGTATTTATATATCAAAATATCAAATATTATTTACATCTATTTCAAGGAACAATAAAATTTCAATATTATGTCTGCCGTAACGGGGTTAAATAAAATAAAAACTTATTATTCTTTGACTTGACTTGCTTATTCGACTACCAACAGCTACAGAACATTACCACAGCACTGACCTACTCAACAAATAACTGACGTTGAAATGCATTTCACGTCATACAAATATGACCGACCATTTCTAACGCTAAAACTACAATTCAAACTTTTAATTGCTACATCTCCGTCAATATTTAGATACTTAATAAAATAGACACGCCAATACACATTTATTAACATCAATTTCAATCAACAATTGAAAAATCGACCTCTAAAAAATGAGCCTATTACGGTTTTTCTTTGAATGGCTCTCATGTAACTAAGTATACACCTATCTAAATTAATCAGACATTTTCTAAATTCTTTCTAAATAATCATAAATAGTGAGCTTGTAAAATTGCGTGTAATGTCCCTCACGCGAGGAGAAATATTTGAACATAAAACCGCGACTTAATTAGTGAATTAATAGTTTATTTAAGCACACAAAGAAAGAAATATAAAAACTAATAATGGATATAAAGTATAGTAGCGTGAAAAACCATTTCAAACGAACGGAACCAAATACCGCAAATATTTATTTACTTTACAAGTAGAACTAGATGTTACATAACTACGAATTTAACGCGATATGTATTTCCGCATCCGCGTCCGTCTCGCGTGCTTCCGTTATTAAAAACACATTTACAAGAATATTAAAATCATGCATATATAAAATTGCTTTTAGCACGTATCCGCATGAATATTAATGTTCATAATTGTTTCGGAAAGAGAAGTAAATAAAGAGGATGAATACCAACCAGCATGATGAAAAAATTACGTGTACACTACAGCAATATGTTAATTAAGCAAAAATATGGAAATAGTTTTAAATGTAGTGAGGTAATCTAACATTATGCCATGTACACATTGGTGCGATTTAAAAATGTGACACCCAACATTTGTTGGAAGAAGTTGTATAACACGTCCACACTGGTGCGACATGTAGTTTTGTATGTTTTGACAGAAAGTGATAAAACTGAGTTCTTTAACAATAGGGTCTGTTCTAGGAAAAGCAGTGAAAGCGTATGCAGCAGTATCTTTTTTATTAAATTCAATGCGTTGGCTTCTTGCCATATAGCTGGTCACTTTGTGATGTTTTATTCATTTAATTGTTTTTGTTATTCTATTTGGAATCTTGTCATGTCGGAATGCTCAGTTTCATACACCATGTCCGATAAGAGGATGTTATTTTGGCAGCGGCTACATCTGTGATAGTAGGTACAGCTACTGAGATAGTACTAGAGATATTTAAAATCGCAAACCTTTGTGGTTTACCGCGAAATTAGAAACATTTCTGTATAATAAAAATACTCCGTAGAGTTTAAAAGAATAGCATGTTGAAGTCGCTTTAGTATGTACGTTAAAATTACAACACGTTTAGTACACTCATGTCTAAATAACGTTTCACCTTGTGAATGACAATATATAAATGTTGGATGTTGCATGTTCAAGTCGCACCAATGTGTACGAGGTATAATGTATAAAATGTTCATTAATATTTTGCTGTATGTTCAAACAAAAGTTATATTGATATTAAAAACCAAATAATGTTATATTTTATTTTATTTCTATTCATTTGCAGTGCTAATTGGTAATATTAATTTACAATTTTCTTCAACCTCAATAAATTGCTTTTGCAATCTTTTAATTCTACGGATTTTACATTTCAAACTGCAAGCGCTATTGTATTTTTCCCAAGAAATATTGTGGTTTCTGTGAGTTATTTATTAAATAAAATTCATAGTGTTGTAATTATTATTTATATGTTCTAGAAAATTGTTTAAACAGTAAATGGAAAAAATAAGTGGTTTCAAATCCGATTATATTCAAACGTAATTCTAGACACATAATATTACAGCTGCAGAATTCGTCTGATCATTTCAAGCAGAAACTGACTATGAGGAAACTCCTCTATCTCCACATCGCTCCATGCGAATTTTCCATTGATTAAAACAATGCTGGACATCTTCTTCTGTAGGCTTATTCAAGATGTGTGCTAGTTTTTCTTCATAGATTCAACGGTCTGAAATCTTTTAAGGCGAAAAAAGGGGTAAATCCCGGAATGAAAGGTTATAAGCTAAAAACTTTTATAAATCTTTAGAGCATAGGAAACTACCTTTGAAAATAACAACTAGTGTACACGAGATACTATAAAATATTTGAGAGAACTTATAATATACCAAAATTAGGATTTATACAAATTTTTAACTTACTACATTAAATTCTAAGGGTAAATCCATATTTAACTTGTCTTATTCAGCCTACTTGCCAAAAATGATTTCATACATAATATTTCCATAACTTAAATAATTAAAAACATAGCATTTTTCAATTCCGTAACTTTTATAATACAATATTTTTAAATATCTACTGTATTACCCAATATGAAATCTGTAACTCTCTGCGTGGTTTTTTCTTCGCGTATCTTAGTTCATTCATTAGAATAAGGTCATAATATATATGGTCCAGAGTTCTTTTTTCTTTTGTCTTAATTCTACATATTGTTGTTGTGTATCTTTGAGAAATATTTTTGGTGGGCCATAATGTTCTTCATATTTCTTAGTTCAATGTAAAAAATAGTTTGTCGGTAGTTGAATTTTTATTATTATTGATTTTTTGCCAGAAATTCTTTCAAACCAAGTTTGTCAGCCATTTACCTTCCTTTGATTCCTGCGCTTCCGATGATCTATACAATTTCAATACCAATACCTTTTCCCTTTATTTTCGGGGAAAATATTTTCTCTAAACATATTTTGTAGCTTTATTAGCACCCGGAAATTCATCAGACACGTGTACCTCCAACAAGTATCATTTAAAACATCCTTGTAGACATTGTTCACCCAACGAATTCATTTATTAAATAAAAAACGTAATGAAAATTCAATCAAAAATACATTTTCCCGAAATACTTGAGGGTAATTTTCAAACTGATCTTTTAACATTTTTGTGGTTTAAATATTTTTTTCACGTAAAATATTAATTTTGATTTTAAAGCCAAACAAGATAATAAATAAAAGTAAAAGTGAGTTTTTTTTTTGCTTTATTCCTAAAATAATTTTCCACGTCTTTTTAGATTAGCATATGCTGATGCTGATGCTAGTATATTCTCCTTTAAACTGATGGTTCGTCTCATTTAAAGGTACGGTGAACATTAAGACGTGCTTGTATACCTCATTTCCTCTTAAATCCTTGTGAATTGTCTTAAATATTTCACTTGTGAGATCCAGGATTCAGGACCTAAGATGTTTCAGCTCTAGTAATATTCTAGTACAAGTTATTAGCAACATAGGACCAGGGTATCGCATCCGTTTTGTGTTTTATTCCGTCAGCGCTGGTTTATTATTCGAATAGACATGAATAAGGTAAATTTCATTATTGTGGATCATAATATATGAATACACAATGAAATGTAATTTCTCTTATATCAAAATCATCGCTTCGTTAAAAGGAATGCGAAATCCAAACTGAATTTCTTAGAATGTGAATTCATTAGAGCTTTTCCCAAATCAAATATATTCAATTTCACAGAAAGATTCTTTGTTTCTGCTTAAAAATATTTTTTCTCAAAATCTTGAGCTATTAAGTATATTAATACGTTAGTTAAAAGACTTCGCAGACGCTTTCTGTTAACACCGCCTTTTTGATTGAGAAACCGAAATTTATAACTGCAGTAGCCATGAATAGATCATTCTTGTTGTCTGGATATAACGTATAAGAAGAAGCAGAACAATATTAGGGGCGATAAAAGGCTACGTGCCTAGGAAGTCCGAGAAACTATATATAAAAAAAAATACGTTAGTTAAAAAGAAATATATGTGTACCCGCTTAACACAAAAATAACACTTGTGTACTATTTAACGTATTCTTTACCTAACGATACGTTTTAACGAAGTTTAACATAATTCTGTTACTTAGTTATTAAATAAATTAAAAAGACAATTTAATTTATTTAACGTTGGTCTACTTCTGATGCTGAGTCTTATTACCGACGACCTTCTATTATATTAGCAGTTTTTGTGGTGGTATATGTGAACTTTACCGCTGGCTAATCAGTTTGTGATTATGTATGTACATAAACAACTTAACTTAATAACAACCAAACCCAGAAAATACAGCTCTGCTCCGATGCATCAATGCTCTCTCTCGTTCACTGTGTCGTCTAATTTAATATGTTACATTATAATCTTGCATAAACTTTACTAACGTCATAACCTTACATTACATTAACGTAAAAAATGTTATGTAACGCGCAAACTTTTTTTTTTTTAAATAAATCTTAAACATATGTAACTGTTTTTAGCGGGTTTTAACATGGTAAATGTATAAGATGTTTTATTTCAAACGTGGCGAGATCGTTAAAGTATAAATTAGTGTTTATCGTGTGCATGTAGATAGACATATGCAATAGTAAAGGAAGAAACACTTGTTATTATTATATCGCAGGTTAGTCCTCTCCTGCCGAGGCAGTTAGATCCGGTTCGACTCCTGGAGATGGAATAAATGTATTCCATGACTGGCAAAGAATTAACTCACTAAATGATAAACAAATAAAAAATTAACAAATATACCAATCATTTAAAAAAACAAATGTATGTGGTGAAGAAGAAACTTTGGATCATATTTATTATTATATTTGAATGCATAAATTATAGTTTAGAAAGATCAAAATTTAATAGTGAAATATTAGATGTGATTAAAACTTGTCCTGTTAATACTAAATTTTTGTTAAGTGATTCAAAATTAATTAGTGAATTATTTAAATATTTAGAAATTTGTAAAATAGAATTATAAAATGTTAAATATGTATGAAAAATGTTAGATGGTGGCTATGACGAATAAAAATCAAGACACAATAATCAAAAATCAATAAACAAATCTACAAAAACACACAATTATTATATTACAATTAATGCCAGATATCACCTAGCTGTTGAAATCGCAGTAATATAATAAAACAAAAAAAAAATGCTGGTAAAATTTACTAAAACTTTACAAAATGCTATTTTTATATTATTCGTATTGAATATATTTTTTTGATTGAATTTTTAATGTTTTTTAATTTACATGTTTTTACCTTTTAAACAACCATTGTTATTGTACATAACGCAGATCCTATATTATTTAGCTTTTACCATTAGTACTCAAAAAGTAAAAACTTTTAAAACCAATCAAAACTTTATTGCTAATTGGTATAGTACGAGTATAATTCACGTATATTTTTATTTTGATTTTGAGAGCCCTTCATTGAACTCGTTAATCATTGTAAGCGCAATTTATTAATTTCGATTGTTCGGTTTAAGAACTATACTCGAAATCTATTGTAATAACCTAAAATAAAAACTTATTTATAACCGAAAAGGCGAGTAAAAGGTGCTATGATTTTTCTGGGTTTTCTCAAGTTGTAATTATTTAAAATTTGACGTGCTTAAGTACTGAGACAACTATACATAGAATATAACAATACTGTTCTAAATATTTGTACTAAGAGCGCCTATAGTTTGCAGACGAACAATGTAAAGACAATTTTCTCCAAATTACAAAAATAAGTGTTGATAAAATGATGTATTCTTCTTCCTCTCCCCATATAAACTAAACCGAGTGACTTGGGATTCTACTTTCCACTTTCCAGTTTCCAGACAACTGCTATAAAAGCTATGAAGCCGTATAACTATCTCTAAGCTAGTATTTCTCTGTCGTAATATCTCTGGATGTTGGTTTAAGCTTTTCCCGTTCCTCTCATCACTAGCTGTCCGTCAAGTCGCGTTATCGGGGAGATTAATGGGTGCGTGTGGTCTGAAACGGGAATGCGAATCAGAACGGGACCAGCATCTCAGAACGTTCCACATCTACGCCACTGGTTCTTAATCAGTATTCCAGGAAACTGTCGATACTGTGCTTGAAATACCCCAAAACAGCAACATCAAAGAATGTGACACATTCCAAAAATTGCTAATGTAGGGGAAGAAATAAAATTAGATATATCACTAGAGTAGTCATAAATACTTTGTTCAAATATAGGATAGGATACGAAAAAAATCAAGAAATTTATTACTTAACAATTACTTGTACATATAACACTTACATTTGTATAACTATCTACAATTACTATAAAAATCTTATTTCTAGTACAATAATTCTATTTAAGGTTTATCTAAGATAACGTAAACAATTTTACCGAATCTATTTTTCATCTATTCGAAAATTTATTGCCATTAACATAATCATAACAATGTTTCAGAAAACTCCATTAAGGATTACACAATTTTAAGAACACTCTTTTAAGATTTAAAGTCTTAGACTCCAGTCTCTGATATATTTCACTTAGATTTAATAAAAAGAGTATGAGGCAAATTCAAAGCCAGTGCTGGACGCAAATGAGTAGCAACAAATAGAGATTAATTAAGGCAAATACAAACAAGTGGGAAACTTCTTAACAAAGCAATAGACAATTCGAAAAAACCATCTTCAGACTAAGAACAGGACATACGAGATTGACGCATCACCATTTAATCAGTAAAACAACAGTTCCGCAGTGCAGCAACTGTCAGACGCAAATAATAGTCCATCATCTACTAGAAACCTGCCCACAATATCAAACACAACGAACAAAACACAACATCAGTGGTAAACTAAAGGATATACTTTCATGCAATACAGAAAAAAATCAAAAAGTACTGGAATTCCTTAATGATGTAAATATAATAAACGAAATATAATTAAAATAAATTACCTTCAGATGAATATGACCTTGTTGTTAGAATCGCCTCAAATTCTGAAATATAAAAAAAAGTCTTAAAAATAGCTATGAAATATTAAAAGAAGACCATTTTAGATTAAATATTGCTACATTTTGTTTAAATAAAATATTACATGAATGTAAGGTAACATCCAAAAAAGTGTTTAGCGGGATGTAAGGTAATATACTTGTAATAATTGTTATAATATATTATTAACAATTTATCTTTAAAACTGAATGTTCTTTATTTAGTTCAAAAATAATTTCAATCTTAAAAATTTATTAAAAATATTTATATTTAAATCTTTATATTTATTTATAACAATTATGTATCTGATATATCGAAAGCCTAATAAAAAAAACACATATTAGCAAACGTCTTTCAAACAAACTTTCTAAAAAATGTCAATTGTTTAAATCTGGACAACAAGCAGTCTAATCGGAACATCTACTGTTATTTAATAAAAGATTATGGATTATGGAATGGAATGGCGATCGAGGAGGCAGAGAGGAGAAGAGAAGGAGGCACAAGTGTGGAAGAGGAGCTAAGGAGAAGGGATAAGGAGATACAACAACAGGAGAGAATGGGAAAAATCGAAAAAAGCAACTACAATACAAGATATAAAAGGTTATGGGAAAATAATGTGCCTCAGTACCTTATAGAAAAAGACATAAAACACATAAGAAGAACAGCAAGGTTTCGATTGGGAAATGAGGAAAAAGGAAACAGATACTGGGAAAGTAGTGAGGAAAGAAAGTATAGAGTGTGCGGAGCGGAGGACGAAACACTGGAGCACATTAAGTTTGAGTGTAAGGAAAAAGTAGCGAGCGAAAAGAATATTGGCCAGCTATTAAAGGGAGGCAGTGAAGGAAAGAGGTGGATGGCGGAAATAGTAAGAAGGAAAGAAAAAACAGGAGAATAAATAAGCTGGTGGCTGGGTTGCACAAGGAACAGGAAGAGAAAGGAAGTACTAAAAGAGGCAGTGAAGGGAAGCAGGAGAAAGAAAGAACTAGCGAGGAAACAGTTAAACTTCAGCTCAGAAAAATAGACTAGGGAATAGACTAGTACAGAAGGAAGACTAGGGAAAATGAAGGAAGAGGGTCAAGAGAAGAAGAAGCAGAAAGTACTTTTGGAAATAAAAAGGTCTAGAATAATGTAAATTTAATTGTAAGTTGAAGTATATGAAATGTATTAAGAATGTAGATTGTAAAGCCGAAAGGCGAACAATAAACAATTAATAATAATAATAATAATAAAAGATTATCTTCAAATATAATTCATTTGCTAGTTTTAATACTTTGAAATGGTTGAGAACCACTGCTACACTATCCACACAAAAAACAAGCATTCGCCAGTCTAAATCACATCCCTTATGTGAATATAATATACTTTCCAAGCTAGGGTTAAACTAAATTGATTGTTGTATCAGTTTCTATTGGCTGACGCGAGTTTTGTGTGAGTATTGTTAAAGGATCTGGCGCCGCGACGCGTCGATTTCATTCGCGAATATCGATTTTATTATATATTTAAAAAGAGATTTATATTTTTTTTAAATATTCTGTATACCTACTCGTAGAGGATTCTGTTTATATTTGAATAAAATTCTGTGAAATAAATATTATACGGTATAGCTATCTTTCAGGGTGTTTAATGGGGTCCATTAAATTATAGCCACGGACTTCATCATCAGGATTTGGATTCGAAGGTTTTTGTAATTATACGAGTAAACAATAAAAAAAAAGAATTATTGTAAAATAAAAATTTTCATATCACATTTTTCCAAAAAGTTATTTAACCTCGACCACATCCTACTATGCTGGTAGTTTTTGTGGTGTCGTGGTCATATGTGTGACCTGCTCCGTTGCCAGTTGAATTTACGATTATGTATGTACATAATCAATTTAAATTGATAACAACCAAACTCAGAAAATATATAGTAGTAGTATTCAATGTGAAGCACCAATGCTCTTACCCACTGTGACTTACATCGTTTACAAAATGTTTGTCGGAATATATTTAAATACGAGTATATAGTATTTTACATTTTGTTAAAACACTCGTTATATTTTATTCTTTCTTTTTTTGATATGCTGTTGTATTATTGTTTTTGTTAGGAAAATTGTTTTATAGTGTACTGTATTTGGTAAATATTGATATGATAAACTTTGGGACCCGAAGTTCGAATCATTTACATGGAAAGTAATGAGAGTGAAAGAGAGGTAAATACTTTTGACGTGTAGTTACACTAGATTCTTATGTTTAATAGGAAAACAATTTGGTATATTTTTTTACAAAAATAGCTGAGAATATTTTTGCGCATACTGTTAAAAATGCTCTTAATTTTGATATACAAATGCATATTAAAATTAATTATTTTTAAGATACATTATTCTAATTTTATCTACGAGTATTTAAATATTGTCTTCAATAGGCACACTGATTATGGAGGATAGGTCGTTGTTTCAAAAGCGCAAATTATGTAAATAACCTTTAATGGCAATATTTAATTACTTTTCGTGAATGAAACTCAAAATATCCTTTTGTAGTATAAGTCCTACAGTAATCAGAAAATCAATCAGATCAAATACCAGTCGCTACTGATCATGCTTATTATTTCATGGCTTTTGTTTTATATTTAAGTAGTGGGAGAAGAAATAAATACTCCGATCGGTAAATTAAAATAAAGGATCACTTAAATAACTGAGGGAATACATGAACGAAAATTCTGATACAAGTTAAGTACTCTCTAAATTGCTTTAATTGTAAGCAGCGCGTTTGATCTTCTTCGGGCATGAATAAATACCATCCTGTAATCTATTACGGTAATAACAAGGTATAAGTTATTGTAATTAAAAAGGGTTTAGTTATATTCGTCGGTAGGTCGTTGGAATTAAGAACTTCCAGAATGTTTGAAAGGTTTCCGATTCGCACAATGGAAAAAACGAAAAAACGAAATGGGAGGGAGGAATCAGTTATTGGAAGGAAGAGGAAGATTAGGTGCAGGGAAACATGGAAAGAATTGTTGCTTGGAAAGAAAGAAGGAAAAACAGGAGAAACAATAGAGGTGACTAACAGGAGTGACAACATCAGAAAAAAAAATAGAGGTTGAAGTGGATAAAGAAAGAGGACGCTAAAAGACAATAGCAAAAGAAAGTAAAGGAACTACGACCTGAGGAATGGATGGTAACGCTAACGAAAAGGTAAGAGAGAAGGTGATGAGGAAAGATCTATTCTATTTATGTACAGAGAAGCGTTATGTTAGAGAGATTTGTTTTATATTTAGTGAGAATCAAAATATGTTGAACTAATAATAATAGGTACAGATGTAACCTAAAGAAAATTATAAGGTGGAAACAAAACAATAAATAAGTACATAGAAACATATATATTAGTATTTATGTATTAAGCCTCATTCCCACTCACTGTTTTGATATTTAATTCACTGTTTTTATTTAATATTGTAATCTAGATTTCAGGTTTTCGTTTAAGTATTCTTTTCCACATTTGTGTTTTAATTTAGTTTAGTTAATTTAGTTGGTGCGCATGCGTCGTTAGTATGTGTGAAATAATTAAAATTGCTATTTTTAATTACAAAATGTAACAGAAATTGTTTTCACTTCTATATTTTTCAAAAACTGACATTAAACTTCCTTTGAAAGTAAATCCTACTGCATTTTGACAGGTTGTCACATTTTAGAGGTTATAATATAATATAGTTTTTCCTAATTTAATATTTTTAATTTAAAATATTGGACCTTGTAAGGTTCTAAAAAAACTAAGAAAACTTAAAAAATAAATTAAATTGAACAAACTACAAAATTAAATTAAAATAGTGAGTGGAATGATACTTTAGTATACTTTCAAGTAGGTGGTTAATTTTGTCTCAAGTATAATTATATAAATGTAATATTTAAATGCATATATCTGAAAGCATTTAAGGGAAAGTGCTGCAATAAGATATTGAAGGCTCACGGTCTTATAGAAATTATGTCCCTCTCACATCACCCACCCTATTTTCGAATATCTCCCTTAACACTTGGGTGTGAGTTGTGAAGTATAACTTGCTTATTAAAATGGTAAAGAAAAAATAATCGGACGAAAGTATTACAAAGGAACTTCAGAAATATGTCTTACATGGTATACAGCATTCAGGCTAATACAAATTATTAAATATCTATTCAACAACAATAACATATTCTATAATCCGGCATCGGTTGAGACGTTTTTTAAATATATTTTTTAAAAAACTTTCTTGCCATAGGCAGTTAAACGTGTATTGAAATCGATAAATATGTAATATTCAATGAATTAAATTGTGTAATTTATGTTTTGTTTTAATTCCCGCTAAATTGATAAAATACTTTTTCGGATGTTTATATCATCGGTACACGTTCAAAATGTGTGTACACACATCAAATAAATGTTTTAATCGTTTACATTTTTATCTACAGTGATTTATTTCAGGTATTTCCGTAAAAACTTAATTTGTCCGATAATCCGACAATATCCGATTCGGCCGTGGTTAAAACGGGGTAACTGGACCATGTAGATGAACACTTTTATTCATTGAACATACACGCAGCTCTGTTAAAGTGAAGTGAAAGTAGCTGCTTCATATCAGGCGTATTCCCATACCAAGTGAATTTTGTTTTCAAATTGAAACCTTTAATCGAAGGATGGATCGTTTCGGTCACGGTGAATACAAACCAAATAAAATATTCAATGTATATGAAATAACAAACTCAACCGTGTTGTAGAAAGGGTATGGAAGGGTGAGGCGGTAAATGTACCCTGATGGAATTTACTTTTGCATAAAGCCATAAGCGGTAAAAGCTTGACTATAATAAAAGAACATGGGGAGAGAATTTAGAAGGAATAATATTCCCAGTAACGATCAAAACTGTTTGGAATTTTACAAAATTAACCATTTAACCTTTCATGTTGTATGTTTTCTTTTCCTTTTCTTGCCTGTGTTGATTCTGCATCCTAGTTTCTGTTTATATTTGCTTAGTACGGGTTTTCAACGACGTAATCGAAAATGTTATTTATTTTTTATAATATAATATGTAAATTTAAAATGAAAATATCTAGTTTATTTGTCAGTCATTTTCACCTGCATTTTATTTTAGAAATTCAGTCGTTTTTGAAGTGTCTGGTATCGGAAGTTAGCAGTCTATGGTTACAAAAGGTTATGGTGTGAAAGCTCTGATATTTGCTTGAAGAATAATCTTGAAAATTCGCGTATTTTTCATAAAATCATAAAGATTAGAAAAAAATGAAAAGTTTCGTTCATAGTAACCTTACTACGAAATTGTCGTTAAAGGTTGCCTTGATTCTACGTCACAAATGTTCAATTGCCGTTAGAGTTTTTAAAAAGTTTTAAATTAACTTTGTTTCATTAGTAAAACTTGTTATGAATTTATTGCTGCCCATAAATCAATAAGACGACAGATTTATAATGAAATATTAAGATTTTATTAATTTGCTTGTTTTTAGGAGGTTTGAAATAGAGGGCAGGGCTTTGATTGTTTTAATTAGAATTTATCAATACGGTTATACAATAAGGTAATATTAAAAATGTACATTTATTAATTTTCAACATTTATTTTTAAAATGAGAAAAACAACATTTTCTTTTTAAAATGAGTTATTTGATTAACACGAGTCAAAAAATGATGAAACAATATTTGCTGTTCCTGTTAATCTAAATTGAATCCTCGTATGTCATGTATTATACGTAATAAAAAGTAATATGGGCATTAAATTGTGATGTCTTTTTCAGTAGATTTTATATTACAATAATATGTTACGGTCCAAAGTGGATATCATCTCATTTTTCCGGTTATGGTGTGGTACTGGTTGGGTTACTGCCACTTTAACTGGATGAAGAAGAAGAAGGGAAAGGGAAGTGGGGGTCTAAATACAGAGGGTGTATAATATTCATCTCTATTGGAATGTCATAACGTCAAATTGACATTCTTGTTCGATGGAGCGGGGTTTTATAATAAAACAATACTTTTGATGAAAAACCGACTGAGCTAGTCTGTTTAAATTTAATATTAGATTATCTCTTCTTTAAGTAATACAAAAATTACGTATAGGATTGCTGCCGTATTGTATAGATGTTGCAAAAATCTATAGAATAATTGTGTAAAGTAATTTTTAAATTTCTTTTAAGTGACCGTAAATAAATAAGTGAAATATTTAAACAGAAATATTAAACATTATTACATTATCCATAATTTCCACTTTATTCTATTCCTTTCTTGCTCACTACAAAAATGAAAATACCAACGTTGACAAATATTACTATAGTCAAAATCACGATAGATCGGCGGTGACTTATACTTAAAAGAGGTTGTAAGAGCGGTATAAATTTATAATACGATAATGAATTTTGTCTTATTCGTTTCTATATACACGAGGCGAGAGCTATTGTACAAACTCGATCTCGCCTGTCTCGGCATTACATATATGTAATGTAATATCGGGTTAGCATGTACTTACTTCAGCATGTTGCCATAGAAACGCTTAAATACATTTACGATTTTAGCTTGGTCGTATTTTATGTTTGACGAAATCATCATACTTTATGATATACGAGTATAATAAAATCTAGATATATACTACAATATACATTTCTTTCTATTTAATTATTTTCTTTTCATGGTCAATATAAACGAATTGTTTTTTTCTAAAATGGTTTTTCGGATTTATTTATTTTCGGGTGCCTTCTTACTATCTATGGTACATAGCGTATTCAGTATTCAAATGATATGATCTTTTTTAATGTACTTATTTAATATCCAGCTTTCAATATGTAATTGCTACTTTAAAAGATTCGGTTTTATGTTCTTATAAAGTAAAGGTTTTGTAATAGACGCTTCTGGAAATGTCTGTAACACAGTATAGATGGTGATAGTGCAGCTTAAGGTCTAATCTACTTCGTGAAAGCCGCTCATTGTGAATTTTCCGGTTTTTCACATTTTCTGGGGTATATGAGTCACTGAGAAACTAATGCGGTTCAGTCCATTTTTTAATATTTTCTGGTTTTGGTTAATTTTAACGGAATAAATAATAATCCTTTACTTATGAAAGCAGTAGATCTGATCGTCCTTTTTATATTATTAAACATTTATTTCGTTTTTTTACAGCTTCTTAATATGATTATAATCTCCACTACCATTAAAACAGTAGGTGAGAATGGAGCATATGCTTAACGCTCATTCACAGTTCGTTATAACATTTGAAACTGATTTAACGTATATAACAACAATACGTTATAACCACAATACGAGCTGTTCTAACTATTTACAAAAGAATTTAAATTGAAAATTTAAAAACAAAATATGAGGTAGTGAGTGCAATAAACACTCCCAAAAAACTTTCTGAAATTCTTTTATAAACGCCGTGTCACATTCGGGAATAAAATCTTTCCATTAGGCTTTCACCGTTATACAAATGTACAATTTACTATGTTGAAAATTATAAACCTCAAAAATGTTGCATTTTTACAGTAGAAACAAGAAACATAAAGAAAATAAAACTGACATATTCATCGCTAAATATAAATAATTCTCACTCCTACCCCCACTCCACTCTCGCAAGTCACGCCCACATGCTGTTTTACATAATGTTTCCCTGTGCTATACATGCTACGATAACTATTTCCTTAAATATTTCATTCAAGAAAAAAGAACAACATACGAGTTTACATATTTCGAAGTTGCCGACATATTCCTGTTTAAACTTGTTCCTGTAAACGGTTCTAGCAAAGTCAGGTACTTGCGGTTGTACTTTTAGGATTTTATTCTTTTTTCCATGTTCCAGTGTTTATCACCACCCATAAATCCCTCCCTTCCCACAGGAAACAGTTTGTGAATAATAAAGACTGGGTTGAAAGTTGTTTCCCGACTGTTAAAGGTGTTTATACGTTTCGTAGATTTTTGCCAGGAGCTGAACACGTCCTTGTATTATCCTGCAGCAGTTTGCAGCTAGCACCTGAATACCTGTGTTCCTATCAGGTACTAATTCAAAGAGTTTTAAGGGAATGAGGTAGGTACAAGAAGGGGGGAGGGGTTGTGTGTTTGACAAGTAGAAAACGGAAAACAAGAACAGCATTTAACTACTTCAAATCGTGTTGTTTGATAGCGTGCTATGTTCTAATTAGCTTAATTAGTCTCTCTCTCTCTCTTTGTAGAGAGAGTCTATTCATTAAACTTTAAAAATATCAATTTATTTCATTATTTATTTCAATTTCTGTGCTGTTGATAGATTGTTCTTAATATTTTTGCAATGAGAACATTAAACTTGTGGATTAAGATCGCAGAGCCCCCAGATTAGAAAAGCAAAAATATTGAGAAGAAATAGTATAATATGTAGTTAAGAACTTATACGTATTTGCTACCTTGAAAGAGAGGTAGGTAGGTAAAGATACACAAATACCTCCACTCACCTACGGGAAAGTATGATGACAGAAGAGGAAACAAAGGAGCAAACTATAAGTAAAAGTTGATCTCACGATAAAATATGTTAACACGAAACTATTGGAGATACATCAATACAACGAATTCAGATAGTATATTCCAGTGTGAGAGCAGCTTTACACATTCTATTAAAAGAAATCCAATAATTTGGGAAAATATTAGTTTAAGTGAATCAATAAACGAAGAAACCTTTGTTGACCTCTAAGCTCTTAGCTTTTAGTGTTAGAGTTCACTGAATATAGCTACATCAACATAATGCCCTATTTATTTCAAATTAACTTTTTTACTAGAATTTTATTTCCCTTTTTCTTTTATCACATTAGTCAGGATTGTGGACCGTTGTTTACGCTATACATACAGATGAGAAATGGCGGTGGCGCTACACACACGCGAGTGGCGAGTGGCGGGTAGTGGTGTCGGACTACAAGTGTTCCAGCAATCTTGTTTTTATATTTTTCTGCCATGATTCATATATTGTGAGTTATGAGAAGTGACATGTAGTAGACTGCAGTCAGCATCTTCTATTGTTTACATTGTCGAACGTTGAAGTTCACAGAGAGCGTCGCGACGTTAGCTCTCGGAGCGAGGCAATGACGTAACCAGACGCTAACGAAATAAACCTTACATTTTATTACTGTGTTTAACATACAAATATTATATTAAAAGAGACTCAGTTTTACAAAAATATGGAACTATTCTAGAAGATAAAGAATTTCGTATGGATCTTATGAGAGATATACATAAGGTTCATAACGGTGTGTGCGATTTATTCTAAATTACATTTAAGTCTAATATTTGTAAATGATGAAATTTATAAATCTTATGGCACGCATGCATTAAGCCTTATCCAACACACTGTTTTGATATTTGGTTTACGTTTTTATGTAATATTTTAATCTAGATTTCAGGTTTTTAGAATAAGCATTCCTTGCCACATTCGCGTTTTAATTTGAGTTCGAATTTTATATTTGACAAACTGACATTGAACTTCTTTTAAAAATAAATCATTCTGTATTTTGACAGATTGTCATATTTTGGAGACTAAAATATATAGTTCTTTTTATTTAATATTTTTAATTTAGAAATATTGGATCTTATAAGATTCTAAAAAAAACAAAAAACACGTAAATTAAATTGTAAATTAAAAATGATTGACATTTTAGTTTGTAGCTTTCTATGACAAAGACAAAGCAGTCGTGCCTTCAGTGTGCGACCGCCCTTTGCCTTAAAATTGCTCTGTTCAAAACTAATTATTACTCAGTTTATAATAACGGTCGACTTTAGGGAAAAAAAGATAAGGAACTATAAAAATAACAGTGTACCGTTTTCGGTTACTTCTGCTCTAATTAGATTCGCTGTCGCCTTCCTTGTATATATGTATATATATGTGGGGGAGGGTTAATAATAAGTAAATAATGAGAAAATTTACTTAGAACTTTGTTATCGCAATATAATTAAAATTAATTATTAAAATAATCATATTAGGTTTCTTATAGCGTAATATTAATTATTCTGCTACGAAAATATGAAATAAAGTTAGTGGAATTTACAAAAACTTTGTTAAATAATATTCTGCGGAAAAGGTAAGCAACCCTTGAGCAAAAATAATATTCATTTAAAGCAGAAAAACAATTTTGTTTAAATAGGGGTAAGTGTATTACGGAAACGATTTTCCTGATTTGGTTAATAACCACCTCGTGAACAACTTTCTGGACTTGCATTTATTGATTTAACGTTATATGGTATTGTAATTTGTATTAAAAACTTTTATAAGTATAAATAGTGAATTTATTTATTTTCTTGAGGAGAATATGATTTCTTGGGCTTCCTAGGCACATAGGCTTGAATCGCCCCTAACGATGTTCTGCTTTCTTTTTTTTTAACTTTATATCCCGACAACTTTTTATTTTTATACTCGTATGTACATATCGAATCGCATACACACGCATCGAATAAGCATGACATGTCCTCAGTAAAAGTATCATGGTTTTCGAGATATTGTCAGTTTAAACATTGTTAGTGCCAGCGTTTTCTTGATATCTCTTTCCTTTAGTTTTTTCTACGCTATCGTAAATAGTTACTAGACGTAATAGACGACAGAAGTGTTATTTTATCGACGACTTATGTGAAATACGAAAAATGGCTGGTTTAAAATTGACTTAAATCCTCAGCAAAAAACATTAACATCATCTTAGACCAGCTGCCTTGATAAAGAACTAGACACGAAATGAGTAAATTACTTTAAAAACTTGCTTAAGTTATGCCGATTCGGGAATGGTATGATACTTGTATTTTTCTGACATAAAAAAGGAAATCCAGTTACCTTTAGTAAACAAAGACCAAAAGTCAAAACTAGTTTTAAGTTAAAGAAAAGGTTGTTGCTAACAAAAACCTATTTTTACATGTTCATTTTATTTTTAAATATTCCTAATAGTCTGAATAAAGTTTTTAAAGAAAGAAAAATTGCAAAATTTGATCAAAAAATCATAACGGAGCCTGGCAACTACTGCTACTTGTAATATCAGTATTTTTATTATTAATTTCTATTCTGGTTCCACCAAATGTCGCCAGCTACGCATGGTAGCTTTCATTTGTAAATGATATTAATATTTCAGAAATCTGTCCTAAACCGTAATGGTTTCATTTAATTAAATCTATTATGCTACTTTTGTGATATGGTCTATTATATCTGTAAATAATAGAATAGTAGGAAATCATTCAAAATATACCAGCTAGAGTAGAACAACATGCCATATGAGAGCCATATTCCATTGTTATTATAAGAGAATTAGAGTCAGCAGCTGTTTGACCACTGTCGGCATGTGACTACTAGTAGACTGGAACAGCAGAACAAAGCTGGAGAAATACGGGTATGTAGGTTATTGGATCAGTGTGATAGAAATCATCGAATCATTTAATTTGTCAAAATCAATCAAAGACTTATAATGTAAAATTTGAATTACACTGAATTACGAAGCTTTCATTTCCTTCATTTCATGTGGTCTAATATAGATCGTCTATCGACATTTGTTGCATATGTACTTACGAGTATATGTAAAACTCTATCTGATTCAATACCCGAATTTCCAACCATAAGCGTCGGAAGGAGGGTACAAGAGATGCATTTGCATCCCGTTGCCATGAAATGAAATATACAGAAACAAATTAAGAAAAAAAAACAGATTATTAAAGTCACTGTTTGAATAAAAATTTATGGTGTTAGGTTTTTGTTCTAATTTATTCAACATCTTGTCAATGAATTTAGTGTCCTCTTCTACTCTTTTCCTATATACATTGGGCATGTACGTCCCTGATGCACAAGCACCTTCTTAAGTAATTGAACAATAATATAATGCAGATAAATTTGTCGAATACTACTGGAATGCAAACAAATCGAATATTGTTTTCTTAAAACTCAAGTTTATCTACATTTATGACTTATCTGAATATTTAATCATATAGAGGGTGAACTTTTACATACTCGTATGAGTGCATCAATCAATCAATCATGTCGATGATACAGTCCTTGTAGAGCTCTGTCCTCCTTTAAGATTTTTTTCCACTCCTTTCCATTGGTCGCCTTCATCTTTCAATTTCTCACAGTTAACCTCATTAGGTCCTCTTCCAAATATTCTTTTCACCTTGCGCTAGGACTTCCTTATTCCTTACACCAGAGAGACAGTTTTGCTGTCAAAAAACAATACAAAAACATATTTTGTTTTATTTTAAAACAGTTCTGTTTTTGAAAACAGCCTGTTCATACTAAACATACTGGTTTTGTTTTTAGTGTTTTTCTGTGTGTTCCATAAAAGTTATAAACATGATAAATAACAATTGACAAGCTCAAATGTTCACAAAAAACAAAACTGTGTGTTCAAACCAAGCAGACTAAGAAACAACAACAAACGTGTTTTTCTTTGATCTTACCGACTCCAGATGGAAATGTGTTTTGTTTACTAAAACAGCAAGAAAAGACAAAAATGTTTTAAGAACTGTCTCTTTAGTGTGGTGTTTACATTGGTGTTTTTGTTCAGAAAAACAAGTTTTGGTTCGTGTTTTATTGAACTGTCTCTCTGGTGTGAAACGGGTATTACACTCTCGCATCCCCTGGATTTTCTTCCTTCAGTTACTTAGCGTTTCTGTTTCCGTCCATTCTTTCTATATGCTCTAACCATTGCAGTCTTCTTCTTCTAATATCGTTTTCCCGATATCTGATATATATTTTTATTTTTATAAAATTTTCGCAGAATTTTCGTTTACCAATGCCGCAAGAGGCCACTCTTCCTCAAAATCCATATTCAACTCAAATTTCGATTATTCAGCGATGCCTCGATAATGAACTGAACGGTCGATATATGCAGTTAGTTTTTACAATGCTATTCTACTTAACTAAAAATATATATCTTCTACACAAAATTGCATATCATATAAACTGTAAAAATACATATAAATTAAGTTTCGAATAATACATATATTACATTTTACATAAATTATATAAATTACAGTATTACATAAATAAATAATGATACAAGATGCTCGTACATTGTTATATATTTATGGTATTAAAATTTATTTAAAACATATGAAAAGTAATGTACAAGTATATATAGGAAATATATAATATATAACAAGAATGTATCTCGGTCGAGTAATTCTATTCTATTGAAGCTATCAGTTTTGAATAATGTAGTGAAAAAGTTAGAACTTTTTGTGTTAAGAATTAAGGAGCTTTAAGTTTTTATGTTTAACTTTTTGATAAACTTATTTAACTTAAAAGAAGTTGAAAATAGATTCGGTTGTAATTTCTAAAAGTTTCTTTTTTATTAATTTTTTAGATGTAAAAAAGAAGTTATATATTTTTTGCAAAAAGTTTTTTTTTCTCTTAATGAACACGATATAAAATAGATATCATACTAAGGATTATGTCCCTTAATGGAAGTGCCCTATATTTATGAATATATTTAAAGAATGAATATTATTAAACGAATACTTATAACAGTAAATATAATAGTACGAGTAATTCTCATATTAAATCTAAAACATTATTTTCCTTTTGTAGAAGAAAATAAACTTTGCACTAAAGCTGCCAAAAGCTGTATAAAGTTTATCCAGAAAAAGTTTTGTGTTGTTGAAAGCTCAAATGTAATGTACGAGTATTGATTCCCGGAAGCTTGCAACATTGAAAGTTCGAAAGGGACGACGTTTAAGCATTACCAGTACCTATTAACTTTTTAATGGTGTCTAATAAAAGCAAATAAACTTTTTTTGTTTATATTATTGTGTGCATTGTTGTGTACAAATACAAGAACAGGAAAACTTGAAAACATTGTTCAATTAGAATTTTTAGCGTTGTAATGTTGGCTGTTACTTCAACTTTTTAACGCAATCTGATCAATAATTTGGTTTCCAATGGCGTTGAATTATTAACTAAGAAAGTTATTTTTGTTATTACTAGTTACAAAAGTTATATTTAGTACTTTATTATTAGGGGCCATTCATAAATTATGTCATACAAATTTTCTGCAATTCTGAGAATACCAGGTATTAGCAGAATATCGTCGTTGGAAAGATCGTGGGAATATTAGAAAACTGGATGATCATGCATTGAAAATGGAATCTATTAATTAAAGTTTTAATAATGACGTTGATTCTAACAATATTGATAATGATGTAATGGATAAAGCTGCCGATAATGATAATGCATTAAGCAGTACAATATCATTAAGTGGTATAGCATCAATCATTTACATCGCTTTGAAAACAAATGGAACATGGATCTATGTAACTATGGATCGGCCAGAATGTTTGTGCATGTAGATGTGATGTAAGAAGGAAAGAATACAGCCACAAACATATAACAAGAGAACTTTCCCATATACTTGTGGAAAAGCGTAAGGAAATTAACTTACGCTGATAAATGCTAAAATAGAATCCGAATTTTCTCTAAATTAATAATAACAATCCGAGGTAGAAAATTCCTATTTGTCATACAGAAATTGTCTTGAAGTGCAACAACATTCACATTTCCTAGTGGTAAAGCAAAATCCCCTTTTAATTGTAATGAATTTTTTGTATTTTTTAGTTTAAAAGATAGATTGTATTATTTTGATTATTTGTTCATTTCTTTTATGCCATTATTATATTTTTTGTTATTTAATGTAATTTCGATTTGCTCCTTTGTTTTTAATTCACTCTATTAACAGCTCTCAAACCAGCAACAAGGGCAAATTGAATTAATTATATTGTATTATTATATGTATTCAATTGTGCGTGTATTATAAAAGCATTAAAAATAAAACCAAGTACTTTTTACTAAAATCCTAATCTACCAAGTTCAGCGAAGGTTTTTTTTATCAAATTAAACTACTACAACAAAACACCTAGCTTGCAATAAGCTGATTCTAAGTTTCATTTTCTACCTGAGTAATTAAAATTACAACATTAAAAATTAGTTTTATTAATTCTTTTAAAAAATTGGTTTACCTAACATGTGAAGCTTGTGACATTTGTTTGTTAGTTGATGTTGACGCGAGCATGCTTGACTTCCAACATGATGAAGTGTATTCCATATACACTTTTTTTTACAGTGACATTGTGAATTTTACAATGTGACATTGTGTAGATTGTACACTTACTTATATTGTTTTATACCATATAATCATGAGGTTCTTTCAAAGTACGCGGATTGCAAAAGCATTTAACCATCATAAAACACGTGATCTGAACTAAAAGGGCAAAGTTTCTAAATGAACATTATTAGTTGAACAGCCATTCAGAATTAACGACTGGTATAAAACATTTAGCGCGTTATTCTTCCAGCGCAATATACCGTGTAGTCAGTCGTACGACTTATATTTAATCAATTTATTTCCCAGGAAACCACGAAATTTTAAAACGACTTTAAATTGTCGTAAACCGTTGTAACGGTAACATCCGTTTAATATTCTATCACAGTTCAAATAAAGTGTCCATCTGATTCGTTTCTTTTAGTACTTCCGTGCTGAATTTTATTGCTCTTACCATTACTAAAGTGGTAGTAAAACTTAGTAGGAAAACCCTATTTTCTTACGAGAAAATTCTCTTGGTTTATGGATATTTGATTTACATTGTTTTTGAAATGAAAAAGCTTTTCACCAGCTACGAGTAGCATGTAATACTGAATAATATGTTCCTCTAAACAACAGACGCTTATGTTGAAGATGAATAAAGTATTTGCAAATGGTCATGCTTATTTTGTTAAACACAGGGCTGGATTTAGTCTATACTTAATATAGAGACTATACTTAATTCGTTTTTTACAGAAACAATTGTTCGCATTGAAATAAATGTAAATTTAATTAATCCGTTTTATCAGTCCGCCAGCATTACTTGCATTAGGCGTTGTCATCAATAAATCAAGGTGCTGAAATAAAGCGTTCTTGCATATTAAAACCTCAGCAAAATTATCCCAAACTAACAATAATTTGTCTACTATATGTGATAATCACTTCTTTAGCTACATCAAGCGACCTCAGCGCATCCATTTATTTAATATAATATAAATCGTAGATTTAACCGTGAACGAATATGATTCTCATATTTAGTTATTACTTCCTTCTTCTTTTCTATTGTAATACGCTTAGGCTTTTTCAAACCGCTGTCACTAACACTTTTTACTCTCTTAGAAGTCATAATAATGGATAATTTAATGCAAAAAGTATTTTATATGTAAATAACTATGTATTATACGAGTATATACTTACTTTATACGTTTGTTCGATTTAGATACGATTTGTACGTAACTAGAGGCGTTCGTAACCCGAGATACTACTATATAGAAAAACTTAGGACTCCAAGAATCTTAGGATCTAATATTTTGACCAACTAAACACAAAACTTAATCTAATGTATAGTACATTAATGTAATATTTTACTGAGAGAAATACATAGTAAATATTACTAAGTGAACATAGTAATTGGGTCCTTTAATAGTTTTATGACAAAAATTCCTATAAAAATTACTATAACTATAGTAATAGTTTTATAATTCATATTTTATGAGCTAGAATTTTCGACAATACAGGTGTTCTACTAAACGTATTAGCCCTGAAATTCATTATTACCTAATTCGGTACTGGTTATACATAAATATGAATTGAACAGACAGCTGCTGCAGTGGCACTTCAGTCAGCTTGGAGCTGCAATTGCAAATACACTTGTACTTCATATAGCAATTTATGATTCATATTTGTACTATTTATTTTTATATATCCATGAGTGTTTTATTTTGCTTATAAGTCTGAAGTTGTTGATATAGAAGTTCGCATTATATATTATTTTATTTTCGATACACAGTTTTTGAAACTTTCACAAGTACCTTGTTAAGTGCGCCAAAATATCTTCTTTTTTTTTGAACAGATTTAAGCTTAGCGTAATATTTTTCGAAAGAGTATTAGTTTAATATTAACAGGCCCTGATGTAGAGTCTGTAAATATATGTTTTCTATTAATAATTTCCGTTAAATACAAAACATGAATCTTACGTTAGATTTATGTTATATTTTACTTAAACAAAATCTAGTAACATTTAATCTAAGTCTTATTGTACTTGTATTATCCTTTAATTATTAAAGGAACTTTTAAAAAATTTTATGGTTATGTTAATTTATGTTATGTAACATTGTTTACACAACAGGTAACTTTTGTTATGTTAGATAAATCTTAATACACATAACTATTGTTTCCTACTCTAGCCTGAGAAATTTAATAAAATGTGTAACCTATTTTTGTGTTCGAGGAAATCTTACCGGTTGCAATTATAGCTTATTGTTAATGTTAAGTTTGAAAAATAGGCCCTCAGTTCAACTTTTCATTAGATCTTTTAACATAACTGGAATTGAGATATGTAAATAAATATATTTCAAGTAAAAGACCTAATCTTAATTCAATGACAATAAATGCTTCAATGTGGAAAAATTAGGAATGAATTAAATCATATTACACTCGAATGCTTAAATTATTGTTTGGTTAATTTTTGTTGAGTGATTCTGAATTAATTAGTAAATTGTTAACGTTTTTAGAATATACCAAAAAAACTCTTGCTAGCTTACTGTAAATGAATTCCAAGGTTCATCTTGTACTTCTTATATAAAAATTGTTTTGCAAGACAAGGTTCACACTTGAATCCTTAGTACAAACTAATAACAAACTAACTTACTACAATTAAAGTGTTACATTTCGTGTTCAAGTGTTCATTATGATAATGTTTACAATTCAAATTATAATGTTATGACAGTCTATGTCAAAATATATATATACATATATATATATATATATATATATAACAGTTTATGTATGTAGTTCAAAAAGTAGTTTAATTCAAATTATGCAGTCCTTTTAATTCAGTTATAGATATATCTGTAAATTCAATAGTATCCAAAATAGTTTGATTTGCATTACGTCATATTTTGCTTTCGTGAACTTCAGATGTCACAGTTTCTCACAAATATATATAACTACACAAGTATAGACATGTTTACGGTTAAATAAACAATCTTACATTTGTAATAGCCGAGGGATAAGATCGGCAGAGAACTTTGGTAAATATTATTGTAAGGATACAGTTTATCTCAAATATAATAATACATCTCGAATAGGGTGGCTCTATTTGTACGTAGACCACGTCGTACGATAAAGTGTTGATGTCGTTTGCACAACGTTCAACTTCGTACAAGTCGTGCACACGATTTGTATAACCGTCGTATAGTTGTGTTATACGAAGATGATGGTCACCGGTTAGCGGTCTACGACTAAGTTTACCCCCCCCCCCACTAAACAATCTCGAGTTATGGATCTAGGAGGTGCTACAACCAATAACTATGACCATGGTTCAATGAATTATAAGATTCTAACTGGACGAGTGGAATTCAGTTAAAAATATTTTCTATTTGAAATATAAATTGAAAAATAATAAAAAGGAAAATATTTGATTGTTTTCTTGTCTTGATGCAGTCGTTGCGATATCTGTTGGATATCTACTTGCGCTTGCTATGATATTTTATGTGTTTCAGACCTGAAGAATTGATACTTCGTAGAATAGAATTTAATGGCTTTGACTCCGAAAGCAAAAACAAAATATCTTGGGAGTGTTTACACTTAGAAAGGTACAACGTTCACCGGAAGTTACATGTAAGATGTTTGGTTCCGTTTCAATAAAAAAAAAAATTAGTAGTTTTATTTAAAGTATACAAAAAAATGAAAACTTAAAAATCCGATTGTTGGAGATTACAGACTTCTGGCACCACTGATGTTCTTTCAAGAACTTATTTGTAAAGGCGGGTAAATCTGTATAACAATTTTTTTGTGTGCCCAACGTTAACAAATGAAACTACTCATTTATACAGATATTACATTAACATAACGACAACATACGAGTACAGCAAATAATCCTTCGTCAACAACTCGAGAAACATCAACTGTTATAAAAAAGTTGATAATCATTATAATAGAATCAATATCTGAATTTTACAACAAACAACCCCCTAAAACTACCGCAGGATTGATTCATACGGGTCGCGTAGTAATAAGGAGAGATGAAGCGTGACACAAGAAAGCAAGTTCCAGTTGGAAAATGATCTAAAGATGTTGTCTGTATTTGTGAGGACCCGACGACTCACGATCACAGCCATAGCAGCCCGGGAATCTTTTTTTCGCATGAGTTCTTTAAAAATGTCTTGATCTCTTGTGCTCGAAGAGTTTTATCCGATCCCAATCCAAAGAAAAAATGATAGCAGGTTGTGATAACATACATAACAATATTCACAAATGGAAACAGATTAAGAAAGGATATTTAATAAAATATATCTACGGCTTGAAACTTGAATGAGAGATTAATTCTACACTTTCGATAATAATGTAAACAATTTATTAAACTATTTAACCCCAAAACCCTGAAGACTGTGATTAACTTTTTTAGTTACGAAAAGAGTGGATTTAGTTTTAAAGAAAGTAATTTTTTTTTAAATTAATTTGTGTTTGTTCGGTATGTTTTATTTACAAGAAACAGAATATTCAACTCTTATTGATACACTCGTTCTTGCAGTTTCAAGTTGCCGTATTATTTCCGTTGAAAGTTTATTCAGAAAAATAAAAACTATACAATTCTCGTGAAGGAACTATGTTATTCTGAATAAACTTATTTAAATATGTATCTTATAACCCTGAAAGTCAAAACAAAGAACACAAGTTTGAAAAGAGTGATCTTTCCACTTGAAAATAACAACTAAACAATTTAAGATGGGTATCGAACCAAGAACACGCTATATACTATCCACTATCCAGTACCCAGTACCCAGAACCATAAGGCTTAACTTGTGTCTTACTTGAACAACTCTCAACAATTTTACTCTCAAAGAAACAAAACAAAGGACAACAATAAAGGACGATTTACAGCTCCTCTGGTGGATTTTATACAAGTTATATTGTTTCCTTGAAGACTATTTATGTGCATTTTATTCATACTGAATCCTTTTGAAATATTGTTTCAGGCTTTTTGAAATATTAAATACGATTGAAAATGATAAAAGCAAAACTACAACAAAGATAGAAATAAAGTGCGTGAACGCAAAAAGGTTGAGTCTATTAATTGTGAGTTCAGTGAGTTTCTTACCTTGGTTGAATCCCAAAAAATTTGAATGTTTTCTAATAGGTGAAATTTAGCAGCAGATCTTTGCGAGGTTTTGCGTAGTTATACTTGTTCTTTGTATAATTTATGTAAATTGTAAGTAAGTATTTTTGATGATAATTGACGAGAAATAAAATTTTACATTAGAAGTTTTATAAAAGTTAACAATCACAAAGACGACAAATATTAATGATGATAAACTAAGTCACATGAATGCCTTAAAAGATATACGCAGTGATTCTAGTGAGATATCTAAAGGGCGAGGCGCGATATTCAAATAGATATATAGTGATGAATTTTTCTATTTGGGTTGTTGCGAGAATGCGAGGCCCCGGGCGGTTGCCCTGCTTGCCACCCCTTAAGGCCGCCTTTGGATAGATCCATCGTGAAGATGCAATTACATATGACATCTGTTTTAGGTTTAACAAACACATAATAACAATAACTTTTAACTATAAGGAGGCCACTTGAATGTGATAAATATAAAAAAAAAAAAATAAACAAAATATTAAACTAAAGAATTGCAAAAAACATCATGTAGCGATGCTTGGTCTGTTCTCAACTAATAGTGCTCTTATATTGTTATAAAATGAACCTTGTAAAGAGTTATATACTCTGCATTTGGTTGTTATCAAGTTATATTGATTGTGTACATACATAATCGTATACTTATAAGGTAGCTGTGTAGTTCACATATATGAGACAACGATTAATAAGTAATTTGACAAAGAATATGGCCCTTATTAGGAGAATAACAGAAGAGTGAAGAAGTGTTGTAATCAATCATTTAATTATTTATATTAAAAAGAATAATGACTGTATCAACAATAGTTCTGTTACTACAATACAATCTAATGTAAACAAACCAGTTGATTAGTCGAGTCTACAATCTGTTGTCACTTGATCAAGTGACCAAGGTTAGCTAGTAATTCCTAAATCTAATATTTACTTTGAATTGTTAAAATAAGGTCGGTCCATGGCTACAGGCAGTTCACCTAAGACATGAGAAAAGTAAACACATCCATGTCAGAATCTACATAAGAATGTTTTGAAAAGGTCAACAAAGAATCGACCTACAACAGAAATGAAATAGGGCTTTTCTGTGTACAAGTATATAAAGGTCTTTCAACAACAATGAACAAGTTGAAAATCAAAGCATCAATGAAGATAATATTCAGGCATTAGTGTTACCCAGATTGCATCAGCCAAGACTGCTTATCACAACAAACGCCAGCAACTGATTCGCGATTTTCTCCATTTTAACAGCTCCAACTAGTGATGAACCTACTAAATTACACTGGTTACGTCTTGAATATTTGCTCAGTTACTACCATATGTTTGGTAACCGAAAAGAAGCATTAGAAGGGAAATATTGAAAGATGACGATCGGTCCAACAGTACGTGTGCAATTGGCTACTGGAACAGCTATTTTTCTTTCCAAAAATTTTCCATCCTATCTATTTTTGTTAAAGAAAACTATGTAGAAAACTAAGACACTCTATTCGTATTTCTTTAATCACCAATTAAGGTTTATTAAAATATTTCTGTTTATACAGGGTGCGGCAGCATAACTTTCTATTTTCAAAACTTAATAAAACCCATTTTATGAATCAGAAATTTTTGATTTGTTTTTTGTAATGTACTTAAAGTTTTGTTTCAGTTAGTTTTGAAGATCAAATCAGGGAGGTGACGTCCCCCATTCTCCATACACTGAGTAAACCAATTTTTGGCGTTTGTCATGACTTGTGCAGGCGTTATATGTTGTCAATTTCTTTCTGGGTGCTGCTCTTCAAATCTTGTACGGTCCTTGGACGGTTCACATAAACACGTGATTTCAAAAAAACCCTACAGAAAAAAACATCCGCTCGAAAAGAAGGCCTCAACGGCAAAGGCACGTTACTCACTGTTCCAACGCATGATGGCGACTGAACTGTGTCGGGATAAAACTTTATTGTCCCGCCTCTCGAATGAGACCACTAGCGCTCCGCTACGACATCAACCGACTGAATGGCGGGCTTTTTAAAAAAGGAAGTTATGCTGCCTCACCCTGTATTTGAATAACCCTCGTATAATATTCTGTTTAACGGATATTGCACAATATAACTAGTGTAAAAACCGTTTCCACAATATGATTACCCTTCGTCCGCATTTCGAATGATACCCGTTATATTTTCTCAAAATAAATTGAATTGCTGCGGTTCTGCTTCTGTAGCATTCCCTGTAAACATATTTGTTATCAATTGATCCCACTCGGCATTAAACCAAGAGGTTTCCAAATTGTTTTCATGCGGTTGGCATTCCTGTATATTGTATACTGACTGTATAATGTATAGTAAGCAGTACTAGTAAGCCGATATGATGTTTGCTGTTGACTTTGTATTATTCTGAAGCCATTCAATCAATGTTTTGTTTAAGACGAAACCCGTACCATGACCGTACCAAGGATTCAAGCAAGGAAGGTCTGATCCTGAACCCTAACCTTTCTGAATGGATGGATAAGTGGTTTTACGTGTTGATGTTATGACACCCAGATAATTATCAACTAATATTTATTGTGTATACTTAGGTCGTAGCCACGCAAATATTGTTTTAGAGAAATCTTCAATGTTGGCAGTTTCTTAAAATGTAAACAATATTCTATGAGTTTTCATTATTTAGAATAGAATTGAAATGTTGGTTTGTTTGTTCTATATTTTGTTTGAGTATTTTATGAAGTTAAAGTTATATTCACTGGTGGCTAAAATGGCGTAGTGGCCGAGAATTCGATCCTTGATATTATCCAGCTATATTTTCTAGGATTGTTTGTGTTATATATTCATATAACTTCCATTTACCTCAGGTTCTTTATAGTTATGTTTCTTTAATACATGTATCAGATATAGTTAACTTAGCTATAACTACCTGTTGTTAAACTGAGAATAATTCTAGCATCCTGCTCTGAACAGACATTAATTTTAAATTCAATAATATATTTTTTTATTCTAAATTTAAAATTCTAACTTTATATTCAAAGATCATACCCAGTAAACATTTTGGAGTCACTTTGCCATCATATTGAAGATGCGTATGATTTTTTTGTCATGAAAGAGTTTATTTACATTAGAAATAAGACAATTTAGGAATTGTAAATTTTTAATCAAACTTGTGTGTTGCTTTGAAATCAAAGACTTTTATTTTAGTAATTTACACATTATAATAATTACACTGTTTTACTTAAATCATACTATCTTACCTGAAATGAAAGAACCGACATTTAAAGTTTATTATTTAAATTGTCAATTTCTTTCTATCTAATTTTAACATTATGCACAGTGAGTTCTGTCCAAGTATCAACTGTGTCAGCCGTTGGCACACACTACAATGAAAGTAGCAATAAATAATATATACCGTTAGCTCACCTGACCCGGTCAGTGTTGCAAATTAAAGAAATACAATTTCTTTACATAAATATAACGCAAAAATAAAAACACACAAAACTGTATATTTTTGTATAAGAAAGGGCTTAAGGCTACTAAAAAAGTCTGTAAGTCAGATTATGTACTTATATAATCAATAACTATAATATAATAAATATATTATAGAATCAATTATTTAGTAGAGGTATAATATAGCAATTACGATGTAACTGATCACAATTAATAAATTTAGATTTATTGTCAATTCTCCTTTTCTCTGTCTCCAGTAAGTACTTTATATCTCACTTTTCCTTATTATTATGAATATAATATTCCATCTTACAATTGTTATTGACATGTTTCAATATATTACCGTCACAATGGTGATGTGTAACGCGTCGCAGAGGGAACTTGGTACTTTGCGAAGATTTCAGAAGTCTTTAGAAATTTCTAAACTATGTACTCACTCATACATGTATGACTCTTATTTGCACAAGGCAGGTGTTTCCATCCATGAAGCATTGAACGTCTAAATAAAGCAATTTAATTCGGAAGGAGTTTCAGAACGTGTTTTCGTGATTATTGTAGAAATTATAGATGATGAAATCTCGTATTAATGTATTGTTGTCAGCATTACACACATTTGAACAATTCATGTTTAAAAAATGCAACAAGATCTTTGTTAGCTGGAACGAAGACCAACACGCATGGTAATCTAGAAAAAGTTCTCTCGTATATATTATTTATTATGAATTACTATTGGTATAACGAAATATGGAATCTAATCGTCGGAAATATAAAAGATACATAATATGTAAACCATTATTATCTATAGCTAAAATATAAACAGAATCTAACAAACTGGAATATAAAAGAAAATGGCATGTATCTACAAACTTTAGTTACACAACCAGCATTTCTTTATCATCGAATAAGAATGAAACATAATAAGATTGTAGGACCATAAGAGATTCTAAGGCCTATTTCCGATGCTGATTCCTGCCACCGATGAAGTTCTACTATATTATCAGTTTTTGTGGAGTTTTTGCGGTTTTGTCTAAAGCCGGCTCCAAACGATGCTACGAACTTGGAACCGGCTTGATGGTTTGACGCATCGTGTGACCGATGCTGGAATTAATTCTGTCCAACGTTAATGTTGGAAGAAGTTCGGGCTGTTGTCGGTCTTTTGACCTGCGTCAAAGAGATTTTTCTACCCCCACCAAACACTTGATGTAAATGTTATGCACTGCTGCACGAATCGTCCAACAAAGGAAGGTTTTATACTTGAAAGCTTATTTATTTACTTGAAAGTTTTTGTTAAACAGTGTCAGTGTCAATAATATCAACAAATTAATAAAATAAATAAATCATTCTGATCAAACATTCGTTCCACCGTGTAGTAAGAAACTTGCCATGTCAATCTTCGAACATTTGACTCACACGTCGTCAACTTGTTTAAATCACAGCAAAATAGGAAGTAAAGAAACTTTAAAAGTACTTTAAAATAACTACAAATTTAAATAACAAATGTATTTTCCAATTACATACAATGATTATTTACACCAATTACGGTTTTAAAAAGTACCAGGCATTGTGCTAATTACCCTCGTAGAATGAAGCTGTTTTGTCATTGTCGCTCACCACCAGTGAGTACGTACTTCGACAAGGGATGCTGTGGGGTTAAATATATTCAATATATATATATATATATAGTTATATTCAAATGTTCGAACTACTAGCCATTTGTCAATTCCCACAAAGTTATTAATTCACGTAACATATAAACTTTTTAAATCAATTTTCATCAATTATGAAATTGCATGTGTTATGAAACAGTACAAAAAAATAACTCTCATAAAATTATTTTGTTTTGAATAATGAAGTTTTATGTAAAACTGTCTATTAGTTGACATTATTTTATATACAAAATTATTAAAATATTTACATAAAATTCAAACAAATTGAATACATTAATGGAGTATTGATACAAAAATAGAGAGAGCTATTTGCATTATTAATTTTTGTTAATAAGTTAATATAGCATGCAATCAACAAATTGTTTTGTAACTTTGTTATTATATTCAGTTCGTTGTTAACAAGTGCAATGCGTTCTAAAAATAGATTGGGTGCTTGATTACGTTTATCAACAAATATAGTATGTTTTTCATTTTATTTATTTATTAATTTTGTTTAAATAATTCAATTTCATACAAAGCTAATACAAACGAGAGTCATTCAAATATAAACCGGAATATTTGAATACATGATGTATATTCATATATATTCTACACAGTTTTCATCAACAGCAGTAACCAATTGCACACGTACCTACTGTTTGACCGCAGCGTCGTCTTGAAATCATTATTAATTCAGAAACAAATCTAACAAATTTTAACTTTAACACTTTACAAAACAACTGAGCATCTAATATTGCTGATATATACGAGGCAATCTTTCAATTATTGCGCAATTATATTATCAAAACATTGAACAAAACTAAACCCTAATAAAAGTAAAGTATCATTCCCACTCATTGTTTTAATTTTGCTTAGCATATGGGAATAAGTATGCGTAGTAATTTTCTGTATCAATTTTAAGTCAGAATTTAATTTACGACTTCTTTATTTCTTACCTTACAAGGGCCAATGTCTCTAAATTAAAAAAACCATATTATATTATAACCTAAAAAATGTGACAATCTGTCTAAATGCGGTTGGATTTATTTATAAAAGAAGTTTAATGTCAGTTTGTCTAAAATAGAGAAGTCAAAACAATTTCTATTACTTATTGTTATTAAAAACAGCAATTTTAATTACTTCACATTTAATTTTGTCCAACTGTCAAAATGTCAAAACCAACTAAATTAACTAAACCAAAATTAAAACACGAATGTGACAAGTAATGCTTATTCTGAAAACCTGAAATCTAGATTAAAATATAAAATAAAAACTTAAATTAAATATCAAAACAGTGAGTGGGAGTGAGGCTTAAGGCAAGCCATTATTAGAAAGTTATGCAAGTACAGGTTTCACGTTCGTACGCGTATTTAAGTCTTGCATATATTTAAAATAACTTGGTCATAGATTTTATTAATATAGGATTAATGTTAGGAAAATTACTGAGTGTCCTTCTTATTTAATTGTACTTTGTACATTTCTATATAACTTTATATTATGATTTCATTAATAAGTGACTTTAAATTCATATTAAACATTTAATTTGTTGAAATTTTAAGTTAACATTGGATTGTTGCAGTAATTTTATATTCTATATACGAGTATAATATGGTTTATATTGTTAAATAACAGAATGTTATATAAATTAAGTGGAAAGTGATGAATTTACGTTAATAAGATAATTAGGACGACCGTTTCATATTCCACTCTTGATTTGTAAGTCAGTTAACAATAATAAACTGTAATTAACATCATGAACCAAGGAACATAATCACGGACAGAATTCAGGCTTTTATTACATGTTCTCAATGGTCTGTCTCAATGGTCGCCACGGTCTCTACTTGACCTTTATTTAGAACACCAGTAACTGATATTAATTATAAATAAACTCATCAGGGGGCTTTGGTTTATGACTTGGTCCATTTCTCGTTTTATTGAGGTGTACACAATACTATACTGTCCGCCATAGTCGTCCATAAATTGGAGGGGAACAATGATACTGGTTACAGGAAATGTAATATACCTATGTATATACTATGTATATGTATTTCATTTATAAATTATTTATTTCGGAGATATGTTGTTATATGTGTTATTTAAATTATCAACATTAACTTGATACCCATGTACACCATTTCGTGAAATGTCTCCGTTGATTTTCGGCTCTTCTGCATTTTAAAGTCGCTTGCAGTAATGAAAATGTTGTAAAGTTTGTAGTATAAATAACATTATTTAAATTAATGAATTATAAATAAAAACGTAATATAATATAAATAATTATTTAGAGGCGCAAGTGTGGAAGATGAACTAAGGAGAAGGGACAAGGAGATACAGCAACAGGAAAGAATGGAATAAATCGAGAAGAGCAATTACAACACAAGATATAAAAAAAAATTGGGAGAGAGAGATACCACAATACTTAAGAGAAAAAGACACAAAAAACATGAGAAGGATTGTAAGGTTTAGATTGGGAAACGAGGAGAAAGGAAACAGGTACTAGGCAAATAGCGAGGAAAGAATGTGTAGAGTGTGCGGAACGGAGATTGATTGAAACACTGGAGCACATTAAGTTTGCTTGACAGGAAAAAGTAATGAGCGAGATGAATATTCTGCAGCTATTAAAGGGAGGCAGTGAAGGAAAGAGGTGGATGGCGGAAATAGAAAAAAGGAACGAAAAACATTACAATAAATAATAATCTCGTTATCTGGTTTGCATGGGGAACATGAAGAGAGAGGGTCTAGAGACGAAGAAGCAGAAAGCACTTTTGGAAGTAGTAAAAGTCTAGAATAATTTTTAGTTTTAATAAATAAATAGAGTTTAGTTTTAAGTAAATAATTAGTTTTAAATAGTTGTATATAGAAACGAAATGTATTAAGAAATAGAATACGGCAGATTGTAAAGCCGAAACGCACACAATTAATAATAATAAATTTAAAGAATTCTTTGCATTCCCTACTTTTAAACAAAATTTTCAAATCTCAAAACGGCTTTAGTCTGAATGAGATTTGTGTAAAGACAAGGAATGATATTAAGGTAGTTCCAGCGTGGTCATCGGTATAGGTAGTACCTACTATTAACAAAAATTTAAAACCTTTGCACACAAATCTATACGAACCCAATCATACTGTTAAATGTTTTCGGTTACAGTAACCTGCTAACGTGCCTACAAAATTTAAAATTCCCGCTCTTTGTTTTACACTACTCGAGGTAATTGGCGCAGCTTTTCAGGATCACCAACAACAACAAAATTTTTTAAAAAATTATCGAAAAGTGGTTTCACTTTGGAACTACCTTAAAAAGATGTGACTTTCATAATTCACTTCTATAAAAATCAATAATACTAGCACTCACTTTCAGCTTTCGTGAATTTGAAGTGTTTCATCGCACGTCACTGATTTACATCTAGTGATAACACAGCAAAGTTCAAAGTACTTCGCATAGTTACGGGTCACAGGGCAAAGTGCCATTATCTCGTTCATAATAGCTATAATAATCATAATAGTCCATATATTTATATATACGTTTCATCCCAAGTGGCATCGGTAAGACCATGATGAGCGGCGAGGGGGGCAGAGTGTAATGAGCTCAATAAAATAAAAGCAAAGCAGAATATAACACAACACCTCTAATGGATCTCGGAGCACATAGCAGACAATGGTGGCCATCAGATGACTTATGCCCTCCTATAACGGGAAAACAGAGAAAACTGCGAAACTGGAAAAACAGCAACCATGTTGATAAGGAGTGTTTAACGCTGGGCTATAAAAGATGATTAAGTTGTTATGTTTCGCTAATTAAAGAACTGCGCTGTTAAAATAGTCATGGCGTTATACGAGTTTGTGCTGCTCTCTTTATTTAGACACATTTAGTTTTAGTACATCTTTAATTAACGTAAAAATATTTTCTAATTTACCAGACATTGTTATATGAAGTGTATAAGTTTAGTAATGAAATATGATCTTAAATAAATTCGTAAAGCTTATTTGATAACAATTAAAAAATTGGATAGTTTCTCGGCATAAAAATGTTATTATATTTTGAAAAAGTTGTCTAGAAAAGAATGAAATACCTAATTATTCTTTACCCGCTAAACATACGAGTATATGTATCTATTTTACATTATTAAACTTTAAGAGAACCAAAAGGATACTAAAAGTCTGCCCATACTCATAAACTTAAAAACAAATCCTCATGCGAATGAAACAAAATATCTAGGAATGAAGCTTGAAGCTAAGTTAAGTTAAGCTAAGTAAAGAACTGAACGTAAAATAGAGGAATATGTATTGGCTAATTAATAACATTGAAAACAAGCTGCTCATATATAAGCAAGTGTTAAAGCCAGTGTGGACGTATAATCGAACGTTAAAGCAATCCAAACGTTCCAAAATAAAATTCTGCGAGGAAAAGTTAATGTAATGACGACATACATAGAGACCTAAAGATTAACACAGTCGGAGAAGAAATGAACACTATAGCAGCAAAGCACGAGTTGAGATTTTGTAATCACGAAAACATCGCCGTGACGCAAATGTTGCTTGATAGTAATGATGTTCGAAGACTTCGCAGGACTAAACCCTCGGACCTAGTAATCTAATCATGTAGAATTGTTCATTGGAGCAATCTCTAACACACTGTGTAATTATTGAAATATAAGCTACTAGATAAGTATGTCTGTACTTAGTTGTAGTTTTATAGAAAAAAAAATTAACGTTACGTTTTCTTATTTATCGAAATTTTCTATAAATTTTACATTGTCGTTAAAGAAAATACAAAAGATATGAAGAAATCACATTTTTCATATTTCTAACGAGTGTACCATTTCTTTTATAGCGAAAAAATCAATAAAGTCCACGGAATCTAAAGGACCTAACTACAGGAGTCCATAGTGCAGAAATAAATTTAAATTTGCCGAATTCCCTATTTAACCATCGCAGCCTTACTAAAATATAGATAGAGAAAATAGAGTGTGAACATCTAAAAAGGAAACGAAACAATTTATATTACCGCAATGTTACCTTATGCGTTATGCATAGAAAATCCCTTAGATCAGATGTTATAAATGTTCCCCTAATCTTACTCCTAGCGTAGTAGCAATAGGAGCAGTAGCAAAGGGCAGTACGTGCAGGATGTTATATTTGCTCAGTTTCGGGAGATCCTTTGGGGTGATGCGGTTAATCTCTCTGCTGTGATTCCCATCTCAAGTGTGTTTAGGTCACTGGGATTAGCAGTATAAACTATTTGATTTAAATGACCGTATAAATAAAAGACTGTAGATTCTGTGATGAAAGTTCATGTGCCCTTCTGCTCTGCTTCTGATCAATAGGTCATGACATGGGAATTTAGGAATCACGTTTATTATGACTAGTTATGAAACTGTTAACCATACTATCGATTATTGGTTTATATTCATGATTAGACCAGTTGGTCATGGTATCGATGTTTAAATCGGCCCTGATTTTGGTAAAAAAATTATCTGACTTCGGATAATACGCCACACAGCGGCCATTAATCCTTGAAGAGTGGGGATATGCACATTCGAAAATGCAAAGCCTAACTTTTTTTGTACGGTTAGTTTAGTAACAATTTTCTATCGCGAAAGAAGGCTTGTGAAGCTTTTATCGAAAACCTGCCTCATGACGCCTTTGTGTTCTTCATACAGAGCATATGACTGTTTGCGTTGTTCATAATTGACATTATTGGCCCATGGTTTTTTGAAGAGAGCGATAAGCCAAGTACAGTCGCTTCTGAGTGTTATCTCAAATTAGGTACTAAGACATTTTAGGGAGTGTTATATAAACAAATGACTCAAAATTTAAGTTGAAATTAAAATTCAAAGAAATTAAGACTTGTACTCAATTAAAAACAGAAATAGTAAGCATTATAATCATTGCGAATTTGTTACAGACTTATCACAAGATTATAAATATTTTCTATTTTATCTAATGTGAATCTATTCTAGGTTCCATTAAAGTTCTAATATAAATCTACTACGAATTCAATTCTATTCAGTGCTATAGTCCAGTATAAATTACACACATTTGCGCACTTTAATATGGGCTGTGGAGAATGTCTTAAATTCTAGAATTCTCAAATGTGATGTGTCAGTTAACATAATCATTTAAAGAAAAGGAATAATTACAAGTGCAAAATTGTACAAGTCACTCTTCATTTTTATTTACGTTATTTTCGTTTCTCTTCCTTCTAACCTCATTCATCCATAAAATAAAATAAAATAAAATTAATGTTAATTACCATAAATACACGTTGACTTCACTGTAATTCTTTGATCCGGATAATATCTGATTTTATTAAGTTGACGATATAATCACAAGCAAATATAAATTATCATGATTTAAACATAAATTATCTGTGGGCACAATAAATAATAAAATTAATTTATAACGAGTGCTGCGAATATAACCTTCGTTTGTAAAGAAGATTTACAATTAATTTACGAGCAACTTTGCTACAGTCTAATCCAATTAAGAGATAACCCGCACGAAATCTCGATTCTTTAAATAGGTTCACAGACGTATATATATTTTATGTAAACATCATTTACTTTAATTAATGTTTTCTAATTAGAATAAATCCCATAGACCTCGGAATATGGCATAAGTTTAAGTTTAACAAACTTATAATATATATAAGGGGAAAAGGAATCTGTAATACCGTCATTGAAATGATCCCTTCTTTGTATTTTCGCTTTGCTATTATTTAAATATCTAAAACTTTCTTAATATAGACAAGAAGTACAACACGTTTAAAGTTCGTACAAAGTATATTACGGGACTACAAACTGAGTTTAATACTATCAAATATTTTAAGTAATATTTTCTCTTTAAGACTCTTCTAAGAGTTTGCGTTTTTCTTGTGGATTTCTTAAGTATTAAATGATTCTACGGAAATATTAACCTGTACGCTACAGCAGGTGTTCAATTATTTATTTACACCGCACCGCCTGATTAAACATTGAAAATACGATTTTATAAAAACAAAAACTTTTATATTATAAGTCGTATTAAGCTTTTTGATATTATGTTGAAGATTTTGTTTATCTACTTCATTACTTAAAATTTTCTGTTTATAAATGACTCATTTCTTTGTTGTATGTTGTTACAGGCTTTAAGGACCTGTGCTAAAAGTTTGGTAAACATTTTCAAACAGATGTAGTAATGCAGTTACTTCCAAGAAATAATCGTTTTCTTAAATTTACTTTTATAGCATAAAAAATGTTAATCTCTAAATAATAAGGTACAAAATGTGCTTATATCTCTAAATACCGTGTTTGCTTTCGGTTTAAGGTTTACATAGATTTAGATGCTATCGAGTCTGGGTATTACCCCATTATTACTCCTACATACTCTTACTTATACTCCAGATCGTGTTCAGATTGTGCTTGCTTACGTTGCCGCTTCCTTAGGGTGTCAGCAAACTAACTACCGTCGTTATCCCAAATTATTTAGGGTGGAGTTGTTTTTTTTTATTTGTAAGTATGTTGCCTATTGAATAGTAATGATTTTAAACCCTTTGTATTAATGTTGTTGAAATAATTTGCTGCTTGAAACGTTTCGATCAGCATTTTGTATTGTAATGGACTATAACTTAATAACGTAACACAGAGATAGAAGCAGCCTGAGGCAAACTATATTTTTAAGCGCCTTAAAATCGAAAAGTCGTTGAATTATATTATTTCTAGTAAAAATCACAAACTAGGTGATAAATCCAACACCTTTCTTAGACCTTATTTAAATATTCAGTCATAATTTAACAAGCTTAATGCGTCTCAACGTTGCTACAAGCTAAAGCCTAGGTTAATTTCCCACTTCTATAGAAATTATATTGCAATGCAAGGTTTATACTTGCTCGCTTACTACAAGCTAATTCATGTAAGAGTTTTTAAACGTGAACCTTGTTAATTAATAAAATGTAACGTTTTGTAAATAATATTACGTAAAATAACACATAAATTTATGTTTTACGTTCATTTTCTAACTAAAAATAAATTTTATATAAAGTTTCTAAAGGTTAGTCATACTTGGACCTCCTTGGGTAGAAGACCGACCTGATACTACCCATTGCGTATCCCACCAACAATTACCATTTCGTTAAGCTGACCTAAGATTAACACCTAATGCTCCCCTTTAATTTCCATTTAGTATTTACTTGTATTGCATTTAACCCATCTGAGTTAAAGGCTAAAGATAGTAAATCTAAGATTGTCTCTCAAACTAAATTAATTGTTTTAGAATATTCCAGAACTAGACTACACTATCATTTGTATGCAAGTCGTTCAACTTGCTCTACCTATGGCTAACACTGAATAATAATATAGCGCCAATACTTGTAGAAAAAAGACTCCAAAATAAAAACAAAATCACAATTTCTATTTTTATAGATGGCGCCATCTATTGAATCTAGTCAACAGATGTCGCCATCATCGTCGCCAGATGTCATATGTCATATACAGATAATTAATAGACAATAAGATAATTTTGCAATCATAAATTGAGATGTAAGCTATCCTATCTTTCAAGTTGGATCAAACTGCACACGGTGTACAAATTTGATTAAAATCGGTTAAGTAGTTTAGGAGTCCATCGCGGACACACAACGTGACACCTAATTTATATATATTAAGATTATTCATAGGCTTTGAAACATGATGCTTGAAAAATAATACGTCCTTTTTTTCTTTGTTTGAATGGGTTTGAATAAAGCAGGGGCATACTAGGGACAAGATTGTTTGCATATTTAGTGTGAGTTGTGAAAACATATGAATACGCTTCACAGAAAAAGTTGTTAGCCAACATTGCTAGATTACATGCTAGATTTCTACGATTTTGTTGTAAAGTGAAAAATATTAATTGTTTTGATAAATAAAACCACGTGTTTCTATTCGAATAATGAGTGGATTAATTTAGTTGTTAACAAATGGTCGTGGTGTGTTCGAAAGCAGAAATAAGAAAGGATAATAAACAAAAAGCCTGGTTTTGGTGTTGCCAGAAATGTAAATACAGTTAGTGTTATCAGAATAAAAAACAGTAATTGGTGTTGCCAAAGATATAGACAATTGTTGATGATAACATACTAAAACTAATTTATTATTTAATTAATGTTGAACGTATTTACAATAATGTGAATTACAAACTAATGAAAAATGAGCATCTTTAGCAAAAATATAAATCTGATCAGGGAACACCTACAATACCTATATAGATTCCTATAATTAGAAACATTCATTAAATTTCTGAATAAGACTAGGCACTAAAGCGTTTACCCAGGAATGTTTATTTTGAAAATAACCAGTTTTGATAAATATCAGATATTCATATTTGCCTAAATTGTAATAAACGCGGTAATATTAAAATAAATATGACTTCTATTTAAATCGTCCTAATAATAATGCAGAATATGAGAAGCCATTCATTTCCGGATCCCTTAATATATATAGAAGACCCTTTACATATTACACAGAGAATATACACATAAGCTTTAAAATAAGCCGTAGTTTACTTTACCAGCTTTGATTTATTTGTTTTTACTCCACTGTATTTTTTCATTTACTTTAATAAAGAAAAATACACAGACATTTTGTTGCAATGTAAGAAATAATTTACATAAATTCCCTCGGTTTTATTGCTGATCAATGGCTTGGAGATTTACGCTGTTTGTAATAAAATGTTTCGTAATTTTCTAGAACTTGTCTGACACTGATAAGGTCTTCCGATAAATATGCGAATCCTCCCTTAATTCGCAACGCTACGTCTGCATATATACCACTATCCTTTACAGGAGGTGTCGGGGGTGACATCTACGAGGGGTTGAGTTGTGGGGTTGGGGTGGGTCTTGGGTTTATTCTATAGAGTATTCTTGTATATAATGTAAAGTTAAGCGGTTCGTTAAAAACCGCCGCAAGCTCAGAGCTTGGAATCCACTTGGCGAGATATGAGCAAAACTTCAACGTAAACTTATATTACTGTTATCGTCTAAGAAATTCAAGATTAAGCTTAATATAAAGAAACTTAAAACTCTTCAAAATCAAATATTAAGTATACTTAAATACTCTGAAAGTGTTGAATGGTAACAAAGTTATGGTTTTTGTTGAAGAGTCGATAAAATTTAAACAATTTCTTGAATAAATTGGATATAGTCAACAAGATAATATTTAAATTATTGAAATTGTGTTTTAGTAAGAACTTAAAATAAAATTAGAACTCTTTACTTAATTTTAAATTTGATGAAAAATACACCACAACCTATTAATTTATACTGCATCATATTTAGACCAAGCATAGAGGTTCTAGCCTTTTGTATATCTACCTATGTGTATTACTATTTCACAATATATGCGGAATATTGAAATATCCCACATTTTCTCTTTGATTTTGATATGGGAATGTTTGAAACCTGAAAATAGTAAATCATACATACATACATACATAACGATTACATTTTGAATTTAATTGTTGATATGTAACGGTATATAAACTCAGAAAGAATAGCGCTGATTCCAGAATGAACCCTAAAGTATAGTAGCCAAATGTTAACGTTTCAAAACTTTTAACCACTTATTCTGCTTTACGCGGTTATATACAGTTTACATAAGTTTAAATTTCGTTTAAAAATTTTACATAATTAATTTCTATGTAATGCTTATCTAGCTTATCGGATGTCTATATGTTTAAAATGTTTTTCATTAAAAGTAACATCATTATTTTTATTATACGAGTGTCTTGTTAAACATTCAAGTAATTAGATACCTAAATCCTTTCAAGAAAATTCTAGCTTGAGTCTTACAAGTATATTTTAACAACTCAAGTGAACTCTGACCCTTATAAAAAAAGCTCTGAGCTAATAATAATAAGGTGCTTAACGTCCCACATGGTCAGATGCTTTTGCCTGCCCAGAGAGCTTTAAATTTGTATCTAAAAGCTTTTCACTTAAAAAATAAACCGCGGTAAAATGGACCGAACATGTTTCAGCTTTGTTTCAATAATGGAAGAGCTTCTTTGTATTATGAAGATATATATATATATATATATATATATATATATATATATATATATATATATATATATATATATATATATATTTAACTTGGAAAGAACACCATTAAAGATGAAATAACAACGCAAATACCAGCCAAAAGGAACAGGATATTCAGGAATCATCAAGCAGCATTTAAACTTTCTATTCAATCACAAAATCACAGGTAGAACATATAGAGCAATGTTGAAAATAATACTTCAATTGGCTCGTACTAAGCTAGCAAGTGTGGAACTGCATTGCAAGACAGTTTTCTACCTGGGATGACTACATTTTATCTCATACTTAAACTTGAAGACAATTTGGTTCGATTCATCTTCTGTATCTGAGTGTTTAATTTATACACACCTGTTAAAACTTTATTTATATTTACATATTTTAAATACTGGCTTTACTACTGACAAATCATACTCATGCGAGCAGGGCTATTAAATAACGAGACTGACACTGCTACAGAAGAAGTCTATATGCGCCAAACGCCGGCGACCGACAGCTGTTTATCATGAAGCCTTCTTTTTAGAATGCGATGCCTCTCACTTCTGTAAACAAATCGATATACCCTTCGTTCGCATTAGAGTTGATTTTTTTGTTTCGCCGGAAAAATGTTAAGTGTACAACGAATTGATGTGAAATTTCACATGAAACCTGGAAAACACGCTACTGAAACTTATAATTTAATAAAAGTAGTGTAAGGCTGTAATGAATGTTTATGCATGGAGCGTTGTAGGGATAGAGGAGGAGTGTATATTAAAGGTGATAATAAGTAAATATATATGAAATCAAAATAAAATATTTTATAGCGTCAGTCTCGTTATTTAATAGCCGTACCTTTTATATATGAATTTTATAATGAGTTAAATGAAATAATACCAAAGGAAATATACTACAGTCTCCCCGTTGAACAGTTGAACAGTCTTTAAGTTCGATTCCTAGACCAGCGTTAAACCAACGTTGATCATGTCCTCATAATTAAAAAAAATTTATGAAATTATACAAAAAAAAACTCCTACATACAAAAATTAAATAATTTGAAAGATTTACATTTACATTACATTACATTTCCTGGTTCACTTAACATAAAATAACGCGAATATCTTTTGTATTATACTATATAACAAGATTAAACTTATATGTTTCTTTTAAATTTGAACAGACTGTTATACCATGTACCATGTAAAATAGGAATATATATTCTAAATACATAACAGACGTTTATAACTTAAGCTTTATAAACTGTTCAAGTAATTTTTAAATTAGCAATACTTTAGAAGTAGTAGAAAGTTTTAAGCTTTCAAAAGTACAATAAACTCGAAAGAAAATAAAGAAGTAAAAAACAAACAGAAAAGAAAACAAATATATATTAAAATAATGTTATTTCTTGGGTGAAAATAGTTCGATTAAACCTCAAACATATTTCATTGGATTTGTAACTAATATGTGCAACCAACACGGAAAAGAAAAGCAGAAAGTTGATGGTGCTAATAAGAGGTCTTTGAGTTTAACTTAAAACTCAAGACACACTCTTTCAGACATCGCATTATTTTATGAGGGAGAGGAGGTGATCGTCACAGGAAAGCTAATCCGAAGTTGACATCACTGAAAATGTGATAACGCTGCTAATTCTTTTTTGAAACGCGTCGTGCGATTCCCAAAATGTTCTTTCTACTACACGCTTCAGGTTTACCTGTGTAGGTAATTTACTCAGATAAACCTGTCAGATGCACTGTTGTGTGTATGGCCTTCATCAAGTATTCAGTTCTATGAGCAGTATAAGCAAATTGTCTCATATTTTGGGAACACATTCTTTCAGCTGGAACATCTCCTCCAATCATTTCCTGGTTAAAGTTATAAGATTATGATACGTTACAGTTTTCAAGTAACGAACTGAACTTTCACACCCTCTGAGTTTAAACAAGACGGGTACAAAAGTTGATCGGTGGCGTGCGGGGTGTTAGGTGAGGGAGGGGGAGGAGAATCTGTACGTTGTAAGTGGGTGAGTGGATTTAGCGACACCATCATCTGATTTCTTGATGGGTTTATAATGTTTTGAGATAAATTTTAGAATTATCTTGTTTGCTTTAAAGTTAAAACATATTATTTTAATATAACGTGATAGTAGATCAGTGGCGTAAATAGAAATTCGAAGTCCCATTTACAGTTCTAATAATAATGAATGAATTTCATATTTTATATAAAATATTTTCTATGTAGACAATATTTTTTGGTGAAATGTATTATTTCTAGATAAATGAAGATACATAAGATAGCGAGGGTAAATATTGGCAAAGTAATAAAATATAATGAAAACACTTTAGACTAATTATGAGTTCCAATGCACATTTATCCAATATTAGCAATTCGACCTTACTCGATCATACGAGAGACCTGACTCCTTACAAAATTATGATAAGATATTAAAAATAAACTAAACGAAATACTGGAACCGTTGAATATTAAAACACTTTATTACTTCGACTGCTGCGATCACAAAATTGTTTCCCCTGTTGCTTTCTCAATTTTGTGCTAAACATGCCATCGTTCGATAGTTCCCGAGTTTCCTCGGATGCTCCTTGGAGGTAGTAGGAAAGATTTCTAAGAAAACTTTACCTAAAACTGACCTGGGTTTAGAGTCGGTTCGGTGATGGCATCTAGACTCAATGGAGTCTATAATTTCGTTTGGTAACAAATTCCCGAATTCCATTCTTCGCTAACACATACATATTTATAATGTAAAATTTTATTAAAATGTATAAATTAATTCTTAAAGAGGTACGAATCTTTCAATATTTAGGATGCTTTATCGCGTACTTTAGATATCTTACAGACACAGAGTTTAAAAAGTTTTTAAAGTACAAACTATAGTTTAAATTACGAGAGATCGACTTTCACTCATGCTTAAAGTAAGTTGTGCTATATAAAGCTACGACATAATGAATGAAAGAATACAGTGATCTTTTTATAATGTACATAGAAACGAATAAGATATAATTCACCACTGTATTGTAGATTAAATGGCTCATATAAACGATTTTAAGCATTAGTCGATGCTCAACCCTCATAATTTGAACTATATTTTTATTTACTTTCGATTAAAAACGCTAGGACAAACTAATCTCTGCTTTTAGATTATTTTACTCAATAGAATCACTCGCCTATACCGAAAATCGTACGAAATGTTTCCTTTTTAAATATTTAATTGAGTGCAGCAATTTTTGATAGTTATTAGCACTTATAACAATATTTATAAACAATTGTAATATATAATTTGTTGTCTGTAAATACATGTATGGGTACGAAATGTTTCTATCCTTCAGATAATATAAATACACACTCGTCTGTCCGTAGTACATTTCTTTGAGTAGTGTTGATTTTGAGTCGGTTGTGAACTACGAGTATATTAGCTTATTTTGGATTGAATTATCCTTGTACATATTTCTTGGAGTGAAATAAGTATTCAAAGTACAATAAGTGTAAAGAATTTCGAGTTTCAACGATTTAATATCTACCCTCGCCTACTAGTTCACTATTTCTCCTAATATTAGCTCAAAGATACGCTACTGCGTGATTCATACAATCTGATGTGATTTGTTTGTGATGTGTTACTTACACAATATGTTCATATGTATAAGGGTATATTGTGATATACAGTAAGAGATAATTTAATTTTATAAGTGAAAGTTGGAGGACATGGTTGGATTAGTTAATTCCAAGTGGCGTAGAATGTTTATGATATGTAATATGACGCAAATCCCTTAGGGCTGTATTTTATACGTTCAATTATATAACGCAATGCAAATTAAGCATAAAACAAGGTTATCTAGAGGCTGGTGGTTGCTGGCGACTGTTGTACGGGCATAAAACATGGACGTGTTTTATATTCACTAATTCGTCCTTCCAAACCACCAGAATATGTCGTTGGAAATATGCAGACATCTTGTCACCGGGGAATGAAATTATAATTAAGAGTTGATATATTATTTACCTTTTTTCATTCTTGGTATTTTTGCAGCTTGTGGGAAACAACGAGGGAAATTTCGCTTTCTCTTTTGTATGTATATATTATATACACATATAGTGTAGTGTAGATATAAATGTCATTCTTAAACAGGTCAAAATAGATAACATTTCCGGTAAAGTAAAACAGGGATACTACGTTAAATATATGTACGTAACAGATACTTAAGCGAAACCTAATATATATTTTCTTAATTTATTAATTTAATGTGAGTGTCGTTAGACTTTACATTCTTTCAATATTAAATCACGTAATTACATCTCATTGCTAACCTAAACTTAAAACTATTCTAACATTTTTAATAATTCCAACAGCAATGTTTGATTTTTATATTCTTGTTTCTATATTTTCTTGCTCCCTACTCCTCATTGTTTCTCTTTCTTCTTGGCTGTCTTCCTTTACTATTTCTGTTTTTTTTTTTAATATTTATTTATTTATAGTGCATCAACTATTAAGTTATTAGCATTTAAACTAATATATATTACATTTTATCAACATTTTATAGGACATAATCTATACAATTCATAATTTTTTATTTTATCAGCTTATTTCACTTATTCTATTTAAAAAATTTCAATCTTTGCTTCTTTCTATTATACATCTTTCTCTATTTCAACTATAACTACATCACCATCTGATACATCGCCTCCACTATGATGACACCCATTGCATTCTTTGGTTCTTTCTTCTAGTAGCATTTTTTCTTTGTCTAGCAATTGTATACTTCTACTCTTCTGTTCTTTCAATTATAATTCATTTCTTTTTATAAAGCAGTTTTTCGTTTTTATTCCTCTGTCTATTTGTTTGTGTTTTCTTTGTTCATATTCATGATTATGGTTGCATATAACCAATTAAATCTGATTGTTACCAAACCCAGATAATATAACTCTGGCTCGGGGATCGAACCCGGAGACACAGTAGTCAGAGTCAAGCATCAATGCTCTCGACTATTTGTGTCGTCTTTACTATTTCTATTTCCTTTACTATTTTCTTCTTGGGTCTATCTCCGCCATCCACCTCTTGTCTTTCTTATCTCTATTCCGCAAATCCTCTATTTTCTGAACTGAAGTTTAACTGTCCTTACTCTACCCTTTCTTCTTTCTCCTCGCTCCTTCTCTCTATCTCCGCCATCAACCGATTCCCTTCACTTCCTCCAATTATTGAAAACTGATTCTTAAGAACTGTTATCTATATATCTTCTACTTAACCTGAATAAAGGTAAAACTATTTTTAAAAACTTATTAAAATAGGTCACGAAACGTTGTATATCACAGATAGAAAATCATCTAACAGAGAAAGTAGCCGTCGTATATAGTAGGATTCAGTGTGAGAGCGACCTAAGTGTGTTATTATCCCATAAATACTGTAATATCCCTTATAAGATAAAATTATCAACAAGCACCGATATTTCGAAAACCGTAACACTTTTCAAAATAACATATACTATTAAAGTTTTTGCTTCCAACTTTCCTCATCATCCTTTTAAGGTTTTCATCGACGTATCTCCCTCACCATATACATTTCTCTATATACATCACTCCCAAAAGAAAGTTTCCTTTGTGTTTTAACAGCGGACGTGTCTTTAATATGAAATCATATATTGATTAAGTAATTATGTCGGTAAGTGTTTGACCATAAGAGATAAATATTTGATTTATTACACAACGTGGCAACACAAAATTATATTGTGATAAAATAATGCTGTTAAATGTGGTATATAACAATAAACGATAAAGAATGATGATTATAAAGCTATATATTTTATTCCAAATCATTGAAAAATAAAATAGTTAGAAGAATCAAGAGAATTCAAAATCTAAATCAATAAACCATAATAAAAGTTAACAATTCAATCGATATAACGACATAAATAAAAAGTTAAGTATACAATAGTTACGTCTCAGCAATTTTGTGCGTAATAGAACTGTTTCTTTAATTCTCAGTAGAACCTAACTCATGAAAAATAAGTTTTCCAATGGGCTTGTGTCCTATGTCTTAATTTCTATAAAAGTGTACTATATATTGATAAAGTGGACCTCATATGTATATTGAACCTCAAATGTTCAATTATTTTTTAATAACTCCTTATATGTTAGGAGATATTAACAATTAAAAAAGTCATTTTGTCTCTTTAATTATTAAAGGGATTCAACGTTGTACAAACTCCAAATGCATGTGACATCACAATCCTTGTGTAAGGTTACCAACCTTACAGATCATAAATCTCTGCTATATGTATTTATATATCAAAATATCAAATATTATTTACAGTTATATCAAGGAACTATAAAATTCCAATATTATGTCTGCCTTAACAGGGTTAAATAAAGTAAAAACTTATTATTCTTTGACTTGACTGGATTGTTTGAGTACCAACAGCTACAAAACATTACCACAACACTGACCTACTCAACAAATAACTGACGTTAAAATGCAGTTCATGTCATACAAATATGGCCGACCATTTCTAGCGCTAAAACTACAATTCAAATTTTTAATTGCTATATCTCCGTCAATATTTAGATATTTAATAAAATAGACACGCCAATACACATTTATTAACATCAATTTCAATCAACAATTGAAAAATCGACCACTAAAAAATGAGGACACAAGCCCATTCTAGTTTTGTCAAACATCGACCGCAGTTAATTAACGAAAAATACAACCCTGGTATTTCTTTTAATAGTGGAGGTACAGTTCTGTACGATTTGAATAAAACACAGTTAACTAAAAATTGAAAAAACGCACTTAGATGTTAAGTGTTGAGCCTATCGCTGACAAATAAGTTTCATTAGTCCTAGGCTACGTGAGGGCTTATATCACCCTGCGAAGCTAAAATAGGGACCAATTTTTATCATTTTTAGCTGATTATGAGAAAGTTGCAGAAACTGTCGTACAATAGACTGCGCAATTGTATATACGTTCCACAGAGAAAAGAAAAAACGTAAAACAGAATTTAAAAATATAGTTGTCGCAAGTTAGACCGATGCAGTAAGCAGAAGCATGTCTATTTCAATACAGTGTCATTTGCAGTGTGCAACCGCCCTAAGAAGTTCAATAATCTGGTTTATTAAAATTATAACCTTAAAATAATAATGTAGGTTTAATTTTCAACAAGTTTTTTCTTATGACTGTCATAAGATTTGTATTTACTTGCTCTCTGTTAACCACGGAAATAAAATAAAATTTATTTAAACAAACCACACCACAGAATAGTATTAACCTTAACAATAATTCATACACTGGGCAAGAAAATCTCCCTTAAACTTAAAGCAGCAATTCCTATTATCAACCCTATCTATTCCACGCACGTCATGATACTTTGACCACTCGGGGAATTTCATACGTTTTAGTTTGCGTTGTCCATTCTGATACTCTTACTGTGTGGTACTCGGTACTCCCTGGATACCACACCACACTGTATAAATCTTCAACGATATTTGCAGGAATGATAAGTGGGTATTCCAACGGCCACTGTCCAGTACGCACACGTATTATAGGCGTATCTTTTTTCTAGCCTATTTTTCTGTAGACGGATTCCTGTTTCATCACTACGATCACTTTCATAAACGTAACATATTGATGATCGAGAAAGTTTCATTTCGACGTGTTTTGTTTTGTTGTATGTGTGTTCAAAAAGCAACGAATTTTAGCAAGAAATAGTATGCATACTTTTTTGTTGTTGCTAGTTTTCCTGGAGTATTATACCATTTTGGAATCCTGAAGAGTTGTGCCAATTTTTAAAAAAACTTGGCAGTAGTAGTTTTTTTTTGTAATTTATTTAGGCTTTGGCTTATTCAGCCTTCTTGCCATTGCTTTTATTTGTAAAATTATATAAAAATTTACATATAAATTATAATTGTTCTAATAAATACAAAACAAATTGATTCTTTTAAAAAATTAAACTTAAAATTAAATACATACTAAATAAAATATTTTAACTTAAATTACACTTCTATATTATTTTCTATCACAAAGTTTGTTAATATTTCCGCCGTTGCTTCACTTGTCATTAAACAGGACATATTGACTGGGAACTGTGTTACATTACGTAAATCATTTAAAAGTCTATCAATTTTTGATGATAAAAGATGACACCCTAGAATTATATGGTCCAAAGACCCTTCTTCTCCACATATACAATTTGGTGTGTCTTTTATATTTATTTTGTATAGATGAGCTGGACATCTAGAATGCCCAGATTTCATTCGACAATTTGTTGAAATATATCTTCGTGAATGGTTTTTATTAAACCATGTGGTTGTTGGAATTTTTTGATTCGCTGCAAAAAAATTTTTTCCAGTACTTTGACTTTTCTCATTATATATACTCTGCCATTCTGCCATACAATTTTCTTTAATTATTTTTTTGGAATCATTTATTGACCAATTTATTTCTATTATTTCCCCATCTACACAAGCTTCTTTGGCCAGTTTGTCAGCCATTTCGTTTCCTTTTATGCCTACATGTCCAGGAATCCAAATAAGTTTAACATTGATATCATTTTTTTTCATTTTTAAAAGATATTCTTTAATTGAACATATTTTGTTATTATTATTGTTTTTGAATTTATTGTTATTTAAAGATACACAAACACTACGAGAATCTGTGAAGATTAATATATTTTTATTGTCAGTTTTTTGTATTATTTCTAGTAATTTCATAATTGCTGTTATTTCTGTATTATAAGAATTTGTGATGTTGTTAAGTTTGTATTTGTACTGTTGATCTGTATTATACTTGAAAATGCCAATTCCTCCAGTTTTAGAGTTTTTTTCGAATGAACCATCGGTAAACCATATACTCCAGTTTATATCATCTTTTGTTATATATTCCATATATTTTTGATAAGTTATTTCCTTACTGTCATTCTTCTTGAACAAATTTATTTCTGTATGTATTGTTGTCATGCTTATTTCTAATGGAAATTTGAAAAAAGGTATAATGTTGTGTACCTCTAAGTTCAAGTTATTATATCTATCAAAACTAGTTAAAAGTGCCGGTTTTTTATGAGTTGTCCAATATGGTTTATTATAAAGAACATATAGTTTAGATAATCTTGTATTTAAGGGGCCACATGAGTTATGTCTGTTTTTACAAAAGAAACTGTCTGATATTTGTTGTATTCTGATATTTACCGGAGGAATATTAGTTTGATAGTTGAGGATTTGGATTGGTGTTGAAACCATTGCACCTAATATTATTCTTAAACATTTGTTTTGTATAATTTCAATTTTTTTTAATCTTGAGTTATTTGCGGTGCAGATCATAGTACTAGAATAGTCAATATGCGGTCTAACAATAGCTTTATATATTTTTATTAAGGTTGTTGGGTGTGCGCCCCATTTGTATCCTGCTATACATCGCATCAAATTTAAGCCTTTTTGACATTTGTTAATAATATGTGCAATTTCTTTCGCCCAAGTGCTTTTCGTATCAAAGAATATACCCAGAAATTTGGTATTTGAAGTAACAGTTATATTTTTATTTCTGATGGTTATTTTTGGACTGCAGTTTATTCTATGCCTTGTAAATATAACTATTTTACTTTTTTCTGACGATATATTTAATTTGATTTCCTTTAATAAAATATCTAGTTTTCTTAATTTCGATTGTAATCTGTTTTGAGCTATATCTTGTGTATGACCCATACTATAAATAACCATGTCATCTGCATACATCAGTACTGTTGTGTTGTTATCTGATAATGTTGTTAACTTTTCTGTGTATATGTTGAATAATAAGGGAGATAATATTGAGCCTTGTGGAATTCCGTGATTACATAGTATAGGACCAGTTAACTTATTATTGTATCTAACTGTTATTTCTCTATTTTGGAAGTAGTTTATAATCCAGTTGGATATTTTGGAAGATATACCTATGTTTTCTACTTTTTCTTTTAATATTTTTAGATTAACATTGTCATAAGCAGCTTCAATGTCAATGAAAGCAGCTATCATATAATGATTTTTACTGTATGTTCTTTGAATATCGATATTCAATATGTTTAAGTTATGCTGTGTACTTCTTGTTTTTCTAAACGCAAATTGTAACTCAGGTAATCTTTTATGATGTTCGAGATACCACTCCAGTCTGTTTTTGATGATGGATTCCATAGTTTTGCCCATACATGATAGTAAAGTAATTGGTCTGAATGATTCTTCTTTGTTTGGATCTTTTCCTGTTTTTAATATAGGAACAACGATATGTTTTTTCCAGTCTAATGGTATATCAGCAGTGTTTAATGACAGATTGTATATTTGTGTAAGATGATTTATTGCATTGTCAGGTAAGTTTTGTATCATTTTGTAATTTATTCTATCAAATCCTGTGCTACTGTTTTTATTATGATTTAACGCGAATTTTACTTCATTTTTATTTATGTTATTATCTAGAAAATTATCTTTTACGATGGTGGTGGTAGTAATATTTAAATTGTTGTTCTGTGGAAATTTTTTTTTAATGAATTCTTCTATTAAATTTTCATTATCACTTATCCTTTTAGTACTATAGCTTTTATTGTTAATTTTTCTTATATTATTCCAGACAATGTTGGTTGTTGTGTTTGGGTTTAAATTCTCGCAGAAATTTTGCCATTCTATTTTTTTTCTGGCTCTAAAATATCGTCTGGTTTTAGCTTGATGTTTTTTATAATTTAAATAATTCGCCATTGTCATGTTTTTATTAAAAATAGTTAGTGCTAATTTTCTTTGAGCTATCATTTTATTGCACTCAGTGTCCCACCAAGACGGTTTTATTTTATTAGGAGTTATATTATACAATCTGGTAGATGGGATATGTATGTCTGCCGAATTATTAATAACATCTCTAAATTGGTTGTATTTGTTTTCAACATCTTGGGGATTACTTGTGATTCCATTTGTGCTAAGGTTTGAAATTCTGCTTTCTATTTCAAGGCTATATTTCTCCCAATCTGCTTTTCGGAAATTTCTCCTCGTTAAATATTCAGATGTACGGTAACGGTCTTTATTATAGTCATTCAAACAGAAAAAAATTGGGTAGTGATCACTACCTAAGCTATCTGCAAGAACTTGCCACGAAGTAATTTGTTGTGTTAAAGTCATTGATACCAATGTGAGATCCAATATACTGTCCCTTGTACTGAGATTGCTTACTCTAGTTGGTTTATCATCGTTGATAATATTTAGATTTTCGTTTTCTATGAAATCTAACAATTCGTTACCTTCATACTGACTACCTGGACAATTTATATCCCAAGCAAGATTAGTCGCGTTAAAATCTCCAGCAAGTATAACAGGAACATCTATTTGTTGTTTTATCTGTGACCAATTAGAATTAGATAGTTTATGATTCGGTTTAGCATAGATTGATAAAATACATATTACATCAGTTTCGTTATGTGTTAAGATTATTCCAACTATTTCGACCGAATTAAATGGGTTATTTAGCATTACTCTTTTATATTTTATAGATTTATGAATCAAGATAGCAGCACCCCCGTGGGGATTATAGTTTGTATTCTGTATCCTATCTTCTCTTTCAATAAAATAACCTTTGATGTTGAAATTGATATTTTTTGTTAAAAACGTTTCTGATAGTATGCATATATGTATGTTATGCTTCTGTAACATATGTTGTAGTTCCTCTTTAATATATCTGACTCCTCTGCAATTCCATTGAATAAAATTTATCATTTTAACTGTTTTAATTAATTATTGATTTTTATATCTGTCCTTGGTCTTGTTGTTAGATTTATTTATATATTTTATTTTATTTTATTTTCTCTCCGTTTATATAATTATTGTTGATTTAATATTTTAGTAAATTTATTAAACGATTAGGTTTAGTGATGTGAATAGATTTTTAAAAAATAAACTTAATTTATATATCGATGTTTTCTTACGAGTTTGGCCATTGTACACTAGATATTTGTTTCTTGTAGCTTCTAAGGGATTGGGATGTAATATTTGGGTCTTTGTTTGTATTTTTAATTTTGTCATCATTATTTTTATTATATATTGATGTATAGCAGGTATCATTATCATTGTTTTCCATTGTAATATCAGGTGTCTCTTGGTTGATTTGCTTTCTGTTTTTTCCTTGATTAGTTATCTTAAGGTATGTGTCGCTTTCTTCATTGTTAGGTTTCTTTTCTTCTCTTCTTCTTTTTGGAATTGGTTCTTTAGTGGATGTCGTAGGTTGTGGTTGACTGTAAGATCTTTGTAACGAGTTACCTGTATTTGATTTATTCACTCTGGTATTAGTTCTTCTGGTTAAAGGGTTTGGTTTGTATGTTGGAATTATGTTGATACTATTGTATTTATTAGTGATATTAAGAAAAGTCTCATTGTAGTTTAGAGCTTCAAAAGAGTTTTGAGTTCTTACTGAGTATAAATAGTCTGTATTTTTTTCTGTTAATTCTAATTTTGCTTCATAAAAACTGAGATTGTGTTGGGCCATGAGATCTTTTATCTTGATTTGTCTTTTTTTTTCAGGACATTCATTGTCTGTAGCCTCGTGGTTAAGTTTACAATTTATGCATGTCGGATTAGGAGATGTGCATGCAGTACGTAAATGATCTTCACTTCCGCAGAATTTACATTTTGCTACTTTTGCTCTACATTTTGTGGCTGCATGTCCAAATTTAAAACAATTATAACATTGTATCGTCTGTTGTACAAATGGTTCACATGCTCGTCTCACTCTCCACATGTAAACATAAGCAGGAATAGCAAGTCCTTCAAAGAATAATTTCACTGTTGTACTGGGTTCATATTTAATAGCTCCGTCAACTCTTAGTTTTCGATTTAACCTTTGCACTCTCGTTACTTTAAAAGGTGGACACTCTATATTATTTAAAATTGTATCTTCCGAATATTCAATATCAACACCTTTTATAATAGCAACTTTTGTGCACCAGTAAAATGGGATAAACGCTTCATACCCATTGTTTTTCAGCAATGTTGATTTGGTAATTTCATTAGCTAGTACTGCATTAGCACATTGAACGATTACTCTATTTCTTCCCACTTTTTTAATTTCTATTATATTAGATTTATTGCTAATTTTACATATTATTTCTGCTAATTTAAGAGAACTAAAAAATGTATTTCCATCACTATTATTTTTAACTATCATTACTTTATACGAGTCATATTTTGTTTCTGTGTTGTATAAATTATTAAATATTTTTTTAACATTGTCACTATTGTTATTTAAGTTTTCTGTTATATCACTGGATGTTTTATCTGTAGGAATTGATTTGTTAGTCACAGAGTTGTTTTTATTGATCGGATTTTTATCGGGAGGTTCAACCTCCATATCCATATTGTTAATTAACCAGTGATAATTAAATAGAAGTTACTTCACTTCTAATTAATAACACTTAATAATAATATAAATTATAATTTAAAAAAGAAAAAAATAAATCACGAAAAAAAAATTTTATAATTTGCAAAAAAAAGATCACTATTTATTTTATTGTTTTGTTTATTGTAAATACGTGCGCTCACCAAGAAGACTCGATGTAAACTGCCATAGTAGTGTTTATACTTCTTTTTTACACCACGATGAGTTAAAGTGTACAGAAAGTAAAAATCTTTAAAAATTTTATGGAAAAAAATATTTTCGATAGCATTAGTAACTTCTGGGATTTTTAACGGTTGTAGTGGATAGGACTGCTATTTAGGTTACCGATACAAAAAAAAATCAGAAATATTTAAAAAATTGTAGTCATAGTAGTTAAAAACATCTTAAGGTGTTTAAGTTTAAAATATTTTTTTTTCTAATTCCTAAACAAAATGAGATAATTTTTTTTTCTTTTTTTCTTGTGTAGTCATGAGCAGGACCACCCTCTGGTTCCCGTTGAATATTGGGACACCCTGTATATTTGAATTTACATATTAGCCTAATTTATGTATTAAATGTTCTAAACATATATATTTTCTGATACAAATTTTCTAGTAAATTGATTAGGAACACCTTCACCACAAGAAATATCTGCTTTAAAATTAATGAGTCACTAATTGTTTTAGTTTAGTAACAAACACAAACATTAATCTTGATTTAAAGTGGTTCTCAGTGATACAGCAATGAGAATCCCACTTCTGATATGTCAACCGTATCACATTCGGTATAGGTTCGGTTATAGCAATGATTCAGATAGTGTCACATAGGTCGACAGAAGTAATCATATCCAGACGTTTGTATAGCAAACCGTTAACCGTATTAACGACCCTTCGTAGGGACAAATAATAACACTACCCACTATCCCATCGAACCAGTTAGTCCACGATTGTCGTTATCAACTCAAATACAATATAAACAATAAAATCGTTATTTTAATGGAATATCATAAAAGTTATTCTCATAAAGTTAACTTATTATTAAATTTTCTACTAAAGTAAATATAGGGATATAGAATATTTGTTCGGGATATTAAATAAATCTGTGACAATTTCTGTGCAGGCAGTTTAACGCAAAGGGCAGTGTTACTATTATTTTTAATGCTTGTAATTAATTGCTTGGGTAAACTTTTATTGAATTATACAATCAAATGTACTCGTACTTGTACAGTCGATGCATTAGTTTAAGGTTCTTGCAATAATCTCAACATTCGGATTCATTAAGGGTAGTGAAACGATGGAAAACGTAATGTTTAGAACAGTTGGAAACACTTACTGTTACTTGGAAAATCTTTACCGTTGTTTACAAATGTGCTTTTCTTACACTGTTAAATATTACACTGTAAAACATGAGTAAGAAACAAATAAGAAAAAGATTGTATGGTTTTTAAAGTACAACCGGTTTAGCAATCTAAACTAATTTCCTGATTAACCGTATTCTATTAGGCGTCGCTACTAGAACTGTAGACGTAGATTGAAGTTCGATTCGGGAACGATTCGGGTTCGATTAACAGATTTCAAGACTTAAGTTAGATGTGGGTAATACTCAAATTTGTAAAAGTGTTGAAAATTGGTAAATAGGTTTACATCATATTTAATATAAAATTTGATACATTTGAATTATTTATAAATACTTTAGGTAAACTTACCCAACGCAAATAACTCCATTGATCCTCTTCATTCTGAAACAAAAAGAAATTTTAATTTTCATGAAAAACTATAAGCACATAAATATAAAACCATTATAAAGAGAAAACGTTTTATTATTAAGCTAATATAATATAAGTTTACATAACCAATGTTATCTTACAACAGAAATTCATGTTTTCTGAAATTAATAAAATTATGCATATAATATTACAAAAGCTAATTAATGGAAGATTTTCTTGCAATGATCTCTTGAAGAAGTCTTTTTCATTTATTTAATGGCAATGTAACAGAATTATCTATGTTTTACTTCGGTGAATAACAGAATGCAATGTTAGATAAAAAATACTATGTTAAATGATACATGAGTGTACATTTTGAGTATAGCGGATTATAATATTTTAGTACCAGCCGAATAAACTAAAAATAACTAGGCAGCAAAAATAGAGCTCTGGAACTGTTAATGTTAGTAGTTATTTCTCTTTATCAGACTTTTAGAATTTTGTTTTCAAAAGCTTCAGATGAATAAAAAAACGTCTACTCATGGTAATTAATTATTTCGATTTTAATTAATATCACGATGTCCTGATGTTATTTATCCTGGTACCAACGCTATGTACTCGTATAATACAAAATAACATCAAAACGGAGCGAAATACATCATGTGACGATCCACGAATGGCAGACAGAGTTATGGTATACGTGCAAAGGGTTGCTCATTTCATTCATCTCGTAATTATGAAGAGATGGAGTGAAAGAGTGGAGGGGGAGTTATACAAAAGGTGATCATATTTGTCAAGAGCGGTGGGATAGTCATTGATATACCTGACCATCAGGTAAATAGAAGATTATCATAAAATGTGTTCTTCTCTAAAATTTATAATAATTCCTGTTTAGTTTAAAAATGTTCAGTGACAAAAATACAAAATATTCGTACTGCTTACATAGGGCCTCTGTAAATCTGAAAATGATGAAATCTTTAAGAAAATTTCAATTTTGCCAGCTTGCTGTAAGCTACTCTCTTGGTTAATTTTCCATCTGAAAAGTAGGCACATAGTAATTAATAGACGCACAGTAATTAATGCAGTAGACTCCCCTATTACATGAGTTCCTATCGTTAATGATCGTGTTGTCTGAAGTTAAATTAGGTCTTACTAGATTAGGACCAGTTAAACTATTTTCTGGCATGGCCCAAATTTTAGGTCATACTGCACTGGATATTTGTTACTTGTCTATTGAATAATCGGGATTAATTTGAATAATTCAATGTTTATGCAGGATAAATATCATTTGTGTGGGAAAATTTCGTGCATTCCTGGATGTCTGTCATCCGTAGACTTTCATATTACAAACTCAATACTCCAAATATAAAATGGGCGCTAATGCTCTTCCTATTCTCGTTAAGCCGGCTTCAAACGATGCACGTTTGATTCAAATGTGTGACTCAAATATTGGAAGATTGACATGGCAAGTTTTCTACTACACGGTGGAACGAATGCTTGATCCGAGTGATTTATTTATTTTATTAATTTGTTGATATTATTGACACTGACACTGTTTAACAAAAACGTTCAAGTATAAAACCTTCCTTTCTTGGACGATTCGTGCAGCAGTGCATGACATGTGGATCAAGTGACACATGACATTAGACACACTTAGTTCCAGCATCGACCACACGATGCGTCAACCATCAAGCATCCAATGTTGGAAGGTATTCGTAGCATCGTATATATTTTTTGCTTATTTATTGCTACCAATTTCAATACGCGATTTTCTATACGGGGCTTCATGCAACGCATAAGATATTAATCGTACATTAACGTAAAATGACTGTAAATTTGTTTATGGTAGAACTATATTGCTGAACTTGATCTTGAATGCTAAACGAGACGGGTTGCATTAGAATAGGGTCAACAGAGTGTAACAAAATGGATCAAAAATATCGTGTCGTATTAAATAGACAATACGCACATTCATTCAAAAGCAGCTTAGCCACAATTGAGAAATAATAATATACAAGCTTAGCTGAGCTACTGTATTTCATTGACAGGACAATATAATATTATATATTTTCTCAGATTTATAATAAAAGCAATACGTTATATAAAAATATATTATTTAGTTTCTGTTGATGTAAAATCTACAAACAATGAATAAGTCTAAAATACAGCTTCTGTTACTTTTTCTTAGTGTCACTGTTGTTGCAGTTATGACGTCATAATCCTATCTGTAGTTTTATTTAGTCAGCACGGGTCTTGACTATATCAAAAATACAATAGAAAAATGGAAATAAATAAAGAAAACTAAGCTGCAAAGGAAAAACTTAGTGTTATGTTGTCGGTAACATGTGGAAAGTCTTACTCGGTGAAGCAAGCTAAACCAAAAGTAGAAGAAAAGCTCAATAACGCAGCGTAAGGATAAAGAAGGAAATCGTACAGTTGTTTACGTACAAGGACAAAGGATCCTGAGGGATAGTATGTTGGATAATAAATTATTATTGTGATACATAATAACTATCGTCATGGTGATTCTATAGTAGTTTGTTTTTATTTTATTTTTTTAAATTTGATAAACTATAAAAAAAAGTAGCTTTAAGTTAAATCCTGCACAGTGCCTTACAATTTTTATGTGACAGATAGAAAATGAATCTTTAAACTAGGTTGTAAGAAGCTAGCAACCTTGAAAGTTGCAAAGCTGCAAGACAATTTTCTGCCTGGGTATTTTATTAAAAATGAAATTATTCTTTTACCGCCTTACTAGTAAACCTGTTATAAAATTTATACCAGGTATAAAGCCCGCCCGCACAGGAAGTCAGGGGCGGCCTTAGCCATTGCGAGGCCCCAGGGCGGCAGATCTTTGCGAGGCACTTGTTCTTTGTATAATTTATGTAAATTGTAAGTAAGTATTTTTGATGATAATTGACGAGAAATAAAATTTTATATTGGAAGTTTTATAAAAGTTAACAAGCACAAAGCAAATATTAATGATGATAAACTAAGGTACATGAATGTCTTAAAAGATATACGCTGTGATTCTAGTGGAATTTCTAAAGAGCGAGGCGCGAGATTTAAATACATATACAGTAATGAATTGTTCTACTTGGGTTGTTGCCGAGGATGTGAGCCCCCGATCAGTTTATACCTGGTATAAATTTTATAACAGGTTTATTTGTAAGGCGGTTAGAATTAAGAAAAATTAGTGGACACACAATTAACATGGTTAGATATTTAAAGAAACTTGAGAAACAATTTTAAGCTTTATAGAAACATATAAAAGAAAAATCTCTTCTAAAGGAGAGGATATTAAGACTCAGAAATAATTTGATCTAAATCTCAATAAACCTTTGACATCTGGTTTCCGCGTTAATGAAGTCAATGTCACGAGGTTGATTGGCGGCTTGCTTCTCATTCGTTAAAATTTAATATTCAACTCAGTGAAACTTACAGAGTACATATTATTAGTTCTGTCAGCAAAGTCACTCTTTGTCAGTGGGATGTAGATGAAGGCGTGGGAGTAGGAATGAGAGTAGGAGGAGTTGTTACTGTTAAATATGTATTTAAACTTTAGAGTCAAGTATTTAGGAATATTATTAACTTGTGGTGTGGTTAGTAACATCTGCGTATGACGTAATTATCGCATGAGAGCTTGTATTTTACACTACACTTAAAACATATTACATCTTATTTTATACAGAGAACTTTGTCCCGTATAAAACATGCGTTAAGGTATATAAATTAACTACTTTATTACCTATTATATAACATATGGGGATAGTATATGACAAATTTGACTAATTACTATTGAAGTAGTTGTATAATTAATTAATATAATGATAAAAAAACATATGCGCTTCCTGATAACACGGTCTTTTGGTTAGGAGTCTGAAATTCAAAACAGTGGTAAATTATTGGAAAAAATATTATTTGTCAAGGTATAATATTTATTAAAATAAACATTATTAGGCGCGATAAAAGGTTATTCGCTTCAAAAGCACAAGTAATCATGAACAAAAAAAAAATAACATTAGAATATATTGAGAAAATAGTTTCGCAAATTTGAAGAAAATGTTTGCATGTTTGAAATAGTATTATATCTAAAAATAAGCAATCAAAAATACACATTATTGTTAAGTATTATGGCAAAACTACAAACAATTTATTATATATCTCTCCAAGTTAGTTCGGATATACACAACTGCGACCATAACTTTGATATACATACGTATGAACAATATTATGAATACGGGCTACTTAAATACGGTGGTGTATTGATGAACAATGAAGTAGAAACTTCTTCACACAAATTTCCTGCAATTTATACTCCCCCCCCCCCTCTTTATGTAATGTCACACATTTTAATTATTAAATTATTTTTATTACATTTTACTGTTCTCGTAAGAAATGACCTTTGTCTAGCTATATTTTTTACACTAAAAATTATATATTTAATGCTGCATGTGACGTCACACAGCTGCAAACCCCTTCCATCCCCCTTGTCAACATTTCTTGACCTGTCCCTCGCCATCGCGTGTAACGTAATTTATGGATGCCTTTATTGACAAAAAGCTGAGATCTAGCTGGGATCACACGGCATCACAATGTTTTGATATTATGAAATGATAAATATTGTTAAATAAAATAGATTATTCTGCGACGCGTGATGTCAAAAGTTTTGAGTATAAAAATGAAAAACATCTAACCTAATTTCACACGGAGAATGTCAGAGACAAACGGTGCAGCAACGATTTGCTGCATATATCAGAACCACAAAGAATAACACATCTATCAAACCAATCTCTAATGTTATTCATTAAAACAATTCCAATGACGTTTCTAATTCAGATTTCTGACCTAAAATTTGCGTCAACAAACTTTTTATTGATTTAACTTTAGAAACTATCAAAATCCAGTTTATTTTATATACTTGTAAATATATTTGAAAACTAGACAAATTAATTCCGCTTCCAGCAGAATGAAAATTATAAAACTTTTTATTTGATATTAAATTTTGTTTTAAAATCGACATAAGCATTATTCCTAACAACTTCATTTTTGGCAAACAACATTGTGGAATTTTCGAATTACGCCTGTGTATATAATCTGCAATGTCCAAGGGAGAGCTCTGGATATCTTACATCACAATTCGCAAACCACCACTCCGAACGACGTAGAACGAGTGGGAGAGGGAGAGGAAGGCTTACGTAGTGAAGTACTGGGGGGGATGGGGGTTCACAACGGGTTGAACTTGGAAGAGAAGAGAAAGAAGAACTTAGTTTGGAGTTTATAACATACACAAAACTGTGTATGTCACAGATCCGGGTAGAAGGAAAAATGAAAAGTGAATAACAAGGAAAGTAGGAGTGGGAGGGGAAGATAGTTCAACTCTAACAGAAGACAATATATTCTTTCTCTCTTGGGCAACGAAAAAAGTTTACTTTTGAAAATCACTTGATATTTATAGCTTTATTTAAATATTTGAAGTCTAGACTTAGATATGATAAATTTGAATAAAATTTGCCCTTGGGGGAGATTTTATGATTATTTTCCTGATACCTACTTTATTAGATATTTTCGTAATGATATGTTTTACATTAGAGATTTAAGATAGAATAGAAACCGATTTTACCAGTTTACAAAGGCACTATAAATTTACAATGGTGCAATTTATCTTATTAGTTCCATCTAACTATTATAATGTTCTTAGTTGTCAAAATGTTCCACTGTTTATATGAAAAACCCATAAGAACGTGTAGCAAACTTTCGAGAAAGCTCAAATTTTGGATTGTGTAATAATTCAGTATCTTATTAACAATAACAAATTCAAAATTTTATTTGGGAGAACGGGCGCAGTTTTTGTCAAAACTAGGTTAAAATTTGTACTAGAAAGTTGAAGTTATATGGGCTAATTTTCTTACTTGATGTACAAATCGAAAAAAAAATCCAAAATTTTGGAAAAAAGTTGGTCGTTGGTCTAGATTTCGATTAATTTCGAGTTGTTACAAATTTAAAATGTAATACACACAACAAAATGTGCCGAACTCTAACTGAGGAAGTCTAACTGCACTTTTGTTACTTCTTGTGATGTAGTAATTAAAAAATGCCTGGCTTGTGCCGCATCAACGAGAACAGGACAGATTAAGGAGACAATAATAAATATAAAATTTCTCTCCTTTTCCGAGTAAACGTATAAATATTCGTATGTCACAAAGAAATTAATAATTTAAATAAAATTTATTTGTCGATTTGTATCCACTTATTTTATATTCACAATTCTATTTATGTGTAAGTTTTCAAGTTGTTTTGTAAAATCCATTTTCACGGAAAAATAACATTTTCTTTGAAAAATTCTCTAGAGATATTTTGTTGATATCGTCAAGAAGCATTTTCCATCAGTAAGTTTTTTTGTTGTAATCTTTCAAGTCGTTGCACATTGTTTCTATTTCAATCCATCGACCATTTCTCTCAGTTTACACCCCGTTGCACGATGAGCATTGTAACTGTTAGAATATGTTGGGAACAGAGACAAACTAGGGATATTAATCGGGGTGTACGTTGGAATTTAAGTACTTTATTTTGTATATCACTTTTCGCTTTAAAATGTATATTTTTCAGATATTATAACACATTTAAAAAAAAGGGTATTTCTTGCCAGAACCAGAGGTCCTGTTTAGCGAAACCGTAGTGAGTTATTTCACAAATGATGAACATAGAAAATGAAGGAAGTTCATAGATTATGAAAAAGAGTACTAGCTAGAAATTTATGTTTGATTAAACTTTGCTTTTATTTTAAAATTTTTAGAGATGTTGTTACCTATTTGATCTAGGATTTCTATATTCTTAATTTTTTGTTCCAGGTGAATATAACTGTAGGTTAAAGATCAAAATATCTAGATTACATTTTTCGTTAGTTAACAGTGGTCGGTCTTTGATATATACATTTTAATAAATACATTTACAAATAAATTCACAATATGATTATTTCATGAAATTTATTTCCAGGCTCTTTCTGCTGTTGGTATAGTTATTTATTTAAAATTACTTGCAATTAATGTTGCAGTCTTGTCGTTGTCGTGTTTTACTGTTAAAGAGCTATTATATCGGTCACAAAACAGTCCTTTTTACGAATAATGTACAGAGAATATTTACAGAAATTTACGAGAGTGTAAGATAATGTATTATAAGTGGTAAGTTGAAATTAGTAGTGCTAAAACTAAATATGGCCTTCTGTTGTTCGACAGAGTTTCAAGGTGGCAAGTCCATCCCTAGTTTATGTATCTAGGGACCTTACACCCGGAGATTTAACCAAGTCTATTCCTATACGTGTGGAGTGGTCAGATAGCGAATGCCATGGACCGTGTACCGTGTACCAAGAGATTCTCGGACCCGGAAACAAGGCGAATATTGCAGTGGGACAAAACAATACACTACAACTTGGAATTGATATGGGGATACATAAAAACATGACGTCATTAAATTCCAAAGGTGTCAGGATCGTGTGGAAAGTGGGAAATGGCGTGAAATGTGTAGGATGACGAATTCAGAATAAGGAAGATGAATTTCTAATGATGAGTTCCTTTAGAGATGCTGTTAGAATTGTGTAAGGAGACATTTTTGTGGCAGCGGCAAATATTTGAAGATCCTCTTTAAATAAGATTACTAGAAAGTACTTTTCATAAAATATTAAATAAACAGGGTTCTAAATCCAAAGAGTCAAAACCATAAAAAAATGAATAGTGTTGAGTAATAACGTCTTTATTATAAAAATATGCCTCATTTTTTAAATTTCTTTAAAGTTTCTGGGTAATAATAATTCACGGGCTTCCTAGGACCACGGTCCTTTTTTCGTCCTTCTTAATTCATTTTATTAACATTTTACATATTTACATTTCATTTATTATTACACCTAAACTTTTAAACCCGCTATATTCCATATCCTGTCTATCACCAAGCACACTGTCCACCTCGGATGTTTTAGTAGTTCCTGCATACTCATTGACAACTCCACTCCATTTTTCACCAAAACTCTGTACAAATTATTTCTGCAGGCCTCCGTTTCTGTACATCGGAAGATCAAATGTTCTCGATCTGTTACTTTTTTTAAATTGTGTTTGTGTTTTTTCAATGTGATTTTGGGTACTTTTGAACGTACTTAATACGCATGCGCCAAGTGTCAAAAATATATTTTTAATAATAATTATTAAATTTAATATAGTTCTTTTTATTTCTTTATTTTTCACAAGCATAGTAGTTTGACTTTGACAAATTGTATGTTATAAACTCGGTAGATAAATAAAGCACTGTGTACTGTCACGTTTTATACTGGATATATAACTAAACTAAAATTACAACTAATAAAATGCAAAGAACGATTACTAGAACTATACAATTCTTCCAACTAAGGAATAATATTAAAACTAGAACTAAAACAGTATGCAGATAAATAATTCGTAATTCCATTTTAAAATGAAAATATCCTAAATATTTTTATTTAACTTAAAATATTTTTGAACATCATGAAAAATACATTAGGAATATGATCCACGCTCTTACGCCACTATCATTATTTATACTGTAAGAGTAATTATGATGACGTCATACTGTAACCAGTGTAATTACATTGTGTTTATTTTGTAAACAAGTCGGAAATTCTACATAAACATGTTACACAGTACATACAAAGTTTATAAGAGAGTGTTAAAAAGCCAACCGAGAAAAACTATTAGTGTTAGTGGCCAGACCAGAACACCACAAAAAGGGTCCTTTATTATATCCTAATCTTTTTGTCAACTGTAGCTATTCATTTTATACAAGTAATTACTTTGTCATTAATTTTTACTTCAGTTTCTTTTAACTTTTACATTTATAAAGTTTAAATGTTATAAATGCCCGAAATATATTTATTTAAATAGTTTAGAATTTGGTTACTTGCATTCACGACCCGATAGAATTATCAACAGTAGAACAGGTGAAAGAACTCTTTCTCAAGGATTTTGTAGAAAAAAAAAAACGTTGGTATTACTTAAAGTAAACGTGCAGACAAATCGGTTGGAAAAATGGTTAAGGCACTTATTTCTTAGGCTTAAGCTGCACTCCGAAAGAATCGCAGGGAAATAATAATAATAAATATGTGCATGATTCAATGGATTTTTCCTCGCAGAGCAGCATTAGTCTAAGCCTGAAAAAGGCGTCTAAAGCATTTTTTCGATCATTTTTTTACTGTGAGTATTCTGTCTCTTTTGTCTACATAAGATTAACACATATTAATAAATAAATGGGCAATAAAATGGGCAGAGAGAAGGAGAGAAGAAGGCACAAGTGTGAAAGAGGAGCTAAGGAAAAGTGACAGGGAGATACAACAACAGGAAAGAATAAAAAAAACTGAGAAGAGCAATTATAACGAAAGATATAAAAGGATTTGGGAAAGAGAGATATCAGAATACTTAAGAGAAAAAGACAGAAAAATCATGAGAAGGATTTCCAGATTCAGATTGGGAAACGAGGAGAAAGGAAACAGATACTGGAAAGAATGCGAGGAAAGAATGTGAAGGGTGTGCGAAACGGAGATAGAAACGTTGGAGCACATTACGTTTTCATGTGAGGAAAAGGAAAAAAGCGAAAAGACTATTGTGCAGTTATTAAAGGGAGTCAGTCAAGGGAAGAGGTGGATGGCAGAGATAGAGAACAAGAACGAGGAAAGAAAAGGAATGACAGAGTAGAAACAGGAGGGAGAGTAGCAAGAGGAGCGAAGCAGTAGCAGTAACAGTTTTGTTTTTATTTTTCTTTTGGAAGGAGTGAGAATGTTTAGATATAATAAGGATGTAAACGCTGGATATGTTTGACGCTGGATAATGATTATAATTATGTCCATTTGGTGGTTTCATCACGAACATGTCTAGCGTTATTTCATGTTACATATTGATTGGTATTCTTACAGAAATAAATACTTGAAGCGGTGTGCTCCAAGTAGATTTCATGTGATGCTTAATATATCCGGTGTGAAGTATGGACTATTACTGTATGAGTCATATGCTCAGCGAACTTTTAAAAGTTAACTTCACGAGTATTAGATCGTTCTTCTTCTTCTTGAGTCTTGTCTGACTGATTGCGATTATCTCATCAGTGATAGGTCTAGTTAAGACAGGCCAATGCTAAATGCACCAATAAATCTAATAATATGTTCTGTTATATTAAACGCATTGTCTTCACTTGTTCAGTTGTAATTGACTTTGGCAATTGCCCATTAATTTACAACATAAAACGATTTCGAGTTCTCGTATTGGTCCATATGTCTCTCCGTATTTTTTGATAATATTCTTCTTTCTTCGTTTTCTTTCTTAATAAAACTGTTTGTATATTTACAGTAAATAAAGAAAGTCACATAAATTATCAATATAATGCTATTAATGTCTTATGAAATGGAAAACAAAAACTGTAACGTAATAAATAAAATACAAATAAAGTAACAATAGATCCCGCTCGAGGCGCTCGCATCGTTATAATTCTATTGTACGTAGTATTCATAGACACTGAAACATAAGTTACAAATCTTTGATCGATACAAAAAATGAAAATGAAACAATAAAAAAGAAAGAAGGAACATTGAAAAAAAAATATAAGAAATGTATCACAACGATGGTTTATTATTTTGGTAATCTCTTTGATGGGCGCAACGACTTGTTATTCTTATAACAACATTGTGGTGGTATGGGTTAACGAATTCTGGATTAACGATCGATATACGACATGTTTGTATGGCTATAAAAACTAACAAAACGGTGAAAGAAATACAGGAAAAGCAGTAAAAATGATAAAATAACAAAAGGAAAATGAAAAACATATCAATAAAAATTGAATTTTTGAAAGGCTGTAAAAATATTGCATTTTTAAAAAGAATAATGGATTGTGTTGCAAATAAGCAATTGTAATGATAGGAGACTTAAAAAAAAAACAAATGCATACACTTATTTGAATTGACTAGAAATCTATTAAATCTGACTAGAAATTTCTCTGCGCTTGCTCTTAACATATGTCTGGACCCTATTGGGTATATCCCAATCGTGACACAACGTAAAATTATTAGAGTAATGACAGTTTTGCTTCATTGAGACCCTATGGGGATCTGATTGGGATAACCCAAAGAAAAAATTAACACAAGTAATGTCACTTTGTAATTGGTTTAACAAATGGAGGTGATTGTCGTGATATGATAAAACTACAACCTAAAGCGTGATTTTGGCATACGCTGTCGACAATATCGCTGCCTGAAATAATTATTATGGTTAATGATAGATGAGCAGAGTTCCCAAAAATATTTATTATGAATACGGGATATTAATTTTGTCACCCGACGATATATGTCAATGTGGTGAAGAAGGAACTTTGGATCATATTATATTTGAATGCATAAATTATAGTTTAGAAAGATCAAAATTCAGTAGTGAAATATTAGATGTGATTAAAACTTTTCCTGTTAATACTAAATTTTTATTAAGTGATTCAAAATTAATTAGTGAACTATTGAAATATTTAGACTTAACCCTTTAGGGTTTTGCATTACATTTCCATTAGAATCCTTGTGGGATAATCCGGTTGGGTCCCAATTGGGTTTACAAAAAAAAGTCTAGTTGGGAATGGTTTGAAAAATATGTTAGTTTCCTTGCAGGCTCACGTGGCTATTATTTTACTTGACACGCTTATTCCGGGATGGGATGAAGCAAATTTCATTCAATATATCAACATTTACAAAACTTATAGATCAGTTATGATTTTAATGAAAAAAATTGCAAGCCACTGATATTAAATGATTATTTCAAGGACTATGCTTTCTCAATATTTTGAAGAAGACTTCAAGTTTGATAATAACTTAAGGCCTGTCTCAGTATGGGACCGTATTTAAGCGACGGCGTATTCGGACGTAAATCGGCGGATTGGATGAGCTACAAAGCAAACCGCCTATGTGTGCCACAGATGTCTGTAGTCGTGTATTAGGGGGTGTATTGGAGTTCTTTAGCACTTATATAATTTATCATGAGAGCACACTTTAACTTTAATTTTTATCGATACACTACTGGTATTAAAGGGACTTTAGCATTTATTATATATCTGAGTTCTGGTGGGCGTGAATTTAAATTTAGTTCTATCGTATCGGAATCGGTATCTGTGTCCATGATTCACTGAAATACAAACATAAACTGCATGCAGAACATAACGATGTCGCCCATAGATTTCATTTGAACCGTATTGCAGCGTAATAACAAGCGATCTTAGGTATCCCCTCCAGTCTGAGGCGGCTGTTTGCATTTACAAAGGTTCGGATAGGATATCGTTGTAGTAGTGGTAACGCTTGGATAAAATTCGCCTTTATACGGTTCTAATGTGCGAGGTAGTGCCGCCCGTATTCGGACGGCTTTGTAGCTTGCAGTCTGAGAGGTCCAGAGAGATCTTATTACATTTACAGGGTTCGGATAGGTAAAGCGTAGTAGCCCGTATACGTCCGGCAGAAATTCGCTTAAATACGGTGCCATACTGAGACAGGCCTAATACTTCCTGCTTTACTTATGTCAGTCTATTTGCCTACTAGCGTTTCCTGCTACTTATTTTGGATAACTAGCAATTACTGTACTTTATATACATCACAAGTAGCTGTAACATGTATTTCATAAAAAGTAAAGTCATTAAAATCTGTAATAATATATGTAGAAAAATGTAAGAAAATGAAATAACATTTAATCTCTTAAACTTTTCTTGCAGTATGTAAATTACTTAAAAGCTTAAGACGTTATGTAAGATATGTACACACACATACACATGCTTATAATACATACACACATAACTAACTGATGAAGAGTAGTGCACAAGCATAATGTACAAAATGCAATACGATAAAAAAAATCTTGAATTAAAAAGATAAGTAAATTAAATTGAGATAAAAATGTTAGAAAAGTTGGCGGCAACAGAAAATGTAAATCTAATTATGATAAAATGAAATTACTTAGCAAGAAGGAAAACAGATTACTGAAAAATCGTTTGGATGAATTGAACGCGAGGGTTAATAGGGATGTTTAACGTTTAATTGATATTTAAAGTATCAGTTAAATGATACCAGTAATTATTGATTTAGGGGATGGGTTTTTGAAACATATGTCACTAAACTAATTAATATGTTTCATTTATTTTGCTTTATAATTACTAAATTATTTCATTCTATTTAACGCGCATATATTTCATTAAGCCTTATTTGTGTTCTATATGTAATAAAATCGTAGTATTTTCAGATTCGATTCATGAACAAGTGCTAAGCATTATATAAGTTGTTCGTATGGATTATATACTCTTACATTATATATATTCATGCATGTTGTTTTAAGGTAACCGTACTAACACTTTATTATATCTTCCCGCTAGTTACAATTTGTTTAAACTTGAGAAAACTTGCACTGCTGCTTTATTCCAAAGCTGACAATTGGTGACATCATTAGGAAAGGAGGAACGGATTTAGATATTAGCGTTTAAATATAAAATATAATTGACGAGAGGCGCTGTTAAAGAAAAACCAGCGATATAATGTTTAGTCCCTAAAGCATCTAAAAAGAAAATAAAAGCCCAGGATGAGCGTACGTGGAAATATCAGTGTTTAACGCCACATGCGATTTAATACAGAAAATACAAAAGATAAAAACAATTCCACAAATTAAAATATAGAAAGAAATTTGCATGCAGTTTCACACAGTTAGTTTTCCTTATCAAATGCTTTACTGCCTTAAATAAAATGAATGTATATTCACCCGTAAAATATTTGTAATACGTCTGTGCTATAAAACTTTTGTTTTTGTTCCTCACAACACATTAAACACATCACAAACTTTCTGTCAAACAGTTCGGTAAAACTTTCATCAATATTTGTTAAATGAAAGGTGAGACTTCCTATTTTTCAATATAAAAGCTAACTTTATGATTACATTTATAGAAACAAACATAAAATTAATTAAATATTTTCTTTTGTTACAGGTGAGAAATTACAATTTGAATTTATATAAACAAGAAAATCAATATCTAAGGTAAGTTTTCAACAATAAAAATTTATTAAGCGATTTTTACTTCTTAACATTAAGCGATATTTAATACACTTTCTTGCACTTTGTTTAAGTCGGCTGTTGTCTTAGGCTAAATAGCATAATTTAGAAAATATGACACTTTGAAAAATCGCCTAAAGTCAAAGAATAAATTTATATACTTTATTACTATAAAATTAATTCGTATAACTTAAAATATGTATTTATAGTTTATAATTCCAAAACGAACTAAACATCGTCGACTTTTAAAAAACCTTTTCACTAAGTGCCATGCTAAGTAAACAGGGTTCTTATCTCAACGTGTCAATAAAGATTAAACAATTCTAAGAAATCTTATTTTGTTTTTGCAAGGTTTATATTCTATTCTCCAGATTGAGGCTATCGAATTATTCATGGTATGCATAGTTGATATTCTTATTAACAGAGGCGGCCTTAGGGAATGGCAAGCAGGGCCATAATGAATATACATATATTAATTACCGATAGAATTAAAAGTGAAATTTTTTTTTTTAATAAAATATTATATTTTTTCGCGGCGAAAATTTTAGGATATTCTAATTACACAGAAAATTTATCCTTTACAAGTTTTTGTGAAATTTATTACGGGTGTGTTTTATTGTAGTTTGTCTTCAATAATGCGTTCGTTTTTCAGAACTCTCTAATAATCTGGTGAAAATGAACATGATTTAATTTGTTTCCTAATCTAGAATATCTACAATATTATTTCATTTTCAATATCAAGACATTAAAGAAGAAAAGTTATTTATAAAACGACTTCTAAATATAGTAATTATTATGAATTTCCGTTTGAATTTCTGAAGTGATGATTTTAAAACTTTATTAGGTTGACAGTTCAAGTTTGAACTTTATTTAACTCAGTATTCGAGTCCTAAAATAAAGATAAATACAAAAGCCGTTGTTCCTGTAAATAATGAACTCCTGAATAAATGAAATACTCATTTAAATTTATAAAACTTGTAATAAATTGTTAATTCAACAATAAACTTCAGTTTAACTAATAAATAAAATATATTTCCATTAATTTAAACACCATTTTCCATCCTGGGTATTCCGGTAACCCCTTTAAAGAAAGACAAATCATTGTCAACAATTAGGATTAACTTTGTTCTAAAAATACCAGTGAGGGAGAGCAGGGAGGGTGACGTGGATTTGACTTTGTAGCCCTATGATTTAGAATCGTTATGAGCGTCTTCTTGTTCTTTGAGATGGGAATTCATAGATTTACTACCTAAGCTACAGAACGAAAGGAAGTACTTTGTGCAATGACGGATAAAAAACGAATATAAACGCAATATAATTTAAACCAACATACAAGTTCAATAAGAGCTAGAACATAATTAAATCAATAATATTTATAATTTATTATAAAATTAATTTAGAACAAATCTAAGTGAAGAACAATAACCTTCACAACGTAACAAATAAATTAACAAATTGCGTTATAGATTATCGCATCGAAAAAATACGACACAAATCTTTGGCAATAGAGAAATTGATCGTCATAAAATGAGCATACCAATTTTTATAGAACGCTTGGAAAATAAGTTACTAGATAGCTAATTTTAATGCTTAATTATTCGTTTAGAGTTGTGTTGTATACTATGATAGTATCAACCTCGCACTTAGCTTGTATACCAAGCATTGTACACCAAGCATAAATAACGCTACTTTCAAGTTTCAAATCTGCACTCCAAGACAATTTTCTACCTGGGTTGTATTACACCTTTTGTCTCTTTTGAATTATATATGAGAACATATCAATTAGAAGCTTAATACATTACAAACATAAGTCAGAAATGTAAACAATTATCAATCCATACGAGATTAGGAAACAGAACTCCGTAGCCTCAGGTGTTAATTAAACTAGGTACTGCAACATAACCTCAACTCTTGACCAATGTGCATCGGCATCGGAATCGCCCACGTAAGATCCATTGCAAGAGAATAGGGAACGGGTACCATGCTCGTACTATGGATCACTGAATCCCACTTCTGATTTGTTATGATAGGATGTAATCGAGTAGCACAACTTTAAATGAGATTTCGTATCATATTGTCACTGACATTCCTAAATTTGGTATTTTGTTGTGGTAAATTGTTTCCTTACAGTTTCTAAATATAAATGATATGTTATTATTTACTGGCGTTGTGGTAAGAGTTTCTGTTCCTTTCCCTTTTGGGAATATCTGGATTAGACATTGACAAGAGTAAAATAATATGTAACCCTGGAATATGGTTCCAAGAGATTAAATGTATACTACATATGAACACATATATATTTTTGTTTACATGCCATATACAGTGTGGTTTGTTATATATTCGTATATTTCGAGAGAATATATTATTCTAAACAATAATTTTGTAGACTAAAGGGTTCCTTAATATTTAAGCTGAAGCTTTATGCAAATAAACTTAAGGGGTTATCTCACCATGTAAATTCAGATAGGTTTTTCTGTTTATATTTATTAATGATACTCTTAACTCTTAAGCTATTACACTTGTTTACAAGAAAAGTTTTGATTTTCTTGTGACGATTCCTGGGTCTGATGATTCTACTATCGGAATTCTACTATGGGCTTCTCAAGGCCACGGCTACTTTATTACTACTTTATTACTATGGCTACTACTTTTTAACATGTATTCTACTATAGGCTTTTTAAGGCCACGGCTACTTTATTCGCCTTTATACGTATAGTTCTTGCAAGAGCTTCTTCCATCATTATCGACATTTTCTTGCTTCATATTTTCTGCTTACTTCGTTCCCTACTTATTTTTCTCTTTTCCAATTTTTTTATTTTGCGTCTCCATCCTTACTTAAATTAGATTTAACCTTTCTTTTCCTGTAACCGTCTGTATTGTATTTCCATTGCATCAAACTGCGCCTCAATTACCGTCTTTCCACTATTCTCTTTCCCTACTTCTTTTTGTTTCGTTGTCTTTCTTCCTCTGATACCTATTCGTCATCATCGTCTTCATCATCTTTCTTTTCCTCCTCATCACCTAGAATTTCTTCATCTTCCTCGTTTTACGCTTCATCCTCTTCTTCTTTTTCATCACTTGGCTACTTGCTTGACCCTTAATATTGACTATTACGTTTCCTTATTCCTTTCTTGGACACTGCCGTTGCCACTTCCGGTGTATACTATATTTGAAATGGTATATACTATTTAGGTATATGACCCACCACAATTTAGAGTACCCTTGTAATGTGATAGTAACTAAATGGTTTTCTACATTATATTAGTTTCATTTTCAGCTTGATTAGTTTGTATCTCTCAGACATATTTGTCTTAGTTACAGAAACGCAAAATAATGAACAATTAGTAAAATAGTAAAACTAATTAAATTTAATTACGACATTTCTCACAAATACAGGAGCGATGATATCGTGTATGATATTGGTGTCGTATGTTTAAATTAATTTTAAGGTTTAGCTGTTTTGATTGCGTTGATGAACAAAATGATGCATCTACATTTTTATAATGACTCTTATATTAGAATTCAGAAATAATTCAACTGGAAGAACAACGTTTAAACTCTATTTATTTACTATTTAGACAAGGTTAAATAATTTATAAATACAAAAATTATTCCATTAAACATTATGAACAAATTTTAATTGAAACCTAAGGGTGAAGATCGAAATATTCAAAATATATAAACAAAGATCCCTATACTTGCGTATGTATTAACGTACTTAATTACTTATGTATATGTGTGTGTGTGTTGGTTTTAGTGTGTTGAACCTATAAACACAATGTCATGTATGTGTTTTCAAACAAACTTCTAATTTATGTATTACATAATTAATCACCATGTAAACTGCAGGTAATTGAATTTATTAATACATACGTAGGTATATGTATATAACAACTAATTGGCAATTAATTATTATTCAGTTATTTATGATTAAACAATTGTTAGCTTATTTCGGGTACATTCTCTTGCTAGAAATTCTATCGATGAAAATTTAATCTGTTTACCTTTATTAATTTATGGTATTATAATATTCCATACAGCATGTATTGGATTAATATTCGTAGTTAAGCTATGATGCTTTGTAGTACAAATTTAATTGTTCTCGAAGAAAAAGTAAGGGATTACCTACATTACATAATACTCTAAAGCAGTGATTCTCATAGTTTTGGAGTCTGCAGGGCGCACACTGAGACATTACAAGTGTTATATGAGTGATAATATAAGTAATACGGGTATATATAATTAATTTTTTCTGTAAAATTAGTTCAATTGCGCTACGAATTATTTCTAGATAAACCTTATTCTCCTGAGCTAGTCCCTTATCACCTTTTTCCATTTTCAAACATGAAAAGATAAATCAAATGAGCAAGTTTGAGGAGATTGACACATTATACTTTTTGGAAAGGATATTGTAATGAGTAAAAAAGAAAATGTGTTAAAGACTAAATTTTTTATGACTTATTAAGTAACTTTGTATTTCTCCATTGCACATTATTTCAGTGAATTAAAAATGTCTTTTATTTATTTCATTTTTTTACGTGTTTACGTTACAGTTTATTTTACATAACGAAAGTTACCAATTGCGTAAAGTATATTACCTAAAATACAAACTTTTTTGACGTATGTTACTGTTTTAACTTTTAAAAAATTAAACAACTTTTTTGGCCATTAAATGCAATTCTTGTAGATGAAATATTGTTATGATTCACTTAAGTAAATAAACATGAATTTAAGGTAACATCTACGTTTTGTGGGTACTCTGCATATAGTATATTTCATTGAATCCCTTTTTCTCGTTTTTCCAAAGAGTCCAAGTATCGGAAATGGACTTGCTCTAATGCAAACCGTCCTTATTACAGCATATGCATTCATACGATATGTATTTAGCTAATGGTTTCTTCAACTACCATACCTTCAGCTTTGTCTACTTGAGTAAGATATGGTGAATCCAACAACAGGATCGAAATTGAACTTTAGAATATTTCTAAAAAAAATCATTATTTACTCCAGATGTACGGATAAACAATGTAGCCCACAATTTAGAATTTTTCAACTCTGAAATTTGTGACTAATTGAATTTGTAGATTTAAAAAACCGATTCGTAAAAATAAATAATTTCGTCAGCTGCACTTATTGAAAAAAATCGTTTATTTAATCCAATGTCTTATTACTACAAATATTTATTTTATTGCAAGAATAATTTGGTCACTAGTTCGTCTCTGCTCTTATATATATGAAACAACCTTTTATACAAACAAATTTAAAAGAGTAGAACATAAAAAAATAAGTGATACTTCAACATATTATGTACCGTACAATATATAAATAAATGGTAAACATATAAAGAAGTAATAACATTCGGAGAAATCTAAAATTCTTGAAATCTGAAGTACTCAAAGATTTATAACAGAGAATCGTATATAATATGTTAACTTAATGTAATATCAATAAATAACGAGTTTATACGAGTGTATGCCAATACATATCTAGTAATCCAATTTTTATCTATTACGGAAATAATAAGGTTGACGTTAATATCAGGAATTATTTATTTAAGCTATAAAGGCCTACTCATAAATCTTTAAATCTATACGAGGTCTGTATTCAAAGCTTAATGTACGTGGCCCTTTCACAATCAAAATTTGACAAATGTAGTCTAAACATATGTGCTGTCTTTTTCATTCCTCCATAAGTACTACTTTATCAATATTTATTTTATCTAATTTGTTCCTTTTCTTCTTTCTTTTTCAATTTCATTTTCTATTTCTATTTCCGCACCTCTTCTTCATGTTACTTTATTATTCATCTAGAATATCCCCTATGCACACTCATTAGGCCTGTCTCAGTATGGCACCGTATTTAAGCGAATTTCTGCCGGACGTATACGGGCTACTACGCTTTACCTATCCGAACCCTGTAAATGTAATGAGAACTCTCTGGACCTCTCAGACTGCACGCTACAAAGCCGTCCGAATACGGGCGGTACTACCTCGCACATTAGAACCGTATAAAGGCGAATTTTATCCAAGCGTTACCACTACTGCAACGATATCCTATCCAAACCTTTGAAATGCAAACAGCCGCCTCAGACTGGAGGGGATACCTAAGATCGCTTGTTGTTACGCTGCAATACGGATCTTTTCGGTTCTATCGGCGGCATCGCTTGTAACGAGTATGTTCTGCATGCAGTTTATGTTTGTATTTCAGTGAATCATGGACACCGATACCGATACCGATACGATAGAACTAAATTTAAATTCACGACAACGAGAACTCAGATATATAATAAATGCTAAAGTCCCTTTAATACCAGTAGTGTATCGATAAAAATTAAAGGTAAAGTTTGCTCTCATGATAAATTATATAAGTGCTAAAGAACTCCAATACACCCCCTAATAAACGACTACAGACATCTGTGACACACATAGGCGGTTTGCTTTGTAGCTCATCCAATCCGCCGATTTACCTCCGAATACGCCGTCGCTTAAATACGGTCCCATACTGAGACAGGCCTTATAGTACCTTACATAATCGCGTCATTGACTAGAAATTCCAGACTTCTTTCTCACTCATATTCTATCTTGAAACTTTTATTACGTGATACAGTCTAGACAAAGAAAATTAGGCGTGCTCTGCAGTACATTATTGGCGATATATTAATTCGATAACAATCGTTTATTGAGAATTACGTGATATGAAAACTTGTGCCATCGATCGGAGCAATTAAGAAATTGCAAAAAAATATATATTTTCTGTGTTTGCTTGTTATCAGGTTTAATTTCATATGTGCTTGCTAATCATAAAATAAAATTTCATTCTCACTCACTGTTTTAATTTTGCATTTAATGGGAACATGCGTAGTCATTCCTTGCACCATTCTTAATTAAGAATTTAATTTCTTTGTTTTTTGGAACCTTACAAGGTGCAATGTTTGTAAACTAAAAAAATCTATATTATATTATAATTTTCAAAATATGACAATCTATTAAAATCAGTAGGATGTGTTTTTAAAAGAAGCTCAATATCAGTTTGTCAAAACTAAAAAAGTAAACACAATTTCTGCTACTAATTATTATTAGAGACAGCAATTTTAATTATTCAACATTCAATTTTGTCCAACTGTCAAAATGTATGCACCAACTAAATTATCTAAACTCAAATTAAAACACGAATGTGACAAGGAGTTCCTATTCTGAAATCTAGATTAAAATATTAAATAAAAACGTAAATTACTTACATAGTAAGTGGGAATGAGGGTTTATTAAGGTATTATTAAGTTTATTAGTGAACATATATGAAGGCTCGAACTGTAAAAACTGTTAACATAGTAGAAGGTCTTCGGAACCGAGCTGACCGAGATTACATAATTTAAAGGTTTCTCTTGATTTTTGACATTAGCTATAATGCTGATATTTATTCATGAAATTTTTTATTCACAAGGTTAAGGTTAACCAAAACATTTCTTTTTTCAATAAATCTGTTTTGAATTTATATTCTAAATTGAATCCTTGTATCCTTGTTTTATCCTGCGGGTATAATTCTCAATTACGAACATCAAAGCAGTAGCCACAATCGAATAAGAGATTTGGGTCTATCAGAACATACGAATAGGAGACAGACAGCATCCGGTTCAAGGGATGAGATAGGGACGCGGAGAGGGACAAGGAGGTTGTCACTTGGGTTCCGTAAAATATGTCAAAATCAGAAAACCACACTGCATGCGTCTAAGTTTAATAAAGTGAAAATAACAGCCGTGAGATAAAAAATATGTACGTGCCCATAACAAAGGATCTGATCCCGTGATCCTCTGGAGTTTGGGTCGAATTGAAGAAGATTAGCAGAGCGTGAAGCTCTTTGAAAAAAACTATTTTATTACAGAAAATGCGTGCTTGAATTTCGACGAAATTTTAATCATTTGTTGGACGGGTAAAAGATTTATTTTTTTGATTCAGTGGACAACAAAATTTATTTGGTTTACGCGGTAATTGAATTATTATATGTATTGTTTTTATATTTTGTATTTGAAATACAGTTGTACACTATTTTGTTCATTTCAGTACAGTTACATATATTTCACAACACAACACCATCGCTGCCAAATAAGCCTACGATTTTATTTTTTAAATTTCTTTTAAATGGCTTCCTACATCCTTTTTTCATCACATGGTCTGCATTGCCACTTACTCTATTATAAATGTCATGACCATTGTCTGATTCCTCCCCTTAACTTAATTTCCAGTGATTTCATTTCATTCCTGCAGTCCAACTAAATTCTTTACACTTTATAGGCTGTCACATGCACAAAAGTGTACGATTATGTATGTACATAAATACGGGAGAGAGAAGGAAGACAAAAAGAGAAGTAAGAGTAATGGCGGGTTTGTCGAGAGGAGTCAAGGAAGGCAAGAGTTAGGCGCAAGAAGGAAGGGAAGGAGGAAACGGAGATAATCAAGGATGGTGGAAGAAGAAAGAAAAGAGATAAGAAGAGGAAACTTGGACAGAGAGTCAATAGGAATGATTACAAGAGAAGAAAGTAGACAGGTGGTAAAAGTAAATAGGAAGAAGATAACAAGGAAGACGAATACTGAAAAGGAAGAAGATAATTAAAAAAAAAAAAAAAATGTTAAAAATTGTAGATGAAATGTAAAATGAATATAAGGAGCCTATTAGGCCGTAAAGTTGATAACAACCTAACCTAAAAATATAACTTTGTCCAGTGATCTAACTCGAAAACACAGCAGTGTATGCTCAAGCATCAATGCTCGCTTATATATGTATATACATATCCATTTCAGATATAAGGAGAATACTATATTCCATTCCTAGAATACCTTTAATAATATATTAGAAATGACAGTTTTCTTTATCTCTGTGAAGTACAAAATTCAGTATACAAAAATAATTTCCGGTTTGTTACGGAAACGATGTAAATATAGAAAAGTATGTCCTAATCAGAATAAATATAATTCCAAATGGTGTATTGTAACAGTGAGCTGAAACGGTCCACATGGATTCAAGAATCAACTGAAACTTTTTAAGTGTTGTTCAAATTTATCAGATATTGTATATTCTTTTTAAAGTTTATCATGTGTAAAAAAAAGTGTAAAATATTTTCTGTAAAAGATATTGACTAAATCTTGAGGGGTGAAATCTTTCAAGATGGAAATTTACGAATAATTTTATCAGAAGGTTATAGAAGAACTGTTCTTGATATTATAATTATTTTGAATTTTCTCGAATATAGGTATATTGCCTGAGAATAAGAATTATACATTTTAAAATTCGTAATTAACAAGTTTAAATATACAAAGTAAAAATGTTATCTTTTATTTAAATTATGTTATAAATATTCATTTCTGGTTTATTCCAATGCTGACAATTATCGAATGTCGTTTGATAGACTTAAGGATTTAGATGTTAACTAACGCGTTTAGATACAAAAAGTAATTGTAAATTGACGGTATTGAAAACAAACGAAATCATAATGCAATGTTTGGTGCCATAGGCATCTTAAACGAAAATAAAAACGCAGGGCAGACTAGAATAACGAATAACCGCTATGGTAATTTCAATAACTGCAACAGAGATGCATTTTATTTAATATAGTTTATACATTTACCAGCTTTTAAACTAATAGTTCTTTTAAATATTATTCTTTGTGAAATCTTCTGACGTGGCACTAAATTGCGAGCACACTTACTTTGCACACTTAATTAATGGTAGGAGTAAAATACTTTTATATATTCATCACTGCAACTGTTTTCAAAAGTTCTTCTCTAAACATGGAGTGAAACATCTGGTTAAAGCAGTTTGATGGACGGCGGAGGACGGACGGGTCTGGGCCGGTGGAACGAACACATTGCAAACTGTGAATGATTTTAATATTGCATAAAGTTTAAAATAAAAAAGAGCAAATCATTGTTATGAAGTTTCACTTCATATTAATTCGTTTGGAAATAGTTTTGAGTTATTGTTTGTAAATTAAAACTAATTTGACTGACAACGAATGCAGAGTTTAACAGATTATTTTTAACTTCGTATATAATTCTAGTATCATGATTTTTAATTTATTTTTATTTTCTTTTAAGCTGTAAATTGACTGATTAATTGTCGCGTGAGCTTGAAATTTAATTTTGCTGTCATTAATACAAATATCTGAGTTTTTGTATCATATCAAATTATTTATCCACATACTTATAATAAATACATAAAACATATTTGTATTTTGTTTACCGTTTTAAATTAAAACAAATATTTTCCCGGAAAATTCAGGGTTCACGTGGTTAAAAAATGATAATTGATAGCAAACAAGAATAATTTATTCATCACATTGTTTAACAAGAATAACATTCATGGATAATGTTTAAATAAATTCGGGGAACCTGCCCATGCCCATGCCAGTCAGGATTATTATTTACGTGGTTTTTCGATTAGTCATCTAATTATTGTGCGAGTCATCAATCTTTTTTTCTCTTCTGTTTTCCGGTTTCATAAAAGTGTAAAATAAACAACTTTTATACCGAGTGAAGTAATTTATTGATCGCTTAATATAAAATACAGTTTGTAACATTAAAAAAAATAAACATTTTTCTTTTTAGCGTCGAGCTAAGGGTTTAAGTAAATAATATTTAACCCCTATTACAAAAATACAAAAAAATAAAATAAACAGAGAAGAAAAAAAAATTCGGAACAAATAATAAAATGCTGAGTTAGAGCTTAAATGGATTAACATTGTGAATGAAAAAATTTATATTTTAAAATTTAATTTATTATTAAGACGGATATAACACTGAGTTTTTGAAAGAAATACGGGAAACGCGGTAAGGGGCGGGTGAAATATCTTAATTAACTTTTAAAAATATTCGAGTTATAATTGTTCATGAAGAAATACTATGTTGTCTAAAACAAATACTCAACTATATCAAATTTATATATTTTACCGGTTCAAAAGTTACTTGATTTTTCCAACATTTCTATGTTTGTGCAGAAGTGTCTCTTAAAACAACTGTTCGCTTAAAAAAGAGAAACAACTCTAGAAATGTCACTGTGATTGCCCTTAACATATGACTGATTCCAATTGGGTGCCAATGTCACTTGCCTAGTTAGGCTATCCCAATCAGGACCAGACTGGGATAACACAACGTAAAAATTAATAAAGTAATATAACTCAGTGTAACAATTAATGAAGTAATATATAAACATAAAACATATCTATCTACTATGAATTGTCATAATTTTCATTAAAATATAACCCCGCACAAAATGAAGTCATTACACATTACTAATGATTATAAATTTATAAAAAAGTACTAAAATATTCGCTTTCATTAGGTGAACATAAAACAAAAATTGTATGGTTACCCTGGAGGACAATATATACACTTTTTTAGTTAAATTTTATGATGTTAAAAATGTAATTAAAACATACATGGTAGAATTTATAATTACTGCCTCCTCTGATCCTCACCTCCCGCCCTCATGTCATATATAAATTTGTAATTATTCGTGCGTTTGTTTTATATTTGTTATCACATTTTATTTCATTTAATATTTCTACCTACAAAGCGCACGCATGCTCAAACCCACACACACAAACCTGTGAGTACGAATAAATAATTCCATAAAAATAGCATCGCAAAGAAGCGTACACAGATCTTGTGACTAATTAGCAAAATTAATAGATATTTAATTAATCGGATAATGTGTATTTTGTTTAAGTTAGTTAATTAATTTCATCTCCGTACCAAATAGTACGAGTTAGCATGATTATACGTTCAACATATCGTGCGTTTCTTAGCTTGGTGTGGGTGTGAGTGTGGGTGTCAGCCTAGGCTCATTAGGAAGCTAATAGATGAACCCCAACACACCAAACGTCGTACCTCCCCCCTCCTCATCTTGTATTTGCAATTCCATGACATTCCACACCCACCCCGTTCAGTTCCCACTCGTGGCGTATTTATGTCATACCTCAATGTCTCTGGGCGACGCAACTCTACTAACTCAATGCTTAGCGTTAACTCTACGTTTGTCGATGGGTGGGAGGGGAAGGGCGGGGTGGGTAACTACATTTTAGGAGTGGGGGTATGCGTGTCGGTTAACATATTATCCACAATACGCAAGTTGAGTGCTTTCATAAAAAGCAGAGCGGCGAAAATATGGTTTTGAATTCTTCACAAATAGAAATAAGTATTTTCATTTGATGCTTTTGAGAGAGAGGTGGGTGGGTGGATTTAAAATGAGAATTACCACTCTTCGTTTAATAAAAATGTTTTTTTTTAAATAATAACAAAGAAGTTTGCTAGGAAATGCAGGGAAAGGATTTATTTGGAGCTGCTAAACAAAGAAAACGTAAGTAACGTTTTCAAAAGGAAATTATAGAAACACTAAACTTATTTTAACAAGCCTTCCAAAAATTATTTGAAATATCATTTTTGTGTAATATGCAGCAAATACTAAGTCCGACCCAGGTAGAAAAGTGTCTTGCAAGCTTAACTTGTAGTCCAAGATGCAGTGCAAGCTAATTCCAAGGAACATTTTCTATTCATTCTCATTCAGCAAGATTATTTCATTCTTCTACTTCAGATGGAAATTATTATTAATTCTTTTGTTATTTTTTAATCATTTGTTTAATAGATAAATAAATGTTGGATGTTTTTATGTTGGTGAGGCGTTTTATAAACCCTTCATATAATGGGCTTGTGCCCTATGTCTTAATTTCTATAAAAGTGTATTATATATTGATAAAGTGGGTTACTAGAACCTCAAACGTTGATTAGGCTACGTGCCTACGAAGCCCAAAAATCTATATTAAAAAAAAAAAAACCTCAAACGTTCAATTATTTTTTAATAACACTTTATATGTTAGGAGATATTAACAATTAAAAAAGTTATTTTGTATCTGTAATTATTAAAGGGATTCAACGTGTACAAAATTCCAAATGCATGTGACATCACAACCGCTATAAATTCTTAAGAGATATATTCTTGACAGAACTCTGACAAATTTACAGGTTACCAACCTTACAGCTCATAAATCTGCTATTTATATATCAAAATATCAAATATTATTTACAGCTATTTCAAGGAACAATAAAATTCCAATATTATGTCTGCCTTAGCAGAGTTAAATAAAATAAAAACTTGTTTTTCTTTGACTTGACTTGATTATTTCGACTACCAACAGATACAAAACAGTACCACAGCACTGAACTAATCAACAAATAACTGACATATAAATGCATTGCTATATCTCCGTCAACATTTAGATATTTAATAAAATAGACACGCCGATACACATTTATTAACATCAATTTCAATCAACAATTGAAAAATCGACCACTAAAAAATGAGGACACAAGCCCATTACATATTGCGAACATATTCTGTAACACATTAGTATAATGTAAGTTCGTATAATGACATATAGATGGCTCCACTATTGACAAATCCATATCATTTTTATATAGTACCAAATTTGAAACGATATGTGTTAAAATTTCATGACATTCAGACTATTACTTTACGAGTTACAGTAGTTTCAGTGACGCTACTTTTGTACTTTTCAAAACAATGGAAAAATCTGAATTCCGTGTGTTGATAAAGTATTGCTTTTTAATGGGGAAAAATACCGAGTTCGTATAACACTTGTCAAGGTTATTGCTTGCTTGATATACTCAATAATAATCAATTAAATAAAACAACTACGAAGACACAGTTGTAGGTTCTCTATTCTTAGAAAATCATTCCTGTGTTCCATTTGTAATCAGGTATACCGTATATTGACATGTAAACATTGATGTAATATGTGTTATATACGCATATATAAAATAAATCTCACATTCTCTTGAAATGTTATTTTCTTTCCGTTCTCAAATGTGTTATATGTTACATAATTCCATATGGGAATGTCATTTTCTGTGGATGCCTTTATGTATTGTAGTTTCGTCAGTACAATTCAAATACGACGTGTGTCTTGGTGCCATTGTCTTTTTGAAATATTGCATAACGAGAATCTGAAGAACGACGCAAACATAGGGCCATAGCGTCGCCGTCACCGTCACCGTCGTGCTAGCTAGTTTGTGGAGATGTTGGCATACTTACACAGTTAAATAAATTCAAATATTTACTCTTCTTATGTTGATGAAGACACAGTAAAAGAAAATGGATGTAACTGTTTCACCAATCCTTTGATATTTCAGTATTGTTAGCATGCTTAACGTTTGTTTTTAGTAAAGTTCTAACTAATGTCGGTTTCACACCAGAGAGACAGTTTTGTTGTCAAAAAACAAAACAAAAACATGTTTTGTTTTATTTTAAAACAGTTCTGTTTTTCGAAAACAGACTGAACTGACTGATATTCTTAGTGTTTTTCTGAGTGTCCCATAAAAATTATAATCATGATAAACAACAACTGAGAAGCGCAATTGTTCACAAAAAACAAAACTGCGTTCTCGAACGAAGCAGACTGAAAAACAATAACAAATGTGTTTTCCTTAGATCTTACCGACTACAGATGAGAATGTGTTTTGTTTACTAAAACAGTTTTTAAAGACAAAAATGTTTTAAGAACTCTTTGGCGTAAACATTGGTGTTTTTGTTCAGAAAAACAAGTTTTTGTTCGTGTTTTATTGAACTGTCTCTCTAGTATGAAACCGGCATTATGGTGTAGTGGCCGAGAGCGTAATGCTTGATGTCCGACTTCAGTGAATTTGTATTTTATTCAAGGATCAGTGTTACATTTTCTTTTTAAATAAGGAGATAATGCAATCTGTCTATGAAGACATTCAGCAATAGTTATGTAATGTAGAATAGGCTTGTAAAGTCTATGAAATATTTTCTTAGGAATGATTCATTAGGACTGAAGCTAGTTGGTTTGAACAGTTTTTAATCTATTTCCTATAAGTTTCAATTCGGGACGTTATCTCTTCCTCAATGGTTGTAATGGTGATTCCCAAATGACGATGAAGAAGGTCATTCATGATATAACAAGGTGCGATTTTTTACTAGAATCTTCGAAAGATTTCTGTATTTGAATTGGCTGATGTACCCTATAATTGAATTCTGCAAAAGCCTAGATCGGTTTCAGGATGCATTTGTAAAAGAGTAGCTTATTGTTTAGAGAAAGTCTTGATTTACGGTTGATTAGCCAGTATAATTTTCTTAGTTTCAGTTGCAATGTTTATCGCATAATATATAAATACATAGCTATAAAGTTACTAGACATCGGTGCATTTCCCTTAATACATTAACTAAAAATTAAGTTATATATCGTCAACTTGATCATTTACGTCATTTGCAAAGAGTGAGATAAATCGTACAGAGTTTTCATGTACTGGAGCACATCTCTCAGACTGCAGGATCAGATTTAATAGATATTTCTAGTAACTGACATAGAAATAAAACAAGTCTATAGAAAATATCACTGGTAGGAGCCACCGAGATTGAAAATGCTTAAGTCATGTAATCATACATATATCTTGAAACCTATGGACATTTTCTCCAGTGTAGACTTAAAACCTGAGAGATATGCTCGAATACACAAGGATTGTTTGTTTTTACATAATTTAATTAATAAATACTAACAGTGTACACTATACAGTGTACATACATACGTAGCTAGATACATAACAGTTAATACATGGTATTACACAGTTCATACTTAGCTTTACATCTGATATTAATACAATAGACATGAGTTTATATAAAATATGTTCAAGTACTCTATTACAGTAACATATTGTTAACACTATCTGTTTGCTGGATTTGAGTGTGACTTGACTAAATTGCTTGCTTTAGAGAACAAGGGTTGTTGGGGGTGAGCACATAGGGTTGTTGTTTACCAGCAGGAAAGTGCATAAAGGGAAATTCTAAACAAATGCTTTGACAAGTCACGTGCTTTTGTATGTTTTCACTCCTTGAATGATTTCCATGTTTATACTTGTATATTTTACACGCTTATGTATTATTAAAGTTAAGCTTCTTTAGCGAAGGTACGGAAATTAGGTTGTATGCTATGTTTTTATTTTTCTTTTGAGAAAGAGATTAGTGTTGAGAGCACTTACGCTTCATTGAAGTGAAATACAAAATACAATCTTTAATATAGTTTCACTTAAAAAAAAGTTTACTAAAATAGTTGTTCATTTTAGTTTGTAAAATTTATTCGAATTTGATTAGTAATGGTTTTAATTAATTTTACTGGATTCAATATGTCAACATTAATATTGGATTCAAATGGTAATGTAAAATCTAATATTAATTTAGTGATTTCAATTAATCCATATCATGAGTAAATAAATGAAAACGTAAATTGATATTTGGAAAATTTATTAGATTGTTCAATTAAATGTTAATAACACTCTGCGTAATTTTCGATTTAAAATTTATTTGTTATTATGTATTTGTACATCTACAATAGGCGGCAAATTCAAGTTTCAAGTGTGATATGGACCTGATATGGACCTGATATGGATACCTGGCCATTGTTTAATATCGGGGAACGAGACTGCGGATGAAGCCACCAATTTGGCTGCTAAAAAGGAAATCCAGTCTCTGATATATTACACGTACACTTAATAGATTGGTACGAAAAGGGTATGAGGCAAATTTAAAATGGTTGGACGCAAATAAGCAGCAACAAATTGAGATTGATTAAGGAAAATACAAAAAAGTGGGAAACTTCTTATCAGAGCAACAGACAATTTGAAAAAAACCATCTTCAGACTACGAACAGGACATACGAGGTTGACGCATCAACACTTAATGAGTAAAACAACAGGTCCGCAGTGCAGCAACTGTCAGACGCAAATAACAGTCCATCATATACTAATAACCTGCCCACAATATCAAACGCAACGAACAAAACACAACATCAGTGGTCAACTAAAGGACATGCTTTCAGACAATCCAGAAGAAATTCAAAAAGTCCTCGCATTCTTAACTTATATAAACTTAATAAATCAAACTAAAATAACTAATGTTGAAATCGCCGCAAATTCTAAAATAAAAAAAGGTGTGACACATCGACATACTCATAGAGCTCCATGAGCATTTTGTTTCTATTCAATAAATAAAAAAAAATGGAATATATATTAAATTAAGAAATTATTTAATATAATAAATATACAATATAAGCGCAATAATTAAAAAGGGCAGCAATTTAAGATTTTGACCTGCCTCGAATATATTTAAGATTCGGAGCTGTAATTATGTCATTACAAAATGTATAAAAGTAATTTACAAAACATAATTCCGATAAATCTTTACTACGAACATATAGGAAACAATTTTATTCCTCCAAAATATTTTTACCTCAAGATATAAAAAATCTAGAATTCAATCATTGAGAAAATAATTATCTTTCTATTTTATTATAATAAAGAAGTATAAAATATAATAATACAATAATGAAACAAAGAAAAAAAACATTTTCTTTCTTTGTGTTTAAATACGTATAACATTTGAGAAGATCAGAATATTTAACAGTATTAAAATATTTAAATTGTTTCCTAGGGTTACTTAATATGACTAAAGAATGGAAACTAAAAGTAAAATCAAGATGGTCTAAGTATAAAAGAGTGGGGAAGTGAATGGGAACTATGAAGGCGTGAACTGATGAATCAGGAATTCATGCTGAGCGTATTTCTGTATTTTTCGCATTAGGACCCCTTGCAATACTTACTATATTAACTTAAACTTATTCCCTACAGGCTTAAGTACTGATAGAACAAACAAAAGGAAAATGTCTTCGAATGCCATGGCTCTCGTACAACTGATTTCCTTCAAAGAAAACACAAAGCCCCAATATAACAGGTTGCCCTCGGCGATTGTAATGCGGCGTTTGAAGAAGTCCTTATTAGGATGTAGTTATTAAGGTTCAAGCAGAACAGGAAATCTAATATTAACCGGAATTGACAATTTAAATTTTATAATATGGAAATTTTATACACGTCAACCACTGTGGAATTATAACGACCGTTACTTATCACCTTGTCAAGATCATTATACAAGAGTAGTTTGATAATTCAGTGACTTTTTGAATTTCCCGCGCTGCTCCCATCAACTGCCATCTATTTATATGCTACTGTCAAATTTTGGACTAGATATTCGACTGATGGATGCCGTGGCTGCGATTGAGTGTGTTTAGCTACAAACTGCTATTCCATCCAATATATTCTCCAGATTTAGTCCACGACGACTATTTCATGTTTCCAAACCTGAAGAAATGGCTGGGCGGTAAGGGATTTGGGTCTAAGAAAGATTTTGAGGGTCTTGAGAAAACCTATTATTTGGAACGAATAAGAAAATTGGAAAAACGCTGGGCTAAATATTTTGAACTTAAGATAAACTACGTTGATAAATAAGGCGCTTTTTCAAAAAGAGTCACTGAATTATCTAACTGTTGTTGATGTATTTAACATGACAAAATGATGAGCACGAAGTCGGAATGAGCCGAATTTGCGTAATTATTTAGTACTCTTTATTGATTTAGTCGCCTCTCTGCGTTTAAAAATCGCGCTTTTTATTATTTTATAAAAGAATTTGCTACATATGAAAAAGATCTATCAACCTGATTTCTGACGAGTTGCGGTAAACTGGGCACATTCCTACCAACTTTAAAATGGTAATAGACCTCGAAATTTTTTTGAATAAATTGTTTCTAATCACAATTAAGTTATTTCTATAATCTCGTCAGTTGATCAATGACTGATTCCTGAGCAGCTTTTATAAACAAACTGGATGACAAATTTTGCATAGTAATTAGGTACAATGCTGCCAACTTACGAAAAAAGGATTTCTATAAAATAATTAACGCGCAGGTCTTTTTAAATTACAAATTCCCGTTACTTTTCGAACACACCTCGTATTTACGAAAGATTAAATTATGATTAAATTAAATTGTAGTTGTAATTAGAAAATTAATTGAGCCTTTATGGGTGATCAATTTAATGCTGCTCTATCCATTGAAGACACAAATAACCCATGTGTTAAATGATTTTTTCATCATCATTGAAAGATAAAGACAAAAAATGTCAATAGACTTCAGCAAAATTTGTATGAATCATCAGTACCGTCACAACAATATCAAGTTTTATCTTAAATTTCCACAGCTGGTCGAGGCGAATGATCTACGTACAATGTGTTGGAATTATTAAACTAAATATAATTGCGAATCTACGCTGAATAGTTCTGCATACTGATATATCTTTCCGCTTTACTAGTGTCTACTGTCTTGCAGATGCGTTAAGGGGTTACATGGGTTTCGTGTCTTCAAAATTTTTTTTTTTTTTTTTTTTGCTTATTAATTTCTACAACATCTCAAGAATATTATACTAAATTTTCAAGTCGATCTGAATAATAGTTTCGAAGATACAGCCTTTGGAAGGTGTGCGCTCCAAGTCAGTTTCATTGTTACTCAAAAGTTTAAACGCGTTTTTCTGGGAACCGTGTTTTCAAAGTCGGTTGTCAAATTTTCTCGAAAACTACTCAACCGATCTTGATGAAATTTTACACAGGTGTTTGAGATACAATTTACTCGTGCTTGACGGAAGGATTTTTTTTTTTTTCAATTGCAACTATTTTAAAAGAAACAAAATGTCAAGCAAATTTACCTAAATTTTCATTTTTTTGTAAAAATGTCTGCCAAAATTCCAATTTTTTTTTTTTTTTTTTTTCCTTCCGTCAAGCACGAGTTTATGGTCTTACCTAAAACACTTATTTTTGTTTTTTCATTTTAGATAATCCTGTCACGAGTTATGCTGACAACGCGGACGCACCTTTTTTTCGAGGCGTCACCGGAAATGACGTCACAATAGAAGAGTTTTAATTTTTTTTTTTTGAAAATTTCAGAAATTATTCTTTAAATATGTATCTATAAGACAGAAAAAAGTTTGAATTAAATAATTAATTTTTTACATAGAAAAAAAAATATTGAAAATAGGCCTTATTTTACCCGACGAAACCCATGTAACCCCTTAATAAACTTGTCTCACTCACTATCGACTGTACATACGTACTCTTATTTCCATATTTACGCCATGTTTATTTTATGTGTGGTTTTATGAATGCTAGCTATTTCTTTTGCTACACAAGACATTTTCATTACACTCCTACTGCTATCATTGTCTCCATTTGGCAATCCTACTGTGTGGAATTGGCATCGTACCAGGCGTAGTCTATCTCACCAGTACCACCCTTAACTGAAGGTAGTTTGTAGCTCTATCTTTAATACTGTCCATTCTTAGTGTCAGTGTTATCGTATAGTACACGAAATAAGGAAGGGTGCGACTCAGCTGATTCGCCACTCCGTGAAATATAAATTAATTTCCTGGCGACCCTTTATTCCATCCACTTCGTTGCATCCAGGACGTCATGTTGGAACCAGTATTCGCACACACACCCATACCGCAAAGACACCACAAGAAAACCACAAATCTATGTGTATAACATCGTAGGGCTTCTTTAGGTGAGGCACGGTCGGTATCAAGATTCCTAAGAATTCCGGACCCTCTGGGGTTATTACTCACTTGTTCAACATATCTAAATTATTATTAAGTCTTTGTAAATTTTGTATATGTTAGTTACAACTGACCTGTTATACAGTCATGGATATTTTGGATTGGAAAATTGACTTGCAATGTAAGTTGTTAGCCTGCTACAAGGTAATTCCAAGGTGTATTTTCTATTTTTCATATAGAAACTATATTGGAGTGCAAGATTTAGCATTCCATAAGCTCATTCCAAATTTAATTAATGTTTATTTCAATCAAAAATTTAGAAAACGACCCCTAAAAAATTAGTTCACAAGCCCAATATAAGACAGTGTGTAAAATTCAACTACAAGCTAATTCAAGCGTTACATTTTAATGTCGGTATTATTGTAGGACTTGATGTATGAACAAATCACACCTGTAATCCATTACATATTTATTTTAACGTATAAACGTGTTAATTATACAATCTATAAAAATTTCCATTGAAAAAGTTCCTGGAAAATTGTCCAGGTTTTATACTAAAGTAGAATATTCCCTTGATATGTAATATTTTAATTATTTTTTAGGCCATACGGGTTTCTCTTTGTAATGTAAACAATAAGTTCAGCGGTTCGTGATTTGTATATTCACTAAAAATGTAAAACACACACGATACATTTAATTTAATTAAGATATTCATATTTTAGGGTTCCTTTGATATTGTCATCAAACACTCATAATAATTTGCCAGTACGGAGACTGAATTTTTAAAAAGAGAAAGCTTTACTTCAATCTACATACTTACACAAGAACTTATCTCTGCTAGTAATATTAGCAGGGGCGGCAGATCTTTGCAAGGCTGCGGAAAATTCTACGTACAAATACTTTTTTAAAAAAATTTCTAAGAAATTTTTTTTTGGAGCGGCCAAAATATATTTTTTGCGCTCCTAATGACCCTTGAACAAAAAGTAATCATTCGATTATATAGAGGGCATATTACCCAGGCTATTACCTGCATTTTAAATTTCAACATTCTATCTTTTATAATTCATGAGATAATATACATTGTAAGGTGCGAGAGTTACCTCGTTTTCTACTCGTTTTTATTCACTGATAATTTCTAATATTTATTATATTACTGTTGCTTATATTTGAATATTTTTTTGGAATTTAAAAGAGTAGTTACAACACTTATACAATTATGTTTTTACCCCACTAACTCATTACCCAAAAACTATAGTTTTCGGGGAGGAAGTAATAAAGTATATCGACGATAAGCATATAGCCTTCCAAGTTTCAGAGATGCCCCATTGTGTTGCAAGGAAGCAAGGAGCCTTTTCCGCTCCACAGCAGGTTGCTTAGAAAATCATAACGGCCGAAAAGATGTATATGAAAAGAACAATATTAGACACATGGACTTGTTTAATATAGAAGATGAGATATACTCAAGTTAAGAGTATCTGAATTCTCTATTGTTTTCCCGCTAAACACAGTTACATATATTTAAGATTTCTTAAACATAAAAAAGTTAACTTGTTATATAACGTATTTCCCTGTTCTAAATCTTTCATCTACATCTTCTTAATGTTAGTTTTAATAAAACATAAGTCAGTAACATTCTTTATCTATAAACGTAGTTTAAACTTTTATGAATAATTTGTAAAATATGATAATTCCTAAAGCGCCTGCAGCATTTGTTCGTACTGCAGTTCCGTGTATTTTATAATATTGTTTAGTTTATTTTGTATAAATTCATTTAAAATGTACACTTGCATTTATTGCAGAGTATAGTCCAGATCTAATGTTGTAAACAAAATGTATACAAAATTATTATCTTTTGTTGGTGCGCTTGAACGTACGAGTATAATGCAGCTATGTTTACTTGATTCTGGTTACTACCTAATGTAACTAAACAATATGAAGATGCACTTGTAACTCCATGTTATTTTTAGTTTCAATTTCATTTATTTAACCGCGTGAGAGAGATTTTATCAAAGTACCTACTACGTAAGAATTATGCGGAATCTACAAGCAGTACTTATATTTTGCGAGGTTAGATCAAAAGTACAAAGTAGCCAACGGCAAAGATAAAATTTGATAAACATCACCCAAATATGTGCCATCTACATTTAATCCACAAATTCGCAAAAATATTACTATATATCTAAAATCAATTTGGATCAGAAGCGTATACAATTCGAATGCGATATTCTAGAACTCGAGTTAGTATAGGAATCGACATTTGGGCGATAAATGGTGACTTATAGAGAACAACAAAAAAAGAGTAACCGTTTCTAAAGCATTATGGATCAAAAACGGAGGCGAAAGTTTCAGAAGCAAAAATGCATTACCTCACCTTATAAACATTAAAAAATAAAAAAGTAGTACTCAAATTGTAATCATTCTATTTGACATTACTACGATATGAAAAAATGTTTGTTGGAGTAGACCTACTGACAATACGTTACTCACAGGGATGTGTATTTAAGGTTTATGTATCATAACAAAAGTTACTAGTTACGTAAACAATGTTACTTATAATGCTTTTTGAAAAATTAATGTATTTTTTTATCCATTAACCCAGATTTCACCTTCTCCCGACAAATATTTATTTAGTTTTCCTTCCTTCTTGTTTCAATTCAATTTCTTAGAGGCGTTCAAATTTGGGAATACACTACGATACCTAAAACACGTTGTTATATTGAAAGGTAGACCTAAAATCGACCATCTTCTTAATTTTGTTTAAAGATGAACTTAATTTAGTTTTTGCTCAAACTAATTAATTTATAACACCGCAAATTACAATATTTTACGACATTGTAACAAAAAAGTGACAAAAACCATAAACCTATTAACCTATTAAGCATTGCGATATTTCTCTCCATATCTGATCATGTTTCGTTTCAGTTTTGTAGTTGACTATACAACCGCATTGCAATATCTGATCACCAGGTATTTGATATTTTTACCAGGGTTCGCCAATGGACTACATATTCATACCTTTTATATATTTAATTTTACATAATACAATACATTGTACATGTACAAGCATCGGTACAGTATCGGCAAGTTGGATCAGTCAGCATCATGTTATGCATCTCTGTCACACTGCATCGGTCTATGGACAATGGACATGTTGAAACCTGCTGCGGGCTTGAAATCTGCAGTAACAGTAACCCAATAACAAAAGCCCAACCAACTACCAACTATGACGAGAACAGGAGCGCCAGTTTATTAACATTACGAATTATTTATGCAGGATAGAATCACAAGCACATACTCGTAGTAGCAGCATTACGTTAAATCAGTTATGTAGTCGGTGTAGGTGGTGAATCACATTTATGGACATTATCAAATCGTCAATAAATTGTGTACACGTATGAAATACAAAGTATTGTTTCATAATTATATAAGATTACCAGCAGAACTCTCAGGTTAAACGGTATGAGTGACCCTACGAGATCTAACTAAAGACACTTCTCAATTTAACCAGTAGAAAAGTCTTCTTAAGATTCAGTAATCCTTAAAATGGCCTATTGAAGGACTTTTATTATTATGTTAAGCCTAGATGAGATATTGCAAGGACAAAGGTAAGGAAGAGTATGGATGGTAAAAATAAGGAGATGGAGATAATAAGAGAGAAATAGGACAAACGAGAAATTATAATAAAATACAAAATTGGTTTGCAACTTATTTTTAGAATAATTTTATCAGTTGTATTAAGTTACAAAAAACTTACCTAAGTCAGTTAAAAAGTTGTTCAATTAATTCTTCTTCTTCTGCTTTAATATAATTTTCCAAAATATTGCTAGAAGACATATGTATCGTATTTTGTAAAAGAGTTCTTTTTAAAACGCCCAAACAATCTGAATCAATCTGAAACAAATAAATTTTGTTTTACAAAGAAATACTTTTTTTTGGTCGTTTTCGATCTTCGAAATCAGTCCCTTCTTTCATGTAATGGTTAACTATTTTATCAAATAGACACTTTGAAATTGTCCATTAAATAATAAATTTATCAATCAGATTCTAAAAACTACTATCATAACTTTTTTTTTTATATATAATATTTCTCAGGCTTCCTAGGCACATAGCCTTTTATCGCCCCGAAAATGTTCTGCTTTTTCTTATACTTTATATCCCGACAACAAGAATGATCTATTCATGGCTACTGCTGTTATAAGTTTTCCCGGTTGAAGTTATGAAGCCTACCGTTTAATTCAACCTCTGTTTAAATGTCTTCATATTGATCAAGCAAATAAGACGTGTCTACTAATTCTCTCTTTTTAGATGTATTTCATTGAAATTGTGTTGTGTTATTATGGTATAACTATATAACGTGAGCTATGACGTCACTTACGCTCTTGTATATTTTTAATCAAGACGATATTTATTTTGCACATTACCGTAATAGATATCTCGATAGTGTAACATGGAGCTAGACCCATTGTATACATAACCTGCAATATCCTGCTCAATATATCTTGTCTTCTTATGTTATGTTAGTCCCACGTTGAATAGGATTGAGGTATTTTTATCTGGGATTCACATCACGTACTTTACCTGTTCTATTCGGCTCAACTGTTCAACTGTTCAACTGTTCGGCGCGCTGTTCAGTGCTGTAGTGTTGTAGTGTTGTGTCTGTGATTGCGGATGTGATGGATGTCATTGATTGCAACGATATTATAAGAAACGTGGATAATACCAGCGCAGCGCAATGCAGAGGTGTATTAAATGATGGGACAATATTCGAATTGTCACTCAGAGTAGAAAAATGCTGCAATGTTTTGGGCAAAACATTGTACTTTGTAACTTAATAAATAAAGTTTTTGACTACTTATAATATAAATCATTTAATGCATCCAATCCGCCTCTGTGCGAGTGTCATGACATTTATGTATTAAACAGTTAGTTATCCTATATTTTATGTTCATATTCAGACGTGGAAAGACATTAAATAAGAAGTCCGACAAAGAGAAGGAGACTTTTCGTCTTCCATGTTAACATAATTAATATGGTTCTAATTCATTTTTCTTAGAAATACTCCAACAATTTTCAGAACAATTCGTTCACTAAGTAAATTTGATGAACACTGAAGAATTACTAAACTATTTTGAATAGAGAATTACCATTGCCAGGAAACACCGAATTACTCGTGCCTATCTATCTACACGAAACCCTGAAGTTCGTTTCATATTTGGAATGCGCCTGATCATCTGCTCTCGAAATCAAATATTCTCTTTGTAAATGTCATTTTAATAAAACCGTCACACAACTTTTGAAATAAAAAAAAGGAAACATAAAATATTATTTTCATATTATGATAATTTAAAATACATTTCGTATCGTTATATGAAATTAATCAATTTTTATAAAAGCAGCTAAATTTTTATTGAATTTATTATTTATTAAATTAGTGAATATATAATTAAAAAGTAATTATTTATATAAACTCTTTTTTACTAAATTTTATTTGGATTGATACTTAACAACAACTATTTACCTAATTAAAATTATGGACATATCACAGATAATGCATTTTATTATAATATAATTAATTTCATTTAATAATTTTTTTTAATTAAAATGTAAAATGTTAACGACAAATTATACATACATTTATTGATGAGGCTCATGTGTAATTAAAAAATATAATTCAATAACAGTACAAACCAATCAAATTTAATTTATATTTCAAATGAACGCAAATTACTGCAAATTAAAGTCCTCAAATATTTGTTATTACATATTACACTAATTAAATTTTTATGCGTTTAATAGGACGACATAGTGGTCGAGAGTATTGATACATGACGCTGACTGCAGTGTCTTTGAGTTCGATTCCCACACCAGAGTTATATTTTCTGGGTTTGATTGTTATTATTTTAAATTGATTATGTATATTTAATTTTATTAAATTAAATTTTTCTTTAAACGCATTTTTTAATATGTATATCATCTGCACAGGTTCAGAAAGTATGTTTAAAAAGTTTGAAATTTTTATCTAGAGTGGTTTATCTTTAATATTTTCACAAAACTACATTAGCCTTTAATAATCCGGTCTGGAACGTGTCGGATTAAAGAGAGGCTTGTTTAATGCGTCACTCATAGTTTAAATGGTAGGCTATCGTATGTGTATTGTCCTAAAATGTGAATTTATTTTTAAGTGTATACATGATATCATGAGTTAAGTAACCTTACTATAAAGTTAATTTGCAAATTACATATGTTAATATGTATTACACACATAAAATTGTTATATCACATAACAATTCTTTTTTCCTTGCCGTTAAATTTAAGATTACAATCTTTACAATAGCTTACCCATGATATGATTTTCAAAATGTTTACGATTACCATATCATTTAAATTAATAGGCACGTTTAATGATTAATAAAAATGAAACAACAATTCAAATTTCGTTTACAGACTATTAGCATACACTAATGATGTAATTAATAATTAAATACAATTTATGCAGACAAGGTTACGGTTAATTTAATTTAGATAATGTTCAAACATACTCCTGTACAGTTTACTATGTTTGGTAGGTAGCCGTAGCCGTAGCCCTGACTTTGCTGTTTTAAGTTAAATAGAGTGTCAGAAAGTTTATAACTTGTGTACTTACTTACATGATATATGTTGTTTATATTAACATTAAGGGCGCGGCAGCAGATTTTTAGGTTCTAATGATTTTTAGTGTAATAAAAACATTTTTCAGTTATATTTACATTTTATATATATATTATAAATACATATAGTATTATTTGTCAATGGAATATCAATTTATGATTTTGGCTAAGATGATCGCTAAGGGAGTGTTCGTAAAACAGCAAATATTAGTGGTTAAGGTGACCCAGTTATTTCTTTAAAATATTTATATTAATTAATTTATAAATTAATGATAATAACAATTCAATATACTCACTCCTTAATATGTGTTCCAAAGAATTACTCAAAATTAGCCTGCCAAATTTCTACTTCCTAGCACAATTTTACCATGCCATAGTCGGAAATTGCAACCATGTACCCGAATGATATTTTTATTACCATTTTTATGAACAACCCAATTTAAATTATTATCTAGTGTTCGTGAAACGGTAATTTTTACCTACTACGACACTGAACTATGCCAATCCAAATTTGATTCCAGGAGACGATAAAATTTACTTTTTTTTAATTAATTTAAATAAATAAACAACAATAAGATATATTTATCCCTTGATATGCGTATTAATTCCGACGCATTCGATAGAATTATTACCTAAAGCAAGCAACAAACGTTGGATGCATCGTGTTGCCGATGCTGGAACTAAATGCGTTCAATGTCATGTGTTCAACGTTCATGTAGGAAGAAGTTCGGGCTGTTGTCAATCTCTTGACCCGCGTCAAAAGCGATTTTTCTACGACACACGACACACTTGATCCACATGTTATGCACTGCTGCACGAATCGTCCAACAAAAGAAGGTATATCAAGTATATTTATACTTGAAAGTTTCTTTATTTACTTGAAAGTTTTTGTTAAACAGTTTCAGTGTCAATAATATGAACAAATTAATAAAATAAATAAATCATTCGGATCAAACATTCGTTTCACCGTGTAGCAGGAAACTTGCCATGTCAATCTTCCAATATTTGACTCATACGTTGGAGGCAAGCATTTGAATCAAACCTTCACCGCGTAGCCTCTGACCGTGTGCAATTGTTAATGGAAATTGTCTTAAGACAGTGAACGAGTCTTGAGCTATGTGAAGCGAGACTTATATCAAAGGAACTAATGCAATATAATTTCAATAATCTCTTGTGAGTTTTCACGAAAAGTATTGTAATTAAATGAAATTAAAAGTGTTTGATATATAAATCGCTGTGATTGACATGTCATGACCAAAAACAAAAAAAATATGTATATTATTTTTCGTTGAATTTTCATACGCGTCAAGGTCACGGCTATTTTTTCAATGTGTCAGACACCAGCAATACAGAATTCATAACAATTTGAATATGATTTACACCCATTGAAAAAAAAAGTTTATCCAATCAAATAGAATTTTGTTATATAGATTTATTATCAATAATTGAGAGTTAATTTGCAAAATTGAATGCCATTGTACCATGAAATTGACTGTACGTGTGTTAAAAAATATTTCCCACACCCCTTCGATATTTTTTACGCTTGTTCCTGTTTTGTTATTTTTCCCTTGTGTACCTTAAGGGGTGTTTAGTGTTTTAACACACAATGACATATCCGGATCCGCTTCTGGTGGTGTTAGGTACATTTGTGATTCGTTGCGAAACGCAGTTCAAAACCGAAATGTGCTAAATCAACAGGAAAGTAATTTTTTTTCAATCGGTTTTTCTCAATTTGTGCTATTTATTAAATGAAATATTTGTGGTTTTATTTTCAGCTACTCACAATGTGTTGTTGTTAGGGTGTTACACAGAATTGAGGATTGCTTTAGGAGTTAACCATTTTGATTTAAATAACATAGGGTGTTTAATAATACTACATAACACCTAAAAATAATATATGTGTTTGTGTATTTATTACGGTTGGTATAATTATTATAAGCTACTTTTTGTGAAGCTTGGTACATTTAATTTTTTTTATTTATTTGTCGTTGGCCAATGCCAATCGATATTTCCAATGCTGAGTGGCAATATTTGTGGTGTTGTGGTCTCATGTATGTAAACTACATCACTGTCTAAATAAGTATACGATTATGTATCTCCAAATCAATTTAACTTGATAACAACCAAACCCAGAAAATATGTAACTCTGATCAAGCGTCATTGCTTTCGCTCACTGCATCGTCTAATTATATAATACTTCTTTATTTTTGTGTAAAGAAAGGCTTTGAATAATTTTTAATTAGAAAAACTATACTACAGAGGTATTTATACGATTACAAGAAATACCAAATTGACTTTTGAATGAAACGGAAATATTTTTGACATGTGTATTAAATCAGATGAATAGAAATGTATTTAATGGCATCCTATGGCGAGTGTTACTGATTGCTCGGACTCCCTGAGCGACGGCCACTTCGCGGGTGAGCCTCCCTCCCCCCATCCCAGTAGAAGTCCCCTGTTCCTGTTTGATTCCCTGTTTGCATACCAGTAGTGTCTATTTAATCGTTAACAGACAGCGGTAGGACTGACAGCAGCGTGTGAACTGTCAGTTTAAATTAATTGTTTTTACTGATATGTTGTTATGACATATTCAAAATTATATCTAATTTACAAAGTTGTTGTACTCTCTAATCCGATAGTGCAATTATTAATGGAAATTGTCTTAAGACAGGTCATATCTTAAGAGAACGAGTCTTGAGCTATGTGAAGCGAGGCTTATATCTAAAGAACTTATACAATATAATTTCATTATTTTCTTGTGAGTTTTCACGAAAAGTATTGTAATTAAATTAAAATAAAGATGTTTAATATTTGAGGCGTCTAGAAGCAAAGGGATGTAAGTAACAAATTTTGAAAATTTGAGATAACCAGCGCAAACGATAGAAGCTGTACTAAACTATTTAGTGGCACAGAGATATAAGCGAAAACTTGGAGGGATTTTACTACATAGCGTGAATTCTAAAACCAACTGAACGAAAACGCCTGTACGATCTTAATTTTACACTCGTTTTCTGAAGAATTTTACTTTTGTCACTTACATCTCTTTGCATCTAGACGCCTCATATGTAAATGGCAGTGATTGACATGGCATGACCAATAAAAAAAAATGTGTATAATATTTATCGCTCAGTTATTTCTTCACGTTTACACCATGGTGACTACAAACTCAATTGCAATCAAGATACCCATGTGCAAAATAAAGCAAATAAATTATAATATGCAATAGAATTATGTAAAACTAAATAAACAAATTTTAATTTTCTCTAAAATACGCAAATGCAGATAAATCTGGGCACCAATAATAACATAAGTGTATGTACAACAAAAATTAAAATTGTTATATTTTATGTATGACGAGATATAACTGACAGCGGTAGGACTGACAGCAGCGTGTGAACTGTCAGTTTAAATTAATTGTTTTTACTGATATGTTGTTATGACATATTCAAAATTAGATCAAATTTACAAAGTTGTTGTACAATCAAATGCTGGAGACTTTATTTTTATATGAACTTCTGTATTATGTAAAATTGATGTTATTTTTGATAATTGTTTCTTTAATTGTTATTTTTCTGTTGAATATTGTTACAAATGATTTGAAACATTTTTTATATATTTATTTGTTTTCTCTTTAATTCTAAATGTATATTGCTTTCGTTTCGTTTCTTTCCTATTTTTTTGTATGCTTTGCGATTTTAATTCTTTTTCTTTTATACAGTTACGTATATTTAAGGCTTATCTAATATAAAAAAGTTACCTGTTACGTAAACGATTTTACCTAATATACAAAGTATTACCGATTGTCGGAATACAAATCTACGCTTTATGAGAACCTTTTCTGAAAATAATTATAAAATCTTAAGTAGTCATTTTTAAGGATTACAATATTTTACAGAAAAAATTACAAAATATGCCAAAGAAGGAGTAATGGAAATGCCAAAATGTTTCTTTTTTTTTAATTACTTGTAGTGCTGTATGGGAGGGTAAGGTTTCAACTTTTTTTTTTCAGTTTTGTTAAATTTATTTATGTACAACATATTAAGTTTATTGTGTGAAAATTAAATCGATTGGAGTAAAAAACTCTGGTCTGGTTTCGTCTTACTTTGAAACTATTAAACACGTTTTTCTCACACATAGCTTTTTCAGAGTCGGTAACGTCGCTAGCTCAAAATCTACAGGACCGATTCTTTGAAATTTTGCACACTCTTTCTTTACATAAATGGTGAGGTGACACTGTCGAGTGTTTTTTATTTTTAAATTTTAACGTATTTTAAAATAACAAAGTTTCTGATTTCTTTCACGAAAAATCGGTATTTTGATTTTTAAGTGCTGTATTAAAAATTGAAAAATCAAAAAACTCGACAGCGTTACCTGCAGAGCATATCTACTAATGAAATCATTTTGGATTTTCGATTTCAGAAAATTACCTTAACCTCACAACCCCCCAAAAAAAGAACTATTTCAATTGCTAAATCTTTTATAATATTGTAAATAATTAAAATTGCACATTTAAGGTCCTGACTTAAGTAGTAATGCCACTGCTGACAACCAAAATATAAAATTGATAACAAAATATAAAATTCACTTAAAACTATTCATTATATAAGATATATACATAACTGTCATTAGCGAGATTTACGAGTATATAATATACTAGACACTCTATATTTGATCTTATCACAAAGATCCAATTAAAACTAATCAACTAATTATAGTAATCCATTTTACTTAGTGTACAAGTGTAAGATGAATGATATTGGTCGGATCTTGTTAAACATTTTCACGTCAACATCCCTTAATTTAATGCCGTAGCGTTAATGTCAGATGGGAGGGAGCTGGAAGGGTGATAGAGATGGGAAGAGAAGTGAGAGGAGGATGTTCTGACATCGAAAGGTGCCTGCAGGTTGAATTCACTCAGGCGTTAATTGGACTACCATTAGCAGTACTTTAACTCCTAGCAGAATACATTTACCTAATTTATTTATGATTGATTACTGAATATGTAAGACTTTAAGGAATATTAACATCAGTAAAGCTATAATGTTAATCGCGCGTTAAATACGGTTACGTTTATTTCAGGTTTGTGTCACATAACAAAAGTTACCTGTTTCGTAAACTATTTTACCTAATGCACAATGTTTTGTGACCCATTTTACTGTTTACTTATAAAGTTCTTTAACCAAGAATTTTACTCTATTGCTTCATTGATATTTACGACAGTAGTTCGATAATTCAGTGATTTGTTTTTTTTAAAGCGCTTTATTTCTGAATAAAAGATATATTTTTCGAGAACAAACACCTTATTTTTTACCTTACACCTTATTGAGTTCAGCGTTTTTCGAATTTTCTTTATTCCTTCCAAATAATAGGTTTTGTCAAGGTCCTCAAAAAGGGCATTTCTTGCAGTTGTTTCAGTGGCCTCTTTGTTAGACCCAAATCTCTTATAGCTCAGTCATTTCTTTAGGTTTAAAAACAGGAAACATTCGAAAAATTTGATACAATTATTAGCTAAGGTAGTCTCTAAGCGAAAACACGATTTTACTCTCTAATCCGATAGTGCAATTATTAATGGAAATTGTCTTAAGACAGGTCATATCTTAAGAGAACGAGTCTTGAGCTATGTGAAGCGAGGCTTATATCTAAAGAACTTATACAATATAATTTCATTATTTTCTTGTGAGTTTTCACGAAAAGTATTGTAATTAAATTAAAATAAAGATGTTTAATATTTGAGGCGTCTAGAAACAAAGGGATGTAAGTAACAAATTTTGAAAATTTGAGATAACCAGCGCAAACGATAGAAGCTGTACTAAACTATTTAGTGGCACAGAGATATAAGCGAAAACTTGGAGGGATTTTACTACATAGCGTGAATTCTAAAACCAACTGAACGAAAACGCCTGTACGATCTTAATTTTACACTCGTTTTCTAAAGAATTTTACTTTTGTCACTTACATCTCTTTGCATCTAGACGCCTCATATGTAAATGGAAGTGATTGACATGGCATGACCAATAAAAAAAAATGTGTATAATATTTATCGCTCAGTTATTTCTTCACGTTTACACCATGGTGACTACAAACTCAATTGCAATCAAGATACCCATGTGCAAAATAAAGCAAATAAATTATAATATGCAATAGAATTATGTAAAACTAAATAAACAAATTTTAATTTTCTCTAAAATACGCAAATGCAGATAAATCTGGGCACCAATAATAACATAAGTGTATGTACAACAAAAATTAAAATTGTTATATTTTATGTATGACGAGATATAACTGGATTTAGCGAATTGTTTGAATTTATTCCTTAACGTATAAAAATGAATGTATTTATTTTGAGAAAATGTAGCTCCCCATTTTAAATCCACTACATTTATTATACTTAAATTAGCTCTCACATTTTGTTTAGTTCATGAACACAAATCGTGTGCTAATATGTTGATGCTGTACACTGTACACACATACTCATCGTCCATTTACTTGCACGAGTTTTGTGAACAAATTGGATTGAATTTACATGTATTTTGTCTTGTGGTTGCTAAACCTTTTTGTTACTTTCAAGGCGGCTTCTATGGTTTACAGTCCGCTTTTATAAGAGAAAGAGATAGAGAGATGCATAATCATATGTAGATATACAATTTACATATACATTTTGATGTTATTCTATCACAAACAAGTGAAATTTGTTCTTTTTGTTGTTCCTTTTGTGTTCTAACATATTCATGAGTTATATACAAGTCTATTTAAAATAGGTTTACTGTAAGTTGTGTTAAATATGAAGTAAGTATGTCTTTTAGCTATTCTACGAGTATGAGTCAGTGGCTAAAGGCGGTCGCACATTAAAGATACAATTGTTCTGCGATAATTTTGTCACATTAAATAAATCAACAATAGGTTTGTGAACCATGACTTAATTTCTATAGAACTGTACAGTATATACTGATACAGTTGGCTTTTAGGACCGCAAACTTTCAATTATTTTACAGGACAATACAGAAAATATAAACATTTAAGTAGTTATTTTTTACTATTTTGAAGAGAAACGCTGCAGCGTGTGCGACAGGGAAGAGGAAATGCTTGAACATATCAGGAATAGGTGTAAGGGAAAAATGTAAAACGAAAGTGACCTGATAGAAGTCTTAAAAAGGACAGAGGAGAGGTAACGTAACACGAGAGAAAAAGTAGGCAGGATGGGGGCTGGAAGAGGCAAGATAAAACACATTAAAAGTAAGAGGCACGAGAAAGTGTAAAGTCGTTCAGGACTAGAGGAGATGTGGAAACGATAAAGGGAAGGTATAAGAGAAATAGCTTAAAGATTTAGAATGGACAATGAAGAGATGGAAAACAGAGATTGGGAAGATATGAAAGGGAGAGAAAGAGACGTTAGAACACAGGAGGGGATAATTTTAGTTTAGCACGGATAGTGAAGGGATAATAGAGGTTTGTTGAGAGCAGAGGTAACTGACGCGGATACAGTCAAAATGAAAGGAAAAGGAGCGAACGATGAGAAAAAAGGAGAAACAAAAAGTGCTTCTGAATTAGACAAATGCTCGATTAAATAAGGTTTAATTTTGTAATGAAATGTAATTACGTGATTAATATTCAAAGAATCTAAAGCCTAAAGACACACACATGAACTAATAAATACATTGACATTTTTAACGCTTTAATCATCCTGCAAATTTGCCATCTCTTTTATACAACAGAGAAGCATTGGAGCACTTACTATTAACAGCTGGTTGTGTATTCCATAAAGTTTTATATTATGACGGTTGCGAAAAAGATAAACCAATATCTAAACGTGTTATTGCCCGGAGTTTCATTTTAAAAACTACTCTATCACAGTTGTTGCCTCAGAAAACCTGGAGCGATAGTAAGTGTCTTAGTAAGTTTCCTTTTCTTTCATCGCGGTACAGTGAACGCTTACCTTAATAGTACTATAATCAAAAATATTACATAAATAGTAAACAGCTGGCTACTGTATAGGGTTTACAGTGTGGTGTCCTGGGTACAGGAGACTTTCAACCCCTACTTAATATTGATATTAAAAAAACTTTAATGTGAAAATGCAATTATTATAAGCAGAAGGAAAACAGGTGAAAAATATATATTAATTATTTTGGTTCTATTTTTTCAATACCCTATATCTTATTACCACCAGATGTCGAATCTTTCTATTCTCCGATGTAAACAAGTAGTAGTGAGTTCAATATAGATAAAATATAATAGCATGGAAGCTAGGCTAAGAATTTAATCAAAATTCTGTATTTTTGATAATGTTTGTAAACGTATATGGTATACATAGTTAGTTAGTTGGATAGTGTATAGTGTAGTACGAGTAAGTAATCTCATGTGACCCATTTCCAGAGCTGGACCATTTTACATCCATCGCTGACCACAACAACTGCCAACTACAATAATAAGAGCTAACTTATTTAAAAGTTAGTCGTTGTATTATGAGACTGCTCGTTCGTTGGTTAGTTTGTGGTGTTTTTACTAAGGAAAACATCATGGAGCTCCAAATTATTAAGCGGGAGAGGTCAATGAACTTGATAGTTTCATTTCGTAACATTGTTGTTGAAACTAGCTTTTAATTATAAGCATTTCATTAGAAATAATAATTAAAATTAACTATTATATGGATATAAATATATAGATACAGCTTCACTGTAGCAAGAGTCGTTTTGTTTTAATTTTGACTTGCAATGTTTTAACGTGAGGGCCAATATTGATAAGGGAATAGTGTGCCAGTAAAGAGTGGAATTTTATAATTTGTTTTACCTGAAGGTGACCTCGCAAGGGGCGTCCAAAGATGCTAATATCTTTTTAAAATAAAGTTAAGTCTTCTATGACAAAAGGGTTGTTTTATTGAACATATAGTTAGTAATTGGATAATGATTCTAAATCCTTACCTAAAATTATATATATATATATATATATATATATATATATATTTAATCGGCTTAATTAAGTTAAAGAAAGAAATATATATCTGTGAAATAATACATCTTAACTAATTAGTTAAAAGTTGCAATGTTGTTATAATATTCCTCAGTTTAGTGAACTATTTTTTTCTCTTTTTACAATTCGTTCTGTAAATGCATTTCTATGTGAGTGTAATGCCGATTTTACATCAGAGAGATAGTTTTGAAAACAGTTTTGTTTTCAAAAAACAAAACAAAAACATGATTTGTTTTATTTTAAAGCAGTTCACATTGAACAGACTGGTTTTGTGTTTAGTGTTTTTCTGTGTGTACTATATAATTTAGTATCCCAATTATTGTGTTATCGATACATTTCTTTTAAATTGCTGATCTTATCTTTTGTCCACTGCATTCTGCACTTATTTATAACTGCTCTTGGAACTAGTTACTAGTCAAATGATAAACAACAACTGACAAGTGCAAATGTTCACAAAAAACAAAACTGCGTATTCAAACCAAGCAGACTAAAAAACAACAACAAACGTGTCGTCGACAAAAAATGATTATGTCTAAAAATAACGATTAAATTAATTGGTTTGTAATATTTGTTTGAATATGGTTTTATTTGTAATCTGTATTAGATATTAATTCTAAGAAGAGGAAATTTCCAATAGACTATAAAAGCATACTGATCTTTGAATCGATCTCTTCTTGTAAGTATGTCTTTTGTAGAGTAAACACATGTTTTGTGAACTGAATATTATAATTTAAACTATAATATAAATAAATTTTTAATTTGTAATTTAAGTAATACTGCTAAACAGAATTAGATTAGTAAACTAAAAAACCAACATGAAACAGTACGTACTGACTACAAAGCGTTATTATCCAGTACTGCTATAATTAAATACATTGGCTTACTATATATGGCACAGTGTGCATATTCTGCAAATTCACTAATGACTGAGTATAACTTTGATTATAAATGCTATTAACTATAAACCTCTCAGAGCTGAATTTTATTTAAATAGAATTTTCATAATCTACATATTTTTCTTTTTACAATTGAAATATGCATGAAAATTACGGAAGCATAGTCGATTTGATTTGCTGCAAAACGGTTCTAGTACTGTGTAACTTATTTTTCAAAGTCTATAATCTCAAAGGTTCTTGTTAGTCAAGATAAGTAGTCTAAACGTTAAATTAATTGGCTGACGAAAGGGGAAACTGAAATCCCTTTTAACCGAGTAAATGCTAAGAGGTTTCTAACTCTACTACTTGACCATTCCCGACCACAAAAACGGCAACCGCCCCCATAGTGTCCCAGGGTTGCAAGACAAAATATCGTCTTTGTGACGTGTGGTTAATTATTTACTCAACTTTGTACATTCGTTCGGGAATCTTGAGGAAGCTTTTAACAGTCATACTCTCTATTATTCATAAAAACCCTTTATAGTATTCGATTATTCGATTATTGATTTATATATTTTTATATTCATTTAAATCTACCTTGACATTACCTGTTTTTTAAATTTAACACTGTTACATGTAATTTATAAATCTGTTTGACCACATACTAATGAACTCCATACGGCTAGTCAGTTGATATTTGGAGTCGACAGAACTCACTGTGCATATTGTTAAGTTATTATAAAATTAGATAAAAAGGAATTGACAATTTAAATAGTAAACTATTATTTCTTTGTTTTCAGGTAAGATCGTATGAGTTAAACAGTGTAATTATTATAATGTGTATGTAAATTACTAAAATAAAAGTCTTTGATTTCAGAGCAACACATAAGTTGGATTAAAAATTTACAATTTCTAATAAAATTAGAGATATTGTCTTATATACGCATAACTGTATTAAGCGAGTTCACACTACTCGTATAATGCGTAGTTTACTTTGATTATGAGAGTATTATTAATTATTGTCGAAGCATTTAATCAAATTACTTGAATTCACTAATTATTATGCAATAGAATGTCAACGTTATTTGAATAACGCAATCAAATGTCAATATAATGCAATTCAGGTGCAAACTACGATTACAAACAATGCATTAATTTATAAAGCAAATTACAATTAATAAACAATCGAATTATCATGTGGATTATGTATTAATGTTATGGATTATTGTATTGCCAGCCATTGCAGAATCAATTAAGTTGAAATGAGTTCCGTTTTATTATAAACATTGGAATAGCAATCAACTAAAACTCATTTATTATTTAACGTTATATTAGTTTACATAACGTAACGTTTTATTATTAACTGAAGTTTAACGTAACTGTGTTACATAGTCATTTTATAAATGTAAAAGACATTAAAAATATTTTACTAGAAAATAAGAGAAGAAAATATAAATTTATGTCGTAAGATAACTTTTTTTAGATATGTAACATTACAATATACGAGTATTAACCTGAGAAAGTTATGTAACAGGTAAACTTTTTTATGTTAAATAAATCTTGCATATTTATCGTTAAATTCATCAATGACACATCTCCAAATAATGAGTTTTGAGATAACGACGAAAACAATATTCGAGTTATAAGGATAATAAAATGTTATAATTTTGCTTGATTGCATTTATGAGTTATTTGAGTATTAAATCAGATAGAGGCTTCTACAATTCTACATATAAATGCATATTCATACCTCAAAGATATCTCACTAATAAATAACTATGTTTAGCAAGTAATTAAAGCATGTGATTAACAAAGACATAGAATGCATTAACGTTTTTCCAGCCAGAGGTGGACATAATCTTTCAAGGATGAACGAAAATAGAAGGCAGGTTCTTTTTATACTTACATCTCATATAGAAATGGTTTCATACTTGCTAGTTTATTACAAGCTAATTCAAATGTTACATTGCGTTACATTTTCTACCTTCAGGTTCACGTAATTATTTTTTAATATTCATTTAAGTGCATCAGTTTTTGACAGTTATTAGCACTAAAAACAATATATACATTTATAAACATTTGTAATACATCATTTATAATTTATAAAGACGAGTATGGGTATTTTTTTTTATTATTAATACTTCACGGGCTTTTTAGGACCACGGTCCTTTTTTCGCCCTTCTTACTTCATTTTATTTACATTTCTTTATTATTATTACTACGAGTATGGGTATTTAAAATAAAGATTTTTTAGACTTTCTCTGCTTTCAAATATCTGGTTACGTAAAATTATTATTACAGAATTTAGTAGATTCTCTTGAAGCAATAGCATTGAAGGAAATAACACTATTTTAATTGTATATTACGATAAAATGAAAAACTAATTTATCTGTCTCAAACTTGTTGCAGAATTAACTCTAATTTACAGAGTATTAACAATCCAGACTTAAATAAAGTTTAGCCTCAAGGCATCATGAAATAAGTTATAATTCTAACTTTATATTGAAATAACAACTTGTTAACTATGTAGAAGTTCGCATCAAATTCATTAGACTGAAACTTCCAAGTAAATGAGAATGGATTTAAACTGAAATGTTCAGTAGTGTACGAGTATATCAAAACACATGTATCAGTAAAATATTTTAGCACAATTTAATGTCTTACAAATGTGTGTTGTTTGATGAAAAGAAAATACCATATTATCAATAACATTCTGACTCGTACCATCGCGGGTTGTTATCTTTTATTGTATCATATGTATCATATGAATTGTCGATAAAACCAAAACTTATAAAATTTTATATATGTCTTTTATTTTTATTGATAGAGTTTTTACAACTTTTACTATCACTGCGAACAAATCGATATGTATGACACAAATGTGTTGATATTAAGAAGAAATTTATAAAAATCACAATGTGTATTCTCTTTTGTATGTAATATCAGTTTATAAGATCAGTTTTTAACCTCTGCAGTATTAATAAAGTTTTGGGGTGTTTTTTTTAAAAACGACGATACCAACTGCAATCTCGTTTCACTCCAAAAATAGAGTGACTAGTTTAGTAGCATTTTTTTTCACTATTCTCTTTTTCTAGCAGATTTACTCGTTCGATAATATGTAAATAATACTGCAAACTAAAAGTGTATCGCCAATGCATATCGCGAGAGAAAACAAAGAAGCTAATTCAGTTGTGGTTAAGTGTGCTCTGAATACTCTTGTATAAATATAATTTTCGTTTAAAAATATAGACAACTAAACCAAGTATAACACAAAATGAAAGTATTTGACCTAATGATGTTTAGAATTACAGACGAGACTCCAAATAAAACATATGGAAATTGAGTCCACATGTTCAGACTATTAAATATAGTGTAGTGTACATATATTTACTAGATAGTGTACAGAACAAGAGCTTGGACCTTGACAAGGGTGGCATATTGTGGAGGGTATATGACAATTGAGTTTGTAACGTTTTTCATCCCCATTTGGCACTTGTCCAAACAATATGTAGCAACCCTGTAACGGCATCTCGTTTCGGTTGGTATGACACAACCAAAATTCTCCGATTGTCCATTGTCCGCGAATCAAACGACTGACTGACACGGTTAGCGGTCTCACTCTATCTATTTGATCACCAGGTTCACTCGAATAATGCTTTCTAGTATAGTAGAACACATGAGCGTCCGAAGGAATATTATCAGAGTAAGAGGAAACTGTAAAATTGTATAACCTTCAAGAGAAATTAGACAGTGAAATATTTAAATATTTTACCAGATCGGGATCAGTAAATGTGTCCCTCCACGGACGCTCATGGTCGATGTACAGGTAACGTAATTCAGATGATGAAAATACCATAAAAGTTAATTACGAAAATTTAATGAAATAATAAAGTTTTATGTAGTTTTAATTGTATGTAACAATACATATATGACTGTAGTAAAAAGGTTGAATAAGCTGAAACCAACAAAAATTGATATGCGTAAAATTGCGTTTATAATGTATGCAAGTATTTTTGGTTTTTATGATAAAACGTCGAATGTCCACCGTAAAAGTTAAAATGTTAATTAAGAATAAGTCTTTCTGCTTAATTGCTAGTTAATAATTAATAAAGATTTAATGTAGGTTACATTTTTTGAATATCTATATACTCCCCAATTTAACTTTATTTGTATAAGTAGAAACAATATTTTTTTCCTTGCTAAACAAATTCAAATTTTTGACTTAGAGCGCTCTAAAAGTTTAATGTTTATACAGTCTGAGTAAACAGAGATTTTTACATAAAAATCATAATCCTAAGGTAAATGTTTGAAGAAGCAAATTTGAAATGAATTTTAAAAGTTTTAATAAAATTGTTACTCTTTTATAAGAAGAGAAAAGTTTAAAATTTACCTATTGTCCAGTTTATTAGTAAGACATCTTTTTAACATCTTTTTTTTTTTTTTTTTTTAATAATATTTATTTTTAAGTGCATCAACTATTGGAAGTTATTAGCACTTTCAATCAATATTATATTTTTATATACATTTTTTTTTTCTTATAAAACATAACTTACACTATATATAATAATTACATTTCAATTATAAATTCTTATTTTTCTTTTCCGTTGCTCTAGTAACTCTTTCTGTTTTCTTGTATTTCTTTTTCGCATTTTTCTTTGTTATGTCATTGTCTGATGTTTCTTTTTCCAATACCATATTTGAATCCGAGCTATCATCCTCATTATCTGACTCGGTAATTGTAGTTTCAGTTGTCGTGCTCTCATTCTTTTTCCTTTTATTTTCTATTCTTGGGCCTGGTAGTTTAAATATATCTTTTTTTTCGCCGATAATATTTACCGCTTCAGCTTCTTTTCTTGCACTATTTTTCCCTTTTTCATTAACCCAATTTGGGAAGTCATGTTCGTTGATAACTCCTTTTAATCTATTTCCTATTGCTTCTATATTGTTTTCAGTTATTGTCTTGTTTCCTGTTATTGACGCATAGCTGAGAGTTGTCCTTTTTTCTGATGTTCTATTTTTAAAGTGTGTCGGACAATCCTGTCCCAAATGGTCCAGGCCGTCACATAGTCTGCATGTTTTCCTTTGGTTTGTATAACTTGCCCATACTTTTCGTCCCATCATACTAATGTACGATGGGATTTCTTTTTTTAGAATCATTTTTACGGCCCGTATCCCATTATACACCGGAAATGGCATCTCTTTACCCCAATTTTCTTTTCTTATGGTAACTATTTTTCCATATTCTTGGAGTGCATGTTGTATGGTTATGTCTTCCATTTCATATTCTATATCATGTAATTTTACTATCGTATACCTGTCAGCTCTTTCCAATATAACTTTGTATGCCTTGTCATCCGTTCCTATATATTCAATTTCTTCATATTTTTCTAGTAGTTCATCGATTGGATTGGTTTCTTTTAATTTCACTAGCATTTTATTTCCGTTGACCTGGATGGCCAACACATCATCTACTTTTAGTTCTAACTTATTTCTTAGAAATAAATGCAATTCAGTGATTGCCATCTTATATTCAACATTAACAAATTCCACTCTCATTGTGTTTTTTCTGTTTTGTTCCATTCTATTGTCTTATTTCACTTCACTTTAAATTTAAACTATTTATTTTTGTTTATAAAATAAACAACGATCAATGATTTCATAGCAGTACTTCGCTTTACTGGAGTAATCAAAAAAAGATGTTTACCCATCACTGGTCGAATCGAGACTCCTTTTAACATCTTGTTTGTAGTATGCACTTATTATATCTTCTATCTAATGCAATACTTAGATAACTTAAAAATGATACCAAACGTCGAATACCGCTGAAATGCATATACTTATTAATAACTAAACACGAAGCATAAATTCATATAGTCATATATTCGTATAGTTTATTCATATAGTATAGTTAGTATAAGTGCATATTTTTAATGTAATATTTTTTACTAAATTCCGTTTCATTATTTACCAAAGTTTAACATTATTCTGTTACTTAAAACATTAAATACATTTAAGAGGCATTAAAAATCTTGTATTAATGTATTATTAAATATGTAACAGTATATACAGTCTTGCATAAAAAGTATATTACTATTACCTTCAGAAAGTTAATCTCTACCTCAATGGATTGAACAGTTTTTATCAAAAAACTAAATTTTTCTTACAGAAATAGAAAATCAAATACGATTGGCTTAAATATTAGAAGAAACAGTATACCAGAATTTTATATAATTGTTAAAAAAGAATCGTTTAACATTTTATGAATGTTTTTAATAGCAAGATAAAACCTTTTAACAGCTCTCATTAAACATCACTAATTATGTTATTAAAACAAATCGTTTTCTTAAATAGCAAACTCGATATTTAAACCAATTCGAGCACTTATTATAATTAAATAATATAAATGTGATTATTCTTTTGGTTGTAACAATAATTACAAACTGCTCAATTATAACAACTCTCGCAATTACTTTGTAGTAGCTAAAACCATTTACTTAATGATACAACCACATGGCATTCAACAGAGGATAATGATAGTAGTAATGACCAGATTAATAAAAATTAAATAAACCTATAAAAGCCGAACCTATATCCTTCTATTTGTTAGAGTAGGATAGATATATAGATTTGATGCGAAAGTATAAAGGTGTTAAACATTAATGTGTCTACAAGGTACGGGTTGGAGTTGTAGAACATATAGGAGTAAAGACAGACACTAGAGGAAGAACGAATGATTATATGAATGAATATCAAGGTGTAAAAGCTTTATCCCCCTTCCTGTTCCTACTCTTAGTTGGAACTGATGTAAGCGCACACACGTAAAATATGTGTGCGGGCAACTACATCCGTGTTTTCAATCTATTAACAATGTAATAGCTCACTAACAGTAAAGTATATTATAGTTCAATGCTTCAAGTAGTCATCACACAGACAAAACTGTAATATGTCTGAAGACTATATATAAGTAAATTAATTTAAACTTTATATTGTAAATAGCCATACTCGTGTTTATATACTATAAATTATGTATTACAAATGTTTATAAATATATATATATATGTGGAAAACGAGAGTACCATGCCAATCCTGATGTGGAAAACGAGAACTATCCAACTTCTTATGTTGAAAACAATAACCAATCCGGTAATCTGATGAGGAATCAAGGTACTCTTATTTAATTTAGGGCAATGTCAATTCAATTAATATTCAACTATGCAATATCTTAGTTGGTTTGTCAGGATGATAAAGAATCACATAATTGGTTTAATACATTTATTGAATAAAATAATAACGATGATAATAATAATGATAATAATAATGCTAATAATACAATAAGGTTACAATATAAACGTTGGTGTTTACTTTACAAATACAGAACAATGAATGCATGCACAACCTTAAGTTCTAGCTAATATATACTCAGTCCTACATTAGTTTTCAGCTTGACTTTAAAAAGGTTTGTTTTTATTATTTCCAAGAATACGCCTGGTTAATTTTAGTAAACACATCCCTTACATGTTCAGTCACTGGTTTAAAGTTTCACACAATATAATTGCTTCGACCTTTCACTTGGTTTCTATTTAAAACATACCGTCATTAATCACATTCTTTATGACTTTCTTAGACCGGGTATTATAGTTACGCCTATTTTGTATGCTCGATATATTTTTTCTTTCCACATATATATATAAATATATATTGTTTTAAATGGTAATAGTTGATGCACTAAAATAGAGTTTAATTAAAACAGTAATATTTAATCCGTATAGGCGCGGTTGGTTCATGCATGCAATGAATTCACTACTTGCCCTCACTGTTTTCAAATAATTCATATAAATTATCATCTTCGATTTTCGAGTAGATGCATACAAATTTAATATGAAGGTGCCCATAGGACGGATAATAATAACTCTGTCTTGTAAGTAGAGTTCCCACCCAGAAATATAAAATAAACACAGAAAAATCTAGCACCCTTAAATGTATATATAAATTACTTTCTATTTTTTATCACAATTTCAATACAATTTATACGAGTTTTCTAGTCACAATTTGAATTTACCAAATTACCAAAAAAAACCAGATATTTTCATGAAAAAAACCTATGATAATCTAGAACCTAGGTGAAAAACCTAGATGATAATCAAAAAACCCAGATATGAGTAAAAAATCACAGGAGAGGAAGCTCTGCATATAAGTGCTACTGGCAAGAATGAAATTAGGTCTGAAAACTAGAAAAGTTCATTCGGAACAGTGAATATAATATATAGAATTCTAACTGGAATTTTTTTAGACGAATATTTCTTAGGCTTAGGCTGCACTACAAAAAAGAATAACGCAGAAATAATAATAATAAATGTTTAAATAATAATTTCCGTGCGTCTTTTAAATCAGCACTCTGCGGATGTACATTTATATGATTCACTGTATTACAGAATTAAGAATTTATATCCGCGGTATTTTTTTTCGCACTGCTGCCTTAGCCTAAGGAGGAGGCGTCTAAAGCATTGTTTCAATCAATTCCTTTTACGGTGTATATTTTTATAAAACTGATACGGCACCTATTTTGTAACTGTTTAACAGCGTCTGTTAACTTCTAACAATTTTTTAAAGGCGTATATTTTCTAAAATTTAAGGAACGCCACAAGAAGTTACAAAATAGAGGTCTTACGTTCGACAAAAAGTTACTTTGCAGTGTAACACAATTGTAGCTCCCTAACCACTAGCATATAATCTTGTCGTTATTTTCGTAATATGTTTAAAAATATTTCTGGAATTATATGAATTTGGGTAGTGAATGGGGAGAGAATTATAATGCATTCGCTTGCATGGTCCACATATTTACCCTGAGTATCTCATGCCTCGACTTACGTATCCAGTGCACGAAACTATGCAAGAGGTGGTGACCAATAATTCTGTTTATTTAACAGTAAACATTTTTGTGCTCCATTAAAATACTTTACTGTAAAAACTATTTACGAGTAAATAGAATCTCGTTAAAACATTTACTATTCAGTGGTGGAATAGGTCGAGGTTCTGTTGTTGTGACCTAGATAAGTCTTGGAACCTAACCCTTTAGGAAATTGTTTAAAGTAATGCAGAATAATCACTGACCTTTAATTTCTTAAATTTTGTGTAACTTCCTTTATCTATATTGAACCATTCATTTTAAAAATGGTGAATAAGTATAGTTTGTTATTTTGATAAATTTGTAAATACACGATTCATGCATATATGATGCCAGGACACCATAAATCCTGTAAATATAATATTTTGTATTTAATTGAAATTGTTGTTATTTTTAGAACCTTACAAAGTCCATCGTTTCTAAATTAAAAATACTAAATTAAAAAAAAAGCTATTTTATATTATAATCTTCAAAATTCGACAATTTGTCAAAATGCAGTAGGATTTATATTTAAAAGAAGTTCAATGTCAGTTTGTCAAAAATAAAGAAATAAAAACCAATTTCTATTACTAAAGCAGAGTTCTCATGGGGCGATTTTAGTCATTCAGTTTAAATAATTTCATGAAATGTGTGTCTTTAAATCGATTTCAGGTTATATTAACTTTTGTCTGAATACGCAATTACTGACGACTAAAATCGCACCATGACAACCCCACTTTATTGTTAATAAAAACAGCAATTTTAATTAATTCACATTCAATTTTGTCCAACTGTCGAACAGTCAAAATTTATATTACTAACGACACATGCATACCAACTAAATTAACTAAACTCAAGTTAAAACACGAATGTGACAAGGAATGCCTATTCTGAAAGTGGGAATGAGGTTTAATCCTATTTAAAAAAAGTAAAAAATATATAAAATAAGGTAAGTTTCAGGTTTCCCTTTTTAAGAAACATACACTGCAATATTTATTTCTCTTTTAGAATACTGAATATGTTGAATGTCTTTCGAAACACCTTATACTACAACAATTAGCAAAGTGACTAATAGTAAAGTATTATAAAACAAGAATATACGCTAGAGCTTTTAAAATATATAACAACTTCTGTGTATTATTACAATTTTGTTAAAAAGCTTTTAAAAGTTTTCTTTTCATGTAAAATTTTATGTGATTAAAAAGCATTTATATATATATGTATTTCAAGTTATATCAAATTAATTTACTTAAAGTTTTTGTTTCGAATTCTTCAAATGGTAAATAATCACGCGACAGAGCATCGACTTACGGGCTTTTGTTGCACCAAACTTTGAACTAATACTTCCAAAATTTACACCTATATATTTAGCATAGAGAAGGGTGTGACCGAGCGTATCGTGTCTCACGAGACCTTAAAACACCCTACGATTTCTCCCCTAAAGATCATTTTGCATGCAGAAAAACATAAAAACTATACGTATATAGGCAGATTGTACGAGAAGCTAGAAGTTCTATGGAAGGCTGATTGTATGGTTGTGTGTATGTTCTTTTCAACTAAATAAATTACGGTAAATAAACCACGTTTTTATGTTTTATCTAAATTTTATTACAAAATAAATCTGTTATGCTTCGTAATGTGCCTACTCAATGCATTTTCGTAGGAAATGGATTTTTATATATTATAATAATGAATAAAACTCAAATTTATAGTGTTCTCGTTTTCCTATGAGCTACATCATAACATCACTTTCATTTTATCTAAACCCTGAGTGAATGACTACTTGGTAGAAATCCAACTAGCGTGCTTTGAGCTTACATCAAGCGTACTACATCACTACATTACCGGCTTACAGCCATCTCTAGACGGTCGGAAGCCATTTAGTTAATTGGAATGCACCTGCATATAAAGATGTAGGTGCAACAGCAGCAAACCATGATAACGGAGCTGCAGGTGCAGCAACTAACACCGAAAGAGTGCAATTATTTTTATTTTTCACATGACCAGAAAAGAAACTAACATATTACTGCAATTTACGACTTGTTAAACTACGAAATGTTAATGTTAATTTATTCGTTAATAAAACCAACAATTAACAATGTAATTAAATATAAATGTATCACTTCAAACATTTAATACATATTTTTGAATATATTGTCTTTTTTGTTAACTGTGTGACAGATAGCCTAAGGGGACCAGATTTGTTTTCTTTGTGGTTATCCTTTCTTTTAATTTTCAGTTGTAAGCTTATATACATTTCACCACTAGCTGTCTCTGAAATAATGTCCCACTTCTGATCTGATCACCCTTATCTTGTTGAACCTTGGGTCAATGATTCCCGTTACACTAAATACGCACAAAAAGTACTTTGTCTGGATATAATGAGAGTATAAATCGTTTTTGGATTCTCCGTTGCCCAAATGGGACTAGTTTGTTTATTAAGGTATCCATTTAACCAAAAATGTGCCTCACCAGAAAATTCGCGAATTGCGTGATGACTGATTTCTAAAATATATTCCCTATTATGGCATCAGATGATTTATCGAATTAAAATATATATTAAATAAAATTACCTCGAAGGATTTCTGCCCGGGTATAATAGTGACGTAATAAAATAATAAATTTTTACCAAAAATAAAACCTGTATCATAATATCTGTATCTTATCTACATCGAATAAAATGTACCAGATAATACATCAAGCGAGCCAGTACAGTATATTATGTATTGTACCTTTATTGTACCTAATTCAATTTTTTAAATTATACCCTACATTTTAAGAGAATTTTTTTCCATTCATTTTCATCCCTTTTTATAAATGGGTTTATTTTATTGATAACGTATGAGATAACGTATATGCTATATAACGAATAAAACAAACGGACCAAAAAGAGAGAAAGAACATTGTAAAATATAAAAATAATTACATTTGTTCAGGATCAATCTACAAAAACCCTCTACTAGTATGAAATACCAGCAGGCTGAAATTTGGAAATTATTTTTATCCAACGTAACTACTTGCGAACGCCTACCACATACAAATGGACCAGGCACAGTATAATAATACCACAAAGATGATATTTTTCCATTGAAATTTAAATTTATAATCCGTAAAGGATGGATTTTTCGTAAGGATCTCTAACGATGGATACGATGGGTATACGTTTTAATAAATAGCTAAAATAATAAATACCTCTAATTAGCCGTACTGAATGAGTATGTACTTCAAAAACATGAAATAAAATATTCTATTTTTGTGTGCAAAGTTTTTTTAACAAAGAGCTTCGCCCGGATCGAATATTAAAAAGGTATTGATGATCAAAAATGCTCTTTGTAGTTTGGTATTATAGTTTTGAATATTTCAACTAGAAAAAAGGTATTACAGAGTGTTATATACAAAAATAATGTGTTAAAAAAGTAACGGGATTTTATAGTTGGTATAAAAAGTCTCGCAAATTATTTTACAAATTTTTTTCTTCATAAGTTGGTATTACAACTCTCAAGTACTATGCCATATATAATCGGTAAACCCGTTTGTTACAGCAGAAAATTGAAAATGTATTTATTATGTAAAAATGTGAAATCCTTAAAATTTCCGCTATTTCGCTACAAATGTTGATTGACATTTGGAATTCGTTTAACATGGAAATGCGTTTCATAATTGTGATTATATACTTTTCACCAGTTTAAGATTTTTATTTTATCACGTACCTTTTTGTCCTTTTACGTGCCATTTGCTAGGTCACTTCATTAAAATAAATTTAAAAAAAAGGTCAGCAACATTAACCGAGAATGTATCAAAGTAAAATCATCAGTTAAATTATATGTATTTATCTTTAAAATTAATAAATGTGAAATATGAAACATATGACTTTTCTTTTTAAAACACTGATATTAAATGTGTTAAAGGGGTTTCCGAGTATGGTTGCAATCACCAGCAATTTACACAACTTTTATTACATAATTGTTATTAAGTAAATTGTTGTAGTGATTAGATTGCATTAGAGCTGTAATAGTCGTTGGGTCTTTTAACTATTGATCTAATGTAATATATTTGAATATAAACAGACGAATTTTCACAATATTATTTCTTGCTAAGATATTTTTACTCTCACGCCATATTTTAATCATCATGATCACATTTGGTTTGTAATTGATTATAAACATATATTTAAAATTAATTTTTCAATTTAGAAAGTATCTGAGTATAAAACAGGAGCTGAGAATTATTTTTTAGTCAAATATAGTAAATATTTAAAACTTTGTCAGACTTAGGGTTAATTGTTAAATGCTTGATAATTTCATTGCAGTAAAGCATTCAAAACAAGGTACAAACATATATAATTTATATAAGAAAAATATGTATGTTTGCTACAATAAAAGGTCTTATTTTGTAACCTTTTCGCTGACGTCATGCGTAATGAATTGATATTTGATATTGTCTGATATTCATTTATGTGTTAATATTGGTAAATACAATTGTAGAAATGTACAAATTACACAAAACAACATAAATAGATGTATAACTTAGGACAAACTTCAACGATCATATAATAACAAGTAAATTAATGCATTTGTAGGTTAGTGTAAACAAATCTAACGTCAATAATTCATTTTTTCTAACAGAGAGTTTACTCACAATTCTTGACAACTAATAGAATGAGATTGATTTCCTGTTACCCCTAATGGGTTCCTAATTCCTGATTTCCTAACGGGTTCATACCTCTCTAAATGGATACAATTATTTGTTCACAGTGAATCGTCTGTATTATGTGGTTTGTGGTGAAAATGCAACTTAAGGATAAGCTTATATTTACCAATATTAACAAACAAATAAAAATCGCACTAGTCTGTCACTATGCATGGCGCATAACATCAAAGAAAAAGTTACAAAATTAGGCACTAAATCTGTCTTCAAAATAGAGACATGACCTATCTACTTTTTGTATGATGAAAAAATCTGTAAATAAGACAGTTTCTATATTTTATGATAGACTCGTACATTTCATATACTAGAAAGTTTATTTCATCAGGAAACTAGCCTTTGTAACTGCACTGTACTATGTAATTTTGCATCATGTCGTTCGGAGTTTGGAACTTCACTTTATTTATATTTGTTTTTGGAGTCTCTCACTATTTATTGTACCACAATACCTAAGGCCCATTTATATTTAGCAAATAATGTCTAGGTAAATAACAATGAATGTTTTATATATATACAGACAGTGCCGGATTAAGATGTTGAAAGCCCATTGGTTACGAGTACTATGAAACTTATACAACGTCTCTACTTTTTAGCCAGTCATAATTCCATTTCATCCTCTTACATTCTTTTAGTTCGGCATAGAATACAGTGAGTTAAATACATTTTAGTCAGTCTAAAGGTATGATGTAGGAAGTCAAAATAACAATTTGGAGTTTTGGAGTCACTTCGGCATCATATTGAAGATGCGTATGACTTTTTTGACATGAAAGAGTACATTTCCAGTTCAGTTCTTAAAGTTGTTCATATGGAATGTTTATCGGCCACAAATGGCGCAACCACTCCATCTTGCGCAATACAAATGAAGATAAAGTTGATGTTAACTATAATTGAAGTGCAATAGTAATTAAACGGAATAAAATTCATATAGCTTTACCCAAGTAGAAAATTATCTTATACTGAGATTTACATTTGCTAGTTTGTTTCAAGTTAATTCTAAGATTCATTTTCACTTCTCATATAGAATATGTCCTGTACTACAATTTTTACACTAGGTAGCTTACTGCAAGCTAATTCAAATGTTACATTTTCTACGTGGTTAGGCTGGCTAGTAAGATATGTGATTCATTTTTACGAAACCACAAAACTCTCTGAATTTTTTTTTCTTTTTATAGATATTGAAATGTGGCGATTAAACAAAAGGTTTCTTTTGTTTGTTTCTACGAGAAATTAAAACTCGTAACTTTAAATATTCTACATTCAGTTTTAACTAATATTAAAAAAACCAAAACCATGGTTCAAAGCGCCTCTACAAAAGTATGCTAAGTACCTCTACTAAGTACCGCAAAAAATATTGATATATTTTGAACAAAAAAAAAATCACCTGTTTTACTTTTGCAATTAATTTTTTGTAATAATTTAATCAAACTGTTTTGAGTGACTTGATTTATCCTTTTATCTCACTTCCTATTAATGCTCTAACAAAATTAAACTCGTACTGTGTGAGTGATGCTTCGGGCACAAATTTATGCATGATTTATCACACAGCTTTGATGAGTCTAAACTAAATCAATCAGATCATGTAAAAAGTATATTTGAGGTGGTGAGGTTTACAGGTACGTAAAATAAATGACATAGGGTGCAAATCAGATTTATCAATACAAATTACATTATAGCAAGAGTAACAGATATGTCGACCCCAGCTGTTACCCCAACAGCAACACAACTCACTTTATGGTAATAAATGTGAATAGAGGTTCACGAAACTTCATGAATATATAAATGAAAATATTATGAGATTGAAAAATTTGTCAAAATTTTGGAAGGCAATAAAAACACAATTTATTTCATTATTTAGATAAATTATGAATAAACCCTGTTATAAAAATTACTTATAAGGCTATGTGACAATACAGTGATCGGGAGTATTAAGGCATGATACTTTTTACGTTATGTCTTCGGTTTTCCCGGATTGAAACTCAAATTTTTTGTATTTGGCTGTTTCCTCTAAACTCGTGTATTATTTAACGTATTATTTTTTATCTAATGTTATGTTTTGTTATTTTCTGAAGCTTAATATAATTTTTTTTAGACTGTTTTCAAATAATTTCAAAATACAATTCAAATAGTCTACTAGTATAATAGTTTAAGTATATAATCTCGCCAAAAAGGTTTACTAACGTCAGAAAGTAAACTATATTAACATAAATTGTGTTTACCAGGTTTATATGTTTCCATAAAAATACTTATTAGGCAGTGGTGTGATACACGTATGAATAAATGAGATCCCAACCCCATAGAGACTATCCACAAAGTACGAGGTCGTTGAAGATAATATTAGTTTTGGAAATAAAGCTGTCGTTAAATAAAATTAATTTAAAAAATGCAAATATGTGTGGGTAATGGTTAGGCAATGTGTGCTTTTTGTCCTTAAATGTGTCTATTGTCCACGTTTTCAATTGTACACGTACGCAATTTTCCAATGGCGGATTTTTTATAAATCACGTACAACCTGTAGGAGCAATATACCCGTTGTTCTAAAACTCTAACATATTTTAATCTAAAGCGATGGTCATATATGCGTGTTCTAGTTCAATTATTCAGTTTTTATGTACGAACACGAATGTGTAGACACAAAGTTCGTACTTATTCGGCAAAAATTTGAAATCAGTACACGAAGACAAGCATTTTCGGTTTAGTGTCGGTAACATAGAATAGATCAAAGCATCCGAATATCTACTTCGGCCACTTTCAAGGTGGTACGTACACACGTGCGTTGACGACTACGACGTATTAAAACATATCCTACAATGCTCAGTATGAACGTATCTGAACGATTATTACACATATTTAACCAGTTTTTCCAACTATTTATGTTATAGAAAACAAGTAAATGTAATAACCCAAATCTTATTTTATTTAAACGAATGTGTCAAAAGTTAGAATGCTTGAATATCGATTTGTATATTTTAAAAAGAAAGCAAGATAGGTGGTTCAGTAAGTGAACACGCATATGTGAACACAGCCTAAATATGTCTCTATAATATCATACATGAGATAATGTTTTTTTTTAATAAATGAACAGCTTGTTATATCCTGGATATATTTAAAGCTAGAAGAGTATGATTTTCACATGAGTATACTAATAAATCTGCAATGTTATGAGTATATTAATAAACCTGCAAAGTATACCGTCTAGGTTTAAGTTCCCAAGGGATTTATCTACTGATAAGTCAAGTGTTCAAGTCAGTCTATTAATTTCATATATGAGAGCTGACTTATGTAAACATTCCCAGCTAGTTGTGTGGGCCTGTATCTTTTAAATCAACCCTTGGAACTTTAGATAACAAAAGCTAGATGTAACAAGTCAGGATATGTTTTGTCTCACGCACTTAGACCTATAAGAAAATCTTGTACTGAAGATTATTCACAGTCTATCCTTCAAACTATTAACACTGAATAATCGATAGAATAATTGTTGATTAAATTACTTATTATAACTTAATGTGAATCACAAATTCTAGTAGAACTTTTAATCAATAAAGTTAAAGTATATAAATAATATTTGTTTTATTATCCTGCAATAGAAAAACTAAACTAACTTACAAGCTCTAAACGAAATACCAAACTTTAAGAAAATTCAATAAGTAAGTCTGTTCGGCAAAACCTAACAAACGAAATAATAATGGCTGACAAACATCAGTTGAAATATAATAATAAAAATTATAATAATTTTAAGAATGAATAATAATAAAAATACTATAGTGACTTTACATATATTCAATCGAACGGAAATTGCAACGCAAGAAACCATCTAACATCTAATTAATTAATTTAGTACTCATCATTTACTAATTTATATAATATGGATAATGAGCTTTGTTATTTGAATCGCCATTTTTATCGTTATAACAAACAACGCTAAAATTAGGTTTTGCAAAATATGAGATTACAGATTTAATACGTGGAAGAAATTGATTCAGATTTAATTAGGTCAGAACCAAAAAATGAAATTAGCCACTAACCTATAAAATGTCATAAATAAAACGTAATTGACTGTAATTAATTCCTGTTTAGTTTCGCAGGAAACCTTTATTAAAGGTAATTCGAAGGTAACAAATACCGATACAATTAGATTCTACTAAATATGAGCATACAGATTTAATATTATATTTAATAAATTCATGGAAGTAATTTATTTAGATTTAATTAGTACGGAACTAATTACAGAAACTTGTTCCGAAGTGAAGTACAATATTATGTTTAAATCAAGTAAAAGCTTTGACGTCAAAATGGAATCTAACCGTACGTAAAAGAAAGTTCGGTCTCGAGTCTAGTGTGTATTTTACCGTAGGCGAATGAATGTGATGCATTTCCCCGTATGTACTCTACTGCTGCAGACTCAGACGAACTTCAGGGGTTCTTGAGAGTAGAGACATACTCACTCAGGTGCACGAGTCGTTATGAACTACTTGAACTGCGTTTCACATAACGTAGCACACGTGCAGATCATACAAAACCATATGATTATCAAAGTTAAAAAGAATATTTATATTAAGGACTAGGCTGCACCGCAGATACTACTGCGCACAAAAAACCCACTTCTGAATCACGAAAAAAAAACACAATTCTGTAAGACATGGGATACATACACATTTAACATTCATATGTTTTTAAAAAAATGTCAAATGTTGAGTTATTATTTTTCTTTATGTTACTCAAGACACACTTAATCAAGAGAGCAAAATTGTGCGGGTTCAATACCGACTATGAAAGAATATTATGAGATCAACACTAACTTAAATAAAATAATATAGTAGTAACCTTTTTATCCGGATCAACTGAAACCAATAATCCGGTATATTTTCCGCCGCGAAAAAAAATAATATTTTCACTGCGAAAAAAACAATATTTTCTCCGCAAAAAAAAAAAAATTTTGACGAAGTTTTATAAAAGTTAACAAGCACAAAGATGACAAATATTAATGCTGATAAACTAAAGTACATGAATACCTTAAAGGAAGACGCAGTGATTCAAGTGGGATTTCTAAAGAGCAATGCCCGAGATTCAAATAGATATATAGTAGTGAATTTTTATACTTGGGTTATTGCGCGAGAATGCGAGGCCCTGCTTGCCACCCCCTAAGGCCGCCTCTGATTATGACTACACATTCTCATTTGCTAAGATTGTAAATTGTCGTTTGACGTAAAGAATTATCTGAAGAACACCATAACATTTCTACGTTGTCGCATGGGCACCCTTTGTAAAACTTAATTATGTATTAATAATATTTAAATTGTAGTTTAAATAGATTTACGTAACGGTTCTTTTTAATTTCTTGTCCGGATATGAAAGTTTCTACTGTATTCTTAAAAAATAAAGTCATAATAAGGACATTTAATCAATTTTGTACATAAAATTAATGAAATATTTCAGACTATATCTGCTATCAAGTATTTGTTCTTGTTTTGAGTTAAATCCTTAAATGAAGAATTGCGTTATTATTTTTTATTTTAATGTTTTGCCATTTACATATCATTGTGCTTTATTACATTTTATTTGTAATCCTTATTCCATCTACCAATTCTCACTCCTTCTAAAAAACAAACAAAAATAAAAACAAAACAAATAAATTTAAACCATTACTTTTTCTCTCTTCTGCTACTTGCTTCCTGTTTCTACTCTGCCATTACAGCTTATTCCTCGCTCCTTCTCTCTATCTCTGCCATCCACCTCTTCCAACGTTTCTATTTCTTTCCAGCACACATTGCTCATTCGTTTCCCAATGTAAATTATTAAAGAATTACGTGTTTCACTGTTAAAGAGCTATTGCAATTGCAACAAATTGATTAAGGTTGCTTGAAATTCGTTTCTGAGAATATACTCATCTTTTAAGTGGTACTGCCACGACAGAAATACCTTTATTTGGTTAACTTGATGTATGCTGTAAAGTTTCTATTTACACCAAGACATAAGAAACACAGAAACTTATGTGGTCTGGTGTGACAGGGTACTCGTCTACACACATTTAAATCAATAAGACGAGGCGAGACTTGTGCTTTGCTTTGTTCGAGTGATTGAAAACACAGCCCGGTAAATCTGATAAACGATTCCACGTTCAAACATATCGACATGTTTAAGTAAGATTAGGGTTATCCTCCTTCGGCATAGGCAATGGTAATGGCAATGGAAAGGGAATGGAACAGATTTTCAATGTCAGAAAGGTCGGATTACAGTTTTATATGGCTGTCAAATCTTGAATATTTTTTATAAAAAAAATAGAATGAAATACCCGCATATTTTAGGCTGTTTACTTTGAAAAGGTGAAAGTCTATTTGTAATCCCTTGGGTATATATCTAGTAAATGATTGATTTGTAAAATTTATTAAAGTCATAATGTATTTTTTTTTAAATTTTGAATGAAAGAGATATAAATAAAGAAATTGTTTATTTTCTTAGAATATTACGACACCATATTTTTATGAATCAAATGTTTTTGGTACAAATGATAATATAGAATAAAATATTCTAAAAATTAAATTAAAAACACAAAAAATAGTATTTGGATTGTCAATAAATAATTTTTGGAAGAAACTATAGTTGTCAAACTATACAAAATGTCTATCGTTTTATAAATTAACTTAAGGTAATTCTTCACACAAAACGAGAACTTATATATTATTTAAAGTAATATTTTTAACTTAACATTACGTTTTGTTATTTACCAAAGTTACATTGTTAATAAACAAATGCAAAATTATTTTACTTAAAAATATGAAACATTATGTATATAAATTTATATTATATTAATCTAAAAAAGTTATTTAACCCGTAAACTTTTTTATTTTAAATAAACCTTAAATTCATGAACCTGGGGTTAAGGGAATATCACTATATGTAGTTAAAATCATCTCAAACTTGAAAGAAGAAAGAAACACAACAATAAATAAAATGTCGCCGCCATAAACGCCGAGTCGATAGGGGCACTGCAATGACAAGTAGATTTGTGATAAGTAGCGCATTATCCAATGAGGAAAATTAGTAATTGTTCAAGGTCCTATTAATAAAAGACCCTCAAACCATTATTTAGCAAATGCGAGCAATTCGTCACTTGAAATTGACGGTGGGTGTAATGAAATTTACGCATTAATTTGAGAGTCATTAGAAATAAATTACAATCGGAGAGCCTTAAAATTATTTTTTTTTAGGTTCGATTGACGCTATTAAGATAAGCGTACATAGGTCCGTAAGGTGCGTACCAAACATAGCGTTAAAATATTCTCAATGGTATCAACTATCATCCCTTTAAGGCTTTACACCTTGCTACCAAACACCCTGTATATAATATTGCATTCGTCGGCAACTGCAACGATCGACATCGCAAGTAAAGTAAAATAAGTGCTAAAACAGTGCAACATATAGTAACCGCAGTACATATACTAACTAAATCTCTTTCATTTATGTTTATTAATATATTAAATACGTCATACTTGAATAAATACAAAATTGCATTTGAAAACTAAAACAGATAAGTTAAACAATGTTGGACAACTAAAACAATAGGCAGTGAAGCGTATTTACTAACTTCTCTACAGTACACTATCTCGTTATCTGTTGCTGCTAGAGAGGTGTACTTCCAGTGTCTACAAAATCTCTAAATATAATCGTATATTTGATAAATTATATTAATAAATTCCATTTATTAATATAGGAGTACTTCATATATTTCTATAAACCATGCAAGCGCATGTTTCGTTATCCTAACAGGAATAACTATGCACTATGCTCAGTACGTCGGTGGGTGAATTTGTTGAACACAATAACCTTACCACCCCCAGCCCACTACATTCCAGCCCCACCTGAAACCAGAGTGCGAGTTTGTTATGAGCAAGTCGTGTTTATTATGCAGAGTTTTAACCTGGATTCAGCAGGGTGTTTCATTAATTTCATTTATAAGGTGAAAAAACCCTTAGGTCTAGGATATCATACGAGTACTTACGCGGATTCAGAGATACGTGGATTCATACAACTCAAAAACTACTATGATTAATTGTACTACTATAAATGGGTATTTTCCAATTACAGAGCACAACACGACATTTCATACAATGGTATTGGTAATAGTAATCAATATAAATGTCAACAATATCAAGAATTTGTAAATTTTATGCTAATTGTTTGGTATTAATTGCTCACATCATGCGAGAGCAGAACTTTTTAAAGTGGTCAACGGTGCCGAAATTTTAAAACACCATAAACTAACAGAAATGATATCTTTTATAAGGTAATGTATATAACGTAATATACATATTTGGTGTTAAAAGCATTATTTTCATTGGATCACTTGACCTTATACACTTTGAACTTTCACCTTTAGTAAACTTCATAACACCCTGTTTTATTTGACATCTAAATATTCAAATTATTAATATAGAACAAAACACGAAATGTGATATTAGAAGCATATTGCACATAAAGGTGCATGTGTGGACGAATACTAGTTATATGCCACCGAGCAAGTACCGACATGTGCAGAACATTGCACTCTACATTACCGACAATGACATTGTTGTCAACGTAACGAACGTAGTTATAAAATAACGATGCGATAATTAAAACATCTTAAAATTTTTATTTAATAGAAATATGTAATATGATGATTCGGATATAATAAATGGTAACTTGCCCAGTGGTGTGGTCTTCTTTATTTAACAAACTGAAAATATTTTATTTATGGGGTTGGTGGAACGTTGGTGCAACAGCATATACAGTGTCGTATTATGAGTAATAGAGATCTCAGATGTTACTCAAAATGGGGATTTTATTTCTTTTTAGTTCTCATACGAAATCAATTATATCTAATCATAATTGCCTTACAACCTATCTAAAAGTACCATTTCTTTACAATTCCCATACCGTTTTTATCTAGCCTATTTTATGCAGTTTTTGGGGACCTATTTGCGAGTGGGGACTGAGGCAGACTGCATCTTCCCTTACTACATTACTCTTAATTACAACTGGAAAACCAAATAATGATTGGGAATAAAATAAATCATCAAAATAAACTATTATCCCGCTATACACAAATATGAATATTACCCAAAATTCATGTAACATTTTATTTCAAGAAATTGTAGTAATATTTAATCTAAAAAGAGTCTGAATGTGAAATTAAAACGAATTATAAAGATATTCTTTAAGCGATTAATCATGACAAAAGATTTTTTTTAAATATTATAATTTTAGAAATGTAGATTTTTCTTTTTGAAAAAGGAACAAACGTCTTGTTAAGTAACATTTCTTACGTAATAGGTTTTTTTAATGATAAATAAATCTTAAACTCACGTAATTGTGTTTAGCACAAACAATTCTGAAAACATATATATAATTTAAAAATAATTTTTTCCGTAAATATAATGATAAATGATTGTAAGTTTTGTTACGTAAATTTTTAGACTGAAACTAGGTGTTAACGGCATAAATAAGAACAAATCCGAATATATCTATATACATCTTTTAGAATTTCGCTGTATCAAACCTCCTGAATTATTTGAACACGCAAACAGAATATTAAATAAATTCGTTGACACTTTATGACGTCATTGAGAATTCAATGTTCTTTGAATCCCGATTCGTGTTATAAATAAATATCTGATTATTATTGAAATAAGTTGTTATATTTCTATAATCTATCTTACAAATATATTGATAACATAATTTTATTCAAAGTTAAATAGAAATCTTTTAAATAATATGTATTACCAACAGTGTCTGGAAATACGAGTGGCATGAAATGGTCCCCGACACGTGAACAGAGCAAAGCACTTTCCCAAGCTTACTTTTACATGAAGGTGGTGGTACTGGTATTGTGGTACGTTTTATGAGATGGTTGGGTATTCCAAAATGGTATTGTGCCGTAGCGTCCCTGAGTTATGATAGAACGAGGAGGTGCCATTTGAATTGGGTACAAGGTGTAGACAATCATCGACGGAATCGGAACTGAGATCGGGATCGGGATAGGGATAGGGATCCCACCAGGGAATGAACATGACGTGGAGTAGTCACAAGAAGTTACTATCCTGAATTCCCGAAATATATGTGTCTGGCATAAATAATACATTCGATATTTTGTCTATGATGGTGAATTGTAGGCAGTTGAAAATAGATGGAAGTTTTAGGATGAGTATAATGTTCTTTCTACTATCTTTCAATATTTACCGCCTTACTAATAAACCTGTTATAAAATTTATACCAGGTATAAACTGATAATAAGTCCAGGTTTATTAGTAAGGCGGTAAATATTTAGTTAAAGACATTAATAACATTTTAGTAAATGCATTATACTGGTAGGTTCCAGAGAAATGCAAACTTCCGTCTTCTTCAAAGATGTGCAACAATATATTACTGGTTTACTCTATGTTATCATTTTTACTGATAATTTTATTTCATATAGAAATATGTCAAAATGTCAATTCGTTGTAATTACTGCCTTATAATGGCATAAAACGGACGAATGTGGTCGCGATATGTGCCGTTAATAGGGACTGAAAGAAAAGATGACGATTTTTAACAAGCTGTTAGTTAACCAAACTCTTATAGATGCTTTTCAAATGACTTTTTTTTACCAAATAAGGATATTATAAGGATTAAAGAATAGGATTAAAATATGTCAAAGGTTCTTAAAAGTTACAACATTTTTTAATTATTTATTTTCAGTTTTCATATTTCAGTTGCAACATTTATTAAATTTATTCTTCATACTTATTATTCTTCAATTAACAACGCCCAATATTGTGAAAATACTAACACGAAACTAGGAATTATCAATCCTATGACATGTACAAATAAAGTTTATTTTGCAGTAATATAAGAACACAATGACATAAGATAAAATTAAAAAAGTTTATATGTAAAGAATCTAACGTTTACCGTTTAACGTTTGGGTTTTTATTAAAAATGAACTTCATCTAAAGTTAATGCTTCGTTAAGATTAAAATGTTTAGCGCCTACAAGTTTCCTATATATTTTTTCTCTATTGAATTGCAACCCTTAAATTTCGCAATAATAAAAAAAAAAAACTTACCGATATTTCCAAATAAATGCCTCATATTTCTGTTGCAATTAAATGACGTATTTAGTACTTACAGATTCAGTAGTAATCCTCTATATAATATTTATTATGTATACATCATTTTCATCCATCAAATTTACTCCATCTAGAGTGATAAGTGGTGTATCATGTGATGCAGCCGAGCAAATAACGTAATTGTACTTAACCTTTAACCCGTAATAACTGTTGTTATGAAAAACTTCTGTAAGCACCACTCAGACAATAAACGTTCCCAAAGGTTTATGACTGTTAATAAATATCACGGGTGGCTGTTTCCGTAATGTACCTACTTATAGTTTTATTCGCTAATCGTATATGTAGTCTCTCTCTCTGTCTGTCTCTTTCTCGCTCTCTGTGCGCAGATGGTTCGCTATTCTAAGAACTCTAATAGAATAAAATGGCACAGGTTTTGGTACTTAAGGGTTATTATCTATTACTATATTATGATATTTGGTGTAATTTATCCTTTATACGAAAAACATAGTGTATGATGTGTACCAATTGTATAGCGTAAATTCTCACCGTGACCCGTAAAAATTCTAGCATAACATCCCATCATCAGACCATTCGCCTTATCCGCCCGATCTGGGACCATGTGACTTTTATCTGTTCCCCAAGGTCAAAACTGCAAAGGAATAAGATTTCAGACCCTTGATGCTGCAAAGAAATTGCGACACATGTCATGAAAGAGAAGAACACTTCCAGCACTGTTTTGAACAATGGAAAATTCGCATGGATCATTGTAGAAATAGGGGAGCGATAAAATAAAAAGTTATGTGGATACACCACAGTAGATTTCAGTACATTAAGGTCCAGTTCAGAGAATATATAAAATAGGAAAAAGTGGTCATGACACTATTAAAATTAGCGTAGATTTTAATTTTATTTTTAACTAGATCTGCCAATACCTTGTGATTTTGTTCTGAAATAAAAGATATTAACAAAAATTACCTTTATAGAGGGTTTCAACTGTCTTTCAGATGTTTTAACCTGCGTTCTTTCTGAAAAACATTGTTGTACTATAAAATGATTCAAAAATTGTGTTGCATCCGACTAATATGAGTGGAATAATTTAGAACTAATTAGGTCAAAAGATTTGTCATAAAACGTACCAGCAAAGTTATGATACAAATACAAATTTAATCGCTTCGTGTTGCACTTCAAAAAGAGACACGTTCATGTTTCTTAAAATACTTAACTTTATATTGTCTCAACCAGATACAAAAAATATCCTCAGCTAATTTTACTAAAAAATCTATTGAATTACTTTCGAAATCGAAAATTGGTGTAATTGCACGATATATATGTTTACTTTCATACACTTTTATTGTCTTTGTAAATGATTCGAATTTTGATTAAAGATATCTCGAGTTCTAAACGGTCAATCGACTTTAAATTTTCAGGATAATTAAATAATGATATCCTTTATATTTGTACAAACATTTATAACATTTTACCAATGAAGCTATAGTACGATGAACTTAATAAGTCGGAGGACGTGTTTTATCCTTCTTCTCTATTAACAGTATTATTTCATTCTGCTAGAGCGTGTATTTATTTGTGGTTGATTATTTTCCCATTGTCCTTCCTTGTCACTTTCGAAAGTATGAAGCCGTAGTGTTGAAATAGAAATTGAGAATATTGAGAATTTTATAAATATTAAATACTAAAATTCTATATTTTTATAACTACGCGTCTGGCATCTTCAATGTTGGTTCATAACACAAACAAATCTTTGGAGGTATCTAATATTACGTACAGCGGTTTTAAATGTAACAAATTTAATCCTAGTACCGCTCATTCTTTTTCTGTATTTAAATGATAATGAAAGGGGTCAATATTAACATAACCTCAAAAAGGACATAACCGCAGAAACCCGTAAAGATAACAACGTTAAGTGGTTTAATACACGTATACTATATTATTAATGTGTACAGTTTTTCAAATTATTTGTGTGTTTTTGCTTGTTAATATCACTTTTATAACTGTGGAAAAAGTTATTCAATTATTTTAAAAATCTGGTAGGAAAAATATGAACGTATTGTTCATGAAAGTGTATGAAAGAAATGTTTTAAAGATTAGAGCACACATTTTAGAGAATCAATCACATAGAGGTATACCTTAATTGGTTAAAATCTGCCATCCTCTCAGAATTGGATCTAATTTAGTGCAATAGAACCAAAAGTGAGAATTTACCATTTAATTTATCACAGTTGGGTGTCTATTTGTTATTATATATGTTTACCTATAAACCTATAACTAAAATTAATTTACAAAATTTAATAACAAATTCATTTCTGATCTAAATATACCGATGTACTGAGTCTATAATATGAAATTGTAAAATGCGTTGCCAGTTGAATCTGAATAAGTGATAAGTTTCTTTGGTCTTATTTATAATCTTCTAAATATAAATATAACATTCGCCTTACAGTAAAAGACAACTTGGTCTAGAGAAGATTGATTACCTTCCATTTGATTGATTTTTTTCGAAACCCAAATGATTTAGTGATACACTGTTCGATACGTATAACAATCATTTGTGTTTTTTCCCTTCCGTAAAGCCAGATTTACAATATATTGGATTATAAATCATAATCGGGTTGGTATTTATCAGGGCCATGATAGCTCCCCCTATAATATTAGGGGTTGGCAACGGTATTTATCATGTGATATGTTATATTTCAGTACCTTAGAACTAAGCAAGAGAACGACTCTTCTAAACTCGAATAGTTTTTATAAGAAATCAGAAGTGGGAAATATTTTAAAACTGACATAAAAAATGTTAAAACGCGGAAATAACAAGCGCGGAAACGCGCTAAAAGTAAATAATGGTTGTCACCTGCAGACCTTATTTGTTTATATATAATGTAATTTATTAAACAATTTTAAAAGCTATATATTATTATTGTCGAGCTAAAAACAATGTTTCAAAATAGTTTATATAGCTATTGTTAGATCATCAAAATTTGCAAATGTAGGAGACTACCTGGCGCCGGTAGTTGTTTATAAAAAAAAAACAATAACCAAATATATCTCATCGGCATCAGTTTTAGCTTCAGTGCATGGTAAAGACAACATTATATTTAAACAGTTTGTGTGTTCAGTTTTCTTTCTTTTATTATTTCTAGACCAAAGTAAACACTGTCTCTTTAGACATAGTGATTAGAGATAGTGTTGTTGTTTCCTGTTTGGACATAGGCTTACGGTGAAGCTAGAGTGCATTTTCGTTGTTCGTTCTTGATTGGTAGATGCAATACTCTTTCAATGAGACGTTCTTCTTACTCTTTCATATTCAGTCCCATTTATAAATGATATATTTGTGGTCACCTTATGCGCCAACATTTATTGACCATTTTTCATTTATTTTCCGGTTACACCTTTTTCATTCCTTAGATTTTTTCTACATATATTTAGCATTTATCACATTATTCATATGAGATCTAGTATATATATATATATATATACATATAATCGTATAACGTTATATAATCGTATGTAAACGTACACGATAGAGAAACTGTGAAGACGTGATCATTATTAATGCATGTTGTTACCTCACATTCCACGTCGGAAGCTGGTGATTTAAGATTTCTTCGATAATACCCGCTTAGAGTACTGCAGTACTACAGTAAATGTGTATAAGTTGTGCATTACTTGTAAAGATAAGTTAAGTTCCGATCAGAGATCAGACGGTTAGCTTTAAGGTGATTTACTGACCTCGTTTCAATATAATCTTAAAATGGATGAAGCGTACAAGGATGTTGTTCAACATGGCGAAATGTAATTCAACTTTACAGTATTCAATGTGCTTTAATTTCTAGCAAAATTCAGTTGACTGACTTTTATGAAAATCTTAGGATATTATAAGTGAGCTTACATTACTTATTTACTTGTGCATACTCGTATTAAGAAGTATATATTTGTTTGTTTGTTTACTTCTCGTTGTATGGTACTGGTACACTCTTTGAGAAAGTAACATCTTGTTTTTGTTTTAATGATTTCCATTTTAATTCACTACGAATTTTTGCTCATCCATAACCTTATAAATATTAATAAATTGGAATTTTAATTGATAGATAATTTAAATGCAAATACGCAAATTGATAGATAAAGAAATGCAAAAATGAAACAGATAATTTAAAAAAACCTTCTTCCGACTGCAAACTGGACATACGAGATTGATGCACTAACAGTGCAACATCTGTCAGACGCAAATAACAGTCCATCATTCTTAGCAACCTGCCCACAATATCAAACTTAACGAACCAAACACAACATTAGTGGTGAACTAAAAGACATGCTTGTAGACAATTAATAAACAAATTCAAAAAGTGCTTGACTTCCTAATTGAAATAAACTTATTAAATCAAATTTAACCAAAATAAAATAACTTCACGCGAACATGACCTTGATGTTGAAATCGCCTTAAACTCTAAATTTAAAAAAAGGAAGAAAAGTGTATTGGAAGTTTAAAAGATGCAAAACGATGACAACAATTGTTATTATTTTTATTACTACTAGAGATCTTCTAAATTGAACAGAGATTAAATGGTAAAGTACGCACCGAATGCATTGGTTTTATTTAGTAAAATTAAAAAGCAGAAGAGAAGCTAGAGCTACGATTTTTGAGCTATCTTCACCCAGTAAACACTTTGGAGTCACTTTGCCATCATATTGAAGATGCGCATGATTTTTTTGTCATGAAAGAGTTCCTTTACAGTTCAGTTTCTGACAGTCGTTCATATAAAATGTCTATTTTATAGGCTATAAAAGGTGAAACCACTAAATATACAATCAATGCGAAGTGTCCGATACGGGCCTGTGAATACTAACCCCAGATAAGTAAATACACCTCTTTACATGAGTATATTGGATGTTCAATCCGACTTACAAAATTCTGAGAACATTTAAAAATCATTGAAGTAGCTTTACCAAAACTTCTAACGTTCTTTACCATTAAATAAGAATTCATGATCCTTAATATTTCCAAGTATTCGTCGAAACGATAAGTAAATACATTCATACATAAAAGCGAATACGCGCATAAAACGCGATCTTAGCATACTCGTATCCATGCGTATGGATATTAAGACAGCATTGCCACCCTGTATTAAGGGTGTCACATTTATAATGGTAATGGAGTGGGTTGGGGGTGAAGTTTCGACTACACATTTCCTATTCAAGCATAATGTTTATTTTTGATATGTTTGTCAAGTATGTCATCGTTACAGCCAGCTCAGAAAGAGCTTCCAAATCTCCGGAGTTTTAAAATTGTGTTTCAAAATGTCACAAGTGATAACTCAACAAATATTTACATCTATTCTTTTGTATATACGAGTATATTGCGTATATAGTATAAAAGAAAACCAGGAGTTTCTTTGAAACGCTAAAATAAGCCATATTCAAACCACTTACATGTGTGAGTTTATTTGCTAAGTAGGTAGCATGGCTTTACTGCAAGTAAACTCTTATTTGTTGACATAAATTTGGATCAATTTTTGTGAGGAAACCTATGGGAAAGTAGCTCCAAATAAAATATGATAGATATCTTTTTTTTCAATGGAATGCATATGTACTACATAAAACAAATTTCCTTTTTGTATTTCTCTAAAGCAATGTTTAATTCTTCCTACAAAATTATTTTATACTAAATTGTGAGACTTAAATTGGAGAGGTAAAATTGATATCATACGTTGGCCAAACTTTCGATCTTTGGGTTCAAAAATTATCAATAATATTTATGGAGTTGCTACAATAGAGAATGAATTACTGCAAAATTTTATTGAGATAAATATAAACATTGCGAATAAATTTCATAAAGCTAAAACTTAATACAAATAAATCTAAATTATTTATTTAAGACTTTATAACACATCACTCAATAAGTTCGTAGGATGACATATAAATAGCGACTCTATTGACAAATCCATTCACCACATTGACATCTATCGTTAGATTTAATATTAATTTTGTACAGGTGAGCTGGAGTTTTACAATGATTACTTTTAATTCTGATTATAATTGATATAATTTTGCGGAACTCATTTCTAAACCATCTCTTCTTACTTAAATTTGGATGTAACATATAATAATCTCTTCCATTTAACTGACTTTTGTTAATGAAATCTGTGTCAAAAATATCTAAAAGGAGCAGAAGAATACGCATAAATGCTTATTGTTAGAGACTTCAAAAAAGTGTAAGGCCGTCCGCACATGGGTCGACTGATTTCAAACGCGAGCCCCGAATCTGCCCGAACCGAATGAGAATGGAACTGTTTACAGTGAACATCATGAGCAGATATGTGCACAAATACTTTTCAAAAGTATTTAAATACATACATGCACACAAATACCTCACAATACATACATGCACACAAATATAAAATCCCCTGTTATTCTATTGTTGAAAATTCTATAGAGTCTCGAAATACGGCTCGACATGACTCGTTTTTTGACCCGTGTGGGGACGGCCTAAATCGGCATTTTCGACATTGTAAACTATATGGCCAGTATGTTCGTACTGCTATCTCAATTGTTTATTTATTCCAAAATTAGCAAAGAAATAAATTTATTAAGTGATGAACAAATCAAAAATAAACAAATATTCCAACCGTATAATAAACAGATTAACATCTACAAAAAAAAACAATTATTATATTGCAATTAGCTATGCAATATAATTATATATACTTATAATACAATACAATACAAAATACAATATATACTTGAAAATATAAGTATTTTACCTTGACAAAAATAACAATAACTCCTGAAATAAATCGGTTTGTTTGCACAACCCACTTAAAGACTATTTAATAACAACATTCAATTTTAAATCCATTAAGAAAATCTCAAAGGATTCTAAAATATAAAAACCATGTAAGAAAATAGTAAATTCGCATGCGAGTGCGTGAAACCTTTATTATTTTTTCATTATGAAAACGAGGTAGACCTTTTTAAATCTCTAAAAGAAACACCATGATTTTAAATATCGTTTAAAATCGCTTCGAAACGTTACGCACATTGGAACATTTAAGAAAAGAACCGTACATATAGTCTAAAAATATGTTTATATATAGGTGTATATTCTTAAATAACTTAACCCCATAATTAAAAAAAAAAACAGGCGGTCCACTTTCTGCAAATGAACAAATAATGCAAAAACTAACCCATCTGATACTGCTCAGCTCTTAAGTCACTTTCTAAATTGCTTAGATGAAGATTAAATGAATATTACAAGTAAAAATGTTTGCTCTGAGCACATGGTATGGTTTATATATTTCGTAAATTCCATTCTATCTGTCTGTCTATTTGAATAACACGGACTGTCAGCACGAAACGTTCTCCACATTACAACACCATTCCTCTCCTCTTCTCCTCTCACCGTGGTGCCCATCTAGTCCCTTGCGGATCCTTTTCTTAGATGAACTGCTTGTAACAGGTTGAAGTTTACCAGTATAGCATGAATGACAACATTATGCAGTTACAGAGTTGTCCGGAATTTAATTTTGATCTGGAAATATTTGCTTATTGCAATTCTATTATGTGCATCGTATATGATCTTAGAATATGGTGAAACCTCAATTCAGTTAGTTGCAGGTGTTAAGAATGCTGTGTTATTATTTGCTAAATATTCAACTTATATGTATAGGCAGTATTACATTATTTTTAAATAGACAATAAGAAATTTTAAAGATAATAAATAGAAAAAGTAATATTTCCGCCGCGAAAAAAGTATATTTATTAAAAAGAGTTATATTTTCGCCAAACTGCGTCTAACTGCCGATCCTAGACGACAATTATCAGGAATTTTTCGCATAAGCACACATTCAGTAAGCTTCTACTTTAATGTTTATCAATAATTCGCAATACACGCAACAATAATAAACAAAGGACCACCATAGGTTCGGTACATTAAAATATAAGTAGTGCGAAACAACTCCACATCCTACAAACAATAGTCGTTCGTAGTCGGTGATCCGATGTAATCTACACCCCTCGCCCATACCCCCCCCCATGCCGAGGCATTTACTATTTCGAACCATAGCGTTTGAAATTATTTGTTCGGTGCAAAGCAAGTGCAATGGCACATGAAGCACCAAGAAGTTAGAACATGTTAATACTTGAACAACATATATTACACAACATAACACATAACATGAATAATTCAAGGATTTATGTGTTAAGCTACAATAAATATGATTCATTATCCTGAAATATTAAAATAAACGCAGGAATTTACCAGTTGTTAAGTATGATAAAAGACAAGAACGATGTGTCGTAAAAACACCCATTTTCTATTTTATAAGTTTTCTTTACTTTTTCTTTTATTTTCGTATAAATCCTGGATTCGTTTCTATTGATCGCTCTTCACAAGTTTTAATGTGTTCTTCTTATTTTTTTTGTCCCTGTCAATGTTCAAGTCGGATTATAACGGTGCTTCGAGCTTAAAATTGCGTTAGCAGTTAGGGGATCAAAATGCTGACGCATATTGTAATAGTAGCTATTACAAATATCACAAAAGTAGTTAAAACTATGTGAACGGAATGAAATACTTGATTACTTTCTAAATGATTAGTTTCGATACTGACTGCTGAATTAAATTCATTATAATTTTTTCGTTTTTTTAATTTAGTTTATAAGAAGTTAATTTATTTGAAACTAGCTAAATTCGGTAACCACGTTTGCAGTCAAATATGAAAAGAATGGGAAAATAAATAAAAGACACAACAAACACAGACAATGATCAACTGGAAAGAAATGAATAATCTTTTGAAAGTGAATTGTAAAATGTTTCACTCATATAAATAATATCTGTTCGATCACGATCATTGTTCACAAGACTCAGGATTAGCGCCCCACATGCCAAAATGTATAAAAGTGGTCGATAAGAATTATTAAACAATTTAGGATCAGAGTTAAGAAGCAAATCAAAATAACAAGTAGATAGAATCAAACATAGGCTAAAACTCAAAACCTAAAAAAAACCGGGCCAACTAAGAACTGCACTATTCACGCAAAAATTCTAACGTTATAATTAGCTATTGTTTAGTAAGCTTGACAGTGCAGCTCAAGGCAAATTTTTATATGAAAAGGAGAAAATGAACCTTGAAATTAGTTTGTGACGAGCTAGCAAGTGTGAAACTGCACTGCAAGATAATTTTCTACCTGGAGACACACTATATACTATTTCGTTATAGGACAGTTTACAAATTAAATTAATTTTGCTTGAGAAAATAATTAGCTAATTATACATTCAACGAGTCCTGTATTATAAGTATTCAAAGTATATTTATTACTGTCAAATGAAAAAAACAATGAATTATATGAATTATTATACTATTCACTTTTGCCAGTATTATTGGCAAAGAGGCTGTTTAAATATAGTTACTAATACAATAAAAAACCCAAGATGCTAGCACAATGCCTTTTTTATAAATCGTTGAATAAAATTGCCCGCAGTTATAGGTTTTCATTATGTAAAAACCTTCCATCATTTATTTTTATAAACTTAAACTAAAATTAATTAATTAACTAGTAAAATACATGAAGACCTATGTAATACCTTAACTCTTCAAGTTTTACAAGTTTTTTAAAAACATATAAAATAGAAAACGATTAAAAAAATTGTTAATTAAATTAAAAGGATAAACACTTGTTGATCATAAAATAATTCTTTGGTCTTGTTTTTAAATCCGATAAAATTCAATTACTGTCTACGTCGGTTTTAAAGTTTCCTAATTAGAAAAGTTCTTTAAGTATTTACATTAACTGCTTTTTAAAATAATTTAAATAAAAAAGACTGGTAAACATTTCAACGTATAAATATTATACTAACTATATTTTAAAAAGTAGCTTAATGTAAAATATTATGCATTTTATATTTAAAAGAATATTTTTATACTGTGTTAAAGTTTTAAACTTTATTAAAAACTATAATTCTTAATTAAATATTATGAAAATCCCGCCTCACTTTGGTTTATAATGTGGTAAGTATGCAGGTAGGTTGCAATTTAAAAGTTGAGTTCTCTTTATATAAAAAACATACCTGCATAAATGTGTCAGATTTTGTATTGCATTTATTAACTGCATCGTTAATGTCTATTCATAAGTTATTTCATAATCTATTGTAATACCTAACTATTCGATGTTGTCCAACACTGTTATTATCATCAAAAATCAAAATAAAACGCATGCACCATAAACTGAAATAATGATAAAGTGACTCACCCATTACGGCCTTGGTTCATTCACATCTGAAACAAAATAACTTAATGTTAGACCTTTGTACATAAATTCATTTACATAGTAAAGCTAACTCTATTATCACATGCGATAGTTTGCCAAATCAGAAACTAATATGTGATAATAATGGCAATATGTGATAATACATGACAAAGATGTATGTATATAATAAGAGAGAATGAAATAGCTAAACACTTTCAATACACTCTGACCCCAATTGTTGATGCTGGATAAGTTGTAAATACTTTAGAATTTAGTGATACCTGACAACTAAGTCACAAAGTAATTACTTACATTTTCTTAGTAAATAACAATCCCAGAAACTAAACATTTGAACACAAAACACTGAATGTATTAGATGGGCTAAATGTGAGGTTATAATTTCTAAGAAGAGTCTAACACACGAAACACTTTAACACGTAAGTTCACTATGTAGTAGCAGTAATCAAGCATAGTAATTACTTAAACTCATAGTAATCAAACATAGTAATTACTTACTTATCAAATACTTAAAAATTCAGTTAATTTAAATGAAGTTAAGTAATTCCAGTAGCCAAACACTTTGGACATAGCACTGAGTCAACTTGACAGTTTTCAAAGATAGGTTATAACTTCTAATCAGAAACTTGTACACGTAAAACACTGTATCGGATAAGTTCACTACTTTATAAGCAATTTTAAATTATTAAGTTTTAATTAGTACCTATATTTTTAATAAATAATTGGTTAAAACACTTTAAAATAATTTAAAATTGCACCACACAGCTTGACACATGTACACCTAGGTCCTCGTTCATGTTGCAACTTGTTGATATGATCGGCAAATCTCGGATCATCGAACTAAACCGAATTCGACAGCCAGAAAACGCAGATGTCACGTAATAGCTTTATAATTAAAATGCGTCAGTAAATATAAAATAACTTATTAATATTTTATTTTATATTTATTCATGAAGTGTTATCCATCCGGGATTACTTTCTACAAAAATAATATTTCCACAACGATGATTTGTACTTATAAATATTAAAACCAATTGTAATTTAATAATTGTTGTTTAAGGAATTCTTAATTGAGTTTTAGCATAGATTACCTCACACCACCTTTGTTAAACAAGGATAATGCTGGAGTGATCTATCGTTGACGACGGACAGGTTCGGCAATGTTCGAATTCGATCGTTTTGGTTCGATATTTATGTTTTGATAGAAATACATTTTTTAATATTTGCAATGTTTTTTATACAGCTTCAAGCAATAATATGATTTAGATATTAAATATTTCTCTCATAATATTTAATACATGTAAAAAGTTAGAAGAGTATATAATATACAGACATTTTTTTCTTTAACGAAGCTATTGATACATTTTTACGTCATTTATTTCCGCTATTTTAAAAAATAATTTTTACAAAAGATAATTAAAACTTGTAACTTATAATTTTCTTTGCTAATTGGCTACTTTAGCTCATAAAAGTCACTCTGTAATTAAGCATACTTTAAAATAATTGGGAAACTCTTTCTTAGTAACATAGGAAACTCACTGGAAAAGTTTTATATATGTTGTTACAGATGTGTTGTGTGTGATACATTTTTGTATGTGCGTCTTTGTAATAAGCAGATACACGAGTGCGACAACAACATGCGACATCCAACATTTATATGTAAATTCATAAGTTGACGTTTTTTGTAATAGATTGTATTAGAGTGTACCAGATTTGTTAAACTTTTAAGGTCAAAAGTTATATTCATATAGATATATGATATCTTTAAAACTTTACGGCGGTTTATTGAATTTTTAATATTTTTAATTGTTTAGTAGCCTACAACTAACACAGCATTTGCTTTATTGTTAATGGTATATGAAACTGAAAAAATAACCGCTTTTAGTTTGTAACCGTTCTGTTCCAACAAATATTGAATGTCGCATGTTGGTATCGCATAAAAATCGTCATGCACTACTGAAGTGGACTGATTCAACTATCTGTTGTTAACAAACTGGTTAACTGATTTTGCTCAAATTAGGCATAGTAGTTGATTACACTGCTACCAACTTATAGAAAAACATATTTTTATATAATAACTAGCGCGGGCCGTTTTAAATTACAAATTCTCTTTTGATCAACCCTCGTATATTAAATGGTACAATATGTAATATTAGTGCAAAGGAGATAATGTATACTTATAGATCATGGACCAGTGTGTGACACATTTGTAGTTAACTTGATATATCACTATATAGTTTTTGTAATAACATTTTTCTTGTAAACCACGTGCCGTACCGTTCACTTTATGTGCAGACAATTTTATATTCCACATAAATCTTTGTATGAACATTTTTTCATAAGCTTTATATCTGTTGCACTTTATTAAATATATACAAAGTAAGGTTATGTTATATCTATCTACAAATACATGTAACTCATGAAATATTGCTCATCATATTCCTGTTTTCATATCAAATTCTGACAGCTATTGTTTTCAACTGTAATATTGTATGCACCATCAGGAAATATTTGAAAGAAGTACCATCGTATTTGTCGTAATACTGTTTGATATATGTTTATTTTATAACGTAAACAATTATGTACGAAATTCGTTTTTAATGTTCTGTAAAGGTAAACGTTCACTAGGCTCAAACGGATTGAATTTATCGTATAAACATGAAAGAGAAGAACAACGAAGATGGGAAACGAATAGAAAGGCAGCAGATACTGTGAAATTAAAGAGGAAAAGTATATGCAAGGTGTGCGAGACAGAGATAGATAGAGCGCTGGAGCACATTAAGTATTCATGTGAGAAAAGAGTATAAAGTGAAAAGAAGATTGTGCAGTTATTGAAGAGAATAGGTGGATAGTGGAGATAGAGAGAAGGAGCGATGAAAGAGAAGGAATGGCAAATGGAGAGTAGCAGGAAGAGAGAAGCAGTAGAGGTTTAAGGTTTTTTTGAAAGGAGGTCTTTTTGCCTATTGTTTTTGTAATTGTTATTAAATGTGTAGTCATGATGCTTATGACTGTACCCACTTTCCTCCTTGTCACGTCTTGTTGTACTCGTACTTCGAAGGACTCTTTCTCTTTTTTGACGTAATAGATTTTTTTAATTTATTTTTATTTTAGTTAGCCTTTTTGACTAAGTATGTCAATTACAAAATATGTTATATTTCTTCATGTATTGTTTCATATAATTAAAACTTATCTTATGCAAATAATTATACTATACATAAATAACAAAACAAAAAGAAATATTTACTCTATTTAAAAACAGTTTTATTACTAGTGATAATAAATAAAATTGATTATACGTACATCTAATGGTACAAAACATTACAGGAAATGATATTTACTAAAATAAAATCCATTTGCAGATTGTTTTTAGTATAATAACTTTTAAAAGCATTACAATTACCTGTAATATAGAATCGAAGAATCACAGCATCGAACCATACCAAAATAAAGTCTACGGATATTTTCAAAACAATCCCGCGAGGCACTCCTATTACTACTCCCTTGCTTCTACTTCCGGCATGCTTTCATCCTGCAAACTATTAAATTTACTAGCTTATAATATGCACTATTACTGTCTACAAAATTTCCTTATTCGCTCCATTATAATAACCCTCTCGCGTGTTGGGGAAATAAAGAGCAAACTGTGACTGCGCTAATTGTGTTTTGGGCGGGTCGGGGCGGTGGGGTTTGGTGCAGGGTGGTGCGGTCTGAGGAAACGCGTTACACCGAGTGCTGTGTACTGGGTGTTGCATTTTACTTGCAAATACTTGAAGCTGTTTACGTAATGTAATTATATGATGCTTGTTAGTAGTTTACATAATAAAATAAATGTAACAAGGTGTCATATGCCCAATAGATGTCTCTAGTTAAGTTAATTAGGCGTTTAAATTGAATAAAGTTTGTTATACACAAAATGATTGATATATTTATTTGGTTGCTTGATTAGGAAATATTTCCTAGATTTTCCTGTTATCAATTTAATGGGATTGTTAATTATTTTTCTAATTTTAGATTGAAATAAATTTAAATATATTTCAATAAATTGGTTTAAAAGTATTCTTGATTTTAATTAAACTTTCTTAGTCAGCTACTTCTCCATTTCACCATTCTAAGCTTCCTCTATTCCTCTCTTTCTCTCTCTCTGTCTTCTTCCTTCTCTGGTTCCTCTCAGCAACGGTCTACCTTCTCTTCATCAAACCAAATATTCTCCATATCTTCTCTGCAATCCATCTCCGTCCTTCCTTGTTTCTATCAGTATCACTTTAAATATATGTATATTTGCATTATTATTTTTTAAAATAATCAAAAGTTGACAGAGTCAGTATCAGCTATATCATATTTGAATTTCAGTTTTACCGCTTGTTTCAGATATGCATATTACGTCATAGAAGAAATAAGTAATCGAAATTATTTTTCTTCTTCGCAACTTTCGTAATGTAACACTTTATGAGATAACAACTCAGCTGTTAGTAGTAAATGATGTATCAAGTACACAACCTCGTATACGTTTCTGTTATATAAAAGAGATGGCAAATCGATGGATGTGATGTACAATGTAACCAAATGACTTTTTAATTGTTAAAATCTTATAAAATATAAAGAGTTATTAAAAAATAATTGTATATTTAAGGTTTTGGTAGCTAACTTTATCAATATATAGTTCCGTTTTAGAGAAATTAGGTCTTGGTTCGCAAGCCCATTGATTCTGCAAGATATTATTGAAGAAAAATTACCATGTTCATACATTTTTTATATACATATAAGACAATAGCTCCAATTTTATTAGGACTTATAAATTTTTAATTAAACTTAAGTGTTGCTTTGAAATCAAAGACTTTTATTTTGGTAATTATGTAAATTACACATTATAATAATTATACTGCTTAACTTAAATCGTACTATCCACCCTGAAATCAAAGAAAGGACATTTAAAGTTTATTATTTAAATTGTCAATTCCTTTTTATCTAATTTTAAAATAACTAAACATTATGCACAGTGAGTTCTGTCAGCTCTAAATATCAACTGTGTTGACCGTTATTCCTCATAACATCATCTATGGAGTCCATGGTCACTGTTTTACCCACAGATCAGCTTTGTACGTACTAAAGAAATATAATAAAGTACATATATCATAATATTCCTCTTAAATCTTGTACATTATTGCTCTATGTGCTCAATGAATACGATGTTCAAATAAAAAGATTACATGCAAAATGAAGCTATAATTGTAAAGGAATTACACTGTATTGTAATACCATTATCTGCTCTCTCTACAATGGGTCATAAATTAGTTTTCAAACGTAGCAAAGAAAGAAAAATAATAATAATAAAAAAATGATATACTCGTGTTATAAGATGATTTTAATATAATACAAACAAATGTCATAAATGTAGTCGTATTTTATTGAAATAAAAAAGCAAGTTGGTACATGTTTGTATAGAATTCTATAATTCTCTGTAGAACATCCTCTCTCGGTACAATGCAACAAAAGAACCAAATAGAAAACCATTAGAGCTTTTAGCGAATTGTTACAAATACTAACAAACATATTGTAGTTACGTATAAAACAGTAACACCTTACGGAAGTACAAAGTAAGCTCTAGTTACACCTTGTTACTTCCCCTGTTTCGGGACGCCTTCCGTATCCAGGGACGGATTAGGCTGGTTACAAGTTTCTTTTGTTAAAATTAAAAACAGAAATTATCATGTCTTGTTATGGCGGTTTCGCACCAGAGAGACAGTTTTGAAAACCATTTTCTTGTCAAAAAAACAAAACAAAAACATGTTTTGTTTTATTTTAAAACAGTTCTGTTTTTCAAAAACAGACACTGAATAGTCTGGTTTTGTTTTTAGTATTTTTCTGTGTGTCCCATAACAATTATTAACACTTATTACAATTACTACAACAACAACTGACAAGCGTTAATGTTCTCAAAAAACAAAACTGCGTGTTCAAACCAAGCAGGCAAAAAACAACAAGAAATGTGTTTTCTTTTCGAATGTGTTTTGTTTGCTAAAAACAGCAACAAAAGACAAAATTGTTTTAAGAACTGTCTCTATGGTGTAAATATTGGTGTTTTTGTTCAGGAAAACAAGTTTTTGTTCGTGTTTTATTGAACTGTCTCTTCCACACACTGTCTCTGCATACTTCCCCTATATTAACAAAAAGAGTGGATATATAAATAGGTATTGGGGAAGAGAGAATGCAAAATAAACATGATGTATGGAGAAGAGAAGGAGGATAAATTGATGAAGAGTGGAGAAAGCCTAAGGAGATATTTCAAAAGAGGTGTGAAGGAATTTGTAATCAATATAGAAACACAATATTTCGGTTCATTACTAACCTCAGAGTTTCTACTTTAGATTAAAATAAAAATATCACCACTTTTCACGGAAATACGTTTTTCTAATGATTTAAAATGACAGTTCTTGATGAAAGGCGCTATACAATACAATGCGCCAACCGCATTAATATTTGTCATTAACCGGGATGTAATATTTTGTAATTTTACTTTTTAAACGGGAACAAATCCTCTAAATCCGCTTCTGTCTATTCCTGAATGAAAACCCGTACCGGGGGCAGCCTGGCTAACGTGTTAATTGCACTGCCCACGGTGCTAACTAATGCAATGGACAGTTACCGACCATGTTTGTTCAGCTCTACGCCGGTAACACAATTACTATAAGAAAATAGAAAACTGGAAACTGAAACTGAACGAAGTTCATTCACCCCCTTTGAACTGTCACTGATATGACCTAGATAAGACCTAAGGGTGGGGCCTCTATAAAAATAACTAATAAGAATTAAATGATGGGGCGTGGGATAACATTATGGCATTCGTGCTTGGAATAAATTTATGAAAAGATCAACCGTTTCATGACCACATTGTCTGTCTGCTTTGATTTAAACGATGGGCTTCATTTAGAAAAGGAAAATGTTCAATTTCTTTTTAATTTAAATCACATCTCCTTGCGGCAACTGTCAACTAAATATATATTTACCTATATTATTATTTTATTTTAGTGTTTTTGCCATTTGGCACTACATTCTTGTGACTTAACTCATTTATTTACATATCATTGTGCTTAATTCAATTTTGATCCTTATTAAATCTAAACATTCTCATTCCTTCCAAACGAAAAAAAAAAATTTTTTTAATTTATCCTTATAATTTTAAAAAAAAAACTGCTACTGCTATTGATTCGCTCCTACTTCCTGTTTCTACTATTCCATTCCTTCTCTTTCCTCGTTCCTTTTCACTATCTCAGTCATCCACCTCTTCTCTTCACTGCCTCCCTTTAATAACTGACCAATATTATTTTCGCTTATTACCTTTTTCTCACATGAAAACTTAATGTGCTCCAATGTTTCTATCTCCGTTCCGCTCATCCTACACATCTTTTCGCTTTTCTTTCCTCCTCGTTTCCAATTTGAAACTGGCAATCCTTCTCATGTTTTTTGGGTCTTTTTCTTTTAGTATTGTGGTATCTCTCTCTCCCAAATCCTTTTATATCTTGTGTTGTAATTGCTCTTCTTAATTTTTTGCATTGTATTACTAATTTACCTATATTTATGTAATAAAAACAAGTACCTGCTAAACATGTATAAGTAACTTACAATAAGGAAGCGATTCAAAGATCGCTAAGTTTTATACACTATTGAAAATCACTAACAAAATAAATGTAATATCTAGATATGATTAATGTTAGTCTAACTCTCATAAACCCTGGTATTCCTATTTACGGTTTATTATTTAACTAAATACCTTTTAAATTACTACTTAAGCATATAAAGAAATCCATAAATTAACCTAGATTTACATTTTCAGAACGAATTGTAAAAAAACATACTAGTTCACTAAACGAAAGAATATATATAACATCATTAAAATTTATATTTAATTAAATACTGATCATTCTTCCACATGTATTATGAGGCGATTTCAACGTCAAGGTCATGTTCGTTATTTCATTTTAGTTAAATTTGATTTATTAAGTTTATATCAGTTAGGAACTCGAACACTTCTTGAATTTCTTCTAGATTGTCTGAAAGCATGTCCTTTAGTTTACCACTGATGCTGTGTTTTAGTCGTTGAGCTTGATATTGCGGGCACGTTACTAGGAGATGATGCACCATTATTTGCGTCTGACAGACATATAATTTACGTATTATCATATTTACTTAAACCATTCTATATTTTACAACACTGTAATTCTAATACAAAGTAATTATAAATCGTTTACATTTACCCAATACAATCACTCTAATATCAACAGTACTCTCATAATGCAAGTGAGATTCGAGTGTGCGTGATTCCGCATATGTATTTCCATATATCGCGTGTGGTCCATTAATTAAATTTTCTAGTGTAACACAAAATGATCACTTATACACCTATTAGTAATTGCTAATTAGTGAAATTATTTACCGCTTGAATGGTTTCAATCTATTGGAAATATATATATGTGGTTGGCATACGAAAGTTCGAACTATTTATTGTTTGTGAATTGATTCAATTAGGTCTACGGGTATACATTGTAAAGTGTTTTTTAAATAGAATGAATTAAATTTCAAAACGCACTAGTTAAGATTTATTTTATACATTGTAGTGTATAACTCGTATTCAGTTACTAGCAATAAAGTTTAAATAAAGATTTCAAAACGATTCCGAAAACTTACCGCTTGTGCGCCGCTATACCGTTTTTTTAATTATTAAACTATTATTATCAAAAAATTATTTTATATTATATATTATATTTCATAATGAAAATGGAGGAATTAGAAACTTAATACTCATAGTTATAATATGAGAGTAGATAAAATGTTACATAGAAGCTTTTCTCTCTATACGTTGCAACAAACCGCATACAGTCTTACTCCTATAAAGAGTTATCGGACATAAATTTAATTTACGTGGTACCGCGCTCCTAAACTGACTTGGAAAAACTTTAAAACGTGTCCATAATGCAACATAAAGTAGAAAAGTTTAAACGAAACACCGCTGTGAGGAAATATATGTCCGGTCATAAAATGATAGCACAGTCTATATACCAACTACACTGTACGAGTATGTTATCAAATGGTTACAAGAATTCAGGAAGCATTGCGGAAATATCATGTTTTAATAATGTTAATACGAGTACAGTCTGTAGATATTAATAAAGTTATATTTTAGGATTATGGACTTTTAGTTTTACATCAATATTGCATCGTAATACGTATAACGAAATGAAAACGAGTCTTTCAAAGTATTAAACTTAGCCAGAGTCGTCACTAGCACCCAGCCTCGGATCTAGAGGGGGGTTTGTTTGTTAAAAAAAATTCTTTGTAGTGGAAATGACCCTTTCTTAGTTCTCAAAGAGATTGTCAGAAACACTTATCCCTGTTATTTTTTTTCACAAATTAATTAGAAAAAATTCAAAGCTAAATTTGTAAAAAAATCGCCAGTATCAAGTTCTTGCCCCTGTTTGAAACAATCGTGGATCCGCCACTGCTCGCTCCTAGACAAAGTTGCAGTTATCCAGGGTATAAAGACAGTATGTGCTAGTAAGTCACAACTGTAAGACAAAAGTATGATGTATCTAAAGATACTGAAGAAGATTCTAACATAGGGTTCACGCTTGCGTGTTTAGGTACTAATATTCGCCTTTTGTGTACAAAGACGCGAACACAAAATTTGTGCTCATCCGGAGACATTTGGAATTCATACACGAAGACAAACAAGAGAAATTTTCGGTTTAGTGTTGATAAAGATTAAAGAAAAGATCCAAGTGTCCGAACATTGGTTTCGGCCATGTGCAAAGTACAATCCACACATGCGTTGACGAATATTAAAACCTACAATATTTAAACCCATAATTAACCATTTTGGCTAAGTATTTAAGTTATAGTAAACAAGTACGTTGTGTCAAAAATTTAGACGAATGTAATTGTGTTATTATTGGCCATATTTTAAGAACAAGTTCAAACAGATAGTTCGCTGAATGATCGTGTAGGATAATATCTGCCTCCCTATTACTAATCAAGTAAGAAATTTAGATTATTTAATTAACATGAATGTTCTCTTTGTCATTAATGATATATTGTCTAATATGTGCTAACTAAAACGCTTCAACTTTCTAATTATGTTTTACAATAACTTTTACGAAATCCCACTTCTGATAATGAAACTCTCATAAGAAGAACTTCCATAATGTGAAGATTTTCTATGTTGAAAGAGTGAAGTGTTATCTCACTTGGCCGAATTACATGCTACGAATAAGATATACCCTGTAATACAGTGTAGTGACTTTGGCCAAAAGGTCATATTAGCAATTACCACTCACATCCGGTTAATGATGGTGGCAACCACAAAAGGGAGTTCTAAATTGTAAGTGGCAGTTGTATCCTCTGTTCTTGGTTTAGCTGTGTACTGGGAATCATTGAAGGAACAAGGAAAGAGCACCGAGAACCGAGTCCTGGTTGGAACAATGCACTTAATGTCCTGTGATTTATGGGTGAGAGATAAATTATTACGTTGGAAAGAAAATAGTTTTACAAGTAGAATTCTTCGGTGAAATTTAATATTCTTCGTAAGAATTATATCTACAAAAAAATCATTTTAAGTAGAAAAATATTTGATTAAATAAGATATATTACTTCGGTTTCTTACCGAGGTACACACCGCAATATCTTGTTTTACAGAAGATCATAAACCACCTAAGGTACGGAATGCAGACAGACTTGTCTTATACCGTGGGAAATAACTAGAAATTGAGATAACACTATTTGAAAGGTTTAACAAAATAAAGATGACGATAGCAATAATCTCTATGAGACATATTATCAAAAGTGTGTTAATTCTCAGATGTTTCCATGTCCTGTACGGAATACGCTGGCTGTCTAATTGTCTCATTGCAGCCTTAATGTATAAGTAATATTGATTTTAAATCTTCAGGGGTCCATGATCGCTCTTATAAAACAGAAAATAACGAATCGGTTGCTATATGGTTCTAAAATTCGAATAACTTTATACATATAACATACATATTTATTACTTACATTTAATTAATTTCTATGAAAGTATATTCATTATGTTATTATTACAAACACTACCTCTCGTAATTTAATTCAGTTTTGTTACTCTCTAAAAATAAAAATAAAATCACTTCTATTTATTTAATATGTTTTATTCAGTTGAAAATAAAACTGGATTTTTAGTATTTTGTAATATGCATGGTGTATTATGATATACAATTTGAAAATATACTAACAAAAAACAATTTACGTTTACTGGTTCTTTTTTAAATATGTAGATACCATTATAACAAATAACCTTTCGCTCGGACTTGCGTTTATATGAACTTTAAAATATATTAAACATATTAATAAAGAGTTATTTTTTGTAAAATATTTAGTGTAATTAAATAACAAAAGTTATAAATATAAATTTAAATATTTAAAAATTAACTCGCTTAATTTTTATTTAGAAATATTAATAATTTTTCCGGTATTAACTTAAAAACCTCAACATTTTAAAAAGATTTTTTCATTTCGCTGCATAGGCCTTCCCTCTCGTTTCTCCAGACAAGATATTCGGGATGAGTCATTTGATCAAAGAAATCATGCACATTTGCAATAAGTCTGTCTTAAAGTTTAAAACGACTTAGTTCGTGAGACCAAGTTTTTAGTTACAAAAAACACGAGATGGTTTGCGTATTTTTTAGGAATTTATTATTAGCGATTATTTTAAGGATAAATTGATAATAGTTTCAGGTGAAGATTAAAAAAGGATTACACAGTAGATTGAAACATACAAGATTAATATGGGTCCGATTAATATGTAATTCGGAATAATAGGTAAATTAAAGCAAAAATGGTTCACCAATATGATATAAGTATAAACAGAATGAATTCTTTTTCTCATAGAATAAGGACAAGTTTTGGTAACTGCCGAATATTATAATTTAATAAATGAATTTTTTTTTAAATATAGTTTCTCGTTCTTCCTAGGCACGTAGCCTTTTATCGCCCCTAATATATTCTGCTTCTTCTTATACTTTGTATCCCGACAACAAGAATGATCTATTCATGGCTACTGCTGTTATAAATTTCGGTTTCTCAATCAAAAAGGCGGTGTTAACAGGAAGCGTCTGCGAAGTCTGTAGCACCGCCCGTTGGAGTCCATTTCTTGCCATTGCTGTATTTTTACATTGCCACAGAATGTGGTCAGGGTAAATAAATGAACTTTTGCTTGGTAATTTTTTTTATTTCTATATTTATATACAATATAAATTGATGTAATATTTGACATTTATCAATTAGTTATACTTTTTCTACTTTGAAAAACAATAATTCGATTTTCTTCTACGGTCTACCAACAAGAAAACAACCACAACCACAACCATCTAACTAACAAAGAGACTGCAGCAAATAAAAGACCGTTCTATAACTATAGTTAACTACAAGTATTAACTCACGTAACAAGAAACTTATAATGTAAAAATGTTTACAAAAGAAACGTACTCGTCGAACTAACTAAGTTACAAACAAATCTGTCTTTCAACCAAACATACCAGTAGATACTTGTACAGAATACGATATAAATTTGTTTATTTTTCTGGAATATTTTATAAAATAGCATCAAAGGAAATTCTTTCCCGACTCAGCTCTTTTTATCCTGAAAAGCTCTCCACAAAGAGACATAATTTATTTAACCATTCTTACATGTCATGCTATTTTATTGTAAAATTTTGTGTTTATTTTGTAACGTTTTAAGAATGTCATGCCCAATGCCTTTGTGTTTTCTTTATACTTACTATACAATGTATAGTGTACACTAAGGGTTGATACTCGTACTTAAAGGGTACTTAAATATATAGTGCAAGCAAACAATGCACAGGATCTGCAAATCATGTTAATTAATTATGCTTTTAGTTTTCTGTCTTAACTTAAAAACACATTGTATTACAATAGAATTAGGTCAAACTAACATGTTTAAGAATTCTGTTTACTAAACGTTTGGAAAATTTAATCGTTATTTAACTCTAGCAGAATTTTCAATGTGTATTAGATTCAAATAAATATAAAATAGATTTGTGGTTTATTTTTAAAACAGTTGTTCGATTTGAATTGTTTGGTTCAGTAGTTTTAGGCTATACATATTCTGTCAGTATATCTAGACGACACAGCAAGAGCATTGATACTTGAAACTGACTGCTGTGTCTACAAATTCAGTTCACAGACAGAGTTATATCTTTTAGGTTTGGTTGTTATCAATTTTAATTGATTATGTACATACGTATTAGGCAACGAATTATTTTATGTTGCATCCAAATTTAAGTAGGAAGAGATGGTTTAGAAATGAGTCCCGCAAAGTTATATCAACTATAATCAGAATCAAAAGTAATCATTTCAAAACTCCAACTCACCTGTACAAAATTAATATTAAATCTGACGATAGATGTCAATGTGGTGAAGAAGGAACCTTGGATCATATTATATTTGAATGCATAAATTATAGTTTAGAAAGATCAAAATTGAATAGTGATATATTAGATGTGATTAAAACTTTTCCTGTTAATACTAAATTTTTGTTAAGTGATTCAAAATTAATTAGTGAATTATTGAAATATTTAGAAATTTGTAAAATTGAATTATAAATTATAAAAGATGTATAAAAAATGTTTGATGGTGGCTATGACGAAAGAAAGTCAAGGCAAATAAGTAAATAAATATAAAAAAAAATATTAGGCAACGATGTTGTTCACATAAGATCTACGCCACTGAACGTATATAAAACTCAGAAATACAAAACAAAATTAACTGGTTCTATGAGCTTGAGGTCTTCTAGATATATAAACCCTGCATTAATTTATAAAATGATAAAAATAAGAAACAAAATCTTCTCAAAGAAAGTTATTTTAAACGTAAAATAATATTATTCTTATTTCAATAAGAAAAAAATTAATTATATTCTTTGTTCAACAATTACATTATTTTTATTTAACTCTAGGCTTTAATATCATTTATAGTCTGTAGTTCTATTGCAGTCATTTTTTGTGTAGCTTTCCAACTTTATTTTAAAATGTTAATAGTGTTATTAATACAATGGATAAGTTCCATTATTTTACTTTATTTAAACAATTCTTGTCATCATCATAATTTTTCTGAATCTCACTCACTGGATCACACTAAATATTTGGTTAGTTGTTTGCAAATGTTATACTATGGTTAAATTAGGAATTTATAGGCCGTCCATCGAAGAGAGACACTCAAATCAATTTTTATCCTACTTATATTTATACTATGCATTACTTTGTGATATGCAATCATTGTAAAAGGTCTTCAAACCTAAGCATTGTATAAAATCAAGTGATACTATTATTGTAAACTCTTTTGATTTATTAACATTATTGTGGTGTTATTGTTTTTCTTTGTGAAATAATTAAATGAACTACTATTAAACTAAAGTTATGTGTTAACTAATCTTTAATAAACTATACTGTCAATGGGGGCTCAACTCAGGATTAATGAAACTGCTATAAAACCACAGCTGGTAATCTAGCTAACACCCACTAAGGTGTAAGGTAGACCCACATCTATGTATCTAATGTTTCTTGTCGTTAGACCTTACATTCTTTGATTACAGTTGCTTTACTCCTTACTTAGTAATATGAATATTTAAACAACAATAAAAAAATCTCTCTCTTGCGATTGCTGTTATCCTCGCTTGACATTCTTCTCTATTCCTTTTCGTCGTCTGCAAAAATTAAAATCCATCTTGTTTATTTTCTTTTCCTTCCCCCTACTCTTTCTCCTTACTTCAGCACTCCATACTATTCCTTCCCTCTTTCCTTGCGATATAACCTTTACGCCTAAACGAATGTGACCCCCCCTAGTGCGTTACGGAGTGAGGGGATCTCGCTTACTAACAAGTTCGAGGTTCGCTCAAATAGTTTATGTTACCAGCCTTTTCTTGTCTCTGTTGCGTCTCTGCTATGGTTGCCCGCCTAGCTGTGAGGGAACAGCTATCACCTAGTTAATCACTATTTAAATTTACCCAGTTTATTCCACCCAACTTTCTAAATAAAACACGAGTTTTCCCTTTTCACAATTTTATCTTATTTGTCTACTTATTTATTTATTTAAGATTGCACAATTACACTCTGTAGAATACCTTTGATCACTTACTAATGTAAGTTACTAATCACTCAATTAAACACTTTTTTTTTGTTAAAATACGTAACCTATTCGTTTTATTTATTCCTCTAAACACTTGATTACATTCGTATTTTTCTTAATTAAGACGGATGCTAAATATTTTAACTTAATATCAATTCTATGTATAACAATTAACTAATACCAATCGTATTCAACAAAATAACTCGATGTTCCTCCCAGAGCTGTTGTTGCTTGAATTGTCTATATAAAAACTGTTCGTTCGCTGGAGCCTCGAGAGCTGGTTACATTCCTATCCATTGTTGTCAAAACACAATTACATTTCTTTCAATTGACCTTGGACGGTTATAGTTTAATTCATCCTGCTGACAGACCAGTGGCTTCGGATGGTTACAAATACTCTCCTTCTTAAGAAAAAACATACGGTTTTTATAAACCTATTTTTTTCCTATTTTATATTCGCGAACCGATCTAAAGTTGTTGCGTACCTTGTTTCTTAATTTTCTTTTCTAAATCTAACATCATGCTCACCCTATTCTTCACATAAACAATATTTACATATCCCACTATTGGAACGGTATGTGTGCCTTTTGCCTACCTCCCCGGGGGAGGTATGGCGTCCGTTACCTTCCTTTCCCCTCCAGCAGTTGACATCCAAATACTGTCATTTTTTTTTCCTGGTTTTGACTATCCTTTTTTTTCTAAATATTCCTTTATCTTATCCAGGGCTCGTCGGGCACTTTGCCTTTACTCCTTGTGTTATAACTATGTCTATATTCCTCTGAGCTCCCATTCGCGGGCCTGACCTGTGGGTTTACCGACTCGTTCTCCTCATCCGTTCCGTCCGATTGTTCGGATTCGCTGTCTGCTTCGCTGGACTCTGTGTCACTGTCTGGGCCTGTCTGTAACATACTCTCTTGGCTGATCTCTTCGGTACCGCGAATCGGACTACCCCTATTTCCGAGAGCGCCATATGCAATCGGGATCTCTTCCGTTTCGCTTTCTTCTGGATTGAGGTTCTCCTTTCCCTGCATTCTACTATAGTCCCCTTTGAATAACTTCAGACGATCTACATGTACGGTCTGCACTTTAGTTCCATATATCTCTTTGATTATAGCCGTCACTTTAGTGATCATATCCATCACCCTGTACGGACCAACCCAGGGTTTACTTAACTTTCTTGTTTGGCCGGATTTTAACGTTCTGTTCGAATTGTTCATTTGAATTTAAATTGTTCAATATTATCTTCAATATTATACAGTAATAGTACATTTAATGAATATTTGATTTACTTCTAGTGACAGTGTATTATAAGTTTATGGGGTCACAGTAAAATTTCTATTAGAAACGTGCCACTGTTATTTTTGTTGAACTAAAACTATATTTAATATTTAGACTACATGAACAAGAGCTGTTAACAATGATTGACGACGCCAACATTCCAAAAGATACGTGCGACCCAACGCATCAAGATACTCCCAGCGAATCCAATGTTCTTACAATATATCCGGCAACTGATCCGTCAGAAGGTGTACCAATTGGAATTGAGGGCCCCATAATGCAATTCGTAGTACCAAAAAAAACTGAAAAAACAGCTGACAGATGGAGCCACATACCAGACCTAGACAACTTCTTCCGCAGAGTTTACTCATACCATCAGAACCATGGATTTACTGTAATGGCTGTTGAAAAGAGTCTGCAGTTACTGCACATTCCTTTTATATTTGGAGTCTTATTTATTTTGCGTAATGGCATAGATTACACTGCGCTGTTTCGGAACGACGTAAAATATTATAACCGCAAAGTTTTACTGTCTGAGGTTTTTCTCTCACCTGATGAATGTTTGAATAATACCCAAGGCTTCGATAAGTTTTGTATGACAATAATCACGATTTTTTGGCTTCTCCTTTCTTTACATAGAGCATACGATCTACTACAATATTGGAATATAAAACAGTTTTATAACATAGCTTTAAAAATACAAGATCATGAACTGCATCATTTTACTTGGTATGAGATACAGGAGCGTCTTTTAATTGTGCAGGCAGAAGTGGGTATGTGTATTACCAAAAGAGAGTTAACCCAGCTGGATGTGTACCACAGGATTCTCAGATTTGAAAACTACATGGTTGCAATGATTAACAAAGATGTTTTTCCAGTTAAATTTAAATTTCCATTAGTTGGTGAAGTATTACATTTTTCTGGAAATTATTTATTTAACATCGAAATTCTTTTGTTCAAAAGTCACTGGGCTCCATTTATAAGTAATATGCACGTGGCCGAAGACTACAAGAACCCTGACAAGAAAGAAGAGTTGGTGAATAGGCTTAAAAAACAAATCCTATATCTTGGTATCATTAATTTAATAATGAGTCCATTTATTTTTATGTGGCATATGTTGTATATAGCGTTTAAATACGCAGAGCTTATTAAACGAGATCCAAGTACTTTGGGTATTCGATGCTGGTCGAAGTATGCTCGTTTGTACTTCCGTCATTTTAACGAGTTGGACCATGAATTTAAGGCTAGGTTAAGCGGAGCCTATAAACCTTCAGTACTGTATATGAAATCATTTTCTTCACAGTTAATGACCGTGATTGCCAAGAACGTAACTATGTTCGCTGGATATGTTTTGACTGTAATGGTTGTGTTGACGGTTTATGATGAAGATGTGGTAACAGTGCAACATGTTTCAACAATTTTAACCGTTCTTGGATTAGTAGTGGTTGCTTTCAGAAGTTATTTCAGGTCATATGTACCAGATGAAAATGCAGTTTGGCATCTGGAGCAACGGTTGAAGAGAGTTAAATCACACCTACAGTATATACCATCCGCTTGGCAAGATCTAGCTCATACGAGCGATGTTAGAAACGAATTTGGTCAACTATTTCAAAACAAGTTGGTTTATCTTATTCATGAAATGATAAGTCCAGTGGTAACACCAATTATTTTGCTGACTTCCTTCCGTAGAAGAGCTCCGCAGATTGTGGAATTTTTCCATAATTTTACTGTTGCCGTTATGGGAGTGGGAGACGTTTGTTCGTTTGCTCAGATGAATATTCCAAAACATGGTGATTACAATTGGCGACCTTCTTCTCCACCATCTTCCCCGAACACGCAACATGATGAAAACACAATGTCTGAAGTTTCCAGCGTCCAAAATAGAGAGATGCGAAGTGAGCTTGAAAAAACTGAATTATCTCTTATTAATTTCGCTTCGAGAAATACTGCATGGCCAATGCCATCTTCTTCACAAAGATTTCTTGAGGAAATAAATAAAGATGTCTTAGAGAAAGCAAGAGAAGCTGCTATGACTGCAGGCGTTTATATAGAAAGGTACGCACATTCAGCAATTACAGTTTCTTCACCTAATAACGACCCTTGGAATACTGCCCCTAATAGGAGTAATACAGGAGACCATGAATTTGGAATGTTCACCATGAATGGAAACATCCTGTCCTCAGCGCCATTTTGTGACCCCCCCCTAGTGCGTTACGGAGTGAGGGGATCTCGCTTACTAACAAGTTCGAGGTTCGCTCAAATAGTTTATGTTACCAGCCTTTTCTTGTCTCTGTTGCGTCTCTGCTATGGTTGCCCGCCTAGCTGTGAGGAAACAGCTATCACCTAGTTAATCACTATTTAAATTTACCCAGTTTATTCCACCCAACTTTCTAAATAAAACACGAGTTTTCCCTTTCCACAATTTTATCTTATTTGTCTACTTATTTATTTATTTAAGATTGCACAATTACACTCTGTAGAATACCTTTGATCACTTACTAATGTAAGTTACTAATCACTCAATTAAACACTTTTTTTTTGTTAAAATACGTAACCTATTCGTTTTATTTATTCCTCTAAACACTTGATTACATTCGTATTTTTCTTAATTAAGACGGATGCTAAATATTTTAACTTAATATCAATTCTATGTATAACAATTAACTAATACCAATCGTATTCAACAAAATAACTCGATGTTCCTCCCAGAGCTGTTGTTGCTTGAATTGTCTATATAAAAACTGTTCGTTCGCTGGAGCCTCGAGAGCTGGTTACATTCCTATCCATTGTTGTCAAAACACAATTACATTTCTTTCAATTGACCTTGGACGGTTATAGTTTAATTCATCCTGCTGACAGACCAGTGGCTTCGGATGGTTACACGAATTTCCACTTTTAATAACGAACGAATGCCTACTATCACGTTTCATCTCTCCTGCCTTTATTTTCGCTTCTCCTCTTCTATTTCATTTACCTTCGCTACTACTTAAAAACTACACCAAATATAATGAAATGTATGACATTAGTTTGGGTTCAACATCAGCAATGGAATGGCCAATACTAATCGTTTTCAATTTCATTACTTAAGCCAAAATTATCATTACTATAGTAAGAATATCTAAATTACAACAAAGGGGCTCCAATTTTAAATTTTTGGGCATCGAGCCATTGTAAACGAAATATATATTGTTAATTTCAATGCGTATTTACACCATTTGAGAAATGAAACTTACACGAGTATAAAACAGGCCCTAATTAATTTGAACAATACATAACCTTAGCTTCAGAACTTGGCTTAGTTTTACAATTTAATTAACTTTTTACATTTTCGTACTTTTCAGTTAATAAAAATTATTTATCTCGTTGCAAAAGTTAAGAACCATTTTTATACGTAGCTCCCTTCTTTTAAGTAAATTTTTTAACAAGATTTGCAATAACAAATGAAATATTTTTGTAAATTAAAAAGAGTGTTATTTTAAGGTATTTAAGAAAAGCTAAGCGAAGGTATTTTATTTTAACAAGAAAAACACCTTTCCTTTTATTTATAAAGAATATCCACAAGTCTTCTTACAATCTTCCCTGTACTTCTCCCATCCCTCACCTTCCGTCATCCTACCACCTTGTTAAGATGATCTAGAAAAACAAAAGGGTACTAAGAAGGGTAAGATTCGACGTCACACTTGTCTCTTACTCGATAGCTTTGGGGTTGAATAAAATTAACATGATTTTATCTGTACCGTATTTTCCGCTTTTCACTCTGTCAGATGATAATAGGAAGTCAAATTATCCATTGTACACGGTTTTTGTGAAATCTCTGATACCCTCAGATGTTGGAATACTGGAATAAATAGAATTGTGTCTCGTTTCGTTTTGCTTTTTATAAATTGTAAGCAATTTCACTCAAATTATTCATATTTTGATTTTAGATTAAATCTTCTGGAAATATTTAATGGAATAGACAAAATAATTATAATGCGATTTCACGTAAATTTATGTAGTGAATAGAAATTTTAAGAAAGTCTTTATTTCGCAGTCTTTACTAGGGCGATCTTCCATTACATTCACATTATAGTTGAATGTACAATAAAAAGTTACTTTCTTATTTAAAACTTTTATTGTTACACTCTTACCGCCTTACAAATAAACCTGTTATAAAATTTATACCAGGTATAAACTAAGAATAAGCCTGTATGGACGAGTTTTATACTTGGTATAAATTTTATAACTGGTTTAAATGTAACTTAACAACCTTTAATGTAATTTTGAACTTGTCAAATCATGCGTCATGCACTAGTAATATACATTATTTTATATTAATTACTATCTTTATTTAATACAAATTATTGTATTTAATATAATTAATTTTATTTTGTTTATATTTTTCAAGCTGAAACTTACATTTTAGGTTAAAACCTTAAATTAACCTTTATTAAGACAATTGTGCAGATACTTTTAGATCATAGATTGTTCTAATGTTGGTGGGGTTTTAAGTTTATATTTAAAAAATAATGTTTATTGATTAACACTATGAATTAACAAAAACGAAAAAAGTATTTTGTATTTTGTATTTAAATACTAACATGAAATTTATTTTTTATTTTGTATTTAAATGCTTTTGAAAAGCATTTGTGCACATCTCTGCGTAAAACACACATTCTCTTGCAACGGGCCGAAAAGCTGTCATGTAAAAATTTAACCTATAATACCATTTGTTCACATACTATTAAATTTATAACCGCTTTGAATTTATAGTAGACCAACGATATAAAAATCTAATAAAACAAAAAACAATGAAACGTTATACGACGTAAAACTTTTTGGGAGGCAGCTTATGCTTGCTCTTAGCATTATGTGCAGTAAAATAGTTTGTGAATATATTAGTACTCCTACTAGTAAGTACTTACTAGCTTAACCTATTCTCCTAGTCAGATTATCAAGCAAATATCAGAATATCCCTAAAAAGTAAAAGAAGTGCACTTGGAAATATCCTTTATTAAATATTTTATGTAGGAGTATGGTCTTATGGACCAAAGTAACTTTTTATAAGCTTATAGCAAAATAAAATCTGGGACATCAAAGCTGTGGAACATCAAACGTACCGGTACTGGTAGAATCACCACAAATAGTACGAGCTTTTTAGGTTATAAATATACCGAGGTACTGAGTTTCATTGTTGAATACTCGTAGTAAGGAGGTTTAATCTTTGCACGGCTTGTTAAATAAATTTGTTGAATTAGGCAATAAAAACTAACAATTTCTTTTGATCAAGTGAGTGTATCAATAAGAGCTGACTGGTTTCTTTTTTAAATAGAACGTAAAATAATTAGAATATCTCCGGTTCTTTTACTTTTTTGTGTAACTCAGACATGGGAGAATTTTATCGATTTAATACGTTTAATTAAAAGATAGAATATACGAATGATCGTGACAGTTATTTTGAGACAGTACTGCGATCGGCTAAGATCGACTACTCCACACTGTTAATGAAATCGGCTGTTTGAAGTCGGGTAATTTTTGTAAGCACGTTAAAATGCTTGCAATGCTGACAGTAACACATTTATACGAGTAAGCTACCCTTCCTTTCCATGTTTCAATAATAATTGCATGCACATGACAAATTTAAAATATCGAAGTAACACTGTAAGTTTGAAACAGTCAGGTTGTATTGATACACTCATTATTACATTTTTTATTTTACCATGGCTTATGTAGTCAACATCAAGTTATTCCCAGAACTATATGAATATTTTAAATTTCCATTTTAAAATTATTTTATATCTAGAAATTAAATTGTACAACTTTTATGAAATGAACAAAGCTTATTAATTAAAAAAGTTGCATTAAAGTTAAAACATATTCTCGTATTACTTCTAGCTGGTAATTTGAATAAAGAATAAATTAATTTTATTTTCGTTTAAATATTAATTCAAGTCAATGTAAATGGCATAAAATAATTAAAAAATAAACGTACCTATTCTTTTTTCATTCACATTTAATATAACACTTGTAATTAATGAAATAATTGGAATGGTCAAGTAAAATTAAACTGTAAATTAAAGGAACAAAAACATGTTTTGTTTTATTTTAAAAGAATTCTGTTTTTCGAAAATAGACTGTTGACCACTAATCAGACTGGTTTTGTTTTTAGTGTTTTTCTGCGTGTCCCATAAAAATTATAAACATGATAAACAACAACTAACAAGCACAATTGTTCACAAAAAACAAAACTGCGTGTTCAAACCAAACAAACTAAAAAACAACAACAAACGTGTTTTCCTTTGATTTTACCGACTCCAGATGAGAATGTGTTTTAATTACTAAAACAGCAACAAAAGACATAAATGTTTTAAGAACATTGGGGTTTTTGTTCAGAAAAACAAGTTCTTGTTCGTGTTTTATTGAACTCTGGTGTAAAACCGGCATTAAGTTAATAATAAACAGGCTGCAATCCATGTTCCCAAAATTAATATACAATTCCAAGTCGTCCTTTTCATTTTAATTATTAAACTGTTCAAATATTTAATTACACATACATACACTACATTACAAAAAGCATTTTCAACATTGTTCTAGAATAATGTAACGTAATTATGACGTAGATATAACAAAGGACTTTAATAAAGGTTATCAACAGTAAAATAATTAAGGCAGTGTACCTAATTAACCGGTTGGTAACATAAATTGAACTTAAACACTATTGTTCTAATGGTTATATAATTAAATAGACAGGTAGTAAAAGAGGGGAAAAGAGAAGATGGGGGTTAGCGGACTGGTACTTCTGTAAAATAATATAATACCAATTAATTTAGAATCAGCCACTAAGAGTTTCTGGTATCACTGAGCGACCCTAAATTTATTTACATTTAAGGGTTCTAGTCTTAGACCTTTCTTATACGTCACTGGTTCAATGACGCAATTCTTGTTGACTTACTTTTCTCTATTATTGCAGCAGTCGTGGAAGGCTTTATTTCGAGTGGTATCTATTTCTTTAACGGGATTATTTAATTTATATAAAGATGAATTAATTTTATTCTATACTTTTATAATTTTTACTCTAACTTTTTCTAGTGCTGCCATCCACTAAACTATTTGTATACGAGAATTCCTTTTAACTTAGGTCTATTTTAGATCAGTTTTTTATCTACTACAGAAGTCAATTCCAAGTAAACATTTAGGAGCCATTCCGCCATTATATTGAAGATGCCTATGACTTTTTTGTCATGAAAGAGTTCATTTATAGTTTAGTTTCTTACAGTCGTTCATATTAAATGTCTATTTTATCAGCTACAAATGCGAAAAAAAAAAACAATATTTTCACCGCGAAAAAAATGCTATTTTCAATTTTAATTCTATCGCTAATTAATATAGTCCCTACTGACCTTTAAACAAAAAGCAATCTTTGCGAGGCACTTGTTCTTTGTATAATTAATGTAATTGATAATTATACAAAAAGAGGACAGAAGCCCTAAGAAGAACAAATTATAATTATAAAGAAAATATATTTATTTTATTATAGTATTTTATTTTGTGAATAGAATAAAAACAAAACATTTTATATACAAGTAACAATGTACATTATTCAATAGTTTAAGCAAATCTCTTTAAGACACAATAACGATGTACTATTTAAGAGGTCAGCAGTATTTCAATCCGGATTTCCACTTCAAGGTACTACTACTACCATTACTACTATTACTAGTACGATTGAGTGTATTCTGCTTAAGACTGTTCTTTATTTCAAGTATTTTTCTTTCTGGTATTAAATGTCAAGTAATAATAAATTTGACCATTCCCAATAATTTAACATGTGCTCTGGACTCTGGCATTAATCTTCCCCGGTGCTTTATTACTCGGTGATAAAGTTTCTACCACTCCTACCCAATTAATTGTTTGCCAGAAAACTCAAGTGTTCAAGAAAAGTAGCTGCTGTTTGAAATAAATTCAAAATGAAGGAATAGAACTACTTCTATTGTAAGAAGATGTGTTTATAATTTGTGTGTGTGTGTGATTAAAACACTAATGTTTACACCAAAGAGATAGTTCTTAAAACATTTTTGTCTTTAAAAACTGTTTTAGTAAACAAAACACATTCCCATCTGAAGTCGGTATTATCAAAGGAAAACTAGATGTGCTTTTTAGTCTTTTTAGTTTGAAAACACAGTTTTGTTTTTTGTGAACATTTGCGCTTTTCAGTTGCACAGAAAAACACTAAAAACAAAACCAGACTGTTCAGTGTGACCAGTCTGTTTTCAAAAAACAGAACTGTTTTAAAATAAAACAAAACTTGATTTTGTTTTGTTTTTTGACAACAAAACTGTCTCTCATGTGAAACCGGCATTATATTGTATAGTGAATATGTGAAATACAAAGAACTTGTATTTTATGCGTGCTTAGGCGCTTAGGACTATCATACACGTGCGTGCTTATAGACCATCTGTGGTGCCCTTTAACACTTACAATTACGACTGTTGGTTTGTCATTTGCTAGACGTGTGTAGTATGCTATGTACGGTTGTGGTTGACCGCACACGATACGCACACACACATAAATCTGTTTATGAGCGAACACCTTTGCTCTTAATGAACTGTCAAGATGTCAAAGGTTGTTGGGATTGAGGTCATTAATAGGACGTAATCAGAGGATATGTCTGTAGGAATATGTAGTAACGAATCAAATAAATAATTAGTTAGTGATGGAAGGATATTTACACGCTAAAGTGTAAAACATAAGGATATAAGATTTCAAACACTACGCTCTAAAAAAACTTTATAAATTTCAGAACAGTTCTAAAGAATAATCTAAAACCAGGTATTAAGAAAAATTTTAAATTTTCGTTTAAGCATTCCTTTTCACATTTGTGTTTTAATTTAGGTTTATTTAATTTAATTGGTGCGTATGTATCGTTAGTAATATAAATTTTGACAGTTTAACAAAATTGTATGTGAGATAATTAAAATTGCTATTTTTAATAAGAATTACTAATAGAAATTGTTTTCACTTCTATATTTATCAAAAACTGACATTAAACTTCTTTTAAAAAGTAAATCTTACTTCATTTTGACAGATTGTCACATTTTGGAGGTTATAATATAATACAGTTTTCCTTAATTTAAGATATTGGACCTTTTGCAAGGTTCTAAAAAACTAAGAAAACTTAAAAAATAAATTAAATTAACAATGGTACTGTGGATGACTACGCGTATTGCCATATGCTAAACAATTTAAATTAAATACAAAATAAAATTAAAGCAGTGAGTGTGAATGATACTTAAATGTATCTAAATTAATTAGTAAATTATTTAAATTTAAAAAAAATACCTTTTATAAATTATTATATTTTGTAAGACTTATAGTATACGCGAGTATGGCAGTCCATGTCAAAGCATAGCAAAACAACAAAAAATGAAATTAATTAAAAGAAAACAGTTTCATTACGTTATCCTTTATACATACATGTTTCTTTATTCGTTACATAATCACAGACATCAACCACTTTATTTAAATTAGTTAACTAACTTTTGGGTTGTGCCTTGTGTCTTTCATCTCTTACTGCTACAGCTGATTTTTCTACTTACTTTCAACATACATAAGAAAGTAATATTAATCATCGTAACCTCTGTAGCAGCAGCCATTACCGTGCGTGTTTCTCGAGCTGTACGAGTATGACTATGACCTCCCCCCCCCGCTCCTGACCCCTCTACACACAATGTATGACTTTATGGTTAGTCTCATGTACACGAACCCCAGACCAGAACCCTAGACTGTGATGTTAGTTCTTAGTACTTGACTTGTCTTAGATATAGGATTAAAGTTGTGTAAGTTGGACCTGACTAATTTTATAACCTGGGGTTAACAGATTTTATGACTATGCCATCCTTTTAAGGTTTGGCGCTTTAAGAGTTCAAACCCTCGACGTACGACGTACGATGTGATAAAACAACGTGTGATTCAGATAAAAGCATGTTCCCGTAGGATATCCGACCCTACTTAGAATGCTCATTGAGATTCATTTTCGTTAATTAGTTTCCTTCTTTGTTATACTCTTATTGTGTTATGTATTATATTTGATTAATTATGTGTAATTGATTTGGTGGTTTTATCTATGTCATATGTTTTGATAGATTTCTTTCATTTTGTAAGCAGTTTTAATTAATTAGAAATTCGCCATTAAATTAATTAAGAAAATAAAATTATTATCTTTTTTTTTATTATATTATATTTTTTTTTATTATAAAAAAAGGAAAGAGAAAACAGGACAATAAATAAGCTCGTAGCTGGGTTGCATAAGGAACATGAAGAGAGAGGAAGTACTAAAAGAGGCAGTGAAGGGAAGCAGGAGAAAGAAAGAAGTAGCGAGGAAACAGTTAAACTTCTGTTCAGAAAAATAGAGGATTTGCGGAAAGGAGATAAGGACAAGAGGTGGATGACGGAGAAAGAGACAATAATAAAATAGTAAAGGAAGCGAGTCAAGAAGAAATAGTAAAGTAAGAGAGTCAAGAGGAAATAGTAAAGATAGAGCGTTTATGCCTGTAATAGACATAAGTGGAGAAGTGAAAACGAAGAAAGAAGGATAGTGCAGGTAGGAAAGTGAAAAGATAATAGAGGGTTTGTCGAGAGGAGACAAGGAAGGCAAGAGGTGATAGATGAAGATACAGGCAATAAGGAAGGAGAAGCAGGAAACGGTGTGAATAAAGGAGGAGAAGGGGACATGAAGAGAGAGGATCAAGAAAAGAAGAAACAGAAAGTACTATTCGAAGTAGTAATAGTCTAGAATAGTTTAAGTTTAGTTTTTAACTTTGAATTTATATGAAATGCATTAAGAAATATAGTAATGTAGATTGTAAAGCCGAAAGGCACATAATTAATATAATAAAAAAAAGAAGGTATTATCTTTATGAGATATGTTAGTTAATCATTTAATACTATACTGCTATACTTGTAGAAACGTAAAAAATTTAATTTTTCGAGGCGAAAATATTATTTCTTTCGCAGCGGAAACATTATTTTTTTTTGCGGCGAAAATGTAATTTTTTTATAATGGAACTTGGTTGCAACGTTCAGTAATCCGCACGGTAACTGTCGCACCTTACAAAGTATATTATCTCCTGAACCATAAAAGATAGAATGTTGAAATTTAAAATGCAGGTAATAGAATATGCAAAACAATATTTTCGCCACTCCAAAATAATATTTGTCATCTTTGTGCTTGTTAACTTTTATAAAACCTCCAATATAAAATTTTATTTCTCGTCAATTATCATCAAAAATACTTACTTACAATTTACATTAATTATACAAATAACAAGTGCCTCTGTGCCTCGCAATGGCTAAGGCCGCCCCTGCAACAACATATCTGATATAAGAAACTACAGAAATATATCACGTGACATTGTATATACGACTTTTTCCTTTCGTAAACATGTTATTTACACCCGTACACCCCACGTCCCTCACCACATAAAATCTATTTGATTTTTAGTGTAGATTGATATCTTATTTTACAACGTTTAAATGTTTGCAACTTAATTTTAAAGTTTTAAACAACCAATTCTCTGAGTAAGTGGAATCCTCTTTGAATGGATAACACACACATAGAAACATATATACTCTCATACGGAAACTTTATCTCTATAAAGGTTTTTATTTCGATATCATCTCCTTAGAGTCACAACCCCTGAGGGTGTATTATTATATAGGATTATCTATACCAGTTTGATACAACACAACCCCTGTACAAACAGTGGCGGAGCAAGTGATATTGCGTCATCATTAGGATAGTTACGCCTCTGTTTGAGTAGAGCAGTTAATGTAGTCCACTAGAAAAACGACCTATCCACATAATTTGATAAAATTTAAAGATACAATATATATGTAAAGAAATTATATTTCTTTAGTTGGTAACACTGACCTAACGGTATCTATTAGTTATAGCAACTTTCATTGCCGTGCATACAGTTGATATTTGGAGTCGACAGAACTCACTGTGCATATTGTTAGGTTATGATTAAATTAAATAAAAAGGAATTGACAATTTAAATAATAAACTTTAAATGTCGTTTCTTTTATCTCAGGTAAGATAGTGTGATTTAAGTTAAGTATGTAAATTACTTAAATAGAAGTCTTTGATTGCAGAGCAACACATAAGTTTGATTAAAAATTTACAATTCCTAATAAAATTAGAGATATTGTCTTATATATATATATGGTATAGTAGTGTAGTTAATTTAAATTAAAAATTTCAAATATTTTGACCAGCTGTAAAGCGAGATATTAATAATTAAAGACGCATATTTAACATGCAGGGTACCTACACAGTATAAAAGAGGCATCATTTTAACGGATATCTCGAGAACGATTCTACATTCTTTTAATACAACTAATATATTGCAGAACAATAAATTAGGAGAATTTGGACTGCTTTTAAGATTGTTTAAGCAGTTAATAAAAGGTTAAAGGATTTAAAGTTCATATTTTTTTAAAACAGTAAACGTGTAGTGGGGATGGCTATCACAACTTGGCAATGTTGTATTTTGTCATACTTTTCGTACTTACTGCTTCTATAATATATCGTACACAAAAGGTTATTTACTATAATACAACAGTCTGTTTGTATTATATCTTACATGAAGTTTACGCAACGTTTGCACTGAATACCGGACTATACTTTTGCTTAACATTGTCACTAGTAAACTATAGCGGAGCATTTCTTTTAAGTAGTGATAATTTACAACATTAGAATCTCAAAAATCTCTCTCTTCTGATGAGAGGTCAAAAATTGACATCTGCATATATGAGGCCATGATGCTACAAACATTGTAGTAGAATGTCGATGATAGACTAAGGTAGCACAGCAAATATGTTGATGTTAAGTAAATTAAATGACGAAAAAAGGAATATTGTCTCGGTAAATTGTTTTACAGACCAGTCTGAAGCTTGCTATATTGGAATTATAATGCAGCGCAACGTTCTAGTGTGCTCTAAGCTAATTCATGCGTTACTTCTATTTGGGCTTTGCCACTACAATGACCAAATGGATAGTAGAGAGGTGCTATGCTTAATGGTTCAATTTTCCGTTTACTTACTGCAACATACGAAGCTTTATTAACATAATATGTCTTAAGTAACATTAGCCTCTCAAATACTAACGCTTTTGATTTTAGAAGTATTGCGCCTGGAACTCATCCTACAACTCCGACACTGTGTAGACACTCGTTTACACACGGTGTGCGCGGCACAGAACACACAATGCATGTGTTCTAAATTGCCTCTCCACTTCTACTCTTATAATCTAGAAGACCACGATTTGGATGTGGCAAAAGTTAATGGAATTTTCTACGTGTGTGTAATGTAATTGTTTTCTATAAATTGTTTCAACATTTTTTTTTCTTCCTTTGAGAAATAAACTTGTTAGTTTTACAAACGATCTTATTCACATACAACTGTATACATACTCGTACAATTTTCTTTTATTGAAGTTTTAGAATTGGGTTATGAATACTAATTTTTGTATAAAGTCTTTCTTTTTTCATAATTTTTAAATATAAACTTTATACAGCTACTAACATTTGAATAATTTTTTCATTTACAAAGATTGCTTGTATATTTTTGTATTTTAATTTCGTAAATATTTTATTAATAATAAAATAATAATTTACACCCATAAGAGTATAGAATAGAGACATAATCTTGTATCAAAGAGTATAGTTAGACATTTCCACTTCCCTGGTTTATTATTATACTCGTATCTAAATAGTGTTCTAAGCAAGTTATTAGATTGACAAGTTGGTAGAACGTTTAACTCATCGTGTTTGCTTTCAAAGAAAGTGTTGCACTTTCTCGTGCAGTTTGTCCGGACTTCAGTGTAAGTATTCTGTGTTCAATGCAAAACATTCTGCCCTTTAAATTGTAAAAAGTGTAAAATGAAACAGTATACTTTTTTAATTATTCTGCACTATCTATTGATTATAGTGTCAATTTTAATACACAATTACTACTTTATTTTTTAAATTATTTATTATGATACTGCGATTCCAATGACTAGGTCATATCTCGCATTAATTGTAATATAAAAATTGTGTATTTTGTTCACTTGTTTTTTATGTACCAGTAGTGCATTTTCGTGTTCTATTCATAACCTAGACAATAACAAAATTGTAAAATACAGCGCAAAATAGTACGATGTCAAACTAACAGTGTAAAAAAACAGTGCAGAATTAAGGCCCCTGTTTTGTCAAATTTTAAGTACGTCCCGTTAAATTTGGGCAGTTATTCAAAGATATAAATCTTCTAAATTGAGGTACACTTACTTAAAGGTGTTAGCCAACCTTCAATAAAGTGCAAAATAAATCCTCTATCTAGAGGCGCGCTAAAGTAGCCTAATTCATGACGTAGTTTTGAAACTTCGCCAAATGAGCCTTAAAAAATTTAAAATGAAAAAAAAGCCTTCTTACTAGATATTTCCACTTACACTCTGAATTAAGAATAACTGCAATTTTCAACAGTAAGAAGCTATTGTAATTAAAGAAAAGTTACTAACTTACCCAGCCAACATTTTGGAGTCACTTTGCCATCATATTAAAGATGCGTGTGATTTCTTTGTCATGAAGGACTTCCTTTACTGTTTGGTTTCTCACAGTCGTTCATATGAAATGTCTATTTATCGGCTCCAAATGACGAAACCACTCCACCTGTTGGAATACAAATGAAAATGAAGTTGATGCGAACTATAATTGAAGTGCAATAGTGATAAAAACGTCACAAAACAGGACACTTCACCAAATTGTTTACTGGAAAAATACTCAATGTGTAATTAAAGTATCTCAAGGTATTAAGGTATCTCAGACAAAATAAATTTGAAAAATAATAATTTGACTAGGCTATTCTTAAACATTTTAAATAGCCGACAAAACATGTTAATAATTTTATCATTTCTTCTAAATATCAACCTCATTTTTAATAAATGTATATGGTATTTTAAGTATTACATATTACATGATTATGTTATTACTATAATTAAATATTAAATCTCAGTATTAGTATAAACTATGATCCATTTAACAGATTATTAGTTTCACAATTTGTGATTTGCAGCTACATATACAAAACATATTTATAACGCAGCAAGTCCATTGTTTGTTGAATGTGTCGGATTGGGTTGAGGGATGCCACCCCCATTTACCATGCCCCACTGAACATACATTTAATGTGAGAATATTATATACACATACAAATATCATATGGTTATTACAGTTCGTGTTTTGTCAGATGTCAACGATAACTGAAATGAGTAAATGACCGATCTCATGAGCTGCGCCAGATTGGATTATACTATTATCCCCAGCTAACAGGTCCTAAAACCAAAAACGCCAGAAGCTGTATGCAGGAAGCAACAGTAGTGCCTACTGACGCCTAGTGTCGGAGGCTGAAATGTCCAACACCAGATGACAAAACCAAACTGTTTGTTTTATTTATTGTACGTTGCATATTTTTTTGAAATAAAATAATTAAATTATTCGGATAATCTGATTTATGTATATATTTTGCATATTTTTGAAAAGTACTGGTTTTGTTAATGTACTGTAGTGGTATAAACTGTAGATTATCATACAAATTCTTTTTCTTCCATTTTAACAATATTTACTTTTTTTTATTATATACTATGAATGTTTTCTCTTCTTTATTCAGTTGAAAGCAAGTTTGGAGAACTTTCGAAATTTCCTTTTGAAAGTTTCTTCACTCTAATATAGATAGTGAAAACTACAAAGAAAAACTATTTAATAGAGGTAAAATATGTTAAGCACAGGGTTTGGACAATTTTGAAGTACAATAAATTGTTTCCTCAAAACCTCATATAAAATTAATTAATTAAACTTAAGTTATTGTTGTTATCAACAAATTTATTGTAATAAACTTGTAATTTTGGCACTAGTAGCGTTATATAAGCGCTGTTGTTATATAAGCAATGTCGCACATTGCAAGCGTATTTAAGCAAATTTTGGCCGGACGTATGCATGCTGCTACGCTTTACCTATCCGAACTCTGTAAATGTAATGAACTTTCGCACACTGCAAGCGACAAAGCCGTCCGAATACGGGCGTGACGTAGGTCTCATACTGGAAGCACATATCAGCGAATTTTAACCAAACGAAAGAAAGAAAGGATATGAAAGAGAAAGCAATCTCCTCTTCATAACAGTCAGTCTCTTTCATAACAGTGGTGTATCGATAAAAATTAAAGTAAAATTTTGCTCTTATGATAAATTATGTTAGTGCAAAAAAACTCTAATACACCCTATAGTACACAAGTTGACAATTTCGCGTACTGTCATATCGGTACGTGATATGTATGTATTGTGATACAACACATGCAAAAATCTAGCTGCTCAACCAAGCTGCCGATTTACATTCGAATTCGCCGTCGCTTGCAGTATGCGATAGGCCTTATGGCATCATTGATAAAATGACTTATTTCACCTTAGATTAAAAATAAAGTTAGAACACGGTATTTTAAGGAAATGATGAGGCTGGGATAAATTGAAATTTTGAAGTTCTTCAAAACAATAGCCTCAATTTACTGAATTTCATACAAATGACCTCTTAATACGATAAACGTAACAGTATCTACACCGTAAAGAATATTGTCGAAAAAATATTTCTTAGACTAACACTGCACTGCACTGCAAAAGAATAACGCGGAAAAATACCCAGTTTGATACAAATTAGCGGTGCAGATTTATTTCCACGCGTGTTTCTTTCGTCGTCTAAAGCATTTTGTTCGACAAATTTCTTTTTTGCAGTGTACTCTGACTTTAGACGACTATTGTTAGTATTGATGTTTTGGAGTTGTTTCGCCTTATACACAATCAGCAAGCTTCTACAGTGTAGACACCATTTTAACTGACTCAATACAGTGTTCTAAGAAAATTAATTAAAACATACAATTTTCAGACAATTTCTAAGAATATTTTATAATCAAGATAGATTGGAAAGGTAAAATGAAATACGATCTATAAATTTCTGTGTTTCAATTTCCTTTGTTGCTCCTACATAAAGGACATGGATCTCTATCATTAGCCTATAGTTAGTTCCCAGATAACGGTTAACTACAATGTACGTATTTCCACTAATGTACTCACTCGTACTTCAACAATAACAATATTGGGTTAATGCATAGTTCGCATAGACAACGGCAGCGGATGTATGAAATACGCCAACACATTGTCGTAATTATTGCTAGGTCTAATTATCGGCGGCAACATATGTGGCCATCTATGGCCCATCACTGCGAGTACATAATAGCTTACCAGTTTGAAATAGCTGCATTTATCATGCGTTTGATTTGAATGTAAGCAGGCCCGGAGTGTAGAGCTGTATATGTTTAATGTCAATTTCTCTTTATTCTCATCCACACTCCTTAAATTCTTTATATATACCATGACAATTTACTGCTAGGAATACGGTACCAAGTTTAGTTGGAAAACGCACGTCAAAAAGTAAAAAGAAGAACTGAACATAAAATACAGGAATATGTATTGGCTAATTGGGCGACGCTCTGAACTAAACATTGAAAACAAGCTGCTTATATACAGTAAATAAGTGCTTAAACCAGTGTGGACGTATGGAGTGCACTAACGTTAAAGCAATCCAAACGTTCCAAAATAAAGATCTACGAGGAATAGTTAATGTAATGACGACATACATAGAGACCTGATTAACACAGTCGGAGAAGAAATCAAAACTATAGCAGCGAAGCACGAATTGAGACTTCGTAACCACGAAAACATCGCCGTGGCGCAAATGTTGCTTGATAGTAATGATGTTCGAAGACTTCGCAGGACTAAACCCTAGTAACCTAATCATGTAGAATTGTTCATTGGAGTAATGTCTACCACACCGTGTAATTATTGAAATGTAAGGTACTAGATAAGTATATCTATACTCAGTTGTAGTGTTATAGAAAAATAAAAAATTTACAGTGAGTTTTAAATTCTATTGCCCAGAATTTATAGCCCCCTAATACACCACTGTATACAACCTAAAATGATTAAAAAACTCAATTCCATTCATTTGAGTTTATGTTTTATTCTTACAATTGCATGCTTTAGTCACAAAACATATACTATGCGTTCTCTTAGAGCTACAATTTTAATTTTTTTTATTTTAAATGTATTTTGTGGATAAGTTTTAATTACGTCACATACAAAGGGGGAGGGAATAGGACCCCAACGTGTGGTAAGAGAGAGAAGAATAATAAACTTTGTGACGTAACATCCAATCTAAAATTTAACTTCCTTGAAACAAGACAAAAAGAAACAAAATAATACTAACCAACCGTTTGTTTCAAATGCGTGAGATGACCACGTTTTGGATTCTTGGAATGTGTGACAAGACGTGACAATAGAGTCAAGACAGATAAGATATAAAACCATAAAATTTATGTGATAATGCGGCGTGCGTCTGTCAATTTACTTTATTTAATATTAATTACCATTTTAATTTGGTATTATTTATTAGCTTTATTTCATATAAATAATTATATCCATAATAATTATTCTTATTTATCACAAACCGAAATAATTTTATGTATGACAGATTGTAAGTTAAATTTTACTTTTAGAAAGTTAGGAGTTTGTATATTGATAATTTCAAACTATTGATAACTGTATCAGATTGAACCCCGTTTCTTATTCATACATTAGAATACTTACGCCGAGCTAGGTTATTTGGGAGACGACAGTATGGAATTACCAACATTACACAAAATCTGATCGTCAACAGACTGATCCCAGGAGACTGGCGCAGGGAACTTCATTGCATCGGTTTCGGCTGAATGCTATACTTATAGGTATTATTACACAATATGTATATTCGACAGCAACTCTCGGCACTCTATGAACGCCTGTACTATACTTTAGTGTACCAAACTCGAAGAGAGTATTTGCAGGGCAATCCATATCAAATAGTTGGATTATGTGAGGGAGATTGAATGTAATTGCATAAATTATATTCAACTTATAACCTAATCAACTCATACTGTTAACTTCTCCTCATAGTCTTAATAACTAAAATTGAATATTAAATTAGCATTAGACTTGGTAATTAGCATTACAGTACAGCATATCAGTACTATTTTATGTTTGTCGCTAGGGTCAAAACTTTGCAAAAGATTTCAAACTATTTGTAAATGAACTGTAGAAATGAAGTGATTGAGAATGCAATGACGTAGTAATTTCTAATTTTTTAATAATCAAGGTCATGTTCGCCTGAAGTTATTTTATTTTAGTTAAATTTGATTTGTTAGGTTTATATAAGTTAGGAATTCAAGCACTTTTCGAATTTCTTCCGGATTGTCTGAAAGCATGTCCTTTAGCATGTTTTGTTCGTTGCGTTTGATATTGTGGGCAGGTTATTAGGAGATGATGGACTGTTATTTACGTCTGACAGTTGCTGCACTGCGGAGCTATTGTTTTGCTCATTAGGTGTTGTGATGCGTCAAGCTCGTATGTCCTGTTCGTTCCTGTGTCCTCTAATAAGAACTTTCCCACTTTTTTGTATTCTTTCCTTAATCATTCGTTTAGATCCAATAATGTCATAGTAATCTTTATATGATTCTATAAGAATTTTTGTCAGAAATCCATCTGGTACATAGTAATTTTTACTGTGTATATCTCACAGTGTACGTACTAGGTAACTAATGTAACTTAAAATATATTCCTTAGAAAATAAAATGCATAGATAATATATAATTTATATTCCTTAAGCAAATAAGGAAGCAGTATATATCCTGATTTTATCTCCCGATTCTTAATGCAGTTGCAGTTGCAGTGCAGCTTCTGCCCATGTGACCTATAACCTTTCTATCTATCTCCATGCAATGGACATGACTTTCTAAGTTCTATGGCTTAGTATTCTGGAGTCCCCCATGTTGTTCTGTTCTGTTCCGTTCTATTTGATGTCACTGCCATCGCTATGGTAAATAGAATAGAATATGTTATTACATTTTTTATCGAAATTCTAGATAAATACGACAATGCTGTTTCATTTTCTGATATGCTACCATCTACTTGGTATTTCAGTGTATTGAGTATATAAAAGATGATATGAATTCAGGCCCGGATTTGAGGGAGGGCACGCGGGGCTATTGCCACGTGACCTCCGCAAGGGAAGGGCCCCCACAATAAGAAGATAAAAGAAATAAATTTTTGAAAAGACTTGATGTAAAGAAATTGTTCCTTTTCGTTGCCCCAGTGCTTCCACAAATCTAAATGCGGCACTGTATGGGTTCATTCGTACATCCTACCTCATCTTTACTCATAAGTGCTCCCACAAAGTTTTGCAGGAGGGAGATGCAAGTATATCATATTCTTCTTTATAAAATATACATTTGTCATGACATGTTGCCCGTGATCGTAGTTTAGTATTCATTAATTCATTGTAGGTATATGCCTCTAGGCTAGTCTTTACGTTCTTTCAATATTAAATCACCTAATTACATCTTATTACTAAATTAAACTGGGAACTTCTAACATTCTAATACTCGAAAAAGTATTTTCTCATCCTTATACTCTTGTCTACTCCTCTTTGTTTCTCTCCCTTTCCTTTTCTTCCCTCCTTCTTGCCATGCACCTCCGTGTTAAGCGGATCATCTGCTATAAGATAACAAGGCAATGGAATTATTGACAGTACTCTACGAATATGTTTTATATGCAAACTATTTATTTATTTCCTGGAGGTTAAAGGTTAAACGTTCTGCATTTGACTTGTGTCTACGCAAAACGAATGGACATTCTATTAAGCAGGGTGTGACAACACCTAATACCCAACTTGTCCCAATCTATGTTAAAATAAATAGTTACAATATGTAAAATACCCCAAATCTGACATTTTTACCCTATCATTTATTCTATATACAGTTTGATGTGTATATAAATTCAAACACGATATACACTAACAACGGAGCAACCCACAATCGGGAATCTAAACTCACCAGAGTTCCTGTTTCCATAGGTGAATATATTGGCCCCAGGCCAAGAAGTACGGACGACAGGATAAAATATATTCAAGGAATATAACCATACCTACTCCACATTTGCGTTTCTGTCATCGTCCTTCTTGTCCTGATGCCCCGTTCCGCCCCTCTAACCTACGTTGCGCTGCACTTTGTCCTCCACACTCTTCATCATACCCCAAGGAACAGTTTCCTGCTGTTACCATACAGATATCGTATGCGGGCTGAAAACGCCCCAAGGTATTTCGGTATGCACCGGTATTCACGGTCCCACATACATGTATATGTAAATTGTTGATAAAGGTATTCTTTTTGAATACTACTGAATAATGGAAAATATTTATTTGAAAATTTATTAAAAATATTCCCACTTTCATATTTTTATTAGGAACCACAAGTGACCTGGATAGGAAGCTACATCTGTACATACATAAAGGTAGAAGTCAAAACTTATGAATGATACTTTTAAGATCTTGAATCTAATTCCGCAATTATAATTGATCAGATGCACACAGATATGACCTTAATACAGTTGACAATGGTAAAGCATTCTTCAATCGATCTAATCCTGCTATTTGTCGAATTGTTCCTATCAATTTCTGGTTACATATTTCTTCAATAAGACATTTATTTCTGCCATGTAGTTCATATTGAGGGGGGGGGGGATGGTGTGCAAGGTCAAATCGATACAAAAGAAGCATATTTTCTACAATGTTTTTTGACGACATAATATATATTTAATTTCGATAATTACTTCATGATAAAATAACATGTATAGAATAGTTTGTGAAATTTTCATAAATAAATATCAAAAAATGACATATTGACAGCGAATCTACGCAGACATCACAAAAAAAAGTTTCATTGCGTTGTCCCTCATAACTCATCACTGGATCACTTGAAATCAAAAAACCAAAATGATTTCATTAGTTGATACATTTCTGCAGATAACCTTGTAGAGTTTTTCCTTTTATATTGATTTTTCATTTTTTTACAGTACTTCGGAGTCAAAATACCGATTTTTCATGAAAATAATTAAAAAAAAAACCTCGACATTTATGTAAGGAAAGAGTGTGTGAAAGAGTTTAACATTAGACAATTTTTCAGATTAGTATAATGTAACACTATTAACCTGCTTAATTAGGCTTAAGGTATTATACTTATTTAGCAACTTATTGAACAATAGCTTTAGATAGAAGAGAAGTGTAAAGTAGTGTAATTTTGTAAAATATAAGCCTTTAATATATCGTCTAATGTTAAAGGACACTACAAAAAAGTTACTAAGTATGCGTCTAAGTCTATGAAAATCAATTTCCATCAAGCTACATAAATGCGGCTTTCACGGTCTAAATATATAATTAACCGTAAAGAATAATCCTAAAATAGAATACTCCTATATAGTATGCATATAAACTTACATAAACATAAGTGCAGAACAAAGAAACAACTTTCTTTTTGTGATAGATGGTTTTGACAAAATGCCATCAAGTGGTAAATTTCTATAAAAAGTTATTAAAGTGGAAGTAGATTTTCTGAAGATAGCGATTCTTTAAGACTATAGGTAGTAAAATGCATGAATAATCAACCACTTGAATCTACTTGTGAGTCATTTATCAATTTGGATGTCAACATTATATTTACCCCCACCCCATAACTTAACGGTGAGAGCAAATATTTAGCAATATTGAATATTGTTCAAATGAAAAGAACACAACAATCCCCTAATAAAAGCTCTATTGACATCAATGGCTACTACAGCTTACAAGGGCGTCCTTGAGCGTTCTATATAGAGAGAACAAGGGTGCAATATATTTGTCATAGGGGTGGTCGTGGTATAGAAAATGAAGATGAATTATTATTTTATATAAAATCGAACATTGTTCACTTTCAAGTGGCTAGGGGAGTTGAGGCTATACGATTTAATTAGTATTCGGTTATTAATTTGTGGTATTAGGACTTAGCAACATTTAAATTATCTGATTATTATTCACACTATCTGAAATTGTTATTATTACTTTCTGTTGTATATTAGACTATATTATTTTTAATTTAATTTTTAAGAATTTAATCCTTATAATATAAAATATTATATAAATGGGTATGCTGCGCAAACGTTACTTGCATATATTGAAACCAAAGAAGAAGAATCTAATTTTCCAATTTGGCTTTCTGTGGCATAAAAACTATGACTTATTTGTACTTTCTTTGAAGAACCTTGCCATTAATTAGCTCTAAGGCTTTCGGAGTTATTATCAATCTTAAAGAGGATAAAATTATGAACGAATTTTACTTTCGTAATTTTTCTCTAAACCCAATAATAAGCACGCTATAGCGCTTGGCGCTATAGGCCAAGAAAAAGACAATTTTTTTCCAAGATGGCGAAAAAAACCACAAAGTTCAGCATTCCAAATTTCTAAATTATTCAATTACAGTGTCTTTGATAATAATAAGTTCTAATAGTATATAAAGTCGCAAACGACGGCTATGTTTTCCATTGGCAAAATTCCGCATAATTTCGCAGCTCCTCCGAATGGAAGACATTTTAATTTTAATTGTTGGGATAGAACAAATCTAAATATTAAAATGGACATAAGAGTGCTACTAATAGACAACACAGTCGACGAGAGCATTAATGTCTGATTGCGGTGTTTCTAGGTTTAATTGTTATCAAGTTATATTGATTATGTAAATACATAATCGTACACTAAAGTATCATTCCCACTCACTGTTTCAATTTTATTTTGTATTTCGTATATAATTTCAATTGTTTAGCATATGGCAATACGCGTAGTAAGTCATTCACAGTACCATTTTTAAATTAATTAATTAGTTTTTTTAGAATCTTACAAGGTCCAATATTTAAAATTAAAAATATAAAATTAAGAAAAACTATATTATATTATACCCTCCAAAATGTGACATTCTGTCAAAATGCAGTAGAATTTATATTTAAAAGAAATTTAACGTTAGTTTGTCAAAAATAAAGAAATAAAAACAGCAATTTTAATTATTTCACCTTCAATTTTGTCCAACTGTTGAACTGTCAAAATTTATATTACTAAAGACGCATGCGCACCAACTAAACTAATTAAACTTAAATTAAAACACGAATATGACAAGGAATGCTTATTCTGAAAACCTGAAATCTAGATTAAAATATTAAATAAAAACAGTAAATTAAATATAAAAACAGTGAGTGGAATTGAGACTTTATTAGGCAGCGGTATAGATATATAGGCTAAAATAGGAGTGCGTAACGCGTAAAGAATCAATTTAAATAGGTAAAGGAATGTTTTACTGATAGTAAAACTAAAACTTTGTTTTTTTAGTATAATAATTAAAAAAATTAGAAAAAGTTAAGATAACATTTTCTTTCAGTGTTTTAATATTAGCAAGAATCCCCCAACAAGCATGGGAGCATTTGCTGTTTATTTATTAAGATCTCTTCCATCATCTCGTTTCAAATATACGTTTATATACATGTATAACAATTTATATATTTGAAGTAGTCATATTAAAAAGTGGAATATACGTCTGGACATTTTCTTCGAAGGCTCATTCTAAATTTATACATTCATAAGATAAGATATAAGTTGCAGACAGACAGTTTTTTGGTAGAGCTTATTTAAAATGCTTCAATACAAGTAACATTACGTTTTTGCTTTTCATTGAACAGAGCTTACAATAGCAACTTTCATGGATTTAACTGCATTGTTAAATTTGAAAAAAATTATATCAATAATAGGTAGATATTTTACGTATGGTTATGTTTGTATTATATTTATATACGAGTCACCCAGATATCAATGAGGTTAAGTCCAAATTATTTTTAGAAAATTATGTTTCATGAAGCATATGCATAATACGTATTGGATTTATCATATCAAACGAAGAAGAGCAGAGAAGCGGGAGGAGGGGCGTATGCAGCTACCACTTAGATTTTTAATTATATTTGTATTAGTTATTCATACAAATGTATTATCTTTTATGGTACGGGGTGCAAGTTGACCCCCTTGTACTTCTCTCCCTCTGCCATGACAATTGTATCTATTGTACTTGTAACATATACAACAATTCTATTTTTAATTTACATATTACAAATCAATAACAAAGATTTTGCAGAATATTGAATGCGCCCTTTTTTAATATAGACATTAAAATTGCTTCGTACGAAACACGTTTTATGCTAGAATATTTTTCACCTTATCCATGGGAATTATGAGCATTCAGAAAGGTAGAACAGACATGCTCTGTTTAATATAATAGATGAAAAATGCACATATTGAAATAAAATTCCAATAAAATGCAATCGTATTGAAATTGTTCACGTTGTCGTATCGTTCTCCATAGACATGCAAATATATACGTAACGCTAACAATATATGACTACGTTACACAAAAGACTGTTTTCATTAGAGTGATGTAACGTACTGGAATATCAGTTGATACTAGAGTGCGAGTGGATCCAATATTTTATACCTATATAAGACAATATCTCCAACTTTATTAGGAATTGTACATTTTTAATCAAACTTATGTATTGCTTCTGAAAACAAAGACTTTTATTTTAGTAATTTACATACACATTATAATAATTACACTGTTTAACTTAAATCATACGATCTTACCTGAAATCAAAGAAACGACATTTAAAGTTTATTATTTTCTTTTCAATCCAATTCAAGTCAATTCTTTTTTAATCTAATTTTATAATAACTTAATAATATGCACAGTGCGTTCTGTCGACTCCAAATATCAACTGTTTTTGCCGTTATTCCTCACAACGTTAATTATGGAGTCCATGAGTATATGGTCACTGTATTACCGACAGACGAGCATTGTACCAAGTAAGGAAATATAATTTCTTTACACCTATACTCTTTAGTATGGACAAGCTGTAGAATAGGAACTTTGGATACGTCTGTCTATCATATTTAATTCTAAATAACCATGAATCTAAATCGAATTGGTCACACTACATTCATTTGTACAGGGTAAAGGCCCAACTATTTCAAGGTATGAAAAAAACAATGAAAACAGTTGTCTGAAAAACCTTATTCACTTTATCAATAAAATTAATTAAATATCTTTATCTTAAGTACCCATACTCGTGTCTATAAGTTGTAAATTATGTATTGTAAATGTTTAAAAATGTTTTAAGTGCTGTTGATAGTTGATCTACTCAAATAAATAGTTAAAAAAAGAAGAAAACAGTTGGTATAAAATTGTTTATTGGTAAGAATTATTTTGCAAAGAAGCAAATTTTTATTTAAAAAAAAAACATCGTTGAGGTAACGTCCCTTGCGCTGACAACATTCCTTGAATCTCAGATGTATATAAGTTTCTTAAAACTTTCTGAAGAAGTATTACGTAGTTTTTTCTGTTGTGTTTATCCTCAACTGCGCTAAAGTTTGTAGTACTCATTTGACTTAAGGTAAAAAATAAAAAATCGCATGGAGTTAGATCTATGCTCCTTGGATGTCATTCAATGTCCCCTCTTCTCGATATTACCAGGTTGTTTCTAACTTTTCTTTTCCTTATGTTTTAACATCTTCCTCATTCGCTTTCTTTCTTAGGTTACCTGTATTTCCATCCTATTTTTCTACCTTTCCTCTCCTTATCTCTCCTCCGTCTTTCCATTTACTACACCCATTCCTTCTCATCAAGTTTCCAAAATATCACATAACAATAATAATATCTTTAATTTTTTTATGAGAAAATGTTTATTTATATAAGGGTTAAATATATTACCCCCTATGAAAAAAAAAATGTTTATTTAAAATAAGCTCCTCCAAAAAAGCTCCGTATTAGTTTTAAATTTACTATCAGCTTTTGTCCATTTATTCTATGTATAAAATATGTATTTTATTTTGTTTCTTGGTTCGTTGGTTTCATATAAGTCGAGTTACCAATATACATAAATATCATTCTATTTAGTAGTTTTGACCTTACTCTCTACTAATACACCAACATCTAAGGTACAAATATAATTTTTTCAATATCATGCTTAAATTTATTATTTATTTTTTCATATTTATTCAAATTTGGTTTGTATATAACAACAACAAAACAATTTGAACTAAATAATACAAACAAAAACTTATACAAAATTCAAAACTGTTGCTTAGGGAGTTGTCTTCTTTAAAAGAGTCTTGGAGAGAGCGTAAGAAAGGTACACGTCCACATATCAGTAATATAACAAATTCAATATCAGTAACTGTAAGCATCGATGCGTCTTATTAAATGGGTTTTAGTATTATGTCTATGGATTGTACCGTCAATAGTGGAGATAAGTTTGTTTCTATGACCAACTTTAATGCCGGTTTCACACCAAAGAGACAGTTTTGAAAACAGTTTTGTTGTCAAAACACAAAACAAAAACATATGTTGTTTTATTTTAAAACAGTTCTGTTTTTCTCACTGAACAGACTGATTCTGTTTTTAATGTTTTTTTTTGTGTGTCCCATACAAATTATAGACATAATAAACAACAACTGACAAGCGCAAATGTTCACAAAAAACAAAACTGCATGTTCAAACTAAGTACTCTAGAAAACAACCACAAACGTGTTTTCCTTTGATCTTACCGACTCCAGATGGGAATGTTTTTTGTTTACTAAAACAGTTTACTAAACATTGGTGTTTTTGTTCGTGTTTTATTGAACTGTCTCTCTGGTGTGAAACCAGCATAAGAAGCGTGTACATTTTTCTCAAGCATTTTCTCTTGAGTAAGCACAACAATGTATTAAATGATGTTTACGCGTTTTACCGTGCAAATGATCTCCATGCCGATCTGTGGACGTCTACCTCGATACAGCACTCGATGCCACTACCCGATATAAATACTTTTTTATTTTATTAGGAAAAGCATTCACCTTTCTGAGAGATTTTTATAGGATAAAACTCAACTACTACTTCCCTCTTTTTATATAATAGGCAACTGCGGAAACAATTCCCAAATATGTACGCACCATACGAACTTCCGTATGTAAGAACTGTAGTATCTCCGTCGTGGGAGTAAGGAGTAGGGGTGCTAAATGGAAGTGGCGTGGGCTTATATACCGAAGCAATTTATTTCACTGCATGGTTTCTGTGTGCAATTACCTATCCTGTATATTGCATGAACATAGCATTTTGATTGCGGGAAATACATACATGCGAATACCAAACATGAGAGGAGGATATGAGTATGTGGAAATATCATATGGAGAATAAAATGTATTTTTTTTTATTTTTGATGAAAAAAAAATCTGTATAAATGTGTAGCACAGCTTTTTATAAATATGTAATCTGAAAACTAAACATTTGCTGCTATTCATCTATAATACAGGGTTTTTGAATACGAGGTATATTTTTTATAGGAGTATGTTAATGAAATATTTATTTTATGTAGGATAAATAGGAGAATTCATAAATTACATCAAATAAATTTCATGTCTTGACAATTTACGTCTTTTCACTCATTGCGAATCCTACTACCTGTTTTTTTTTTGTTTTATTTATTTATAGTGCATCAACTATTGATAGTTATTAGCACTTAATATATATACATTTATCTACATTTTACTAATATATATTACATTTATCAACATTTAATAGGACATAATCTAAACAATTTACAAATTTCTATTTTTGTTAGCCTACTTCACCATTCTATTTCAAATTCTTTAATCGTTGCTTCTTTCCATTATCCATCTTTTTCTATTTCATCTATAACTGCTTCATAATCTGATAAATCGCTTCCACTATGATGACACCCATTGCATTCTCTGATTCTTTCTTCTATTAGCATTCTTCTTTGTTTACAAATTGTATACTCTTCTATTTTTTCAAAAATAATCCAGTTCTTTTTATAAAGCTGTTTTCCTTCTTTTTTCCTTTTATTCCTCTGTCTATTTCCTCTGTCGAATTTTTCTTTTTGCTATCGTGTTTTCATTTTTTTATATTCATGATTATGGTTCCACATAACCAATTAACTCTGATTGTTACCAAATCCAGATAATATAACTCTGGCCCGGGAATCGAACCTAGAGACATAGTAGTCAGAGTCAAGCATGAACTGTGTCATCTCCTACTTCCTGTTGTGAAGGAAAACATTTGACAACAGATATATTTTTTTTAAATCTTATTTTTTTTTTGATCTTATTTTTTTCTTTTTCTGGAAGTTGAATTTCAGATTGGAAGTAACTATTCTGGTGACTCCCCTTCCACCTCTTGCCACGTTTTGTCACTCTTTGTTAACCCCCGCTTCCCCCTTCGCTTCCCCTAAGACATAACTTTCAGTGAGATCTTGTAAATATAACCTCAAAACGAAATGGAATTTTTTTAAACCTTTCTATTACGTGTGCTATCAAGAACTGCACCGATGGCGGCTCCAAGCGGTTTTAGGGTCAGACTCATTAAGGCTTCATAATAATTGTAAACAAATTATAGGCATAACGCTTCAGTGCAATTCATTTTCAGTAAATTATGAGAAATTTGAATGACACTTTTAATTTAAATCTTTAGACATACTATTAAGGAGATTTTCTATAGCTTCCATCAGGGTCTTATATTCAGGTCTGTAAAGTTATACATTATTTTATTTATGATCTTAGTGAGACGGTGTGTCATAAAGTTCAAACTATTTCAATTAGGACAATCTAAAACGAAGGTACATCTCATATTGCGTTTTTATTTACATCTCAAGGCATACAAAATTGAGATCGAATTGCAGTCACTAAATGAATCTGATGATGTTTTCAGACTAATAAACGATGTTAGGTTAATCAACATTTTACCAAATTTTAAACAGGAACAATTATATCCCGTGTTCATTTGTAAATTCTTCAATTTATGTATGTCAAATAACAATTATATTATTATCCTATTGATGACTTCTTTGTAAGCGGAAGTAGGGGTCCTGAATATAAGATGTCTTCTTTGAGGAAAGTGTTTCTTTCAGATGTTTCATTTTTACGGTTAAAAAGGACGCCTATTGTCCGTTTTACCATTTACTATTTTGAACAGGGTCCTTCCCCAAGACCACGACACCCATATATATAACCACAAAATGATTAACACTGTGTAAAATGTAATGGAGTGAAATAGTTGAATCAAATGGGGGAAATAGACAAAGTAATAACTGAATAATTCAGTTTATTAATCATTGCACATATCAGCAGACATAATCGCAAGAAAATGTTCTTCTACTTGGGTTCTACTAGATACGTACTCTCGCACAATTTCAAGTAATACAATTTTTTATTCATTCTGTACCTTAAGTATATTTATGTACCTTCAGTTACACCTTAATAAAAATAAATTGCCTAATTAAGATCTTTTTATTAACACGTTATCTATTTTACTTCTCGCATACTCCTTCTTTAGTGCGTTGTACAGTCACTTTTAAAATAAAACGTTCCATCGTTTGTTGCAATATAAATTTTTAGTAAAGTTTTAGATGGTACGTACAGTTGTCGAAAGCGTTTATGCGTGATCAGCTGCATGTTCGAGTTCTTTTCCTGGGGTATAAATTATATTAGAAAATATATACAGCCCCTGAGAAAAACACCACATCACAAGGCAATTTAGACAACACAGTGGTCAAGAGCATTGATGCCTGACGACCACAGTTATATTTCCTGGGTTCGTTGTTATTAAGTTTAGTTGATTATGTGCATACATAGTTATAAACTTATTAAGGGAGGGTTTTGGGTTTTCACTTTCGAAAAATCCAATTTTTTTCTTATCTTATTGTTTAACATTTCAAGAATATGTCCTTAAAATTTTAAGCCGATCTAAGCAATATTCTTGAAGTTATTGTCTTATTAATCTCCTGGCCTTTAACGCTATAACTCTAACAGCAGCGGGCATTCGGAATAGCAGTGTGCAGCTGTCGACGCGTTTTTCTCAAAACTACTTTGTCAAAGTTCGTGTTCAATGCCATTTAAAAACTTATTGACCGAATAATTTCAAACTTCGTACACATTTTCTACATATAAAATACCTCCCCCCCAACGTTTAGATAACGATTCCGGCCGAGTTATAGTGAACACCGCAAATTGTCTATTTTCCCAAGACCTTCGGAGGAAGCTCTGTTACCGGCTTATGCTTCAATATTGCTGTATGATAAAATTATACAACATAGTCAAAAGTATGCTCAATAATGTACAAAAGGTTTGAATAAAATTGCTCAATCTATACTTGAGAAAAAAAATCGCAAAAAAAGTGTTTTTTTTTTACGCTGAAACCCTAACCCTGATCGTTTGGCAACGTACTCAGGAGTTAATGGTCCCCTTTGAAATTAATTTACATTAATAAAACACATCACTCATAGTTTAGTACAAACCTTCTAACGATATGTGTCAAAATTTCTTGACATTCTGACCACAACTTTACGAGTTACAGTGATTTTAGTGACCCCAATTTTGAAATTTTCAAAACAATGCAGAATTCAGAATTTTGTGTGTTGATAAAGCATTGCTTTTTTATGGCAATTTTATGGCTCTGACATATTACACTTAGATTTAATAGAATGGTAAAAAAAAGCTATAAAAAAAATGGTATAAAAATTTCTATTAGACAAATTTAAAACCAGTGTTGGACTCAAATGAGTAACAACAAATTGAGATTAATTAAGGAAAATACAAACAAGTGGGAAACTTCTTATCAAAGCAATAGACAATTCGAAAAAGCCATCTTCAGACTAATAACAGAACATACGAGATTGACGCATCAACATTTAATCAGTAAAACAACAGCTCCGCAGTGCAGCAACTGCTAATAAACTGCCCACAAAATCAAACTCAACATCAGTGGTGAACTAAAGGACATACTTTCATACAATACAGAAAAAATTCAAAAAGTGCTGGAACTCCTTAATGATATAAATATAATAAACCAAATTTAATTAAAATAAATTAACTTCAGGCGAATATGGCCTTTTTGTTGGAATCGCCTCAAATTCTACAATAAAAAAAATAAGAATTCCGTTCAAGCAAAGCAATTGTTCGACAAGTGTTATTCGGACTTGGATTATTGAATTTGGGCTATAATGTCATCCTACGAACTTATTGAGTAACGTGATAATCTACCTACATAGTTAATAAATTATCTTTTGTTTTCTACTGATATTAAACACAATGTATATCATTCTAAAAAAAGATGACGAAACAGGATAAAATTAAAATGTTAAGTACGAATTTAACATCGGCGCAACGATGGTGACGGTGATGACGTCGTAGGCCTGACTTGACGGTCTCTGACGTTTATGATTTACTAAAATGAACAAGACAAAACTTATTTTATTATGAAAAATACGTTCAAGTAAATTTATGACTACAGCTAATGTTCTTTAAAAGTTTTCATACTACTTTCTTATGGCCGAGGGTGAAATTTGGTAACGTTCTGTATTCACCACCCCTTCCTTCATCCCTTATTGTACCCTTGTATATCTGACGCGGTAATATCTAATAATGAGGGCATGGTATTAAAATAAGAAACAAAGCGGATGTATTTGTTGAATTTTATGATTTTATTTAATAATGTTTAGGGCTGAAATTTTTAATTAGATTTTATTTATAAATATAAGCCATTAAGAGATTAAAATTAGTTATTAAATTGTGGTGCTGAAATTGAGTGATGGTATCTGATACACACTGCTGTAAATTGTCATTAAGGAAGAAAACATCTCTGTAGACCAAGGACCTCCAATATCCCAATGGGCACAGGTTCTATTAACTAAACGAAGTTGGTTCAATCAAATAAAAGTTGACTTAAAAAATTGAGTTAATTTGAAAATTGCCTTGGAAAAATACTGCTTAAACTATTTTCACCAAAAATAATTTGTGATGAGGCTAAAGATTAGGCAGGTTGGTAGCAAAGTCGGTAGGCTGAATTTCCAGTAGATATAGTCTAGTATTTCTATTTACTTTAATTTTTGCAAATGAACTAAAAATGTATACGTTACAACTGAGCAGTATATGACTAAAGCCGGCTTCAAATGTTGGACGCATGATGGTTGGCTGGATTGTGTGGTCGATGCTGGAACTAAGAGTGTTCAATGTCATATGTCCAACGGATTTTTATTCCCCCACCACACACTTGATCCACAAGTCAAGCACTGCTGCACGAATCGTCCAACAAAGGAAGGTTTTATACTTGAAAGTTTCTTTAAAGGAAGAGAGCCAATAAGAAATAGTAAAATAAGAGAGTCAAGAGGAAATAGTAAAGATAGAGTGTTTATGCATGTAATAGACATAAGTGGAGAAGTGAAAACGAAAAGAGAAGGCAGGAAGGATAGTGAAAAAATAATAAAGGGTTTGTCGAGAGGAGACATGGAAGGCAAGAGGTGATAGATGAAGATACAGGCAATAAGGAAGGAGAAAAAGGAAACGGTGTAAATAAAGGAGGAGTAGGGGACATGAAGCGAGAGGATCAAGAAAAGAAGAAACAGAAAGTACTATTCGAAGTAGTAATAGTCTAGAATAGTTTAAGTTTAGTTTTTTAACTTTGAATTTATATGATATTCATTAAGAAATATAATAATGTAGATTGTTAAGCCGAAAGGCACACAATTAATATAATAAATAATAATAATACTTGAAAGTTTCTTTATTTACTTGGAAGCTTTTGTTAAACAGTGGCAGTGTCAATAATATCAAGAAATTAATAAAATAAATAAATAATTCGGATCAAACATTCGTTCCACCGTGTAGTAGGAAACATTTGAATTAAACGTTCACCGCATCGTTTGTAGCCGGCTTAAGAATCCATTTCTAAAGAGAGTGGTATATATTTATAAATAAATATATTTGAACTTGCGTTGTATGTTTGTTTATTTTTCGAGTGCTGATTATGAGAAATTAGGGTTTGTAACATCTTTCAAGGGTCGTTCTACCATATTGAAGTACATAACTTTCTTTTTTTATATTAAATTTCTCCTAATGATATACAAATATAATATAAATATATATAATATTAATATTATATAATTTCTATAGTAGTATTTTGAAATTTTTTTAGTGAATATTAAACACTAATAAAAATAACAGGTATTGAGAATACCAATTAATTTGTTTATGGTTAGATTTTATTTGTTCTTTGGAATTATTGTACATCTTAAGCATGGAAATCATTCTAGTAGCTGCAATATCTAACGACCTTTGAAGGTTAAAATTCATTTCTTGTTTATTTAAAAGTATATCATAATATACAAGCAAGAAATGTGTTCTTATGTTAAACCTGGTTGATAAAATTTCTTAGAATTTTCAAGAGATTGTAGACAAAGCCCTCGATTCATTACAAAATAAGAAATCTAAAGAACCCAGTAACCTTGTTTTGTGTAATTAAAAGAACGGTTAATTGAGAATATGCTTTAGGTAAATACAGTCCAATCAACGTATACATTAAAGTGAACTGAAAGGAAATAATGACTAAAAACATCTCATGTATTTTAATTAATTACATTTATTTTCTTAATGAGATGTAAGAAATTTGTTATTTTATTCATTCAATAATGAAACTTTTGAATATTATTTTAATTTATTGTGTTTTTAAATTTAGTAAACGCAGAAGAGAATTTATTATTTATTTAATACTGAGATGTAGTCAGTCGGTCATATTTTGCAGCGAAGGTAAAACCCAAATTTATAACTTGATCACATTATAACAGTGGTTCTTAACCTTTTTGAAGTTACTTTATTAAAAACTTTTTATTTGTAATTTATCTAGCTAATTGTATATAATCACAATTGCCTTTTTACTACTTGAATTGAATTGTTGTATTGTGAATTTAAGTCTATTCAAATCCATAAGGTAATCTATAATCTCTGATAATCAAATATTTTTATGTCAAAATGTATCCACCCAGATAACAATAAAAAAACTCAGATATGGGTGAAAAAACTAAAATCTGGGGGCAAACCGAGGTACTTACCTTGTGCGGGCAATTTATGATAATTATAATATATTAATACAAATTATTATATAATTAACAAATATATTAATTTGTAAATTTATATATTTCAAAATCTAGAAGTATTCCGAAAGACACTGTGTGTACACAAAAATTGTTTTTAAGGAAAATGACCTTTTTCTATAGTTCTCACGGAGATTGTCTGGAACAAGTTACTTACATTGTTACGTTTTTTGTCTTTTTTTTTCACAAATAGAAAAGCAAAAAAGGGGGTAAGGTGGGAAACAGTGTTCTCAGTGTCAAGTTCAGTCAAGTGTCAGTGTCATGTGGTACTGCATAGCCACTGGTTGAAACCCATGATCTGCTAATATGTGGAGAAAGAAATTAAATGAATGTAATTCTTTTATCACAATTTAATTCTTTCATATATTTTTTTGAAATCATGCAAATGACGTAGTTTACAAATATAAGGCCTCGATACCATAAAAATGAAAACCAACAATGTAGTAAATTATCGGTTATAGGATTCAGCATAGAAAATAGGCTGACGCGATTTTAAGCACATTACAATTAAAATTTAATTATATATTTTGTTGTAGATGTGTAGTTCAAAAGAATATCTTATCTGAATTTGGTTGACTTAGGATTAGTAAATGAAATAGCTCTGGTTTTTAATTTAACATATTTTATATTACACACACATTTAAATAACAGAATATATATTGTACAAAATATGGTTTTTCTTAATATTATTTAGTTTTGGCTGTTGCTGGGTTGAGACTGTATTAAGTGTGATTTGAACCAGCAACAGAACGTTTAAACCTTGTGAATATGAAGCAACAAAGAACAAATCGTACTAAATATGATCATTTCATTCAAACTAAAAAATACAAAAATATATTAAATTGGGACCGAATTTTGTTTAACCATTATACATATGTTGTTTAATAGTTTTTCTTTGTTAATACCTTTAAATGCCTTCTAGCGATATAATCTGAAGATTAGCATACCAACAATACCAACTGACAAATAGTAAAACAATAAATTGAAATCAATGTAAGTGTGAATTTGTTACTGCGCGGGCCACTAATATTTAGAACCACTGCATTATATAGTGAAAGTACGAGTATATTTTATTACTTACGCCACCATTTCTGCTTCTTGTCGTTAGGCTTTATTTAGTGAATCTACCCTTAAACCACCTTTAAGGGTAGTCGTTGAATGGCTCTTATAACATTGGGTGTATTTATTATTTATAATGAGGTGAGCGAAAACAAGAGATGCCTTTATATTTAGTAAACACGGATAAAATAATAAACCACATTAAGTCAATATGTACTTAAGTAATTACATCTCTAGTAAAGTAATAAGATTTTAATGAAGAATTTCCACTAGACTGTTTTGTCAGGTAGTTTAAATCAACATAAGCTTATGCAAATAAACCTATTGAATTATTTATTGAATTTTATATCACAGTTGAATTAGAATAAGGCCAGGAAATAACAGGTCGTAGTCAACGTTGTCAGTTTTATAACAGCAGCAATCTGATATAAGCCAGTAACAAGAGTCAAATTCTCGCGCAACAACCCAAGTATCGATTCATCTATTTGAATTTCGCGCCTTTAAACACTGCGTCTTCTTTTAAGGTATTAATGTACCTTTATCATCATTAATATTTGTCATCTTTTTACTTGTTAACCTTTATAAATCTTCCAATATAAAATTTTATTTCTCGTCAATTATCATCTAAAATACTTACTTACAATTTACATTAATTAAAATATAATAAAAATAAAATAAAATATTATTTTCGTGGTGGAAATATTACTTTTTCTAAATTAAAAAATTAAATTTAAAACTTGGCTGCCTGTGCAGTTTAAGTATCTACCGAGCACAGAATTTCTGGTAGCATAATTTGTCCGTGACAATTTAGTAGAAACAAGTCCGAGAAAGTTTTGGGAACTATTTTAAAAGCTGCAACATAAAATCCGACGGTTTTCTCGAACTTGTTTGTAAATTTTCTTGGTGAGATCATCACTGAATACAGTTGGCCTACCTCTCTCCGGTTTATAATGAATTTTTTGTTTTTCCATAGGACCAACTGGCACACAACATCTTCTCTAATAATATTTGAACCTTGTATAACACTTAGTTCATGATTAATGTCTACTGGTGACAGATTTTTGGTCCAAAGAAATCGTATCACGCATCTTAAATTTGACAGGCTTTTCTATTGTAGCACTCATTTTGGGAGGCTATTATGCGCATGCGCAAAGTTGGTAGCTTACTATGTTACAGATTGTGTCGGCTACTTTCCTAACAGCTTTCGTATACCATAATCTTATAAACCATAGGCTGTTTTCTAGTACAATTATGTGACGCGTTACAATACATGGCTAATAAAGGTTTTTCAATCTAAAATGCCATCCAAAAAAATCTTATAAACGAATTGACAAATGTACGAGTGTAATCAAAGTTCTTGAAAAGTAAAGTTATTGACATATTGTAGATGTAACTCAACGAACAAGTGACTGACAGCTCATATCTATTTATTGTCAGATGTTGACATCTTAGAAAATACTTTATATTTTAAAATATGTAAAAGGTAAAAATGTCTTACTCTATGTAAGTATACGAGTATATATTGTATTAAAGTAAATTCCCACTTCTGAGTTAGGTTTTATCTAACTACGTCAGCGGTTCTCAAACTTTTTACTTCGAGCCCCCTTGCATAATCCAGCTGTAAGCTGGGCCCCCCTACATGTAAGCGTACTATTTATTGTAAGGGAGTCACATTTTAACATTTTACAGTCAATTTCTATTTAGTTAAGTTTTGCACATTCTATGCATACTCTAATGGGGCAATATGTTTAATCATACTCAAACAACAAATTCTATACAAAGAATTACAATTTATTTAGGTATTTTAGCTACTATAATACATAATTGTTATTTGTAACTCGAAGCAATAATAATAAAAAGAGCTTCAGTGTGAAGGATGTGCTTGTTTTTTTCTGCGCATAGTTTCTTGAAACGCGGTGTCAGTTCTGATAACGCTATACTCTGAGTTCCTTGGTCACATCCAGTCTTGAGCGATATTTACTCTTCATGGCAGCTAGAGCAAAAAACCCAGTTTCACAAGAGTGAGTGAGTATTGCGAATAAAGTGAGTATTTTCAATGCCCTTTCACTCAAAATTGGATATTCCTTTTGTACACCAATCCAGAATGATGTGAGAGAATATTATTAAAATTTCATTTTAAGCCCAGTGTCACCTTGGAGGTCAATGAGATTTTCTTTTTCCTTCATGTTGAGGAAGACACTCATCAACTGATGGTTTTAACGGGTTTTGAATCTATGCCAAACCGTCCAAGTTCTCATTAAAATATTTTTCCAAACAAGATTTGAGGATATCTAAGTGTTTAAGAAAGCATAGTTGGAAGTAAAGTAAATTTAATTAATTTTTCAACCAAGCTTTGGGCCCCCCCTGAGCCTTCATTGCGCCCCCCTTAGGGGTCGCGCCCCACACTTTGAGAACCGCTGAACTACGTAATTTCAATTGATTAATAAGTGTTAAATTTAGTGTATAACGACTTAATATACAGAAGTAATGGGAAATTGGATTTTCTTTGCATTAATACTTTAATTTTATATTTCATTTGAACATTTAAATTGAAATAAAAATTCTAGTAGGATTATTATTTCCCTATGGACTAGAACCAAGGGGCGTAGGCATTATAGCGTCGCCGTCGTTTGGAATGAACACAGAATGAAGACGTTCGCTTGCTGCCTCCCTCGGTTAGAGCGTAATGCACACATTATGCTGTTACAACAAGATGCTTCCAAATTAAAGTATTTCTCATTTGTAATATGATTATCACTTTATGGAAATATAGAGTTAAGAAATTTAGAAAAGGTTTAAAGGGGCCTCCGACACCATGAATTGTGACTGGGTACAATTAAATTTGATGATTTTCTGATTTGTAGACAATTTAAATATATCAGTTGCATCGTGCTTATATTTTCCGAGAGGCACCGAATGGCAGCTAACCACAATACAAAAGACAGATTTCTTTGAAAATAGCTTGACAATTTAATATTAATTCCGGATGTTTACGGTCCTTTATTTATCCTTTAAAGCAGCGTGAGAGCTAAAAAGAAAATCATTTAAAATGTGCTGGAAGGCAATTGTTATGGATAAAAAATAGAAGGTATTAAAGATAGGCTTGAAGTAATTTTATATTTTCATCCTAGCGTCTAACTTCTGCTTCAAAGCTTAGTGCTTATTATTTATTTGAAAATATGGTTAATATGCATTTCTATTTTCCATGTCTTTTTTCAACTGGAAGGTCCTATATTTCTTTTACGCCTGGAGCCGCCACCTACTGAAATTCTCCACTTCTTTTAAAGATATAATACCTAAAGACTTTTATTAGGTCCAAGAGAGTCGAAGATATAATTTTTAAAACAATTGCAAGCTAGTTTGCTATAAGCTAATTTCATGGATTACTTTGTACTTCTGATATATACAATTGTAACACAAATGGAAATTTCAAACTTACTACAAGATAATTTCATGAATCACTGCTTGGGTTGATATAGTTTTTACATAACCTTATATTACGTACGCGTGATGAATTAGTTCGAAGCTAAAAAATGTATTGTTTTAAATAGCTTGTAGTAAAGAAAAGTGTAAGACATATTTTCTATATAAGAAGTAGGAAATGAACCTTGAAATTCGCTTGTGACAAGCTAACTGCACTGCAAAATAATTTTTTACATGAGTATGGAATTTTTCTTTCTGACTACATACGAGTATAGTAAGCGTAGTAATTAGAGGGTTCCTTTGAACACCCTGCAAAAGGGCTGTGACTTACTTTCTACACACACACACATTTACACCTCCTACCTGTTTATTATTTAACACTTCCCGGTGTATAATTGTGTGTTTTTGCGGGTACATCTAAAAGCTTTTATAACTGTATAGAGCAACCTTTGACGGAGACGCGTCGCGATGCCATACAGACTTCACCGTCGTACATGATGGGCTTTCAGATCCAAGTAAACAGAAAATAGGCGGAGAAAACGTAAAGTGTGTATAATGTGTACTGCGACAACTTGTACGTGAGTCTATATAGGGTTAATATTGCGTTACAGCGGCACGTCGAGAGACATGTATGTACTAGTGCCTACACACCACCCAGCAGCAAAATATAGAACCCCTCATTCACTACCACCCTCCCCAGAATCGTTCCTAAGCTATGGAACGGAGGAAGACTTGTTTCAGACTTTCATATTAGATTCGCCAAAGATATTAATATTTTATTTGAAAATATATTATTACATATTAAAACATTTACATTATTAAATATATGTATTTGCAAGAAAAGCTTTCAAAGGATATTTTGTAATTAAATAATAGATACTTTGAAGACATTGTTTTGTTAAAGGAGATTATTACATGGTTTAATAGCGTTTTTGTTTATCGGTTTTCCGTTTTTTGTTTATGTATTATCTTTTGTAAATATTTAAATCTATACATATATATGCTTTTAAAGGAAATGGCTTTAAGGGATTACGTACTGTGTCGTTACATTTCTGTTTACATTACGAATTGATTAATCTTATACATCATTTCTTATTGTTCAATGCTTTTAGGTTTTTTCAAGTTGTCATTATGGTTTTTGTTAACTTATACTACTAAACCGTCACATCGCTAATATATAATATATCAACACTTAAATAATTATTAAAATTAGCCCACTAACAGTAAAGCATAGTATTCTTTAACGCTTCAAATACTCATTGCACAGATAAAACTATAATATGTCTAAACTGCAAGCAAATATTTGCATTATTAAAGGCATTGGAAATTAATGGAAATATCAACAATAATAAAATTATAATAACAACGAATTCTTTAAGTGTTTTAAAAAATTTAAATTATAATAATAACAAATCAAATAATGATATTTTGACATGCAAAATTAAGGAGATGTATTTCAATATAATAAATAAGAATAATACCATAAAATTTATATGGAAACCAAGACATTGTGGGATAAGAGGAAATGAAATTGCGGATAAATTGGCAAAGGAATCAATAAAATTAGAAATTGAGATGAAAGTGAAATTACCTGCATATGAAATTTTTAATATAATCAAAAAATTAAACTTCAATTTGAGAAACACAGATTTCATTAACAAAAGTCAGTTAAAAGGAAGAGATTATTATATGTTACATCCAAATTTAAGTAAGAAGAGATGGTTTAGAAATGAGTCCCGCAAAATTATATCAACTATAATCAGAATCAAAAGTAATTATTGTAACACTCCAGCTCTCCTGTACAAAGTTGATATTAAATCTGACGATAGATGTCAATGTGGTGAAGAAGGAAGTTTGGATCATATTATATTTGAATGCTTAAATTATAGTTTAGAAAGATCAAAATTGAATAGTGATATATTAGATGTGATTAAAATATTTCCTGTTACCTGTTAATACTAAATTTTTATTAAGTGATTCAAAATTAATTAATGAATTATTGAAATATTTAGAAATTTGTAAAATTGAATTATAAATTATAAAAGATGTATAAAAAATGTTTGATGGTGGCTATGACGAAAGAAAGTCAAGGCAAATAAATAAATACATATAAAAAAAAAATATATATATAAATATATATGTAAGTATACAAAGGAAAAAACAATTATAATGACTCGGTTTTGAAATTGCCTCTTAAATCTTGGGGCTACACTGGTATTACATGTAGTATATCACTGAGATATAAATAGAAATCCTTATTTGAAAATTTATGAAATATATAAGTGGGTAAAATATTATGTGGAATGGAAAAAAAAGTGGGAAAGAAAGAAAAAAATGTTTCATTTGTACATACTTACTACCCCATTACTTACAGATGCCACGGTTATATTGGTACAACCAACATCTCCAAGAAACACCACAGCCACATTGTGGGAGGAATTATAGTTCAATGCTCCGTGATGGGACAGGCTGTGCTCAATCCCAATGTGTTTCAGTATACCAGTCTTATAGTACTATTATTATTTTTATTCTTTATTAAAATTCATGAGTGGAAGTTAAACTCCCGCGACGTTTGTATTCGTGGGGCGTGGGGCGAGGGATGGTGAGGTAGCGGGAGTTGATGACTTTTGTTTCATCAATGAAAACAACCACTATTCCGCTAAGCTTTGCTTTGTGTGTACAGACGGGAGAAAATGTTTATGGGACCAATGTTGGAAGTATAAAAGAAAAGTTCTTAGACGTTATGGGAAAATCTCTGCAAAACATTTGAATGTTAAATGAAAAAATAAAGTACAATACCTAAAAGGGTTGTTTAGTGGTTATAATTAAAAATTAGTAAGAGAAATTTATATAAATAATAATGAATAATGAACTTGGCTACACAATAGCTGAGACGGGTGGTGCTTAATATCAGACAAATGTGTCTTCAGGTTCAATTCAAAGACAGTACTATACTTCCTGCTTTGGTTGTTGTCAATTTGGTTATACGTTAGACGTTATATAAATATATTTAAAAAAAAAAATTGTTATTCATTTTCACGCTGCATATATATAAATTAAAAGAACAAATAAATTTATAATTCAGGTCTGTGTAAATAATATCAATATTTCTTGAAGCAAGCATAATACAATAAGATATATCAATAACTTGGAAGACGGAAATAACTTCCCTTTTCACTTCCCAACACCTCCCAGGCAGGCCAGCACCCTTCTCAAAAAACACTTCTTAATTTTGATCCAGAGCCAATATCTTTAATCAAGAACTCCTTGTGTAGGCATGAATGATCAATGGAACTGACTTTAACTTCACAGCAGATTTGTCGATTATTTTCCGGTACATTCGTTCTGAAACGTCTTGAGGTTGTAAGCTGAAGTGTTAATTGATAACTACGCACAACGTACCACGCACCACGCACACACTAATATAAGAGGGAGTGAAGGCGACGAAGAGGAATAACTAGTAGTTACTGTGCGTGCTATGATGGTATTGTTTAACGAAGGGTTTGTTTTATGTTGCTATTCTTGAAATTATGTTATTGAAGGATAAGGTCTGCTCTTATTAGTTTAATGAACATTGAATATTGACTGAAATAATAAGTTTATGCTTTACGGTTCATTAGAAACTACTAGTTCATTAAGAACTTCAGATATTATCTTACTTTATTAGTAAATTGTTCTACCATACTTGTCTTGGCTTATAGACTTATATTTTCTGTTCGTTATTTTCTGTTAGTTATTCATGAACGAAGTGATTTGTTTTCTCATTAAATATTAATGACATTTAAGATTATTATTATTTAAAGGTTCTTTTAAAAAGGACGCTTAAAATGTGGAAGGTTATTGCATTGAAAAAAGTGTGCAAATTATCAAATTTTATTATCAAAGTACTGCTCCATTCGACAAACGTTGCACAAAAAATCATCTTTACCGACGGGGCCCATTTTTGGATGATAGGATATGCGAACAAGCAAAATTGTCCGATTTGGGGTGATACGAATATACACAAAAACACCAGTACTAAGTGCATCTCGAGAAAGTCACTACTTGGTGCGGATTTTGGTCTGGCGGATCATCGGCCCGTACTTCTTCCAAATAGAAGTGGGATTGACATAATCGTCAATGGCGAGTGCTGCAGATCGATGAACAGGATGATACAAATACCGATAAGATGTAGTTCCAACAGGACTGCGTTACATGCCACACAGCACATGGGGATGGATTTAACGCCTCACAGGCGTTACGCCTTGGAACCCTCAAAGACAACAATTTAGCAAGATTTTTGCAACAGTCATTAAAAATTGGACCTCCCGAATACGTGCCACCAAGCAAAACCGCGGTGGTCATTTGAACGGCCTTATTTGCCACACTTAATGCCATAAAATATACTTTCTAATAAAGAAAATATTACCTGGATGTTTCACACACAGTTTTCTTTTATTTACATTTAGAAAACGAACGTCCTTATTTAAAGACCCTTTATTTAAGAATGCTCTCTCAGACTGCTAGATCAAAACATTAGTTTAAGCTTAATTAATTGAGGAAGAATGAATAAATATACCAAAAAAAAAAAAATACAATACATTTAAGATGGATTGATGAGCAAACATGTGTTTCATAATTGAAACATAGTTGACCTTAATTAATTATACCTGTCCGGAACTCTATGAGTTGATTCGCTAGAATCTTTATTAGTAAATAGGTAGAAGAACTTTTCATGAAATTAAACAGTGGGTCAACGCAGATGATTCGCGTGACGATACCTCTCTTGTATATTTAGAAACCTTAATTACGTCATACACAAACGGTTGGAGGGGGTCATCAATGTGTGACAAGATGTGACAGGGAGAGGGGTCCTAGTTAAAAGCATCGTGACGTCACACCTAATCTAGAAGTCGACATAAAAAAAAAAAAAAAAAACAAAAACCAAATAAGACTAAAAATTACTTAACTTCTTTCTTTTAATTTTTTTTCTTTGAAATATCTTGTCTATGAACGGAAGGAAAGCGCGCAATGTATGATACGACGTGACAATATTTACGGAAGGGTTATGGTACCAAGAAATTTATGGATGACCCCTTAGTTTTTGTACATTGTAAAAAATACGTGGAAAATTCACTTAAACTCTATATCTAAAACCAGGTGTACTAAACTTTAAGTATCACTGAAAAGACAACGTAAAGATGGCTCTACTGGTACAGATACAACAGAAGCAACACTTCGAGAGACAAAACAAATAACGTAAGCATGGTTCTCATCATTTGCATTAACTAATGCAATCCATTTACAAACACCCTTTGTGCAACAGTTCAGTTCAGTTCCGTTAAAGTCATTGAACAACAACTAAACTTGTACTTATTCTCTTTGCAGTTCTATTTGAAATTCGTTATTTATACAAACATGTGTATACTGACATACAAACGAAATGTACAAATATTTACCAACGGAAGTCTTCTTTTATAAAGTAAATCCCTATTCCCAGCTTCAATTTTAAATTGTTTTAATCCTAACCTGCATGTTTTTAGAAAGTAATAATAATACTTAAGGTGAAACATTACTTCATGGTTATACAGTTAGATATAGATGGCAACAGTGTACCAAAATAAAAATAAATTTGCACTTTGTACGCTTCCAAAATCATTAAAAGTCAGTGGAAGAAAGCTTAAAATGTAGATACGTTATTCATCTAACGGCTCTAAGGGTCTGGCAATATTCGCCTTGTCGGATAATCCCGATTAGGAAAATCTCATGACTACTCGAGCGGTGCTTTCTGTGAAATTCTAAATGATTATTTTATTGGTCTGACTAGGGCACTGTCGGGTAAGTCCTGATAAGCCATTAATGGACAAGTAATAAACAAGTAATTACATGTGTCAGTAATATACCATTTGACAGTTTCGTTTGTAAAAAATGAACATTGAAGAATTTACAAGTGCTGCCTTTAGTAGTAGTAGTAGTAATATTCTTAGGAATAAAAAAATTATAAATTAAAAATATAAATTTGTAAAATTTTGATAACGGCAAATCAGTGGAATCATAATTGAGTCACTTAAGATCAATGCAAAATAAATCAACTAAAACTAAAACAGAAACAATAGCTGTGAATGGTGCCTAATAGTAAGGTAGGAGTACATTTATGTTTTTTAAAGTTTTACAACTCCATAGCTCGTAACAAATTACTTTAACCCCGATACAAGCAAAACTGTGTGTAAACTAAACTTTTGTTACAAACTAAATGTTATTTACAAGCTATGTTAGTTACAAGATTTTAATTTCACGTGAGCCAAATAAAGTTTGCTTTTAAGCATGCCTGCATTATGTTCGTACTTATGACGTAATCCTCAAACGACATTTATAAGTTTTTTTAATTTTTTATTACTTATTTTAAACGAATTTATAACTTTCTAAAGAATTTTAATATAATATTTTTATAAATTTAGTACTATATATTTATATATTTATTTTTATAATAATAATTTTATCAAATTATGTGTCATATGAATTTTATATTGTAATAGTTTTAAAAGAAACTTTATATATTTTTTGAAAACTTTTTAACTATTTTTATAACTAAGTTTTCTTGATAAAACTTTTCTATGTAAAAGAATTGTTCAAGAAAAAATTTTCTTAGATCATTAACGTTGCTCATTTCGTTCTGTTTGGTTGAACTAAGAAATATTTAAATTACAGCAAATTGTATGTATAAAAATGAGTAATTTAAAAAAAATTATTTGCTAATTTAGTTCATTAATAAATTATGCAGTAATTAAAATTATCAAGGCGAATAACTGGATGTATTATTTTTTAATGTATTACAATTGGATGGAAGTTAAGTATCATTCCCTCTCACTGCTTCAATTTAATTTTGTATTTAATTTAAATTGTTTAGTATATGGAATACGCGTTGTCATTCACAGTACCATTTTTAATTTAATTTATTTTTTAAGTTTTCTTAGTTTTTTTAGAACCTTACAAGATCCAATATTTTAAATTAAAACTATTAAATTAAGATAAACTATATTATATTATAACCTCCAAAATGTGACAATCTGTCAAAATGCAATAGAATTTATATTTAAAAGAAGTTTAATGGCAGTTTGTCAAAAATAAAGAAATAAAAACAATTTCTATTACTAATTGTTATTAAAAACAGTAATTTTAATTATTTCACCTTCAATTTTGCCCAACTGTCAAAATTTATATTACTAAAGATGCATGCGCACTAACTAAATTAACTAAACTCAAATTAAAACACGAATGTGACAAGGAATGTTTATTCTGAAAACCTGAAATCTAGATTAAAATATTAGATAAAAACAGTGAGTGGGAATGAGGCTTTATCGTTAATGATTTCTAATTTAACGGCTATTTTAGAGAAACTCAGATCTGTCAAACGATTCTTTTGTTGTTGTTTAGTACATTTTGTTCATGTTCTATTTACTACAATGACATATTTCATAAAGTTTATAAAATTCAAATAGTTTAGTAAAAATAAATACCTAGAACAATAGTTGCAAGCTTACATGTGGTAAACTTTGCTCAAATTTTAAAAACTAAAGTTCTACTAAACTCAAATATATGTCCAATGTACATTTTTTATTTAAAGAACAAAAAAAAACATTCACATCGTATTTCAAAATCCATGCCAACTTGAAAGAACGCGACAGGAATAAAAATACATATATTCAACAAGATTTTTTACCAAAAAATAAAAATATCGTGAAATGATATCAGTTCTAGCAAAATCTGGAACCTTCCGTACTCTTGGAAGGATAGTTCATCCATAATATTCTCAACAACACAAATATCCCGATTCTTGAGCCAAGTTTACTTTGACGTTGGACTCATCCGATGCGATTACTGGGTTACAACACTGTCCAGCGTTGTTGGCGTCACCAACAGACCAGTGTTAAAGTCGTTCTGGTCTAAGCGTCAGCATTACACAACATGGACGTCATATGAAATGCTTCATAAATTTTTATACACAAATTTATTTTGATGTGAAATGTGTTGTTTGAATACGTAAATGGCTTTTTCGTTAAGGTCCGTCCGTCACCCATTAAATAGTGGCGATAAATTAAAAAAGTCCGGCCGGTAAATCTTGTCACAAATATAATTTCTTTTATTTATTTAAAGATAGAGGATATTTAAACCTACTTAAAATTGAAATAGCAGCGCTGCAATCGGTTTTGATTAAATCACAGTATATTTTAATTTTCTTCAAATGTATCTATTACAAAATGGAGTAACAAACCCACCCCAGCAACTAGAAAAACAAATTGGTAGGACAACAAAGTGGTTAGTTTTTTCTTCTTTGTGAATGAACTTGAAAAAAATTGCGAATTGAGTGATAAGCAATATTCTTTACGACTGCCATAATAAATAAAGGATCCGATTTGTTTTCCTTAATAAATCCATTTATAACATTTCTCAAAAAATAAAGTAAGTGAATATTTTTCGTAAATATTCCTATTTCAGCTTTATTGATTTTAGGTTAAAAATATATTTGCTTCTTATATTCACATGTTTACAGTCAAATAAAATGTCCGGACAAGATCTATTTGAGATATCTAGGGATGCTGAGATACTGATATCATACAGATCCCGGTTCCAGTCTTACGATCAGTCCCAGGGACTCGTATATCCGTTCTGTGACGCCTGGAATGGCCTCGGAGGGCGACAAATTGCCTTTTGCCTGCTTCCACTTGATATTCGCCATCGCCATTCCCGATCGTTTTCCATTCGATGGCGATGCCAAACACAAGCCCCACCGATGTCGAGCCCCGTCTTGATGTTCTTGGAGATCTAAAACATCTTAGGGAACTCCATAAAAGTGACGAATAATATGTACGATATCAGTTTTTATCGTTTGAAATGTAAATGGATGGACTTAAATAAATCGAGATTATTTGCCGACAAGAGGAACATCAACGGCCTGATAATTAGAAAATACGGGACGGATGGGATTGGGGAATATTAAATGAACATCACTGCTGCAATGAATGTGTACAGGGCCGGATTATTACAAGTACTAAGAGATTTGTTTTGAAGAGTTATATTTTATGTAAAGATTCAATTTATCACCATTGAAATAATCTCTTTCGTATTAATGGATCCATGAAACGTTCCTTTGAATAAGTAAAATTATGAGAAGAGCTTCTTAAAGATTAAGGGAGCTGTAAAAACTTTTGTTATTTAAAATCCTATAATATAACTGTTTCTGGCAAAATTTAGACCATTTTATATCATATATCACTAGGTTTCGTTTAAGTAAAATATGACTAGTATTTTAGATAATGTAAATGTTATTCTTTTCTTGTTTATTAGGTTTTAGCTTATTTAACTTTCTTGGCATAAACTTATCAAATACCACAAAAAGCTAAACATAAAACTTCTTTGATTAACTTTTATTAAATTGTGTTCAGTATTTCAAGAACTAGTTTTATGTTTAGCGCGATTTTTTTTATAGGCAGTAGCGGATTACGACCTTAAATTTCTTGATCTCAGTTTTTTAAATTTGGTTTTAACCAGTCATGATTGGTTCCCTTTAATTTCCTTGGTTTCCATTTAACTCGCCTCTATTCATAAGTATGGTTCAAAAAATTACCAAATTTAAAATATTGGATCTAAATTTGAAACATTTTTCTTTACTTTTTGTTTAAAAAAATTGTAATGTGTAATATTAACGCAGAATTTATGTAAAACTTATCATCGGGGAATATCTAGGGGGCATAATAATTTTTTTTTAAATTTTCTAACTATTAGAATCTAGTCTATTAGACTAATTAACAATTTAACGTTATGTTAACGTAAAAACGATAGGAAATATTTAACATAAATATGTATTACGTTTTGCACGATTACACTTAATTATACATTTAATTTAATTAAACTAACTCAAAAGGTTTAACCATTTTCAGTCTTCTATTATATTCAATAGTTAATATTAAAAATAGGTTTTTTGTAATATACCTGAGAAATATAGGCCGATATTTGAAAGCAGTGAAAAAAGTCTGAAAAGTCTTATTGGCTTTATTATTAAAACTAATTAAATCTCTTTATTTTAAATACCCTTACTAGTATCAATAAGTTGTAAATTATGTTGCAAATGATAAATGTATGTATTCTTTCAAGTGCTAATAACTTTTTGAAAGTTGATGCACTCAAATAAATATATAAAAAAAAAGAAAAATAGGTTTTTCAATTTCACTTTTGTTAAAGGTCAACCACAGTCAACTAACGCAAAATGCAATACAGTACTTAGGGAAGTTTAACAAAAATAGGAGCTGGCAAACAAAAGTATAAATCAAGGTTTATGACAAACCACAGTTAACTGCCTGATCAATAATTGTCTCTAAGTTATTTTATAAAACATTTAAATAATTACATTTAATTGTCAAATTAGCTTTACTAAATATACGACTTTTCTTATCACATAACTAATGCAAATACGTATATCATTGGTCATCAATTATCTAGCGTACAAAATGTACTGCTGCTCTTACAGTGTGGTACACGTATTAGTAATACAATGTATTTCATGACGTCACAGCTATATGAATGGGTTTGATAGTGTGGCATGGTTTGTGGTGACATGGAGCAGGATTAATTCGTGGAAATGTTCTTCCATGAATCAAGTAAATGATGTCCAGTGCTATTAAGCTGATTGCACGTTCAGTCGTTCAGTCCACAAAAAATAATACTACTCTAGGAAGTGAACATATTCACGTACGAAACGACTCACATAAGTTACAGATATTTAAAGGTTATTTATATTTAAATTTGGCGCGTCGTGCATGTCGAGAATATATGACGGAAGAAAAATGACGTCACATCAGTGTTCCTACTCACAAATTTGAAATAAATCTAAATTGCAAGTTGAGTAAACCCAGGGAAAACCTTCCCCCCCTCCATAGAGCATATATATATGGAGAGTGAATAGCCTATGTTTCCTATAGATTAAAAGGGTGTCTAAAATGTGTGCGAGAGAGAAAGGTATATGTTCCTCTTTGTTCTCTATGTGCATGCGCTTCATGATAATTAACTTTCAATTGCCACATTTGTAATAACTTTAGAATACATACACTGCATAAAGTAATAACAATTAAAGTAAAATCAACAATAAAATAAATTCATTTAAATAAAATATATTATTATTAGATATGACTTTATTTTGATTTATTTATTTACAGACTGCTAACTTCACTGACGTACGTTTCATATAAAACTGTTAGAGAATTCCTTTTGAAAGATGAATAAATAAATCCAAGATCCTTTCTGCAAATATAAGTATGAGCTGCTTTCCCATTGACGGTGTTATTGAATTTGTTACTTAAAATACAAGAATGCTTTTAATAAAATGTAAACTTTGAACATGGAGGTGTAGGAAGCATCTAGCGTATTTATAGTAATATAAACATAGGCGTCCGTAATAAGTTTATCACCGGAATAAGAAACTTGAGCATTGTAAAGTTGGAAAAAATGTAGCAAGTCCAATTTGAACAACGTACAACGGATAAACAAAATATTGATTAATTTTACTAAAAGATTTAAATATGAAAGTGTAGAATGTGAGGAAGACATATTTTAATTTTTTATATGTTCAATAATATGGCGACTGTTTAAAAATAATCACATTTAAGATCCTGGTGATTGAATTTTAGATATTGTTCAAAACCTAAATTAAAGGATATTGTCATATGTAAAAAAAATCTCCTTCAACGAGAGGACCAGTACCCAATTTTTAAAAACCGAGATTTACACTGAATTGAATGGAGTCTTAAATTTATAGAGCTGTAATAAGTCTGTAACAAATTCGAATTGGATAAATTGAAATCTGACGATGCGGTATGTTTCTTATTTCGGTGGAGTATAAATTTAGATTCATTTCAATATTAATTTCAACTCAAATTTTGAATCATTTTTTTATTTATATGTTTTCTTTTTCTATTACATTCACCCTAAAATATTTTAGTATTTAATTTGGTCGGAGTCGAAGCAGAACTCGAGACTATTTTATCTAGAGTAAAATTTAAAATCCGAGTAACCCCCACCTGCGCACGGCCATGAACATAGGTGTATGGATGTTAGTTCTGCAAGAGTATAGAATTTATTTCAATATGGAAGCTGATAAAATTTTATTGAATAAATTTGTCAGGAAAATATTACGAAATCTACTTTTCATGTCTTTTCTATTTGATATAATATTAATAAAGTACGAGTATATGTCAAATAGATTCGAAATCGTATATATTTCATTATATTTGTCTACATCACAGGCTTTTAGGTGGATAATGCACTTCATGGGCGTCCGAACAAAATTTGATAACGGCAGGAAGCAAAACTACCAAATTGAATTTATCCACTGTTCATTTATAGCAGGTTACATTCTATACAACGTAAATTTATTGAACTTAGATATATTTAGTTAAATTAGCTGTACATCTTTAAAAAGAAATAATGTCGTTTGCTTTCAACTCAGTGGACATTTTCAATGCAGTTTTAATGCATATCCTGGAGGCGCATTTTCTTTCCCAACGTTTTATGTCAAAGGGTTATAACTCAAGTCACGAAAATACGCTACTAAGCTTCTCGTATACTTGTACACTAGGCTGTCACAATTGTCAATCAATACTGTTCGCTCGTATTGATAGCTCATGGCAGAATTTCCCAGCTACAATAAATCAAATTTGGTAACACATTGTTGTACGTGTTTTGTATTATAATATAAATAACATTTGCTGCATTAAGAAAAAGCAAACGTCTTATGCAATGAGTATACTTTGTTTTGAAAACATATACTTTTGCGACCCACTGATGCAACACTTTATATTTTGGTCTCTAATATAAATTTGGACTTTGACGAAAAGCGATTGTCACTTTTGCGAATTTGGGAAAGTCTGAAAGTTTATGTTGCACTATTTGAAAACGGACAGTGAAGCAACAAATTTGGAAATGCGAGTAGATGAAGATATCTTCGAGAGATTATATACCTAGCTAAAACGGCTAAGAAACTTCTGGAAAGGAATCTAGGAGAGCAAAAGTGAGAGGAAACTCTAGACGAGATTGTATGACGAAGACAAATCGAAAATGGCTCTATTAAATTGGAAAGTAAAAGTGGCAAATATGAAGGAATATGGATAATGTAGTCAACATCATGATGGTGATGATGATGAATATTAACAAGTCATTAAAGCTTTACCTTTGATGTATTATTAAAGTACAAAGAAATTATTACCAGTGAGCGTAAATCAGAAATTGACTTAGGTAGGTTTGTAACTCAAGCCTGTACAGATCGATTAATATAAATTCATAAAAGATGACACAGTGAGCGATAGCATTGGTATATGACGTCAGATTGCTACGTCTTCGAGTTCGATTGCTGGACCAGAGTTATATTTTCTGGGTTTGATTGTTATCAAAATAAATTGATTTTGTACATACGTAGTCGTAAACTTATTTGGCCGCGATGTAGTTCACGTATATTGCATATTAACGATATAAAACGACGTTGTTTTTATCCCTATCGTCTAAAAGCAGTGGTTGAGTAAACGTGAGTGAAAACATCTTAGTGCAATCTTTTAAAACGTCAAACAAAGAAAGTTAGCATTGTAGTTTCCTGAGTGTAAGAAACACGTGTAGACCTGAACACATTTCATTAAAACTAAAATATTAATAGCACACCAATTTATATATTCCTTAATTATTTAATATCGCAATTAAAATTAGACGTAGCTTTAGGGAATGTGTTAAACATTCAGGTCAGATACTCAGGTAGGGTTACCAGTTACCAGGTAGGTTATTCACCTGTGTTTCCAGGTTATCATAAGCGAAAGTCTTTCAATCCACGTGTATATTACACAATATTGTAAATTATAATTAATTAATTCCTTGTTATGTTATCTACAGGAATTCGAAAGGTATACGCACAAGGTATTCTAGAGTGTATATTATTAAGGTTGAAATTATAAATTCCTTTTGTATAAGAATGTAATTATTACGATGTTTACTTTATTCTTTGTTAGGTTGGGAGATAGAGATAAAGTATTTCATTTTTTAGCAAAAAAGAAAGAGAATTTTTAAATTTCAATATTTGTCTTCAATATTTATTTGTAAAATTTAATTGAACATATTTATTTACAGAGTAGTGCTGCTTGCATACGCTTTTCCTCCCGGTTCCAATGCGATTTATGCGAGCCATACGGACATGTGGACGCTTATCTTAATACACCTCAGATCTAGATATCACCGGTTTTTTTTTCTCTACTGAGAAGTCCCTCTCTTCTCTAACCATTTTTAAAAATTGACTCTTTGTCTTTGTCTCTCTTATTTTCTTTTCTGCCTTTTCTTTCCGCTTTTATTTATTTTCTTATGATTGATTGATTCTTTCATTTTCCCTTTCTCGCTTCTGTTATCCTCCATCGTACCCTCCCCTCTCTTCTATGTTCGGAACTTTTGTTTTATCGCCCCAAATAATGTTCTGCTTCTTTTCTTTTTTTTTAACTTTATATCCTGACAAAAAGGAATGATCTATTCATGGCCATTGCAGTAACATCACCGGAAGTAATGTACCTTTGTTGCTGTATAGAAATACTTGTCTAGGTAATTAATATGGATAGCTTGTTTAATAGGTAACTTGTAAATTTAACAGCTCATTTTAATTCTATGAAATTGTTAAATAATGATTCCTTTTATTTCACAAATTTACGTGACTTATTTGAAGCCTGCACCTACAAATTTGAGAAATTTGAAAAATTTGAGGCAAGACAAGAAAACATATTTTTTTGGGTGATTGTCAAACCCATATTAAATTAAGTATTAAGTTGAAACGCTAAAGTTAAACTTCCAAAGGATTAAATTCAGCAGCACTAATAAAAAACAAGTGATTTCTGCAAATTTTCTAGAGCTATCGCCTCTTAATAGAATCAATTTCAAATGTATACATTTGTTGGATTACCAAATGGCCCGAATTACTTAATTTGCTCTGACCTTAATTTGACCAATCAATTAACGTTATTGCATTAGCAAAAACCTACTTTATTTATTAAATATTTAGTTATTCTAGGATATTTTAATGCATTAGTGGAGCTTAATCTTATACAAAACTAATACAATTCCGCTAATTTAGTTTTACGAGTACATCGTTATTCTTCCTTTTAAATTCGTTACTGTATCAACGCTTACAACGCTTTTCTTTCCGTTACGTATGACGTATAGAATAGACTCTACGACTGACTGACGTGGCATCATATTATTCTCAAACAGATTTGGTTTATGTCTGATCCAGGGTTAGAAAGGAAACCTTTTTTCTGGTCGTAAAATAACGACAAGATTTTATGACTTTATTTACATAAAGATATTCGAATGTAACTTTGTTGGTATTTGTATAATTAGAACTAACTTTGAAAAAACTAATCGTGTAGTGAATGGAACAACTGATCTATCCGCCGTATCTAAAGCAGGTTTGGAGATCGAAAATCAAGGATCAGAACCCTCACTTAAACTTAAAAATGATATTTTTTCAATAGTGTAAAGAATCATTCAACACTGCTATTTAATGTTGTATTTTGTATTCAATTTAAATTGTTTAGCATATGGCAATACGCGTAGTCATTCACAGTACCATTTTTAATTTCATTTATTTTTTAAGTTTTCTTATTTTTTTTAGAACCTTACAAGGAACCAATGTTTTAAATTAAGAAAAACTATATTATATTATAACCTCCAAAATGTGACAATCTGTCAAAATGCAGTTGAATTTGCGTTTAAAAGAAGTTCAATGTCAGTTTTAGAAAAATGTAGAAGAGAAAACAATTTCTATTACTAATTGTTATTAAAAATAGCAATTTTAATTATTTCACATACAAATTTGTCGAACTGTCAAAATTTATATTACTAACGATGCATATGCACCAACTAAATTAACTAAATTTAAATTAAAACACAAAGAATGCTTAAATGAGAACCTGAAATCTGGATTAAAATATTAAATAAAAAGTAAATTAAATATCAAAACAGTGAGTGAGAATGAGGCTTAATGGTACTTTCTGTAACGCTTAAATAACGTTACATAAATGCCATTCCCACTCATAAATCCATTCACTGAGTTTAAGTTTTAATTTAAGGTTTTAATCTAAAATGTTAGTTTCATCTTGTGAAATATACAGAAATAAAATTAATTATATTAAATAAAATAATTTATAATAAATAAAGATTGTAATAATTACAAAATAATGTATATTGCTGACATTTAATGCATGATTTATACATTATAAAACCTTAAATTAAAACCAAAAACAGTGAGTGGAAATGGGGCCTTAGAGAAATATAATTTAGCCTTGCGGTATATAACGCATATTAGTTCTACCGGTGTATAACGTTACTCAACATAAAGGTTACTCAAATTTGAGATTATATAGAAAGTGAAAATTGATAAAATTGAATTTGAACACTTCAGCTACAATGAGAATATATCGTTGCTTATATAGTTTCTTTTAACAAAAGCTGCCATTTTAAATTTCTCATCATTTTTCACAGTCATTGCATTATTAACCACAGAATTTGTACTCTAGAATAAAATTAAAAATATCACCACTTTTCACGAAAATATTACGTTTTTCTGTAGATATACAACAACAGCTCTTGTTGGAAGACCCTATACATTCTCCAACACCAACAATCAACATGATTTACCGATGTGTAGCTTCATTGTACTTGTACATCTACGTAGTTACTGAATCGAATCTTTATTTCAGCATACAATATGCTCTGCTCTCTCTTTATAGTCGTACACAGATATAGAGAACAAATTCGATATAGCATTATTGCGTTAACACACTTCCAACATCTACATTCTACATCTCCATCCAAATACTTATAGCTGCAACCCCTATTCTGTACACAGCCTTCATAGGGGTGAAGCTTCCGATATTATAAAATAGTCATATGATTGGGGACGTGACTTAAATACGAAATATGTTCCGAAAGCTTCATTAATATTTCTGTAATTACTAATATTATTATAAGAGGATATACTAAAGAAGATGAAGAATCAACAAATCTTACTGCAAAGTTAAATAAGCTTTAAGCTTTTAAAGGTGGTTTTAAAGCGAAATATAGTCTGTGCTTATAGAGCTTATTTGTTTTGATATGTTTCACAAAACAGTTTTTTGGCATACATATTTAATATGGTTTATAGCTTTGATTGCAAACTTTGTAATTATTTTAGCTCATACTTTAAGAGCTTTCATATTTTATAATTATAAATCCTTGGTTCTACAAATTGTCTGAATAATTTAAACATTTATTATAAAGTCTAACGTATTTAATATATTGTCAAACAAATATTAAGATTATGTGCAGACGAGTTAAATGTTATTAGCTATTAATGAGCTTAATGAGATTAAGCTTTATTGTAGAAACATTATTTTTGAACATCTGAAATGTTACATAATTTTTTTATTTTTAAGAACGTATCTATCACAAAATATAGATCGTATAGATCACAAAAATTACATTACTGCTTTTTTTTTTAAATAAAGCTTCCTTTTTGCGCTTTAATAAAACAATTACAAATTTTAAGGAGACCGTCTTAAGAATTGTAGAATCTGTACAAGTCATTTTAAAGAATTAAATGGTAATAAAGTATATTTTGTTTAGATTAAATGTTACTAGATTTTGCTTAAGTGAACTTGTAACATGAGTTTGAATTTGGTAGGAAAAATTGTTAGAGCAACAGAGTTTTGTGAGATTGTGAGCGACTTAGGCCGTCCGCACATGGGTCGGCCGATTGCAAATCACATGCCCGTACCGAATGAGAATGCAACTGTGTTATTAGTAAGAGAACGCACGGGTATACGAGTGAGGTAACACACAGGACACGAACGAAACAAAACTGATTTGATATTGGATATTTGTGCACGTTTTGAGTGGCTATGTTTCTTGGGCGCAGGGCAATTACGTTGCATGCTTTTGATGGTGACATTATGAACAGAGATGTGCACAAATACTATTCAAAAGTATTTAAATGCATACATACATACAAATACCTCAGAATACGACACAATAAAATTCCCTATTATGCTATTGGTAAAAATTCTATAGAGTCCCGAAACACGGCTCGTTTTTCGTTTTCGTTGAAAACTTCGTTGCGCGACTAGTTTTCTCTCGGTTGACCCGTGTGCAGACGGCCTTAAAAGTAGAATAGCTTCTCAACAAGTGAAATACTCCAAAGTAATACCCCCGGGAAAGCTTCAAAAGTATGTGGTTAATCCATTTGCGTACAAAGTAAGTTCAGTTCGTTCACTTATCATTCGTTCGATTACCTAACGGTAAATATTTCCAATAAATCTTTCAATTTTCAAGAGTGTCATTCAACCCTCTTTATCCAAAGGGTTTCAAACCGGTCAAAGTTCAAGTGGGCGGCCATTGTAATTTAGATGATTACAGTTAATTAATTACTCTATAGACAATAAATTAATTAAATAGTATGTGTATTGTATATGATGTATATCTATGTATGTATGTGTGTATGTGTTTAATACTGCGATACGATGCGACACTGTCGCTATTATTTGTGACAGTTGAATACTGACAGAGAAGAATAAAGACGCAATGACCCCTAATTTCATTAGTTCTGTAGAGGACTTCACTGCTCCGGACGCGTTTGTCACACGCAGGACACTGGGAGATACAGGGGATCACCATAACTAACCACACTAGGATGGTGCGATGGGAGTGAGAGAATTAGGAAGAGAGCGAGAAGACATGATAGAGTGACAGGACAATGTATTCTTGTAATATCTCTTCTAATGTCCAAGTGTTGTCATCTAATATAGAAAACATTTCAAATGCGCGATCTGTGTAACTTTAAAGAAGGTTCACAATTTATTTAATTACTTTTTTAATTTGTATAAAGATATTCAGAAATTATTGTTGACACAGACTCAAAACCGAAATCACTTAAATCAAAATATATTTTGTGCTTTTGATCATTGACCGGGCAGCAGATCTTTGCGAGGCCCCGGATGGCAAAACTTATATTTTATTTTATTACTTCATATTTTTTTTTTAATAACTTTATAATTAGTCGAAAAAAGCCGCCAGATTTGGATCTAGCGGGAAATTCTACGTACAAATACATCTTTAAAAGTTAAAAGAAACCTTTTTTTTGTCAACAATTAAATAAGGGATCGTTAAAATTTTCAAAAAAATTTATGGTTTATCAGACGTACTAAACTAATAAACATAAGACATGTATTCTTGACATAAGAAATGTTATCTATAAACATAAACTTATGTTTTCTGATATTAATAAAGCTTTTTATGCAAAAATATGTAATGGTATAAATAAAATTATTATATTAATAAAATATTTCTAATATATTTTGTATTTCTTTAACGATAATGTAACATAATTATGTCGATCTTCAATAAATAATACAACATATGGTTAAGTAAAATATATTATGTAAAATATTATGTAATACTTAAGTTTACGTTTCGTTTTTAGTGGGTTTGCTTTTATATGCCTTTTTTTTATTTCATTACTATTAAAATCGTAAAATCATTTCATTTTAATTAAAATTGTCATGTTTAGAATTATAAAATAAAATTATTTCGTTTCAAGAAAATATCACATGAATATATAGGTAATATTCATGTTTTGTGTTCTCTAGTATGAATATCGTCGATATTTTACGAGTATATATCGTCAACAGATGTAAAACAATATTTTACTTGTTCAGTAATCTTTTTTGTTTTACTCCTACAGCACTAGAACGCGGGAGTTGATCCGTAGGCTCAATATATTAAACCCTTAGTTCTTATCTTTTATTTACTTCCCATTACATCAATATTTTTCTGCACACGCATCCGTTGCACGTATTACAGCTTACTGCTCCACATATGTTATTCATACCAATAAAACATAACATTCTATTACATATTACATGTAACGTATAACGTATACGTTGTAATTATATTAGACGTTTACGATATTTCAACATTGAGACCTAACATTTGTCTGATGCGTAGTCCATCTGTCTAAAGCTTGGTAGTCACCGTGTGCGCTTAATAATATTACGCAAAATCAAATCAATATTAAGTGGCGTACCATACTAACGGAGACACTGCAGCGGTACACAATACGGTATATATTTTCTTTAGCACACACACACAAAATCAATTGTACCTAGTCCTAATTGAGCAGCAAGAAAAAGAAAACACATTTTTGGTGGGTATTCTGCTGAATGTGAGCACCCAATACTCATAGTGGAAGCAGAGGGACGAGGGGAGGTTTATATCACATCACACATTGCTGTTTCGTGGTTATAGTGTTTTTTGAGGGAGGTTTTAAGGTGTATTGGTTAAAGTAGGGAGGGGTGGTAAATTGCTGTAAGGTGGTAAATCCCTAACTGACGTATAGATAGATTTCTCGGATAGTTTCTGTGCTGTGTGTGTTATATTTTATTCTATAGTAAGGTTCAAAAGTTGACGGGTTTTAATAACAACATATTTTTGTGAATTATGGAGAAAGTTTTTTTATATTTCTAATATAAAAGTAATTATTTAAGATCAGAAATATATAAGGTTGATTACTTTTTATGTGTTATATAATATACATACATATAGTTCTATAGTTTTGTTACTAGGTCCTATTACCGATGACCTGCTACTATTTTGGCAGTATTTTTGCCTGCTGCCTAATAAGTTAATGATTAAATTTATGATTTATTCCGGAGATCAAACCCGAAGGCACACTGTGTCGTCGAAATGTTTTATATTGATACAGAATTTGTCATTTTATTAGCTCATGACATATAAGATAAAATATAGTTGACCAATCCCGAAAACGCATTCGTCCTACAGTTGCAATTCTTTACTACTCTCAAATAAACCATTTGAGATAAAAAAAAGAATCAAAGTCGATAAGTTTGTAAGTACGAAAGGTTATATTTCAAATACAGTTGAGTAATCATGTATTATTAAAACCTAATTCAAGTTAATACATTTACCTACAAGTTGAAACAAATATATTTTATAGTTTTGTTTTTCGGAAATAACTTAGTCAGGTACAATTATCTAGGATCACAACCTCTTTTGAATGAGGTTGTGTCCTATGTCTTAATTTCTTTCTTATGTCTTTATATTTAGGTGTGCTAATTGATTACCTGATTTCCTTAGTATGACCGATGTTAATTAATGTAATATTTGATAATATTTAATTCTTAAATAAACGTTTATTGTTCAAGTACCATATAACATATTTTCAAAATGATCTATACCTTAGTTTGAAAGTTAGCAATAAACTCCGGCCGGAAGCATGTTATGGTATATATATATAGCCTTATGACTTATCTCTGAGACTTTGCAACCGCGCTGTAATATGCCCAGATATGTTTCAGAGGTTAACCTTTATCCCTTTATCTGTTGTTTTCTATATGTTGTTGGTGTAACACCACTACACCGTTTCGTCGTTATTCTAACGCCATAATAACGGGGCTCGGCCGTTACATACTAACGTCGAAACGTCGTAACGGTATAACGGCGTAAACCTGTTTGGGTATTCCAGACGTGCTTTATACGTTCTACGATACATCACGTGTGTTACAGTACTATCATTTTAGTGGGTGAACAAGCTGAAGTCTGGATTCATCCACATCCACAACCATATCCACATTCAGGGAAGATCTGTAATACTGGAATGACATGAAAAACGGTGTATAGGGCCTTTGATTTGTTTTTATATCCTTTCGGTTCCTTTTTTTTTTTGTTTCTTTAATAGAAAACGAACAAAAAATTTCTACAAAAGGTTTTAATTGGAATTGCTTTGAATTTAAAGTAAAAATGGAAGTAATTCATTCGTTATTCGTTGACATCTGTTTTTTAGTAACAAAAATTATCAATTTGTGGTTACCGTTAATTTTATTAATTTAGATGCAGACAAGATGACGTAATGGGCCTCTCGCTCATCCAGGTTGATACTGACTGCTGTGTCTTCGAGTTCGATCACTAAACCAAAATTCATAACCAAACCTTTTTTATTTTCTATAGTACTACAACTTAGTATAGATACACTTATCTAGTAGCTTACATTTCAATAATTACACGGTGTGGTCCAATAAAGAATGCTCCAATAAACAATTCTACATGGTTAGGTTACTAGGTCCTGCGAAGCCTTCGAACATCATTACTATCAAGCAACATTTGCGTCACGGCACATGTTTTCGTGGTTACGAAGTCTTAACTCGTGCCTCGCTGCTATAGATTTGATTTCTTCTCCGACTGTGTTAATCTTCAGGTCTCTATGTATGTCGTCATTGCGGATAGACCACGGTGCATTAACTATTCCTCGCAGAACTTTATTTTGGAACGTTGGATTTCTTGGTGCAACTCCGGAGTTTCACACATACGTCCAGGCTTTAGCATTTGTTTATATATGAGCAGCTTGTCTTCAATGTTTAGTTCAGAGCGTCGTCCAATTAGCCAACACATATTCCTGTATTTTATGTTCCGTTCTTCTAGCGTTTTCTACCTGAACTTAGCACTAAGCGTCATTCCTAGGTATTTGGCAAAAAATATAACTGTGGTTCGAAAATTGAACTCGATGTGACGTAAGGCAATATGCCTTAAACTTCCTACTAATATTGAATTTCTTTATAACGTACATGTCTTGTATATGTGGACTGCACTACTACCTAATTAATGTTTGAATAAATTGAAAAATAATCACTTTACGGATCTCGGAAACGATGTCGACCAGTGAATATAATTAAATATACTTTATAACAAACTGCCTTTATCTACAATCACAGTAATTTGATCGCTTTATTTAAAAAGCTGATTTTACTATAATTTGGGTATCATAACATCACGATAAAAATTATACTTATTTAAATTCCTTAATCCCACCAATAAACCGCGCTTTATAGACCAATGTAATACAAAACGTGTTTGCCTAACAAATTTCCCCATTCATTATTAATCAGATTTAATAATGACAACCCCCACCCTCTGCTTCCCCCACTCCCTTACAGTTTTATTTATCTGATACAGATTTTATTGATTAAACTGACTAGCATTTAAATTTATATAATCGGTCATTGACGTGCCGGTAACTCTAGTGACCCCTGGTTATCTGTCATTGTCTGCTTGTTTAAGTTCGGTGTCGGATGGCTCCCTTTTTGCAATTAATCACTTATACGACATCTCTTCTTAATTAATTTTAGATTTTCCACTTTTTTTAACATTCCAAAAAAAAATGCTTAATCCAATAGTAACACTGGAATTATTTTTATCTAAAAATAAAACTTTGCTAATAACATTTGGAATTTCTAAAACGGTTTTATAATAACAATATTTCATTATTGCGTTTTTGGTTAGAAAATATAAACAAAGTTGAGAAATGTGTTAGGGTATGTAGTTTCACTCTGAAAAGTTAGCAGAATATAGTCGTTAGACTATCGTATTAGCAGGTGTGTAGCCTTACGCGAAACTATCTCTAAGAAAACGACGTCGTTAAATAATAGCGATTGTGATATTGCACCTCACAACTCTCTGTTCTCTGGCAGGCCAAAATAGTTAGGTTGTAGAGTCTAATACTCAGTTATGCTTTGGGCCTGAGTTCGATTCTCGGAAATGAAATAAATTTATTACATGACTGGCAAAGATAATTTAAAATTTCATATTTTTTCGCGGCGAAAATACTATATATTTTCCGCTGCCTAAACCCTCGCAATGGCTAAGGCCGCCCCTGATTTAACTTGCGTAAACATAAATAATTGCGTAAACATAAATAATATTAAACTAACCTGATTAAACAACTAAATAGAGCTTTTATAGGAAACCTCTTTTGTTAGTCATTGAAGTCATTTCATAGCGAATGAAAATCAAACACTTAAACTCAAACACAAAGTATAAAATTTGAAAAAATTATCTTTCTTCAAAAAATTATATTTATAAGCTTTATTGATATATTTACTAAGCAAAGCTTTTAATGTCATAACTAATTTCCAAAGTCCATAAATATTGTAAACAGTTGTCATGGCGGCCTTGATTATTTTTTTAGTAACATAATACTTATACATAAGAAGCCCTAAAAATATAAGTGCTGAGCAATTAAGTTATAAAAACTACCAAACTTAGTTCAATCATAAAAAATGTAATCGGAGATAAAAGTTGATCGAACTCGACAACTGTCAGGACTTTCTAGACATAGACCGGAGCCAAGTTCCGGGTTGTTGACGGTCGTAGGGAGGTCCGCATCCTGTTCTTCTACAAATCACGTGATACGAGTATGTCAATGAAGTATTTACACAGTTGATGATTGATAAGATTTGTAGATTTAATGGATTTAAGTAATCCGGAACAAGGAACAATGTAACATTAGCATTAAATGTTTATTTTGGGTCCCTTTGCACTTTGGGGATGACTAATTAATAATGGATGACATGACATGGCGGAAAACAAGTGTACGAGTATTGTACAATAGAGTTAAAGGAAAGTATCTTTTCTTTTTGATGAATAATTAAAATAGGATCTGAAAATTAACACAATCCATTGCACATGCATAATCCCATCTCTGGGAGACAGAGTAAAAAAATACGTCTTTTTTATATTCACTTTTAATTGTTAATTTCTTTCATAATGTAATGACTATTTAATTAATATAGTCTATATAGTAATTAATTGTTAAAAATGAATAACTTAATTAATATTTATTTTATATATTTAGTTTTCGTAAAAATGTTCTTAATTTTATTACAAATTTAATAGACAAATGCGTATTAAAATTAAGAACCTGTAATTAAATTTTTTTAAGATGAATATTTGTAAAATTCAGGATTAGTACAGGAATACTCTTTTAAAAATATATAAAAATTTGCATTTGAGCATTTAATAAATTTAAAAAAAATTGTAATTCAAAATTGTTTAATATAATAGATGATCAAACATCAATGCATATGAAATAAAGACCTATTGACGGCAATTATTGAAAAGTGCGGTAGTTTTCAGTTTTTTCCCCGGCTCAAAATGCTGCTCTTTTGTGCTATACAAATTTCAAATATATTTTTCTTTAAACCATTTTTTAAATAAGAGACAGTATTCCGAAACTCATAATTCTTAAAATATTAGACGAAATTGTAGCACTTGTTTCAGAAAACCTTTCTTAATTTAGTTCTCATTTTTATTTCATCAGAAAGAAATGCCCTGATTTAATTTTCAATTTTAAAATAAACCTTAAAATGCGTATTCTAATTAGATTATACACAGTTCAACCCTTCATAAATTTACTTCAGTAACACTTACTTTCCGTTACTTTCTCCTTTGATTTCAATTACTCAACTTATCGACTTTGCTTGGACACGAGCCCTAGTTCCACGCGCTCCCGTTTACCATATTCTCCCGTACATCTCTCTGCTGGTTTTCACGGAGAAAGGAAGATATATGAGTCCTAAATCGATTCCGTCTCTAGCATATTTTCTTCCATTCATATACAAACCACTTCATTTCATTTAAAAAAATTCTTTTTCATCCCTAAATCTTATCCCGTTTTATACAAAACGCCCAACAACAAGGCAACCAACCAACCAACCCCTTACTTGATTGTGGTTGGGGATGTAAAATCAGCCCACACCTGCTGCTTTTGAATATTTCTTCTTTTCAATTTGGTTTCAACGCCTTACCACCCTCTACCCTCTAGCCTCACCCCTTTTGTTATTTATAACTCATACTTTTGTTCAATTTTTTGTTAAATATTTTACGCGTTTATTTTATTTAGTAACTCGATAATTACTCGCTTGAATTTTATAAGTGGGGTTGTGTTTCAAAGCTTTACAAATTATTGCTTCAATGAAATAATTAAATACCTTTTTAATTAAGGAAATATTCATTTGCTAAAGCAGTACAATGGAATCACAATAGTGTTGTAATTAACATACCGCATTCAAATAAAAAGTTTCGTTTCAATAGTTTCGTCTATACTATACCTTTTAACTACAAGTAGTTTACCTAGTTACTTTATCTAGTTTAACCAGCAACTTAACGGAGTATAAAATCGCCATCAATTTCTAAACAAGAGTAACCAGTCGGACTAAATAAAAGGCTGGTAGTAGTAATATGTAGGCTCATGTTAGGCCATACAAATCTGATTCAAAAAAGAACCACAACCAATATGTGCACAATGCAGCAGCCTAGTAACAGTAAAGTATATTATTTTTCAATGCTCCAAATACTCATCGCATAGATAAAAGTGGTATATGCCTGAAAACTATAATCAGATTTTTGAAAGCAGAGAAAGTCTAAAAAAACCTTATTGACTTTTCCAATAAAACTAATTTAATCTCTTTATTTTAAATATCCATACTCGTATTTATAACCTATAAATTATGTATTACAAATGTTTAAAAATCTATGTAATGTTTTAAGTGATGCACTCAAATAAATATTTAAAAGAAGAGTATAAAACCAAATGTGTCCATTAGTGAACAAACGTGACTAATATTGAACACCTACTATGCTCAAATCCTCACTTACGTATTCTACATTTATCACAATAGCGGGATTTGTTTTTTTCAAAATATTTTAATATTATACATAGAATATTTTCCATCCATATGTGTACAATTTAATAATAATTTTATCACCCCATTATTTTTATAAAATTCTTATAATTTCACGAAAAAAATTCTTTTAAAATATAAAAATAAATGGTTTTTATTCATATGAGTATAATAAACGTAAACATATTTTTTTGAAATGTCATATTTTTAAATATAAAACTTACATTTCTTCAAAACGTTTATATTTGATATTTGCATATGGGTGCTGGTAGCAGACAGTACAAGTAAAGTACACTCAACTATATTAAATGCTGTGTGGCAGACATACTAGTACGAATGTGTGATAACTATCTAACTATGCAGGTTTTATTTCAGGCAGTAAATTTCATTATTTAAATGCATACATTTTTCTAATATAATTAAATTATATTCTAGTTTCATTTTTTATATAACATATATATTATTATATGTTGTTTGTTGCTGTTTATTGTTTATTGTTCGCCTTTCGGCTTTACAATCTACATTCTTAATACATTTTATATACTTCAACTTACAATTAAATTTACATTATTCTCAGCTTATTTATTCTCCTGTTTTTTCTTTCCTTCTTACTATTTCCGCCATCTACCTCTTTCCTTCACTGTCTCCCTTTAATAGCTGGCCAATATTCCTTTCGCTCGCTACTTTTTCCTTACACTCAAACTTAATGTGCTCCAGTGTTTCGTCCTCCGCTCCGCATACTCTACACTTTCTTTCCTTACTCTTTTCCCAGTATCTGTTTCCTTTTTCCTCATTTCCCAATCTAAACCTTGCTGTTCTTCTTATGTGTTTTATGTCTTTTTCTATAAGGTACTGAGGCACATTATTTTCCCATAACCTTTTATATCTTTTATTGTAGTTACTTTTTTCTATTTTTCCCATTCTCTCCTGCTGTTGTATCTCCTTATCCCTTCTCCTTAGCTCCTCTTCCACACTTGCGCCTCCTTCTCTTCTCCTCTCTGCCTCCTCGACCGCCATTCCATTCCTTTCAAAGTACTCCTTTCTCTTTTTAACAAATAAAGTATTTCTGCTTAATAAATAATAATTTTTTCAAAAATTACTCCACCCTCAAAACAGAAAACATTAATATTACCTTTCACCATGTAATTTTTACTTAAACTAAATCTAGTATTATTTAACCTGAATAGGCTTTCATTTTAGTATTTATTTTATTATTAGTTTTTAAAATCTTAAAGCTTTAGGTAGGACTTCCTAATCATTACAGAGTTTTGTAATTTTTTAAACGGTCGTAAAAATAAGTCACAAAATGTTGCATATTAGGTAACATTGTTTACGAACAGGTAACTTTTCTTATGTGTGTTATACCTTAAATACACATAACTATGTTTAGCAGGTATTGTGCTTCACAAATCAAAATACGTGTTCTTGCATGGATGAATCATTTTTATAAAGTAACGATACGAATTTAATAAAAAAGTAAGTTGAATAAAACTTTCTTCCTTACTCATTTACATGAAAAATTAAACACCAGTCTTATCAATAAATCACGATAGGGCTATTAACTTCAACTTTCTTTAATTTATAAGTTATTACCAACGCCATCTATGAATATTGATGAATTGTTTTAAAAATGTTTGAATTTGCATAATTCCAAGTTCAAACGCAACGTTAAGTAAATGACTGCAGTACAATTTACTGTAATACATTTTATATAAAAAGTAGTTTTCAAAATTCTTTTTTTCGAATAAAACCTTTTTCCAGTAAAATATGATAATAAGTACATCTGTAATTCATTAATTAAGTCGCTCAAAAGCCAATGCTGTTAAGTATATTCTTTTCCATTTTCAATTTTTTCTCTTGTCATCGGTATAAGACTCAGCATAGAAAATAGTAAATACAAAATTCTCTCTTTAGGTATTAAAGAATTCACTCGTTTTTTTAATAGCTTACAAATATGCTTGTATTATTCAAATGCATTAAAAATATTCTCGATTTTTTCTAGACATAACGGGATTGTTTTTTAACGACTCAATTACCAATCAATCACCTCAATACTCAATACCTTTTCTGCGCACAGCTGATTACGTGATGCCAAAAATGTTCTCATGACCATACGTTTTTAGTGTTCGGTTTACCGAAATCAATTTACATTCGCTTATTTTTATTACCGATGGTCGTTTAGACACGAGCACCGGCTAGGGAATTTACGATTTATATTTAAAGTCCAACTGCAATACGTAGAATCCAAAATATATGAGAAATACTCAATTGAACTTTGTACTTAGTCAAATCAACAGCAACAATTATATTACGTATACAATAAATTCTGAGAATAAAGTGATGACATAGATATTTAAAAAAGAAAATTAAACTCACCATAAATTAATTTGTTCCAAATTGCGAATTTTCTGAAAAAGAAGAAAAATATTATTAGTTTATTATCAAATAAATTATTGTAACAATACAGAAATTTTGTAATTATCATTTAGTTTTAAATTACTGCAATGCTTTAAAACATAAATAGATAACATAAGTTTGTGTCAAAAAATAACTTTTATTATGTAATCTTACATCAAATTAACGTAAAAAAAATTTATGTAAAAAGTAAACTGGTTTATGTTTAATGATTTCAGTTAAACAGTGTAATTATTATAATGTGTATGTAAATTACTGAAATAAAAGTATATGATTTCAGAAGCAACACATAAGTTTGATTAAAAATTTACAATTCCTAATAAAACTGGAGATATTGTCTTATACATTTAAAAATAAATATTATGAAAAATAAGCCGCATGGTTACATTAACGAAACGCTTTGTTTATTAATTTAGTAAGTTTTTCCATTTTCCGGTTCGTTTTCATCGTTGACATAGACAACCAATTAGCATAATTAACCCAGGCCGATTCTAGTATGCAGCTCGTAAAAGAATTTAAATGGAAACTAAATTAAACAAATAAAAAGAAAAACAACCGGGGGATAGTTTTAAGTATTCAGAGTCACAGTATCATTCCGACGTCGGACATCGGCGTCGGCGTCGAGCACGAGCACCCTTCTCACAAACGAAATGACAGCTCATAGTTCGGGTGCTCCAGACACTATAAAGGGGCCACGAGAGGAGTTTGCAGCAGCAGTGGGGGCAGAGGCGCTGTTTAGTATTCATTTCGTTCATTCTGTATATTCAAGCTCCACATTTATTTTCTTTTCGTTATTTCGTAAAAAAAAATCATTTACATTGTATTTTGTAACAGGGCTTTTTTTTAGTATATCGTGTCATTTATTCAATAAGGGCTGTATTTATTAAATGTATTTATTTTGTTATTAAATATATAAGAAGTCTTAGGACAGCAAAGGACCTATTTCATTGACGCTTAAAATAATATTCAAAATTTTGATAAATGATATTTGTATTACGTTTCAAAATTTGTTTGTTTAAACCCAGTTTAAAGTCACGTTACTTTCCTTTAGTGACCTTTAAAATTTTCAAAAAAAATTATGGTTTGTCAGACGTGTAACTGAACTAATAGTCCAAGTTCCAAGCATAACAAAAAATAATATTTTCGCCGCGAAATAAAATAATATTTCCGATGCGAAAAAAATAATAAATATATAATAATAAATAAGGTAACTGTGTCATATGTTAGCACTATGCTTTCCCGATGCTCTAACTTATATTTAACTTGTGCAAATTTCTTTCAAACACTTTTCAAAACTGTATTATACTCGTATAATTATTTTCATAATAAAATATTTCATTATATCTTCTATGCATTATAAATTGGTGCCCCGACCATTATTCTTTCAACGCTATTAATATCTGCGAAGAATATGGAGATGCTAAGAAAGGTAGCATCTGTTCTATTTTTACACAATGTAATGGTTCATAATTTTAAGTGTGGATCAATTTACACCACCTGGGTCCCTCGACCCTTTCATTACTTAGGGAAGAACATGCGACTATGAATAAACATTTTTTTAAAATAATTAACAACTTTTAAGAATTTTATTTTATAAAAAATATACCTATTATATAATGAATAAAACATTCTGGTGGATTCTTTACATTTTTTAATAAGTTTGTCTAACGGGTTTTATTATTAATATCTTTAAATCAGATTTATCATATATATTGTATAAATTATATTTTTTGCAATTTTATCTCGAGAACATTCGAGTATTATATTTCAATATGTATTGTATTTTTATTGTAATTTTGTACGTTTTTTTTATTATTAATATTAATTATATTTGTATATGTATGCTAATATTAAATGACAACATACTTCTATAAAAGAAAATTATTTGTTTTATAAATACTGTGAAATAAACACGGTAAAATTACTATGTGAACATAATACCAGAGTGATTTAATGCTTTTATGATAAATCTGGTATCTGCAAATCTTGTAATGGTATTATACAATTGTTTACTACATATTGGTATATTGTGTTTGTAAAATTGTAAATTAATTTCATCTAACAGGCACGAAATTAATACTAAGTTATAGCCAATGATTCAACCATCTTAGACAAATTGAAGGCACTGACATAATAAATACGTTGCATAGAGAGATGCGCACAAAATACTGCATATAAAATGCATAATAGACCAGGCTCCCACGAGTTGGAATGGCAACATGTCTTTGTATACAGCATAAGATCTCAGATACTAAAAAACTATTTGTGCACATCTCTGGTTATATACATATTATACTATTACATTTGATATTATTAATTTTCATTTTCTTTCATTTTCAGGTAAGCTGTCACTATTATGATAATCGCCAATGCCTCCAATTAGAATATATGAACAGTATCTGAATCAACAAACTATAACAAAATCAGGTAAATTTAATTAAAAAATAAATATTATTTTAGTTTTTTTTTTATTTTTATTATGATTACTCCGGCTTCCTAGACACGTTGCCTTTTATCGCTCCCAATAATGATCTGTTTTTTTTAACTTTATATCCCACAACAAGAATGATCCATTCATGGTCACTGCCGTTATAAATTTCGGTGTTGCAGTATTATTTTACTTTATATCTTATGAGAATTTTAAAAATGTGTATTTGTATATACATATTTGATTTCTAAAGTAACATTGTTTATGATTTGACTCTTTCTATTAAGTAATTCTACTCCTCCATGTAAGCATATTTCGGAAATCCGTTTATATCTCTGGAAATGTCACTCAAACAAGTATGTCTAGTAAGTGTGACATATACATAGTCACAATTCCAAAGAATTCTATCAAATATTTAAATTATATATTTCATATTTAAAATATTGTATTTTATACTTATAAAAAAAACTCAAGTTGTTTAATATTGGAAAATTGACATGGCAAGTTTCCTGCTACACGGTGAAATGAAAGGTTTATTTTATTAATTTGTTGATATTATACAGTTTAACAAAAACTTTCAAGTAAATAAAGAAACTTTGAAGTATAAAATCTTCCTTTGTTGGACGTTTCGTGCAGCAGTGCATGACATGTAAATGAACTGTGTGGTGGAAGTAGAAAAATCCCTTTTGACGCGGGTCAAAAGACCGACAACAGCCCGAACTTCTTCCAACTAGAAAGTTAGACACAAGACATTGGACGCACTTAGTATAAGTTTACAATTATGTGATCGCATAATTAATTAAACTTTGATAATACTAAAGCTAGATTGAACTGGTCCAAAGCTCGAAAGCGAATGCGAAGTAGTATGGTATAAGCATAAATGCTTTTGATCACTGTTTCGTCTTTCACCCAGTGATCACCCTATACTTTCCTTGCTGCTGTAGAAAAAAGACGGTGGTAGACGAAAGAAAGTAACACAGCTTCAAATTTTTCTACTTTTGATAATTACAATTATTAATTAAATATAATTAATTAGTTACAGATATACTCGTGGTGCTTTGAAGCTTTGTCTGTGTAAAACAGTATTGAAATATATTTTTCAATAAATGATATCGTCGTATGAAAAAGTTTAATTATGTTCGGTTTAAATGTGGCACGTTAATTAATAAAGTCAACGGTTGAATATGATCATTAAAAATATTTTTAAAAAATGTTAATTGGAAATGTGAATTCAATATGAATTTTTTATGAAATGAAGGTAATGTAAAGAGAATTTTGTTCGGTTGGTGATATGTTTTGTTCCAATGAACCTCGTGTAAAATAACGTAAATTGGAGATAAAAGTTTAAATAATGACAAATGTTGTATGTGCTGGTAGCAGAAAAAATGGTGAGTATTATATCAATTACCTTAACGAATGAACATTTTTTGTGTAAAGGTTTGGTACAAAGCTATTACAAGCCACAGTGAACGTGTATTGAAATTGTTAAATTATTTTTCTAGATTGTAGTTTCAGTAGCGTAACCTCAACTATATACTATATGTGTTGAAGCATTCTTTTATTTATTTTTCTAAGGAAAACATTTTTGACTCTACAAATTATAATTGTATCTAGTCAATATGGATCCAACTAAGTAGGATTCGAAAAAACCTTATAAGCACTCATTGACGGACGTTCCATCATCAGTTCACTTCAAACTTTTATTTACAAATTATTTATAACTATATTTACTATCTATTTTCGATTATATACATTTAATGTGCACTTTTTAAAAAAAAAACTGTTTAAATTGTAGAACAGGTTCTAAGCATATTTTACAACCAGGTATTAAAAAAAATTCAGATCCAGGTATATTAGTTTTCATAACATATACATTGCATTTTCAAAGAATTCCTTAACAAATTCAGACCAAAATACGAGGCGTGTTTTTTAAGTAAGTACCGTTTTGGAATTAAAAATGACGTGCAAAGATATCGCAATAATTTTATATTTACTTGAAAGCCTGTACCTTAATCTACTTTTCTACATAATTTCCGTGAATATTGAGGCACTTGTCATAACGTGGCACCAGTTTTTGAATACCCTCCTCATAAAATTCTGCCGCCTGACTTGCTGACCACTGTATCACAACTGTTTTGACTTCGTTATCGTCTTGAAGACGGTGCGGCCATCTTTAAATGCTCTCACCCATTTCCTTACCATTGCATCACTCATAATGTTTTGTCCGTAAACTTCACAGATCTCACGATGAATATCGATCGGTTTTACGCCTTTAGCACTAAGAAATCGTATAACAGCCCATACTTCACAATCGGCGGGACTCACGATTGTCGGAGGCATCTTAAACACTCAGTAAACAACGTATACAATGAAGAATCAGACTGTAATGGCGTCAGTGCGTAGACAAGAGATGTAGGTAACCAGCGCGCATGCGCGGAACGCCGACCGTAGCGCTACAAAGGCGGAAACGCAAAACGGTACTTACTTAAAAAACATGCCTCGTATATCTTTAAAAAAATTAATAACCGGTTCCTAATTTTAATACGCATTTGTGTATTAATTGTGTATTAAAATTAAGAATATTTTTAACCATGTGGTTGTAAAAATATATTTTTCTACCTTGAACATTTTTCGATTTTTATAAGTTCCCTTTACTTGCGGAACTTTTATTCCAGAGCTTGCAGAGATAACAAATAAAAGTAAGAGCAATAATTAATTATTGTTCTCACGTCTGCAGCTCGTGAAATATTTTTTGTGCTGCGCAGTTATACCATATATCTATTCGTTTTATATTAATGAAGGTTTTCTTTTTCGTTAAATAAATTTTAGTTCCGTCTTTCCGCATCTTTTTATTCAAATATTTTGATAAAGTTTGACTTTGGAACATATAACAATCAATTCGAAACTACTCTTATGGTGGGATTCAAGTTTGTGTCAACATGGAAACTCATTTAAACTTTAAAGATAATATTAAGTCTGCAGTGACACGTAACTTCGCATTTCAGTTTATACCGTGAAGTAATTCAGAGGAAAAACTATTGGCATTAAGTTGAATAAAGTCAAATATTTATTTGTCATGCATTCTAGTCACATAAAGAAGAAATAGTTGAGTTCAGTTGAAATACAAATAATTCAGATAGTACAGTAAGAACCACGAGTTGTCCGGATTATCAAACACATATTAATAACATTACATACATATTTAGCAAAATAAACTAAAAAATCTTAGTGAACGATATTTTCTGGCTTTTTCTTTTTCTGTTTTAGAGAAGTAGTAGCACATTACAAGTACAAAAATTCATTACTATATATGTATTTGAGTCTTGCGCCTCGCTCTGTAGAAATCCCACTAGAATCACTGCGTATATCTTTTAAGACATTCATGAGCCTTAGTTTATCATTATTAATATTTGTCGTCTTTGTGCTTGTTAACTTTTAAAAATCTTCCAATATAAATTTTTATTTCTCGTCAATTATCAACAAAAATACTTACAATATATAAAATATACAAAATACAATTTACATAAATTATACAAAGAACAAGTGCCTCACAGAGATCTGCCGCCCCGGGGCCTCGCAAAGATCAGCCACCCCGAGGCCTCCCAAAGTTCTGCCGACCGGGCCTCGCAAAGATCTGCTGCCCAGGGCCTCGCAATGGCTAAGGCCACCCCTGATTACAGGTGCTTACCTGCAGAAACAACGAGCGAAAGTCGCCTGTCGAAGACTATATGACCCAATTTGGCTTATATTTTCAAGCAGTCTAAATATTTCTAACTTATTTAATTACTTAACTACAGAATATTTTTTAAAATATGAAACTATGTAAAAATTAATTGTGATAGTAGAATATCCGGTAATTTTAAGTTTTTCATTGCAACTAAAACAGTACCAGGGAATGATATTTTATTCTAAATAAAGTCTGTTAACAAAAGAAATTATGAAAGCTAATTTCAGTATACCGATGCTGGTTTTGAAATGAATACCACTTTATTTGTATTATTTCTCTGGAATACATACGTCCAATCTGATATCGAATTCAAGAGGTAGGATCCGCTTGAATTTCTAAACCATCTTCTTCCACGGTGTTGAATTCGATACTAGCGCTTACTTCCATTAATTAATAATATAACCAGTCTAGCGAATATAGAAAATCTGAATAGCTTAAAGGATGAAACTAGAGCCAACTAGTCAAGATTACACCCTCTGGTGATAAGAGAAGGTTTAGGATGTCTTGCATAGCGGTCAAGCTTCCTGTACTACCACAACAGGATATAATTGATGAGATAGTATCATTAGAGTATGCCAACGTAGAGGGTGAGAGTAGGGTGGTTTCATGGGTCACGGGATCACAGGATCAGTGGGAGGAGGGGTTTACTGTTGATACTCGAGGTTTAGTAGAGTAGTCTCTGGTCATCCGTTATCAATTGTGAGCATAAACAAGTGAGAAATGATGCTGCAATGAGTGACGTAGCCACTGGATAATGACTAATTAAATAATAAAGTGTGCGGAGAAAATTATGAATCAATTATTCTGTAATGACATATTCTATCTAAAATAATAAAACATATTGATTTGACATCTTGTCAGTTTTCTTTTCTTTTTTTATAATTCTTTAAAATAATTAATTATTAGCAAACATTCATCTTCGTACAGAAATTCATATTTATAATAATTTGTCTATAAGGTTTATTTGTCTAAAAGATGGTATGACGTGTTACTACCTTGCAGTTTATGTAATCAAACTTATTCTTCAAAATATCAACAACTCCAAAAATAGAAATTAGAATAGAAAAAAACAATATTTTTAATATTATTTGTTTTAAATAAAACTTAGCCACACGTAATAATGTTTAGTGGAATCTAACTTACCTTAGTGAAAATACTCTGCAGGTACACTATGAGAATTATACCGGAAAATTACTGTGAGAATATAGTACCTGGGTAATATAATGTTTTTATGGCAAAAAATTCTACTATTACTATAGCAATTTTCACTTGAATCTATACGATTTGTCATTTGTCATAAAGCCATTATAGCACCCAGTTTATACCCAGAACATTTGGATATTCATACTATATTCAAGGTATATACACTCATGTATACGCTGTTTCGTTGTGAAACATACTCTGTATATCATATGTATGTGAAAATTCAAAAGTATATGCATATTTGAACATTACTATATATAGTGTCATGTTTATTCATTTTATGTATATGCAATATATATACCCAGGATATTATTTTCACATTATGGTACATATATGGGTACAGGAAATATTCAATGTTATGTGGGTATGTAATATAGTTATTTTGACTGTGTATTTCTCACAGTGTACATATATATTGTAATTTTTAAGTAAATCGTATTAATGAAACATACCCGTACAATAAATAAATAACAACTGCTGTTGAAGCGACTAGAATTTATATTTCCGGAGGACTTGATTAACATATCCATTATTAATCAATGTTGTTGTCATAATTATTCATGCTGCTTTATTATTTTATCCTTTGTTTTGTTACCTCTGGCACTGATACAATAAACACACCGCTGCTATGTACTATGTGCTATGTGCTACACGCCTGGAAAGTGAGGTACGAATTCATTTTAAAATAACGAGTATTAACGAGTCTGCTCTTAACAAAATGTTTTGCATATTACACGGCTGTTTAGAACAAACACATTTGATTGTTGTTTATTTCACGTATTTCATAACATTTATTTTAAAAGTTTAAAACAGTAAAGTTTTCTGGAAGTGGATGGTAATTAAATTAAATGTAATTTGAAAATAAGTTATTATGGGTGCGCGTAACCAGGCGTTTCTGTGTTTGTACTTACTAATGCTAGTAGCTACGTTGTTGTTAGTTTATGAAATATAAATCAAATTATTTACAAAGTGTACTTAGTAATACAACTATTAAGAAATTGCTGCACTTAGAAATGTGTTGTTATGAGCATTGTATTTTGTAGCTAACATTAGAAAAAATCAAGGAGTTCTTAAGTTTATGGGGCGCGAATAAATACTCAGGAAATTTTTGTATTTATTTTTAGAAAATTAAATTTAATTCTGAATATTACAGAATTTTCTAAGAAAAAAATATAAAATATAATAATCAAAGTTGAAGCTAAAGTAAAAGAGCCAAGTGATGATGAAAAAGACATAGAAAATAAAGAGGAAGATGAAAATGATGAAGACTATTATAACGAAGACGAATTTTAGGACGAAAGACAAAGGGAGAAGAAAGGAAAAGGAGTAGTGAGTAAGAATAGCGGAAAGACGGTAGTTGAGGCGCAGTTTGACGCAATGGAAACTGAACGGAATTCAGGAAGGAAACACTAGATCAAATAAAAACTAAGAAAAAGGGAAAAAGGTAGGAAACGAAATTAGGAGAAAGAATCAAATGAGGAAATGTTTAATAAGTTCTTGCAGGTAACATACATAATTTAAAATAATGTTATTGTAATTTACAGTGCGAAAAAAGAGCCACGACCCTAATAAGTCTACCAAATTATAATATAAAAAAAAAAATTATACAATATATGAAAAACTTCTTTCCCTTATGTAAGTTTCTTTGGATAATGTAGTTTCCTTTAAGATAAGCGTCAAGATATCAGCACGGAAAGCACTCCTCACATTGAAATTAATGAAGAAGGAAGCGGAAAGAAAATAATTATATTTCCTCGTATAAATGCGTTATGCAGGTGAATGTAGCTTGGTTCAAAAAGCAACCCTTGTAAAAATGCTGATAGTGCGTATTTACATGGGACCCGCACAAAATTTGTAAATTTAGAGTTGGCTTATTATAAAAAAGGTTTCTCATCACTAAAATATGCAATAGACATACCACTACACTATGCAATGAAGCCGTAGGAGACCGTGCTGCAAATGTATTCAAAATATTTTAATTACGTGATTTTCAGCATCGTGTTAGGTCGTTTCACGACTCGTCGTATTTATCCGTCTGAGTTTTTCTGTCTAAATGGCCGTCCTTTGTATAATTTAATAGACACCATTATGAAAGTTATAGTTGTTAATTAAGCGATGAATACGCATTCAATGTTCAATGTTCAGTCTAGCTAGAGAATGGAGCTTTTCTATAACGCGTTCGTCGTTCAAATAGCTTTAGCGATATTGCCAATGAACTTATCAAATTGCGTCGGTCAGTATTAACTTTGCAGACAGATGAATTACGTGAAGAAATTTAGTTTTTGTGTATGTTTGCAAACTTCTATATGAATGTTATTTGAAACGTGTTATTATAGCTTTTATAGGTTGCATTTAGTTGAATTGTTTCGCCGAATAGTAAATATACGAAATAAATTACGAAAAGGTAAAAAGAATACATTAAAAGGAACGGAATGGCGACAGAAGAGACAGGAAGAAGAAGAGAAGAAGACACACGTGTGGAAGTGGAGCAAGGAGCAACGACAGAGAGATACAGCAGCAGGAAAGAATGGAAATAATTAATAATAGCAAATATATAGAAAAGTACAAAAGGATTTGGGAGAGAGAGATACCGGAATACATACGAGAAAAAGAGACAAGGACCATAAAAAGAATTTGGATTGCAAGATTTAGATTGTGAAACGAAGAGAAAGGCAGCCGATACTGGGAAAATAGAGAGAAAGGATGCGCAAGGTGTTCTGGAGAGAGAGAAAGAAATGCTGCAGCACATTAAGTATTCATGTGACAAAAGAGGATTGTATAGTTATTGAAGAAAGGTATTGAAGAGAACAGGAACAGGAACAGGGAGAAGAAACGAGGAAAGTGAAGGAACAGAAGATAGAATAGAAACAGAAGAGAGTATTATTATATATAGCTACTCCGAAAACAGTAAAAAGCCTAATAATGACTATTTAATATTGTAGAATTCTTAGAAACTATTTTCTTTTTAAAAAACAGTAAACAGTAAAATAAATTAGGTAAAACCGTTTACGTAATTTGTAATTCTTGTTGACCTGAAAGATACGTAGGTGAGTTTAGCGGGAATGGTAGAAAGAAACGTTTTAAAATAGTTTTAGATATTCGTAGAATAATCAATTTGCCGATAAAAATATATGTTCCAAGGTAACTAATAATATTATTTCATAGCAGTGCATCTCATACAGTACAAGATTAATGTCAAAAGTCAGTATAATAATATATACAATTTTTTGCATATGAGACAATTAAGATATTCTACACCATTCTACAGATCCACTACTTTCTATTAAATCGTGGTTTAGGTATTTCTATAAAACAGTTGCCAGCATTTAAAAGCTCCTAAATACAAAACCCTTTCGTTTAAAGCATTTAAAGTTTAAGTCCTGAAAGCTCCGATTGTTTACTCCACATTCCGTATAATGGATTTCCATAGAGTAATAAAGCTTTAAAGAAAAACCATTGGTAGCACCTGAAAAATAAGTTCTACTGTAAAAATTATCATTTTTAATTCCTAATGAATTTCTATTTAAGCATTAAGTCTAATTGTCTTGTTGTGAGATTAAATAAATTAATTACGCTACATTATTTTCCTCAGGCTCTTACTTTAAGGAGATACACCATAAAAAAACTGTTTTTCAAATAAAAATATAATATCCTAACCAGAAATTACACTGTCATTGCCCTTAACATGTGTCTGAACCCAATGCTACATGCCCAGTAAGTCCAGTAAATTTGAATCATTTTTTTAAAGCTTTAGTTATTACTTCAGAGAGTACGTCAATGCTTTAAGAAAGAGTTTTACGTTTGGAATGCTTAATTAAATTTATAAAATCACAAAAAGGTGCTTCAACGTATTACTTGGAACCCCCTTTTCAAAAAATCAAATGTAATGTTTTTGAACTTATTTATATTACAAACTCGTGTAACCACTAGGTAGCTTAAGAATTAAAAGTTACTAATAATTAACAGCATTTTTAGCTTTGAAAGCATGGAGTGAAAGTGTTGGAATATTCAAACAGTGAAATAAATCAATCGATCAAAAATTAAAGAAACAAAAAACTATGTATCCAGTTAAATATTTTGTAAATTTTTAGGTTTTAATATCTTATGTATTATTAGTTGTTACATATATTAATTTTCTCTTTAGGGTCTCTTATATAATTATAATTACGGTTTTGCTAAATTTTAATAAAAGGACATTAGCAATTTGTTCATGATGGATCACGTGCCATGTTGTCACCTCGCTGTATTATAACTTGTATAATTTATGATCTCAAAATATCACAATTTACCAGTTGTTAACATCTTAAAATTATTAATACAAAACCTGTATTACATTTAAATCTACAACGAGTACTCCGCTCAAGTATTTATTTCTATTCGAAATATAACAACAAATATATAGGTCAGAATTTATATTTTTCTATCTTTCTTATATTTCTATTTTTATTCAATAATAACATCAGCGCTATTAGTTTCACGAGATCATAGGAGGTACTACATTAATCCGCCAAAACTTTTGATGATTCTAATGAATAGTACAAAGCGCTCACAACAACTGACCTCTATTTTAACTACTTAGGATGGTATATCCCCTTAATGCATTTCATTTATACAAAGAGTATAATCTTCATTACTTTAGTAAGGTTTTAAAAATTATAAAGTAAATGTCTTCGTGCGCCTATGTACCGGATAATAGGTTTCCTCGAATTCTAAATGCATAAAACGATTTCAACGCGCATATTAAACCCATTTGTGGATTTTCCAGTATTTCCGGTGCAGCAGACGTTATCATACCACCCTTAATCACCCCTGCCCTATTCATTTGAACCCCTTTATTCTCTTTAACCCTTACAGTATGCATCAAACGTATCCCATACCTATACGTTCATTACCATTCTCTTCGACTGGGAATATTACACAAAGCGTATACATATATATAGTCGTATTCGGGAATAGTACGGGAATAGGGTATAGATAGATAGCACCGTTCCAACATCAAATTGCCTCATAACAATGGAATGGAGTCGAACTGGAACCAAACCCGGGAACGGAATCTGGAAGCACTATATTACCCCGAAACTGTTACTGTGATTTTGTGAACTATCTCTCCCGTCTAGATGACTACCGGCGGAAAAGAGAACTATTTTCGTATTAAATTTTCTGTTTTAAGGTCTCTTAGTTATAACATTATTAATTCATTTAATCATCTCTTTATGAAAATATGATTCTATTCTTCATTTGTTTTAAATACTGCATATATATATTAATTAGCGATAGAATTAAAATTGAAAATATTAACCATATTTAATAAAATTAAAATATTATAATATTAATATTATATTTTTCGCGCCGAAAATTTAATATTATTTTTTCGCGGTGGAAATATTATTTTTTTCAGGCGAACATGACCTTCTCGTTGAAATCGCCTCAAATTCTTAAATAAAAAAAAAATAGATTCATTAAATCTTAAAAGATTCTATTTAAGAAGTTTTATAATTATGTTAATGGTAAAAAAGGTAGACTTATTTTTGCTAACGCACATAACTGTCCAAACATTTAATAATTACAACGAAAATTTGACTTTTTTAATTGTTTAAATCTCCTAAAATATGGCGAGTTATTAAAAAATAATTTGACATTTGAGGTTATACCAATCGTCTTGATTGACAAGCCCATTAAAATACTCGTAACCACGCTTAGTTACCGTTACTGTTAAGAATTGGTTAAGAAGACGTACTGAAAGTAAAACTAAATTTTTGAAATCACAATCATGTTAAGTCTGTATTTAAAATTATAATTAATTGCCTGTTGAGTTGAAGTTTTATTAGGAATTGTAAATTTTAAACACACTCATGTGTTGCTTCTGAAATTTAAAGTTTATTTTGGTAATTTACATACATATGTTAATAATTACACTGTTTAACTTAAATCGTACTATCAAGCCTGAAATTTAAAGAAACGACATTTAAAGTTTATTATTTACCATTTGTCAATGCCTTCCCACACTATTTTATTATAACCTCACAATATGCATTAACTAACTAATTAACTAAAAGCGTGAGTTATGTCTACTCTAAATATCAACTGTGTTGGCCGTTATTCTTTTACCGACATCGCGGTCACTGTTTTACCGAGAGACGAGCTTTGTACTAACTAAATAAATATAATGTCTCTACAAATATATATAGAAATCAGCAGCGTCAAGTAAATTTATATATTTTAACAATTTAAATTGATTATACGATAAGGAATATGATTAAGCTATCTCAACCGGTTACTCGTATTGAACACCTGTAAACATCAAGTTTTTAGTAAAATGGCATAAATCGTTTAAATTCCATAAATAATACAACCGGAAGTTTAACGTGATAACAGGAACTTTACCGTATGTATACATATGTTCAGTTCAGTACAAAATATGCAACCATTTCACGATTTAGACCAGTGCCACTATTGCACATACAGCGTTGGTTCTAAAGCTATGTTCTTTTCATCATCTGTTTGCTGCTGTTTCCATGATCCTTTTACCTCGAGCTGTTGGCTGATAAATAAAACATCATTTGTAACACGTAAATGCTGCAACTGAAATCCGTTTCAACACTATTCAAAGCGTGAACAGTTACTTTCTTGACAATGTTTCAATTGAATATTTAGTTGATGTTGTTTGCCACAAAATCAATTTCTATTGAACATTAGGACTATGGGCTTATTTTAACCAGCAGTTCTCGTTCGTTAATGGAACAATGTTCTAATATGTACCGAATGTATGTATTTTAGCAAATAGAAATGTTATTTTTTTTTATTGATTAGACTTTTATTTTGCTTAGTTGTTTTGTTTATATGATACCTATTATGCACTAAAAAACGAATGTAATATTTAACGTAATATTCACCGAAGTTTAACATAATTCTGTTACATTATTTGTTAAAAAATGTAATGGACTTTATATATTTCTGAACTAAATAACTAAAGTATTAATTTATTATGAACAATTATATAATCTGACATAAATAGCTTTATTAAATTTATGTCGAAAGATAACTTTAGTTATGTAATCTTACATTATATTAACTTAAAAGAAATTAGCAATGAAGTAGCAAAAATGATGTGAAACATATAATTTATTAAAAGAAGTATGTGGGGAATGAATGGTTATCACGTGCGTGAATTTTTAAGTGGTTAAAGTGCTTCCAAGATGGCCAGAAGACGTTGAAAATGACGCACGATCGGAACATCAAAAGCGGATAAAAATATTGAAAAAATCGGTAATCTGATCTGATAATGTGATAATCATCGGTTTGTCTATTCGTGCGAGTGTTGAAACTTAAAGAATTGACACAGCATACGTAAGGCAAATTTTACATAAGAATAATTTTTTTTTTTTATTGATATTCATTTATTTCTTAATATTACAACTACAAAACAAGGATCTTAGTAAAACATTTTATAGTAGGAGTATTCTACAGTGAGGGCTATCTTCAGAAACATAAACTCTATCAATTCTTGATGCTATGTTCATTCCCCTAAAGTAAGTGAAGCCCTGTTGAGTTTTATTCTTGAGGATCCAAATATCAGATAGAATTCGTTCAGTTATTAACCTATTTAATCCAGAACAGAAGTTTAGATTCCCAAGTTGGTCTCTCTGGTTTAGCACACAGTTAAAATCGCCAGCAATGATTAGAGGTATTCTAAAGTTAATATGTTTGACAATAGTTTCATTAGCAAGCTTTATGCGTTGTTGTCTATATTTGGATCCTGAAAAATTATATACATTTACTAATCTATGACCTTCAACAGTTATTGATAGGATACGTCCATCTTCTTCACATATGCAATCTGTAGCTTCTATTCCAGGCCTTAACAAAATTGCAGTTCCTCTATTATTTATGCCAATGTTCGAGATATAGGAATAATGTTTGAAGATACTTAAATTTTCTATATTAACTTCTTGTAATAAAATTATGTCCAAATCGTGGTCTATAATAAATTGTTTCAGCATAATTTTAGATGTTACAGAGGATATTCCATTGATATTAAATGTTTCAAATGTTCTTAGTACCATATTAATAAGATGTTGAATAAATTAAGGTTATTCAATTGTTTTATCTTTTATATCCATTGCTTTTCCTGTCACTTTTTTTTGTTTCTTTGGTCTTTTGTTATTTTTCTTATCTTTTTTTTCCAATCCTATATCCATTTTGGATGCAGCGGAATTATCTGAGCAATCTTCAATTTCAGAATTTGCCAAAGTATCTTCATTTGACGATGATTCTACAATTTTTCTCTTAATTTCTTTGTGTGCTGTAGGAATTTTGGACAAATTATCATTATTATTTACAATCGCAATAGTATCATCATTAATAGCTGTTGAAATGATTTTTGTTTCATTTTGCGTATTCTTTGGCATTAAGGGTGGAAAAATTGAATTATTGACAAAACTTAATTCTTCATTTTTTGATTCAGTTGGAACAACACAATCAGTTACCGCTTTGTCATTCATTGTATTCCCCGCAATGGCTGCATAGCTGCGTGCGAAACCATTTGAATTTATTCTGTTGCTAATTTTAGTAGGGCAATCTTGTCCTAAATGGTCTTCTCTATCACAAAACCTACAAGTTTTCTTTTGGGTAGCATAGCTAACCCAAACCTTTCTGCCAATCATTGGTATGTACGATGGGATTTCTTTCTTTAAAATCATCTTTATTGATCTTGTTCCGTTATAAACTGGGAAAGGCATATCTCTACCCCATGTTTCTTTTTTGATGCTAATAACTGTACCATATCCTTGTAGTGCATGTTGTATCGTTATATCTTGAATTTCATATTCTATATTGTGCATTCTTACAATTGTGAATTTATCGGCTCTTTCTATATACACATTATAATTATTGTCATCCGTACCTTTGTAAATTATTTTCCCATTTGTCATTTCAATAATGTTATCAATTAATAAATGTTCTGCAATTTTCACAATCATCTTGTTTCCATTCACTTGAATTGCCATCACATCTTCCACTGATAATTTTAAATCGTTTTTTAAAAATAAGTGTAATTCGGTAAACGTCATTCTATAAATCACTTCGACGAAGTCTACACTTAAGGTGTTTTTCCTATTATTATTTTCCATTTTTTTTAATCAAATCAAATTCTTACACCTATTTATTAATTTATGATAATTTATTTAAATTATTTAAATAATTTTTAAATACATTTATTTTTAAATGCGCGGAAAGGATGTTTATTCCACGAAAAACAAATGACTGACTGCAAATAATAACACGCAAAATTGGTGCCGAATATTCTCACAATCGAAGACGTTTCTAGGAAAGTATAACATCCCAGTGTTAAACCATCCGCCTTATTCGCCTAACCATGTGACTTCTCTACTTAAGCCGGCTGCAAACGATGCGATGAACGTTTGATTCAAATGCTTGCCTCCAACGTGTGAGTCAAATATTGGTTGATTGACATGGCAAGTTTCCTGCTACACGATGGAACGAATTTTTATTCCGAATGATTTATTAATTTGTTGATATTATTGACACTGACACTGTTTAACAAAAACTTTCAAGTAAATAAATAAACTTTCAAATATAAAACCTTCCATTGTTGGACGATTCATGCTGCAGTGCATGACATGTGGATCAAGTGTGTAGTGGAGGTAGAAAAATAACTTTTGCCGCGGGTCAAAAGACCCACAACAACCCGAACTTTTTCCAACATGAACGATGGACACATGACATTAGACACTTATAGTTCCAGCATCGACCACACGATGCGTCTAACGTTGGAAGGTGTTCGTAGCATCGTTTGGTACCGGTTTTACCAAGGTCACATCTGGGTTAATAGGAACAATATTTTACCCACTTCAAACTGTGCAGAAAAACCGGCTGGCGTCATTAACTATCTCTAGAAGATGAACAACGAATAAAACGCACAAATAATGGTGTAGTGCCTATAATTAAATAATGAAAACTCGTTGTCACTTTTTATGTATCTCATTTTGATTTACTTTTCTTGGCGGAGTCTTTAAGTTTATATTTAATGTCCAACAAAGGATGAGCTCCTCCATCTTTGTTGAACCTCCCTAGCTCTCGTTATGGCTCACGATTTCCGGCTGAGGCATTTACAGTTTATAATTGATGTTCTGTGCTTCTGAAGATGATTTCAGAATAATGGAAAATTTGCATGGAGCGGTGCATTGGTAATTGGGTAATTAAATACGTACAAATTTAAAGTGAAAAGTTTTACAGCATCACTACAGTATTCTATATTCATACCTCGCATAAGGCAATAATCTAATCTACATATACGATGCTTCGACCACTAAGAAATGAATCTACAAAGTTCTATTCCTTTTAAATAGCTACTACTTCTAATATTTATTTACACATTTTCAGTAAATATTACGAAAGAATAACACCGATAAGAATAATCTTTATATTAAAAAAGTGGTTGAATAATCACAATTCCCCTTCAAAGTAAACAGATCTCTGCACAAGGCGTCCTAGCGCACTGCAGACCTTACAACGATTATGAATGATTGTAATCGTAGTCAAAGTAACGCTTCTAAATAAAAAGTTTCTATAAAAAATTTAACAAAGAAATATCTTTTTATTTTAGGGTGGTTGGTTTTTATATACACCAAGTAGAGTAGAAATAACTAATGGGATTATTTGGAGATGTTTACAACATTTTACTTTATGAAATATATTCGTCCATGTGGTTTCTTTGCTCCGATTTCCATGGCAACTGGACGAGTGTCTCCCTAATAATATCATCAGTATATTCAAATCGTTTTTACATACAAAACCAAAGGAAATATTTTCCAAAAATGTTTTGATTTAGACCTTATTTATGTTTGTAAAGCTTGTATAAATCCATCTACCTTAGTAATCTCTATCGGAATTGTGATTTTGGAGGCAACTCCTTCACTTTAACACAGTTGCATTACTTCAAGTTTCAACTTTAATGTTTATTAATACACCACTGTTGTGAAATAATCCTCAGTTAAGGAGGTATAGGACGTTAACGTAAATGATGAAAACGTTATGAAATTTCAAGGGTCGATACAAATAGTAAAAATACATGCTGTCTCAAAATTTTAAAGATCTAGGGTTCCTAGTTTTCTTTTTATACATGATTAAAAATAGTCATTTTCCATACAAATCATAATTTTTAGCTCAATTTCACCACATAATATAACTTTTAACTATTCAAAAATGGTGACACGGCTTTCAAAAACTAGTTGTATATAAAAGAATCTTTTCTGTAACTATTGCAAAAAGAAAATTATCAAAAGGATATCTATATACGGAAATATTTAAATAAGACCAGTAAGTGTAGGTTATAAGCCGGCATCGTTGCAAATCCCAATTTGAACGGGAAATTCAAAATCGGAATAAATGTTTTATAAAATATAACAATTTATTTGTCAAAGAACCAAATCACGCATGCGTCAACACACGTAAATTTACAGCGTTGCCAAATTTATTATTCCTTTTTCAAAATATTTAATTTGAATTTAAATTGAATTAATATAAATTTGATATTAATTATAGGTAGTTTTTCATTTATTTAACTCTTATATGCATAAAAAAATCATTTTAACTAGCAAATAGCAGTGTAATAGGGAATTGAAAAATTCATTTTCAAAGATAAAGTCCCAATATTTGCTCGTCCCTCATGTACTTCGTATTTTGCATTTCGTATTACCGAGAGATAAACTTTTTGCATTGACGGTACGTCCTGTACCTCCTTAATACGTCCGTGTTCATTTTATAGTTTATTCATTATTTGTGTGATTAAAATAACTTTTATCTATCTGAAAATTAAATTGTAACAACAATTTACAAACGTCACACAAATTTCCTACAATTCTGATACTAACCCGTCCTTGTCACATCTTGCATATTTCGCAGAACTTATAGACACGAGCATAGGTATCCAAAAAAAAGAGCTTAAATTCGTTTTAATGATAATGTCAATAAGTATTTTCAGACATTCCCTACTTTTAAATATCTGTCTGTGCCACGAGTACCTTGAGCATCGAAGAATAATATGCTCCAACGTTATTGGGCTATTGCATTGTTCACATATTGGTTGTGGTTCTCTTTTGAAGAAGTAAGACGTAAGAAGAAGAAGCCTACATATTACTACTTGCAGCCTTCTATTTAATCCGTCCGGTAACTCTTGTTTGCAAATTAATGGCTTCACTTCACCTAATTTATTATCACTTTCTTCATACTATTCTTCTTGCCATTAACAATTTATTACATTTTTAATTTTTCTTTAAATCGGAACATAATATTGTTGCTTCTCCTGGAATGCTTCCCGATTGATTTGCTTATTATTTCAATTAATCCTAACTATATTCTTTAACCCAAATTTTCAATACTTTATGCTGTGTGTGACGTCACAACGCTTCAGACCCCCTACTACCGTAATTTATGAATGGCTTCTAACAGAATATTTTTTTCATTATACTACGTTTATTTGGTCGACACGTTACTTAACCTTTATTATAGCATGTTTTTCGAATCAATAAAACCACAAAGTGTTGTTACTTTTTAAGTGTTTTACTAACGACTTTAAACTTATAATTCATAATGTAATAGTTTACAAGTTTCTCTCCATAACGAACTAACTTTAAATCAACTTCTTGGTTTTCTGATTACGTAACTGATATGTTTTACAGTTCTGTAAACAATATCCAAGAGCGCAAACCATTATATAAGTTATTAATAACATTTCATTAATATTATATCAGCGTTAAAATGCATTTCACGTCATACAAATATGGCCGACCATTTCTAGCGCTAAAACTATAATTCAAACTTTCAATTGCTATATCGCCATCAACATTTAGATATTTAATAAAAAAGACATGCCAATACACATTTATTAACATCAATTTCAATCTACAATTGAAAAATCGACCACTAAAAAATGAGGACACAAGCCCATTAACAGTAAATTTGTTGATTATTTTTCAAAATATAAAAAGCATCTGATAACCTGAGATCATTTCCTCATTAATCCGACAAGTTAATGACTAAACTAAAGACCACCCAGCATGTGTCTATCTTTAATTAAATCTCTCTCTATAAGTCGTATTATTTATTAGGTCAAGCTGCATAGAAATTATAAGAGCAAACAAGAAATGCATCTCTAATCGACTAAAAGCAAACATATTCAATAACTTCTCTCTTGACTATGTAAACGCGATTAGTGTCAGATAGACGCCCGGCTACTTCTTCGCCACTCCTCTCCTTCCCCTTCTCTCCCATATACCTACTCGAATATCGTTAATGGGTGTTCGCTATGCTTGCGATTAATTATAATACTCGTTCAAGTGTAACACGGGTTAGAACAACTTTATTTCCGATCACAAGCAGAACCCACAGTAACCAATTTTAAAAATAAACCTAGATTGCAACTATAATAAACCCAGAAAAATCTTACAGTGAAAAAGGCTATGTATACCGATGCATATACATAAGATCGCTGGAAATGACAAGTCAAAATAACTCTCGTCGTCGCGAGTTTTAGCTTTCACAAAAAATTGTCTGTACAGAAATCAGTGTTTTGAATTAGTTATATTATTAAATATGATACATCAAAGTAGGTAGCTGCCTGTATTTAATTAAAAGTTTTAATCTAATTTATTAATGCATAATTGTTTCATTAAATTTTACTCTGTACGTAGACTGCGACGGGTAAAATTCTTGATAAAAATTTACCTTTAGAAGTTTTAACAAGAATAATTACATTAAAATTATAAATTAGATTGAACAGTAGGTGGGCGACATACATCTATATACATTCACTTATTAAATTATAATTTTAGATATATTAATTGTTATAACTAAAATGTTCAAGGCTCTTTGAAAGCTTGTTAATAGCATGTGTAACATGTCTTAATTTCTATACTGTAACGAACTTATAAAGACACGTTAACAGTTCGCAACAGACTATATTTGACATAAGAAAAAGTTTTTACACAACAGATTACAGATGGCGTTACTAGTTACTAAGTAGTGATATTTTGATACCTATTACAATACCCCCACTTATCAAAATAATCTAAGTACACATGATTACACAGAAACAATGCCAAGTAAATTCATAAACTTATAATGTTTCAGATGACAAAGACCTTTTGTTAAAATATCTGCAGGCATTTCTTCAGTAGGAATGTACTTAACTTTTACAAAGTTGTTCTTTACAACATCTCTAATAAAATGACAACGCACATCTATATGCTTGGATCTATTATGACTCTGACTACTCGAAGCTAACTTCAATGCACTTTGGTTATCACAATACAAATCAATTACATTAAATACATCAGTAATTTCATGCATTAAATTTCTTAGATAAATAGCTTCTCTTGAAGCTTCAGAAAGAGCAGTGTATTCCGCCTCAGTACTGGATAATGAAACCGTTTTCTGCTTCCTACTTTGCCAGGAAATGGCAGACCCTGACAACATAAAGCAAAATCCAGTATAGGATTTTCTATCTAGAGCATCACTTGCCCAATCACTGTCTACAAAACCTTGTAAATTACTATTGTTATTATTGGTATATTTTAAACAATAACTTTTAGTATGCAGTAAATATCTTAATACACGTTTACAATAATTCCAATGTATGTGACTATAACAACTATTAAATTGACTGAGATAGCTAACACAGTAAGCAATATCTGGTCTTGTTAATACTGCCAGATACATCAGACTTCCAATAAGTTTTTGATAAGGAACATCAGGTAAACATTTATCAGATGACTTATCTAAATTCAATTTAGGCTCAATCGGAGTACTTTGTGTCTTACAATCAGACATTTGAAATTTAGAAACTAACTGTTCAATATATTGTTGTTGATCTACAGTAATAACATTTTTATTTTTATCTAAATTTATTCTCATGCCTAAATATTGTCTTACAGGTCCCAAGTCTTTTAACTTAAATTCTGAACCTAATACACTTTTTAATTTATTTGTTTCAAAATCATTGTTTGAAAAAATCAAAAAATCATCCACATACAGGGCCACTATCACTTTAATTTTACCAGTTATTTTTGTAAACAAACATGGTTCATATTGACTATTTTTGAAATCTAATCTACTCAAAACTTCTTTAACTCTTTCATACCATGCCAGGGAAGACTGTTTTAGCCCATAAATGGCTTTATTTAATTTTAAGACCTTTCCCCCACTTTTGTTTACAAAACCTTCAGGTAATGACATATAAATATTTTCTTTCAAAAAACCATTAAGGAAAGCAGTGGTTACATCTAGATGTGTTATACTCATTTTCATTTGAACACTAAGTGCAAACAACAATCTTAGAGTAGAATGCCGCACTACCGGTGAAAAAGTATCTGTATAATCAACACCTGGTTTCTGCGAGAAACCTTTTGCCACTAATCGAGCCCTATACCTTACATTGTTTTCAAAATCATACTTTTTATTTAGCACCCACCTACACTTCACTATTGTCACATCACCTGGATGGTCCACAAGCTGCCACGCATCACTGTCCTCAAATGACTGTAATTCATCAGCCATTGCCTGCTTCCACTGCTCCCGGTCAGGCCCTTCAAGAGCCTCTGAGAATACAATCTCCTCCGATGCTGGAACAGTACTGGAAACACATATGTTGCTAATACCATAGCGCTCAGGCTTCTTTCTCTGACGCTTACTTGGCACATCTGGCACTTGCTCAGGTATTGATACTGCTTGTTCTGGAACATCTTCAGTGTTTATTTCAGTCAGTGTTTCATTGTCATCAGTATGTAATGAGGAACCTGAAGAGCAATCTAAAAAATCTGTTTCTGAAACATTATTAGACAGATCCCCCACTGAATCTCTGCTCTCCCCCACTTTATCTTTACTTTCCTCCACTAAATTGTCGGTAGGATTTTCTTCATTGGATATCCAAATAGCTGACTCTTCACTGACTTCCTTGATAGGTGTTACATCTTCCATCACTATTATATCTCTACTGATCATTACAGTGTTCTTAGAAGGATTGTACACACGATAACCTTTAACACCATCACCATATCCAACTAGAATATGTTGTGTAGCTTTCTTGTCCCATTTCAAACGTTTCTGTTTGGGTACATGCACCATAATTTTGCTTCCAAACAAACGTAGGTGACTTAAGTCTGGTTTTGATCCATACCATAACTCATAAGGTGTTTTATCCAATCCTGATGCAATCGATCTATTTTTCAAGTACACAGCAGTATTGGCTGCTTCCGCCCAAAATTTCTTATCTAAATTTGCATCATATAGTAAACATTTGGCTTTCTCAACAACTGTACGATTACTCCTTTCACAAAGTCCATTTTGCTCAGGTGTATAACAATTTGTTTTCTGGTGTATAATTCCAGCTTGCTTCAAATAGCCTTCAAATTCCTTGTTACAAAATTCTAGTCCATTGTCTGACCTGATCACCTTTATTTTCTTACTCTGTTGATTCTCAACCAATGATTTGAACTCTTTAAATCTGTTCAAAGCTTCATTCTTTTGCTTCAGAAAATAAATAAAAGTCATGCGACTATAATCATCAACAAATAACAGGAAATAGCGAGCACCACTCAAAGAACTTGTTTCCATTGGGCCGCAAATATCTGTGTGGATTCTGTGTAAAGTTTCTGTACTCCGCTCACCCACATGAGAAAATGGTAATCTCATTTGTTTTCCCTCACAACAAGTAGTACATTGTGATTTGGTTATGTCAAGTGAGTTATCATAAGACAAACCATCAACAATACCATTTCTCATTCTGTGCATGTCTTGGCTGTTTATATGTGCCAGTCTTCTGTGCCATAACTTTGCACTAGCTGTAGTAGCCAACATACAACTTTGTGATTGTAATCTCAACTTATAAACACCATCAGATAAATCAGCTGTCGCCACCAAAACATTGTTCTTGTCTCTAATATAACAGTTTTTCTTTGTAAATATCACATGATTGCCATTCTGAATGAGCTCACTAACCGACAATAGGTTGGTTGTCAGGCTAGGCACACACAACACATCTTTCACTGTTATATTGCATCCAAGTTCAGAAATAATGTCAACTTCTCCGGAACAAACAACTGGCACTTTTGATTCATTTGCTACAACAATTTCTGGTATACATGGAGTTGTGTTCATGTTCTTTACCCAATCTTTATTTGCTGTTATGTGTGCACTTGCGCCGGAGTCAACGTACCATTCGTTTTTGTTATACTTTCCGTTTAGGAAAACAACGTTAAACACGCATTTATTTGTGTTTTTCTTCAACATTGGGCACTGATTTCGATAATGTCCATCCTCTTTACATTTGAAACAAGTGATTGTTTTTGCTGTTGTATCTGCCGCGGTCTTTTTGTTCGACATTGGGTTGCCGCCATATTTCTTTGGTTTACCGCTGCTGCCAGAATTATATTTATTTCTCGCTGCAAATGCCGCCGTACCGCCAGCTGCACCTTCAAAATCACTGGTTACTTCCATGTCGAGTAACTTCGACTTTATAGTATCCGCACTTATCGAAATGCCAGAATGTTCTATTGCCATTATCATTGGAGAATAGCGATCAGTCAAACCTGCTAATAATAATGATCCGACCCATTCATCTGTTATTGTAAATCCAGTGCCATTTAACTTTTGAGCCGTTTCGATCATTTGTGTGACATAGGTAGTCATCGAATCACAGTTTTCAAGTCTTATCGAAATCAAATGTCGAAGTAAGGTTATTTTTCTTGAGAAACCGGAGTCATCGAACATGGCTTTCAATTTTGTCCATAATTCTGCCGAGCTCCTGGTATTCCTTATATGCACGTACAATGCTGGATCGATGGTCAAAATTAGCTTTGCCTTCGTTTTGGAGTCGTCCACTGGCTTAACTTCGAAGTCTGCACTAGGTTTGATGTACTTTTCCATCCCTTCTAGTACCAACAAGTTTTCGGCCGCGAAACACCACTCATCGTAATTCTCTCTGCCTTTTAGCTTTGGCACACTCGCAATATAGTTCATAGTCATGTTTCCGCGAAAAAAAAAACGTAACAATTTATCTATTTTATACTATAAAATAACTGATAAACCGGTAAATTTGCCCATAACCTATAAAGACACGTTAACAGTTCGCAACAGACTATATTTGACATAAGAAAAAGTTTTTACACAACAGATTACAGATGGCGTTACTAGTTACTAAGTAGTGATATTTTGATACCTATTACAATAGAACTTTTTTTGAGTTTTTGTCTAACTGTATTATATATTGATAAAGTTGGTTACTAGAACCTTAAATGTCCAATTATTTAACTCCTTATATGTAAGGAGATATTAACAATTAAAAAAGTTATTTTATCTCTTTAATTATAAAAGGGGTTCAACGTTATACAACATTTTAAGACATGGGACATCACATCCACTAAGTTGCTATCTCTTTTATACAACAAAGCGTAAAAGCGATAGCATATTCAACACTGAACTTTTATCTATAGAAAAAATTATTGACCTACCCTTACATACATGTTACGTCATAAATATGACCGACATTTGTAACGCTAAAACTACAATTCGAATTCTTAATTGCTATATCTCCGTCAATAATTAGATATGTATTAAAATAAAAACGCCAATATACATTTATTAATATCAATTTCAATCAACTCCTAAAAAATGAGTACATTAAATGTTGTTAATTATTTTTGTATCTTGTAAAAATTGTACTAGTTTATTAATATTATTGTCATTGTCATAAAGTATGTCAGTAATACAGGTTACTGTATTTAGCGAGTGAATTAAATACAAAAGACATTAGAAACATAGTATAATCTTGCATACAAATCTTTCTTAACCTCACAAAACCTAAATTTATGTCGGAATGTAACTTTTGTTATGTAATCTTAGATTATATTATATAAATTTATTTGTTTTGTTTTATTTTACATTTTGGAAAAAGGGAGAATGGATCGATAGAATAAGGATCACAAATGAAATGTAATTAAGCACAATTACATGTAATTTAATGATATAAAGCGCAATAATATAGTGCCTAATGGCAAGTACATTAAAATAAAATAATATAAATCCAACCAAAGCAAAAATTCTTATATAAAATAAACATAAGCGAGGGTATTAACCAAATTTTCAAAATTATTATCCGTCTTACGCTGTATATGATAAATACCAATCCGTTTGAATTTTGAAGTTAGGTTTACGACCCCTGCTTGACACAGTTAACTCTTGCTTGCAGTTTCATTAATTCAATGACTGTTGCTACATGCACTGACTGTTCTTCACTGCACTGAATTTCTGAAAGACGTTACGCCAGAACCTCATTTTCCAGTTGGTTAGGGACTTGATGAGACAGTCAGTCAGCAATCAAGGAATAACCTCCATTATGCTATTAAATTAGAATTCCTTTAGCGTATCCCAACGGGATAGCACGGGACTTTGCTATGTGTCACATGTCATCTTCAATATTTCGACCAGAACGGTTGGCGGATCGGAAATAGATGAACACCTAGGGATATTGACACCTAGATTATATCTGTTTCATATCAGGGATTTATGGAGCAGGCTAGTTTTTATAATAGCTGGACTGCATTAGAGATAAGTCTATCTGATACAATCTTGTCTTTATGGCACACGAAGATAGCAAAGTTAAAACTTTTCACTTCTTTTTACTGTTATGAATAATAATTCGTCTATCCTGTTCATGGCAACGATCTATAACCGCAGATCATCCAACTAAGTACGTCGTGCTCTAATTTATTGAGCTATTCCGATCGGTGAAGAAATGTATTTGTATAAAATCCATAACCCAGTTCACTGTTACACAACAACATAACTATGCGAGTGTGCAAATTTGAGACAAAACTGTGTTTAGTTGAATTTGTGTTTATTGGAGGAAGATAGAGATAACAACATATAAACACACTGATCAAACAGAGACAGCCTATCCTTACTGCCATGGTTTTCTTATTTTTGTTTATTAATTTGTTTGGATTTATTTGTTCATATGAAAATTAATTCTACCTCTCTCATAACAATCAAAGTATTTTTTTTTTGTTTATTTGTTAATGTCATTTTAAATTTATGAATTAAGGTAAGTGTCCCCGATTCGCATGACTCGCATCTAACGCATTGGATTTATCGTATGTAACGAAATCTTTACAATCTCTTAATATGTGTTCCGAATTTTCATATTTAAAACATTGTATGAAACTATGCAACAGTTTACTATGGAAAAATGAATCCCCAAATATTTGAAACAAGTTGAGGAGTTTGAAAAATCATGCTTTTTAAAGAGTATAGAATACCAATGAAATAATTGTACCGAGTTAAAGAGAAGGTATGTTAAATAAATTGAATTTAAAAAAAATATTTTTCATGTTACTAGTAGACTTATTAAATAATGACACAATAATTTGGGAAGTAAAAATTTTGAAACAACTTTTCAATAATAAAAACATTTCTATAAAAATAATTTTTAAAACTTTTGAAGAGACAATTCACATGATAGTTTTCAAATATAAAATTGTTTAGTAGTATAAGTATTGGTCTGTGGATTCCTTTCTTCTATTCTACATATTTCTTTTATTGTCATCATTGAATTTTCTTACAAACATACGTATTTTGGGCACCCCTGATTTAGTGATTAAGAACAATAACGTAAAACGCAATTAACGTCGAAATATACCTTCTACGCTTAAACTTACAGAGTGTATATAATATTATTTCAAATACATATAGTAACATATTCAGCTTTGTAGTAAACAAATATTAAAATTAATTGGTTATAAAATCTTTTCTACTCTATATATAAGACGCTTAAATAATTCCCGTTAGCAGTTCCTTCTGCATATGTAAATCTTCAAGAGCTGTGCTAGTATATAACCAGGTCCTATATCAATCAATATAATCCCCGTCGTCGAAACTACGAGACTTGTTTTCAAACTTTTTCTGTAACTTCACGGTTGGATTGATTTCTTAGTTGAAATTCTATGGAAATACTTATTCTATGTCACTTCTAAAGGATCGTAACGCAATCAGAATTATTCATGGGACACTTGCAGCAGTATATATAATTATGTTTCTTAGAATGATATGTTTTTGCAACACATAGCTTATGTAGATGTAATATAAGTTAGTACCTCTTTGTGTACATACGTTTTAGAAACAACTATACGTTTACATATTTTCCATTTCGAAAATATATTTGTTCCAGGTGTATATAATAATCTGTCTTATATGTATTTTATTTTTATATTTATTTTCTTCTTTGCCTTGACTTTCTTTAGTCATAGCCACCATCAAATAATTTTTTAACATCTTTTATAATTTATAATTCAATTTTACACATTTCTAAATATTTCAATAATTCACTAATTAATTTTGTATCACTTAACAAAAATTTAGTATTAACAGGAAAAGTTTTAATCACATCTAATATACCACTATTCAATTTTGATCTTTCTAAACTATAATTTATGCATTCAAATATAATATGATCCAAATTTCCTTCTTCACCACATTGACATCTATCGTCAGATTTAATATTAATTTTGTACAGATGAGCTGGAGTTTTGCAATGATTACTTTTGATTCTGATTGTAGTTGATATAATTTTGCGGGACTCATTTCTAAACCATCTCTTCTTACTTAAATTTGGATGCAACATATAATAATCTCTTCCTTTTAACTGACTTTTGTTAATGAAATCTGTGTTTCTTAAATTGAAGTAAAATTTTTTGATTATATTAAAAATTTCATATGAAGGTAATTTCACTCTCATCTCAATTTCCAAATTTATTGATTCCTTTGCTAATTTATCCGCAATTTCGTTTCCTCTTATTCCACAGTGTCCTGGTATCCACATAAATTTTATGGTATTATTCCTATTTATTATATTGAAATACATCTTCTTAATTTTGCATGTTAAAATATTATTATTTGATTTGTTATCATTTGAATTTAAATTTTTTAAAACACTTAAAGAATCCGTTATTATTATAATTTTATTATTGTTGATATTTTCATTAATTTCCAATGCTTTTAATAATGCTAATTTTTCTCCAGTGTAAGAGCAAACTTTGTTATTTAATTTATATTTATAATATCTTAAATTTATCTGTTCATATATAGCAAATCCTGCTTTATTTCTTTCTAAATCAATGGATGCATCTGTATATATTATTTTTGTAAAATTTATATTAAATTGATGCATTATATTTAAAAAATTTTCATTATTTATCGCATTATTAAAAGATTTTGACAATAATTTTGTGTTAATATATATATCCATAGGTTTAATTAATGATTCAAAAGGAATAGAGTATATAGGCGATTTCGAATTTCTTTGTAGATTTAGATCCTTTAATTTCATGTAACTATTTATTAAAATAGGTTTATTCTTTTTGATCCAGTAAGAAGAGTTTTGAATATATGTAGTTAATAATTTAATTTTATCAATAATTTGGAATTTCGATAATGTTTCACATTTAACATAAAATTTATCACTAAGCAGTTGGTTTCTAAATTGTAATGGAGCTATATTAGATTCAGCTTGAAGTATATGAGTTGGAGTTGAAGTCATGCAACCTAAAGCGATTCTTAAGCTTCTGTATTGTATTCTATCCAATTTTAATAATCTTGATTTGGAAGCTGTACTAATTAATATACTTGAATAGTCTAAATGTGAACTTATAATTGCTTGATAAATTTGTATTAAAGAAATAGGATGAGCTCCCCATTTACTTCCTGCTAGACTTCTTAAAACATTTATTCCTCTGTTGCATTTAAGTATAATTTTATCAATTTCGAAGCTCCAAGTAGATTTACAATCAAACCAAATACCTAAAAATTTTGCTCTATTTGATATAATAATATTTTTGTTATTATATATTATCCTCGGACTTGATATAATTTTGTGTCTAGTAAAAATGACAGCTTGAGATTTTTCTACTGAGATTTCTAATTCAATTTTGTCTAATATATCTCTTAATTTGCATAATTTCTTGTTAATTCTCTTCCTTAAACATTCTATGGATGGGCCAATACTATATAAAACAATATCATCTGCAAATTGTAAAATAAATGTGTGATCGTCTTTTAATTTAGAAATGTCTTTAGAATATATTGTGTATAAAAGTGGACTAAGAATAGATCCTTGAGGTAGGCCTTTATTGCAGGTAAATGGTCCTATTAAATTTTCTTCATTTCTTACATAAATGGATCTCAATTCAAAATATGACATTAACCAATTTGTAATTTTGCTGGTTATTCCAATTTCTCTTAATTTCAGTTGTAGGTTAGGATATGTAACTGCATCATAAGCTCCCTTAATATCTAAGAACACAGCTAGCATGTATTTATTAGAGCTGTACGTTTTTTGAATGTCCAGATTGAATATATTTAAGCTGTCATGCACACTTCGATTTTTTCTAAATCCAAATTGCGAATCTGGTAATTTATTGTTGTGTTCTAAATACCATTCTAATCTGTTTTTCAAAATATTTTCCATTGTTTTGGCTACGCATGATATTAAAGTAATTGGTCGATATGATGATGCTACTTCAGGATTCTTTCCAGATTTTAAAATAGGGACAATAATATGATTTTTCCAATCACTAGGAATTATTCTGGTATTAAATATATTATTAAAATTGTTAATTAGGGCAATTTTGGCGCTTTTAGGTAAGTTTTGGATCATTTCATATGAGATTCTGTCAATACCAGTACTTGTTTTCTTGTTATGATTTAAACTGTAATTTAATTCTTCTAACTCTATTGATTTATCTAAAAATTCTACTACTTTAAAATTTTGAATATACGGCCTTGAAATGATATTGTAGTTACCACAATAATTTCTAGCAAACTCTTCAATCCAATCATTATTCATACTTCTGGTGTTCTGATTTATATTCGGTCTTGATAATTTATGCACTACTCCCCAAATTAATTTAGCTGGAGTTTTTGGCTTAATATTTTCACAAAATTTCTTGTATTCCTCCTTCCTTCTTATCCTAAAATACTTTTGTGTGTTTGCTTGTTCCTTTTTAAAATTTAGATAATTTTCCATATTAGAATTTCTATTAAATTTAGTTAAAGCTAATCTTCTTTTAGCAACCATTTTATTACAATTGCTGTCCCACCATAGGGGTTTTTCATGTTTTGGGTCCTTATTATAAATTTTAGTGCATGGAATACTTTCCTCCGCTGACTCATTCATGGTATTAATTAAATGCTCATAGCTGATATATAAATTTGAACCATTATCGAGTTTATTGGATATAATATTTTGATATTCATTCCAGTCAGCTTTTTTGAAATTTCTTCTAGTGATATAATTCCTTGTTCTACCTATGTCAACATTATTTGAATTTGTTAAATTAAAAAGTATGGGATAATGATCACTCCCCATGCTGTCATTTAATACCTTCCAGTCTATTAACATGTGCATTATTCTAGGATTAATAAGGGTTAAATCCAAGATACTATCTCTTCTATAAGGATGGTGTACTCTTGTAGGACAATCATTGTTAGCTATATGAAGAAATTCTTCATCAATAAATTTATTCAATTCTTGTCCTTCGTAATTTATTAAGTTGTTTATATTCCATGATGGATGAAGTGAATTAAAATCTCCCGTTAGTATCACTGGTAATTTAATTTGTCTGTACATTTGTTTCCATTTTAAATTGTCAATTTTGTGTCCTGGAGGAACGTATATTGATGTAATACATATTTCAATATTATTTAATTTTGTACTAATTGCAGTGAGTTCCATATTGTTTACTGGTTTAGTAATATGTAATCTTTTATATCTTATACTTTTATGTATAATAATGGCTGTACCCCCATGAGGATTTGTTCTTCCAATTTGTATTCTATCATCCCTTTCTAAATTATATCCTCTTATATTAAAATTTATATTTTCTCCCAAAAATGTTTCTGAAATCAAAGCTATATGAATATTTTGCGTTTTTAATAAATTTTGTAGATCGTCTTTTTTGTGTCTAATGCTCTGTCCGTTCCACTGTATAATATTTACTTCTTTAATTTTGTTGTGGAAAATATCAATTTCTACAAGAACTTTTTAACAAATAAACGCTACTTAGAAATTATATTTTTATCTGATCCTCTAATATGTATGCTGCTGTATTATTTTATATTTATAATTTCGCTATGTTTTTCTTCTTTCTATATCTTCAAATATAGAAAATTTATTTGAATCCGTCATGAATTTATTCCTGTCATCATTTTTATTTTCATTAAAATTTTGGTTTACCAATAATTCAGTGTTGTGTTGAATTTTTGGTACTTTTATGAACCTCTGAGAATTATTTTCTGTTTGTTCTTCTTCATTATCTTTTTCATTTTTTCTGTAATTGTTCCTTGTATTATAAGTTCTAGGTGTAGAATTTGTAATATAATTAATGAATCTTTGTTCTTTCTCATTCTGTTTATTTTCAATTTTATTATCATTCATATTATTTTGTTTTTTCATATTTTTCGTTTTACAGTTTCTATCTAAATATGTTCTTTTCCTAATGGGTGCTGGCTTATATGATGGTATACTATTTTCACAACTTGTTAAATTTTGAGGAAAGTCCTTGTCATAATTAGATAATATATCAAATCTATTTTTTGTAGTTACCGCATACGAATTTTTGTCTTTCCAAATTTGAGGTATTTCAATAGCGGCTTCTTGATAACTAAGATTTCTGTTTCCCATTAGAATTTTTATTTCTTGTTGCCTTTTTCTTTCTTTGCAATTTTTATCAGTCGCATCATGTTCTTCATCACAATTTACACATTTTATAATTTCATTTTTACATAAATTTAGCGTATGTTCATTTGAACCACATTTGCTACATCTACTTTTTCCTTTGCATTGATTGGCCGTATGGTTATATCTTAAACATTTATAACATTGTTTCGTATTTTTAATAAATGGTTCACAGGGTAATTTAGCATTCCAAATATAAATATATTGGGGTAAATTTTGCCCTTCAAAGAAAATGATTATATTTCTAGAGTCCTCATACTTAATTTCATCTTCAAATTTCATTCTTCTTTTTAATCTCCTTATGGAGTGAATTTTATAAGGGTAACTATATATATTTTCTTTTAATTCTTCCTCCGAAAATTCAATATCTACATTTTTTACAATTCCAATTCTTGTAGTCCAAAACATTGGTATAAACATATCAACTCCTGATGTTATCTTATTATTCAATTTCACTAACATATTAGCTGATTTTGCATTTTTGCATTCAGCCATTATTCTATTTTTCCCTATTTTTTTTATTTCTGAAATATCCTTTCCAAATTCTGAATGATATAACATTTTTGCAGTTTTTAGTGTACTGATCCCAAATTTTTCGTTTGTTATATCTTCTTTTTGAATCATAATTTTATAAGAAGATAATGATAAATTATCTTCATTATATAAATTTATATTGGGGTCAACTCCCACTTTCCCCTCAGAGTTCAAATTCATTTTAAAAATTCAGAAAAAATTTGAATATTAAAATGATAATAATTTAAATAATACAATTTTACTTTTACTTTAAATTTACTTTTTAAATAATTTATGTATATATATATATGTATTTAAAATTATTAATTCAATTAAATTATTTTTAGGAAAAAGACAAAACACGTCTATCACGTATCGAATGACTACTCGATGTGTTATATGTATTTTAAAAGAATAAATTCTATATGCTGTAACTCATTTAAAAAATATTTGCTACAGAAACTAGTTTACTAATATACTAATATAATTTTTAAATTAAATAGTAAAGTTATATTAAAATTGAACATTTCATTTCACGATCATTTAAAAAAAATATATTTAATGGTAGATACAGATTCTGCATCTAGTGAGTATAAATATTCAAACGAATATAAAATATAATACAAAATAAATAAAGATATGTAAGATGAAAATGGTGTATGTTTATTCTAAAAACGATTTAAGACAATAAATTAAATTATGTAAAAAATATAATCAATAAATGATGATTTAAAAATATTAATAGTTAATAACTCCAAGAAGTAAAAATGTGAGCAAACATTAAATTCAGTAAATATTCTTATCAAGCACATGCAATAAGAAAATTGACATAACTTACCAATTTTAGTCAACAGTATTGTTGTTGGTCCCTTCACGTCTTCAGATTTCAAAATAGTCTCACACAAAACACAAAAACAGGTAAAAAACTAACGCACTTTTAATATTTACAAGAAACTATACACTACACTCTGTTTTTAAAATTAAAAAAGTGAATATATGCTTACAAGAGCCAATTTGTTATTTGGTCCAAAATATTCATTATCTCAGCTAATTGTCCATTAATTTAATAATAGTTAACACATGAACACATTTGTTTATTTTTACACGCAGCTATTATTTATATTTTAACGATTTAAAAAATATTATTTTGATAAAATAATACATTATGAATATTTGCCACAGGTACTTCTGCAAAGTTATCTATTGATGTGTTATATCAGAAATAATCTTATATAACAGATATGAAAATAAAAATAGTTCTAATCTAGTCAAGCAAATGTAAGGGATATAGGAAACACAATAAAGAAATTATTATTTAATTTGAAAAAGTCCTACATGATGATATTAAGATAAGACGCAAACCTAATATAATTTGAGCTGGACATTGAACTATTGAAAAATAATAAAATAATATATTCCAATTATTTATAAGGTGATAAAACATTTGCAATTCTATGTTTTACAAAATAAAGAACGTGCTTTCATAATGCCTAAATATTTTTAATCATTTACACAGAGATTACATCAAGCATCAAAATTCAAATAAATTTAGAGTTATTATAATTAATACATATTCTGATGGTAATTTGCAAACACAAGTACCTATGTACATATTCATAAAATACTATCATCATAAACATGTAAGATTGCTTAATTATTTGATATTTAAAATATTGTGCAATGCACTGGTCAGTTAGGTTAGTATTGGAAATACTCTATAGTCATTCTGGTATGTTCTGGAGTAGTAAAAGTTAGGTTAGATATCTTTCAGTAATTAAAATATTATATCAATTAAATATAGGAATAGTTTTGTATCTAATTATTGAATAATTATTTAGTTTATTATAATTTTAAATATTATTAAAACTCAGAACCAAATTATAGGAATCTTGAAAACACTTTGTTACGTATTTGAATCTATGCTTACTGAATATAATCGATTAACCCGATCGATACAATATATTAAAGTTAATAAATAGACACTTACGAATAATTATTGATATAGTTACATAATTAAATCTATTATTAACTGTTATAAAATATGTTTTTCACTAGCACCCGCACAATATTTGCAAAAGTAATGACGTGGAACTAAAACAGAACTGAGAGAAGTATTGCCAACCGCTACCCTCAAAACATTAATGTTGAAATGGTGGAGGAACTTTAGGCCTCAAGTAAATTTTCTAAATAAACTAAAAATAATAAATGTAATAATATTATAATTTTATAATAATTTAAGCATACATATTAACACTGATATTCTATTTATATGTTACTTTTTAAATTTACTTCAGTTATTGAAGTTTCTAGTACCGTTTACTGGAGGTTGCTACGCCTGAAGTAGCTACAAGTCTGTGAACATTGAATTCAAAGTAATGTTTAGTGGTAGAATGTTTACTAATTTCTTATGTTAATACTAATTTTATGTTGTTCCACTGATTACATTCAAATTAATATAATTGTGATCATAGTATTTATTGTTTTTATTTTTACTTGTCCTAAAACAATTTTCTCTTAAAAACATTTATTCATGTATTATGAGTAAAATGATTTAAGGTTATAACCTGTCAGACTATTTCATATTAGAAATGTTTAAGAAGTAATAGTTTTACTATTGTAAAGTTTAACATTGTTTAGTTTACTAAAGTTTAATAATCGCGTAATTAGTTTGTATAACAATTCATCAAAGACATTCACCTTTATTGTAGTTACCTCCTCCTGGAAAACACTGTGATTGTGATCTGAGATTGAAAACTTCATAAGCTGTCGTATGAGGTAAACATTGTCTTTGATAAAATGTTATAACATATTTTAGAAACCAGGTTAGTTATATTATAAAATATATTGATCCATTCTCGATCAAAAGCCTTTAAGTGTTATCCATTCATAGATTCATTTGCAGATAGAAAGTTAGGTTAGGTTATACTATACATACATAACTTTTTCCCGTGGTAATCTTGTTTTTGTATTTATTAAAAACTCAATGTAAGAGCTAGGATGTTGGGATCAACTTTGACCTAATATTCAACGCTTTATGTACTATTTTCTTACTTCTTAAAAAATATGTGTATCTTTTTACCCATTGATACCCCATCATAATATCTTTTAAGAAGAGTCTTTTTAGGATTAAATTAAAACATTCATTTGTTGTGTTTAGATATATATATATACATATATATATATATATATATATATATATATATATATATATATATATATATATATATGTGCTCCACATACTCGTATACACGGAAAAGCCATGATTCTTTTCTTAAAGTAAAAAAGCACCCTAAAATTTCCCATAAGGCATGTTTACATGATAAATGTGCAACTAAAATAGGACAACTCTCGTTAAAGCCTAAAATAAATAAAATGGTACGTGTAGGTATAAGTGTACGTGTGTGGTGTGAAATGTGGCGTGTCGGAAACCGGAAGTGAAAAAAATCTGAGCTTAAAGCTGCACAGATGTGTGAAGAATAGTAAAATGTGTAAAAAAAAAATTATTTTCTTTTGAATAAACACATTGAAGAAAGATTTATTCATTTCGTTTTCGAGGTCTTTCTGTTATTCCTGACTTAGTATTAAATTCATCGTTATATCGAATTATATTTGTTAATTCTAACTAGTCATGTAATACGCGCTACAAATTACGTTTATGTGAGCTTCTGCAAATATGTATATAACGCATACAATATTTATACACAATGGAAATATTGAATGACTGTTGTTAATTCAATGTTTATATATGAATTTGTATATATACAGCTTCACTGTAACAGGAGTCATTTTGTTTTAATTCTGACTTGAAATGTTTTAACGTGAGGACCAATATTGATACGGGAATAGTGTGCCAGTAGTAGAGAGTGTAGTTTTATAATTTGTTTTACCTGAAGATGACTTCGCATGGGAGGTCGAAAGCTGCTAGTATCTTTTTATAATAAAGTTGAGTTTTCTATGATAAAAGGATTGTTTTATTGAACATATACCTCGTAATTGGAAGGCGATTCCGAATTTTTACCCAGAATTTACATATATTTAGATTATATGATATTTATATGTGAGATTTAAAATGTAGATCCTAGTACGTCTTTGGAAAATGTAGGACCTAGTACGTCACTGGCAACTGGTGACTACTGTATTCTCGCAGGAAGTTCCAGAAATAATCAAGTTGAAATAAAAGTTTTGGAAATAAACAATTAAAGTGTAACCCGTAAACTATTTTTAGGTGCGTTATTGATACAATATTAAAAGACCAAGTGTATATTTTAAATAAACAAGTATTACACAACAATAAACTCTTATTTAAGTTTAAAAGATATTTATTTATTTATATTTCATCAGAACTGAAATCGATATATTAGATTTACATCAAAAGTGTTGATAAGGAATCGAAAGATTTCCAAAGAAGACGATTTCAAGCCGGAATTGGATCATAGGCCAAGTCATAATAGTTATCAGAAAAATATTTAAAAAAATATATGTTAAATATTTTAAATTTTTATGTCATTTAAGGAAAAATTGAGAAAATCAGCACCAAGTTTTAATGTTACTTGCCAAACTCGCATAGTACCTTTTTTTCAGTACATTTACTCAAAGTTGGACGAAGTATTAATTTTGAATATTTGGTTAGACAAAAAGTGACAAATTCTTCCAAGCTTTAGAGTATACAGAAACATTATTCAAGATCACATAACAAAAAATGTTTTTTGAAAGTTAAGATTTGTAGCAACAGGAGTGAAAAGACTGTCACAGGGTGCACATTTTCTCGATTTTTTTAAAATGCCAATAATTTTTAAAATATTCAACTTAGATTTTTTAAAATATTTTTCTAATAACTATTATGACTTTATGAAAATAATTATTTAAGATCTAATTATAAAATACATGCCTTAACAATAAATGGAATTAGTTAAACAAAACTGACCTCGTTCACAAGACGGTGCCATAATGTCTGGAGCCCGAGTATTCATCTGCGCACTCCAGGCTAGGTCGTACGCAGTTCACAGGTTATAACCTTAAATATATTGTTAAATATATTAAAATATTGTATGAATGTATAAAAATATTGTTAATCAAATGTATTCTTAAATAATACAAAATGAGTATAACGCAATTATAAATAAACAAAATTAAAAACACACCAAAAGAGAAGTTCGTTCGCTCTGCTATGAAGCACGAATTAAGACTGATAGTAATTTTTAAAATGTATTTTTTGTACTAATATATATTTTTAACAAGTATAGACAAGTTAGTTTTAATTGCCCCCACTCTTAGTCATCAACGACTAGGAGCATTTGTTATTACTGTTTGAAAATTCTTTTGTTGGGATATGTATACCAAATTAATTAGATTTTTAGATTTATGTTCAAATATTAAGTAAACAAAAAAATAATAACATATGAAACAATACCGCATTAAATTAAATGATGTTAAGAATAAATTTAAAAAATATATCATATAAAAAAGCAATATATTTTGGCTCTGTTGCATAATTTGTAAATGATGCTTTTTTTTAAATGACGTCTTTGGTTTTTATACTTAACGATATGTTTTGAATCCTTTTGTTTCATTTCAAGCTATTTTAATAATGTGAAACGAAAAATGTCGGTCGTTTGGACATTTTAGAGAACAGAGGAGATGTATACGAATATATAGATTTATAATTTCATTTTCACTTCTAAAAATCCAGGACCGTAGCTGGGGAGAAGGACTTTAAAAAGGCCATTTCTACATAAAATACATTTTAAACTTACTCGGGACTTGTAGGCGCCTTCTTTTAAATTTCGCAACCCCTATCTCGAATTCGGTTCTAACTACGGCCCTGTAAATAACTCTTAATGAAACATTTCACACAACCACAATACAGTCCTGTATGGAATGTTGTGCGGTTAAACCAAAATCACGTTCAGTTGTCTGTTCCCCTGTTCCTGTCATGACGTCACGCGGGAAGTACTAGTGATGAGTATGTAGAGTGTAGACACAGTGAAGCTGAAGCTATAGTTCGAATTACGAGAGTTATGGATACTCAGACTTAAAAAAATGTATAACAGCCGTATAAATCTATGATATTCACTTGCTAGCTTACCATATGCTAATTTCTAAGATTTTTTCTACCTGAGTTTTATAAAAAGTATGACGCATGAATGCAATTTTTTTGCTTACACAAAACCTAGTATTATTATTATTTATTTATTAAATTACTTTTGTGTCTTTCGGCTTAACAATCTACAGTATTACATTTCCTAATACATTTCATTCTTATATAAATTCAAACTTACAACTAAAGTAAAACTATTCTTGATTTTTACTTCTTAACAAAACCTAGTAATATTTAATCTAAAAGGGTCTTACTTCAGTATTATTTAGTATAGTAAAAAGGTTTTTTTTATGATTTTATAATATTTTAAAGGTGTTCTTAAGAAACTTAATGATTAATTTATTAAATTATATTATGTCTTTGTATTTGTTAATACATGTCAATAAAAGCTGAAAAAAATTATAAAAGCAGATAAAACAAATTATATCTTTTATTTCTTTACGTATTTTAAACAAATAAGAGTATATTTTTGTTTTTTAATGTACCTATTAAATGAATTAACAGAATTTATTACTCAATTTTATCAAATATTGAAAAAAATAATTAAAACACTAAAGCAATATTGCTGATACAATAGTAAATGAGAGTAATAACCAAATATGTTCAATGAAACTAAATTCAAAGGTTCGTATAACTAAATAAATTGCTTTTATTTACAGGGTGTATCAAAAACATATGTAACATAATGAATTATTTATTACTTCTTTTATCTGTTAGGTAGTAAATGTAAAGGTTGCATTGCATTGTTTATTTCTATATGAGAAGTAGAAGTGAATCCTGGAATAACTTTGTGACAAGCCAGCAAGTGTGATTCCTGCACTGTAATAGAATTTTCAAATAACGTCAACTTGTCCTGTGCTCATGTAGCTCTGCATAGCTTTCAACCTAATACCTCCCTCCACCCTGACCAAGCCACGTGGTTTTTGTACATTCCCTTATGACACACCCTGTACATTTTAATCCACGGTGAACAATATAAAGGATGTACATTGTACACATACCTGTAACTCTATCACTAACACTAACACTAATGCCATTCTGAACTCTATATTAATGCAATAAATTATTGATATCGGTGCATATGTGAAAACGTACCACTACCAGTACATATATTATTTGAAAGCTCACGATAATAATTAATACTAAATACTCCATGAGGATTTATTAAATATTTATCTGTGAATTACACACTTGTGCGAATTCCGAATTCAATACATTTCAACTCAATATTATCAATACAATGAGTACTAACTCATATTAAATTTATATTAATGCATGGACTTCCGGAAATTTAATACATATACATATGTGAGCATTGTATCAGTTATGTTTCGTTTGAGGTTGTTACTACTACATATACATATCGATCGTTCAGTTCTTTAGTGAAACAACTCTATATTGAGTTTTGAAGTAACGACGAAAGAAATATCGAATTATAAGCATTAGCAACTAGTCGACAAGGTTATTTGCATTATAATTTTGTTTGATTACATCTATGAGTTATCCGAGTATTGAACCAGATAAAGTGTACAATGGTGTATAATGTGGTGTAATGGTGTAACCAGATAAAGTGTACAATGCAATTGCATACTGAGGGCCAAGACATCGTCCCTCAAAAGTCAAGATGATGCTCATTTATTCTTTGAATCGTTTGAATAAGACAATCAGTCAGAAATGGCTAGGTTTGTGGAAGAACAATTGGTGAATTTTATTTTGGTATAGAGCGACTTTGTTCTTTGTAATAAAGTACTTTGTGCATTTAGTTAATATTGGTGTTGCTATTTATCCGACTCAACAACAATTTACAGTTTTCTGCTATCAAATAATTTTGGTTTAACATTAATTTATTGAAGGAAAAAGGTGCATGGTGGATATAAAGAAAAGGAGCGAAGTAAGAGAAGGAATGGCATAGTAGAAACAGAAGAAAGAGTAGCAGGAAGAGAGAAGCAGTAGGGATTTAAATTTATCTGTTTTGTTTTTATTTTTCTTTTTTTCTTGTGGACGGAGAGAGAATGGTTAGATATAATAAGGATCACAAAATATAATTTAACACAATGATATGTAATTTAATGATTTAAGGCAGAAGAATGTAGTGCAAGAACATTAAAATATAATAATAATCTATACTAATATTATAAAGCGACAGAGTTTGTTTGTTTGAACGCGCTAATCTCCGAAACTACTGGTTCGAATTGAATAATTCTTTTTGTGTTGGATAGTCCAGTTATCGAGGAAGGCTATAGGCTATATAACATCACGCTACGACCAATAAGAGCAAAAATATAGTGGTAAATGTGTAAAAAACGGAAGAAATTATTATAAAGCGCCTACTCTGATACATAGCATATATACAAACCAATATTTTAAGTAGACCGGTGTTTTAAGTAGTAGGCGCCGGTGCGTGCGGTGGTGAAAAAAAAGTTAAAAAAATAAGTTATTCATTTCCTAACATTTAAATTGGAAACCATCAAATCAATCACGTATATTGTGCAAACTTTTATTCAATTTCAACAGCAGGCATTTGTCTTTAAGGTGGTAAGTTGAACTGTGTAAATTATGTGGATCGTGCATTTAAGGTTACATTCACCACTTTGTCCATAGTCCAAAATGCCTAGAGGACGACGTGCGAACATCGGCCGCCGCGCAAGACATGCAAGCCAGCAACAACTGTATTCACAGAATTTAAGCGAAGAAAGACAAAATATAATAACAGAAAATGCCCGATTGAGACAACGCGTGAGCACACGAAGATCATTGGCATCATACAATCGCTTGGCATTCCAATATGATCCTACTGCGAACTACAGTGATGATGAAAATTTAGATATTGGACCAACGACGACTATATGCCGATATTGCAATGCGTTAAAGTTCAAAAGAGAAACGGCTGGATTGTGCTGCGCAAGTGGAAAAGTCAAACTGGATCCATTACTTACACCACCACAGCCACTGAAACCATTGTCCGATGGAAGTGATCCCGATTCCAGCCATTTTCTTCAACACATCCTTGAATACAATAACTGCTTTCGCATGACTTCCTTTGGAGCTAATATCATTCGAGAAGGCGGCTTCATGCCGACTTGCAAGGTAAAAGATACAACACAAGTAACCAATCACTCACACCAACACAATGAATTGCAACACATAACAACTACATATACACCACATACTACACCATCACACGATTAGAAGCTACACCGTATTCTTCAAGAAATGATTGTTTGCAATTACAGATACAAGGACAAATATATCATTTGCATGGTTCAATGGTGCCAACACCAGATGAACCGCATCAATTTCTGCAAATATATTTCATTTCGTCGATGGTGGATCAGCTGAATGTGCGGTGCAATATACAGTGAACACAACAGTTAAAGAGACGAATTATTGAACAGTTGCAAGCATTTTTTCACGCTAATAATGCTGTGGTTAATATGTTCAAAACAGCATTGGAACGAATGCCATCGGATACGCGCAAATTTGTCATAAGAGCGGATTGTACCCCAACAGATGAACATGTGCGAAGATTCAATGCACCCACCGTTAATGATGTTGCTGCAATTATTGTTGGCGATCCAACTAAATCGCGAGACATTGTCGTTCAGCGAAGAAGCAATATCATGTATCATGTAAACGAGACACATCGTTTGTACGATGCGTTACAATATCCAATCATTTATTGGCAAGGGCAAGACGGATACGACATCACGTTGAAGATGGTCGATCCAATTACTGGTACAATATTCACACACTAATTATTGCTATTATTGGTTTCCATTAACAATTCATTTAATTTTGCATTTTCAGGTGTATCAACAAATAAAAATCTAAGCGCAATGAATTACTATGAGTATCGTATAATGATTCGTACACATGAGGAGAATGTCATTCTGAAGTGCCGTCGGCTATTCCAGCAATTCGCTGTCGACATGTATGTCAAAGTCGAGACCGAACTTTTAGCGTTCATCCGATTCAATCAGGCAAAGCTACGATCTGAGGACTATATACACTTGCGTGATGCTATTCATTCAGATGGTGATGTTCAGAATATTGGACGTCTGACGATTCTCCCATCATCTTACATCGGAAGCCCACGACACATGCACGAATACGCTCAAGACGCTATGACGTACGTGCGAAATTATGGAACTCCGGATTTATTTATTACGTTCACATGCAATCCGAAGTGGACGGAAATTGAACGTGAGTTGGAACCGGGCCAAAAACCGCAAGATCGCCATGACATAATCGCCAGAGTATTTCAGCAAAAACTCAAGGTTATGATGGATGTGCTTACTAAGTATCGAGTTTTTGGTGACACACGTTGTTATATGTACTCGGTGGAATGGCAGAAGCGTGGCCTACCGCATGCTCATATCCTAATTTGGTTGCTGAACAAATTACATTCAAATGAAGTGGATGACATCATATCAGCTGAAATTCCTGATCCAGTCACTGATCCCCATCTACACGACATTGTGACGACACAGATGGTGCATGGACCGTGCGGTGCATTAAGTGCATTATCGCCTTGCATGGCTGATAGAAAGTGCACAAAACGATATCCGCGACCGTTAGTTGCTGAAACAGTCACAGGGAACGATGGATATCCAGTTTATCGTCGGCGTTCAAAAGAAGATAATGGTCGAACTATCAAAGTTAAAGTTAAAAATCAAGAGATTGAGATCGGAAATGAATTCATTGTACCATATTGCCCGCTGCTATCACGAATTTTCAAAACACATGCAAACGTTGAGAGTTGTCATTCGGCCAAATCAATCAAATATTTGTGCAAGTACGTCACAAAAGGCAGCGACATGGCTGTGTTTGGTATTGCGTCGGAAAATGCGAATGACGAAATCAGCAACTTCCAAATGGGCAGATACGTCAGTACTAATGAAGCACTGTGGCGATTATTGTCATTTCAAATTCATGAAAGATATCCCACAGTTGTACATTTAGCAGTGCATTTGGAAAATGGCCAAAGAGTTTACTTCACTGAGGCTAATGCGGCACAACGAGCTGAGAGACCACCATCGACAACATTGACTAGCTTCTTTGCAATGTGTGAAGCAGATCCATTCGCAGCGACGCTGATGTACGTTGAAATGCCCAAGTATTACACTTAGAATCAATCAACAAAGAAATTCCAACGTCGCAAACAAGGAACCCCAGTTCCAGATTGGCCACAGGTGTTTTCCACTGATGCACTAGGTCGCATGTATACTGTTCATCCTAAAAATGATGAATGTTTTTATTTGCGACTGCTGTTGGTAAATGTACGTGGACCATTTGCGCATTTGAAAACTGTGAATGGCCACCAATGCCAAACATATCGAGAAGCATGTCAACTATTGGGTTTGCTGGAGAACGATTCTCATTGGGATTTAACACTTGCGGATTCAGTTGTTTCATCAAATGCGTACCAAATACGAACGCTGTTCGCACTTATCATCACCACATGTTTTCCTTCACAACCAATTCAGTTATGGAACAAATACAAAGACGACATATGTGAAGATATCTTGCATCGCTTGCGCATTCAAACGAATAATCCTGACATCCAAATTACCGATGAAATCTACAATGAAGGATTGATTCTGATTGAGGATCAATGCTTGACTATTGCAAACAAGCTACTGATTGAAGTAGGAATGATTGCGCCAAATCGATCGATGCACGATGCATTCAACCAAGAATTAAATCGAGAGCTGCAATACAATGTTGATACATTGCAGGAATTCGTTCGAAATAATGTGCCGTTGCTGAATGAACAGCAAAAACAAGTATACGAAACATTAATGCAAGCGGTGAAGCATAAAACAAGAAAAAAAAATTTCTTCATATTTTAATCACCAAACGAAATGTTACATAAAACGAAGCCATCTGATGGCGAAACGGAGTTCGCCGGGTTTGCTAGTAATACAATAATTTAAAGACTGTGGTCCTAATAAGCCATTCAAAATATGAAGAAAAAAAAAATAGATTAATTTATTGAACTAGAATTATCCAAAATAACAGTGCTGGCAACCTACAGGGAAAATTCTTATAAAATAATTAGCGGGTGCGTTTTAACCCCCTACAAATTCCTGTAATATTTTTAAACCCACTTTCCATATAAAAAGGTTGAAAACTGCTGCAGGATATGAAATGTATTTATTTACGCATATCATGACTACTAAATCAAAGTTAATATAAATAAAGCACTACTAACATATGTCTGTCACATACGTAGGTACAATTTATAATTTTATTATTTGAGTGTGTGTGCGTGTGTTATTTTGTTGTTTTTGTGTAGAATTGTGTCAATGTATTGTACATTTTGTATATACAACAGTGATTGTAGTGACAAAGCCAAAAATGTTTACATATTTTATCACAAGAGGGATTCGGGGTGGGGGCAGTGGGGGCGCATAGACGTACCTAAAATGTATCCTATACCCCGTAGCGGAGTTATGCGGGATTGTAGGCCGCTTCACTATGAGAGAGGTGGCGCAACGCAGAGCGGAGCATCGCGACGGTCCCACTATGGGACTAGAATGTCGTAAAAGTTAAGCTGTAATTTATAGTACTTTATTATATAAATAAATAGCGCTATTTTTTATATTTTTATTCAAGTTTTAGAGTGATACCGGGATTTGTTTTTTATAGCCAATTTTTATAATATTTTTGCTTATATCATGTCAATGAGCTAAATTGGATTTGATGCACAAGCACAGGCATAGGCATAGGCGACATGATATGCCGTGAAAAATTGAACTATTTACTACAGATGACACATGACGAAAATTATTATAGCGAAAATTGTTTATTTGCAACTGAATAAACTTTACATTTCAATGCATATTTGTACAGGGTGTCTAACAAAAATGTTTCGTATTTCATTACTCATTTAAATGATGGTTGAGAGCTTGTTAATTACAATGAAGGAAATACGTAATGGATAAGATACTGTATTAGAATGCACCTAATCTTACTTGATTTTAATAAACTTTTGTTTAAATGGTGTAGTCTCTTATAAACCGTCATTACAAATCAATTGGAGACATATATATATTTGCACTAGTTTATACTGAATTAGTTTTATTGTATAATGGGTTATTATAACGATCAAAAATTAGTTTAGGGTCTTTTCTAAATAAGTACAAGCGAAGTTAGTCGTTATAATAATTGTAGGTGTAAGGATTTAGAATCGCAATCCATTACTAGGTACATAACTTAAACCTAACTTTATTATTAAAAGATACTAGCAGATTTCAATGCCCTATGCGAGTATATCTTCAGGTCAACCAAATTATAACTAATTATTATTTACTAATTATATTTCTTATAATTGTTTCTGCCTTTCGGCATTACAATCTCTATTATTTTTCACACAATTTTGCCCTAACATAATTTAAAATAAACTTAAGAGAAGTTATAACATATATATTTAAAATATAACTAATACTTAGAGTTCTTTAGTCTTTCTGTTAGAAATTGTTTTCTTTCTTATTTAAAATTTCCAATATGATCCTAATTTCTCTGCTTTCTATCTTCTTTTATGTATTTCTTTATTTCCTGCCTATTGTATTCAAGTTACTAAACATACATTTGTGGCCAACCAGTGTAAACTTGAGCCTTGCCTTATCTGTCGTCGCCACCAGTTCTCCCCACATTAACAACTATCATTCTCCCGTCAACCCTCCATCTCTCTTCTCTTTTATCTTCTTTTATTTATATAATAATTAAAAAAGCTTTCGAAATATAACGTTAAATATAACTTTTTCTCTGCGATGTGAGTCCCGTGTAAGGCCTGTCTCAGTATGGGACCGTATTTAAGCGACGGCGTATTCGGACGTAAATCGGCGGATTGGATGAGCTACAAAGCAAACCGCCTATGTGTGTCACAGATGTCTGTAGTCGTGTATTAGGGGGTGTATTGGAGTTCTTTAGCACTTATATAATTTATCATGAGAGCAAACTTTAACTTTAATTTTTATCGATACACTACTGGTATTAAAGGGACTTTAGCATTTATTATATATCTGAGTTCTGGTGGGCGTGAATTTAAATTTAGTTCTATCGTATCGGTATCGGTATCGGTGTCCATGATTCACTGAAATACAAACATAAACTGCATGCAGAACATACTCGTCACAAGCGATGTCGCCGATAGAACCGAAAAGATCCGTATTGCAGCGTAACAACAAGCGATCTTAGGTATCCCCTCCAGTCTGAGGCGGCTGTTTGCATTTACAAAGGTTTGGATAGGATATCGTTGTAGTAGTGGTCACGCTTGGATAAAATTCGCCTTTATACGGTTCTAATGTGCGAGGTAGTGCCGCCCGCATTCGGACGGCTTTGTAGCTTGCAGTCTGAGAGGTCCAGAGAGTTCTCATTACATTTACAGGGTTCGGATAGGTAAAGCGTAGTAGCCCGTATACGTCCGGCAGAAATTCGCTTAAATACGGTGCCATACTGAGACAGGCCTAATGCGACATTACTCTGGAAGCTATACTTGGCGTTATACGAAATCTAAGTGTATTATTTTATTTACGATAATCACTTAAGCAACTATATTATAGCTTCAGTTAGAAATAAACTTGTTCTCCTTGAAAATGCAACTGTAATGCTCTCAAATGCGATAGTATAACATTAAGATAGATTATAAATTTCGGAATGGGTTTCCATTCAGCCAAACGACTTCAATGTACGAGTAGTTTCAATCCGAGCAATATACTGCGTTTATCTCAGGCTGTTCACATGATTGGATATCCTATATTATAATGTCCCAGGTGTATATTTATATGTTTATATGTTTATATGTTTATATGTTTGTTTGTTGCTGAAATTCGTATGGTAGAATGAAAACGGCTCCGTCAATGTTTTTGAAAGTTTGCTATTTCGTAGAGAAAAAAATTCTAAGACTTTTGGCGTCCCCGGATTTTTCCCTGAATTTCCTGGAAACCCGTAATTTTGGAAAAACTGGAAAAAAAGTGAACCCTTTTTTGCTGTATTACTTTTAATTCGTAAAAGATAGAAAGTTGAAATTTTGCATGTGTATTAAGATATTCAATTCTGACATTTCTCAAAAATTAGAAATTCAAAAAGTGAAAAAGAGGGGGTTGAAGAAATTCGGGGGCCCAGTAGGAAACTTTGGAGAAAGTTCATATTCAGAATTCTAGAATAATTAAGTATATTATTAATGAAAAAAAATTCAAAATTTCAAAATTTTATTTGGGGGCACGGGGGCAGTGTTTGCCAAGAGTAAAAATTGTGCTAGAAAGTTGAAATTTTGTATATAGGCTAACCTTGGTAACTTATTTACGAATCGAAAAAAAAAATCGCAAATTTTGAAAAAAAGTTGGTCAAATAACGCATAAATTGAAAATATTTTTTATTTTGATAAAAAAAAAATATTTTTTTTGTCAATTTATTATTGAGCGAGTTTATTATTTCAATTTAAAAATAGAGTTAAATATGAAATATAATTACGAATTATTTTATTGGTTTCAAATCATACACGCCAAAAAGACGTCCCTTTGCGACGGGGATAAACGTTCCTGGAATTTAAATTTTTACATGAAGTTCAAGCCACACACAAAAGGCAAACGTCGCTTGCGACGGGGGCAAAAGCTAGTTTATTGATATTGGACGTTTGCAGTTGATGTACGAGTAGATGTTGCTTCTAATACTTTGAACGAGATTATTTGAGACTGAGACGGTTCCGTGGTGGTTCAAACAACCAGACTTGGGTTCTCTGTGGCGTTTGATGGGAATTTAGAGTGATTTAGATTATCCTTATTAATTTACCTAGTAAACCGTATTTCAAACAGATTGGTTCAATTAAATAGAAATGCACATTTACGAATGGAGAAATCATACAAGTTTAAAGATATTTATTAATCTTATGTTATTATTTTTAATTACAATATGTCTTATTCTAATGTATGGTGTCTGGCCTGTGCTTAAATTCACATTGTCGATGTTCTTAGTTGTCTTGTGCATTTGTGTAAGAAAACGTGGTTAAGAAACTCAATTTTTCTATGTTGTATAGCATGCATCTAGAGCAGAATTCTATAAACACTATATCATAAGGAGAAATGAATCCACTACATGGGATATTTTATTCAATGAAACTATGCCTACTATGCGCTTTTAATCTACGAGACACATTACCAAACATTTTGATATCAAAATTCAAACCAGAATTTGTCCTGTTTATATCTCGTAGACTATACGTGCTAATATAATGATTTAAATTTTGTTGGACAGACGTTAAAGGTAAAATGCAGGAAAAGTGAAAACGAAGACAGAAGGGAGGAAGGATAGTGAAGAGATAATAGAGGGTTTGTCGAGAGGAAACAAGGAAGGCAAGAGGTGAGAGACGAAGGTATAAGCAAACAGAAAGTAAAAGCAAGAAACGGTGATAATGAAAGAGAAGTAGGGAACAAGAAGAGAGAGGGTTAAGAGGAGAAGAAGCAAAAAGTACTTTTGGAAGTTATAAAAGTCTAAAATAGTTAAAGTTTTGTTTTAAGTTTGAATTTATATAAGAATGAAATGTATTAGGAAGTATATACTGTAAAGCCAAAAGGCACACAATTAATATAATTAATAAAAATGTATTACCAAACATTATGTAGGTATATATATATATACTAGCTGTCCCGGCCACGCGTTGCTGTGCCTAACGTAGCGCCATCTATTGAATATTTACTCAATCTAGTCAACAGATTTCGATTTACTCAACAGAATATTTACTCAATCTAGTCAACAGATGTCGCCATCATCGTCGCCCGATGTCATATGTCATATACAGATAATTAATAGACAAATAATTAGCAATAAGATAAATAAATTGAGATGTAAGGTATCCTATCTTTCAAGTTGGGTCAAACTGCACACGGTGTACAAATTTCATTAAAATCGGTTAAGTAGTTTAGGCGTCCATAGCGGACAACACAGTGACACGTAATTTATATATATATATATATATATATATATATATATATATATATATATATATATATATATATATATATATATCTATATATATAAGTAAAGGTTTTAGACCGAATTTTGCGTTTTTTTCCAACTTGAGAAAATGTCTTATTTTCCTGGTGATACAGGGCACTTGTTATTGGGGTTAGAGTAAAATTGTGAAGGTTAAATTTGTTTGAAATATTATTCTCTTTAAGATTGATTTTAACAACCAAAGTCGTAGATCTAACCAATGCTTCGATATTTGTAAGAAACCAATAAAACTCAAAAAAAAAAATTGTTTTTAGGTCACGGAAAGTTTTCCAGAGGTCTTTCGAATTAAATCCCATATTTTTAAAACTGATCAATGAAATTTAATTCCGCTTTCTTTAAAATAAAAATTTCTATTTACCTGTCAGTTGTGTTACCTACATAGAAGTATGTTTACTTCTATTTTGATTAGTTTTTATACGACCCTATCACATGCATTACACCATTGTGTTTGGTGGCGGTGCAGATGGACCGAGTTTTTATTATACTTACTATTAAATATAGCTAGGTGATATACAAAAAACTACAACATGGACTCGAATACACTATTTACACATACACAAAATTAAAAAAGTTGAAAAATGGCAGCCCTGGAGGTTTACGGCGACAGAAAAATTAGAATATACTGTTCTGTCAGCTCTAATTACGCAAAAAACTAACTCCGGATATAGTAATTTGCACTGTTTATTTAGTAACGTAGTTGCAACTCGTCGCGCTGTAAAAATGGGATTTTTGTATTTGAAATATGTTACATAAACAAAAAGTATGTAGTTAGCTATAAGCCCCATCGTGTTATAGTTTTCATTATCTACTTATCGAGAAAATTTGAAGTCGTTTCGTGTTTAAAATAAATTTAATCAATGAAAAGCATACAAATGGTTACACCATTTTTTTATTTTGTTAAAAACATATTACTAGTTAACGTATAACGTATTTGAACAATACGTTAATGGAAAAAAACCACAAAAACTACCAACAAGTAGGAGGACGTCGTTGATAGAACTCAGTATCAGACAACCATTAAATAAATTCAATTTATAAACAAATTCTTGTTTGTTTATTATTAAAAATATATAACTATTTTAAAGAAACTTTTGCATCTTAAATTGAAGTTTCCGTTTCCTATATTCTCAAAGGTTCAGTGCAGAGAACATTATCAGATATTTATATGAAACAATATCAGTTTTTATAGAGCAATCATCTAGTAAGTAGTTTGGTGCAGCCGGTACTTCTATACATATAAATTGGAACATTACGCTGTCTGAACATTCATTTAAATATTTCAGAGTTAATATGCAATGAATAAAATTGCCGGCGGAATATTTTTTATTTGCTATCTAGTTATTATTAAAGAATAAAATAGATGTAATTTGGTTAAATACATACAGACGTCAAAATCAATATTTACTGAGAATTCATGAACATCTTAACGCAGAAGACACCATCTAAAATATTTATATGAAGAAGACAATGTTTGCCTTAAACGGTATCTTAAAAATATAATACAAAATGTCAAATAGATGCACGAGTTTAAAATTATTTCATCTTGCGTGTAATATGATGATTAGTAATTAGTTATAAGTTTTAATGTTATTATAATTATTCTTTAGATTAGTGAACTGTAAATGTAAATCTATGTTAGTAAGGAATTAATATATATTAAGTAGGTAATATTTTTAGCAATATAATTTTTAATATTGTAAAAGATGTAAGCAAACATCAATCGTAATTATAAATACAACAGATAATGAGGGTCAGACTAAAATTAACCATGTATAGGCATTACGATCAGATTTTTTTTTTTTTATATTTATTTATAGTGCATCAACTATTGATAGTAATTAGCACTTAAACTAATATATATTACATTTTATCAACATTTTATAAGACATAATCTATACAATTTATAATTTTATATGTATTCAGCTTTATATGTATTTCACCATTCTATTTCATATTCTTCAATCGTTGCTTCTTTTCCATTATCCATCTTTTTCTGTTTCAAGTATATATGTGCATCAAGGTCTGATACCCATTGCCTTCTCTGATTCTTTCTTTTATTAGCATTTCTCTTTGTCTAGCAACTGTATACTTCTACTCTTCTATTCTTTCAAATATAATCTATTTCTTTTATAAAGCAGTTTTTCCTTCTTTTTCCTTTTTTTCCTCCGTCTATTTTCTGTATCGAATTTTTCTTTTTGCTATCGTGTTTCCTTTTTTTCATATTCATGATTATGGTTGCACATAACCAATTAAATCTGATTGTTACCAAACCCAGATAATATAACTCTCTGAACCCAGAGACATAGTAGTCATGCTCTCGACTACTTGTGTCGTCACGATCAGAATTATTTGCTATTCGTTGATAAATGTTTAGGATAAGTTTTTACGTGTAATCAGGATTAATAATTAATTTTAAGTGGAGGAAATTTCCAATATTGTGCAAAAGCTTAGCGATCTTTGAAACGCTCTCTATTTTAAAGTTTGTCTATTATAGAGTAAAGACGTGTTTTTGTAATTACTGAATATTACAGTTAGTCTAGATTTACTTGCAGTTCAAATATTATTTCTCGTAGACAAAATCAAATTGGGAATTTGCGAAATGTTTTTTATTTTTAAGTTTATTACAGCTCCCAGTACCGCAACTAAATTTCTGCATTTCATTCGTTCTGTAAAAACTAAATACAGAGGCGGATTAAGCAGTAAGTGCGCATTTAGAACCATGAAGCCGAATGCGTGCCTAAGAAGTTATTTGTGACTGGACACAATGCGTAAAAACTATGGCCCATTTTATGTACAGTGCCAGTACCCCAAATAGCTTCATCCGCCACTGCTTATATGAGTTCAACACTAAAAAACGTAATACAAGAAAATCTGACGTACATTCATATAAAGTATAATGGTCGACGCGTGACGAGAATAAAAATCCCGCGCGTTAAAATGTTTAAATTACTGTTAAGTATGTGTACGTTCGTTTAAAAAAATTGTTGTTGCTATCTACAAAGTACATAATTAATTTTCTCGGAGTTTTCTTCTAATTAAGGATTTGCATATTTAATTATCTTACGCGCATTATAAATTCTAATGTTTAACATGAAATTAAAGTTAAAAGGAAAATTTACATTAAAAACTTTATACAGTTAGGAGATAGGAGTACGAGCATGTAGGGATTTGAGTGTTAGTGGACGGATTGCGTTTTACGAATCTGTTAATTAGTTATACGCAAATAACTTGGATTAATTAATTTCTTTAATGTAATTAGATTAAGTGCATCAAGTTGCATTTATGTACTGCATTAGAGAACATATAGTAGAAGTAGGTATATTAAAATTAAAATATACACGGTTAAAAATTGTAATGCAAATTTAATATACAAATGCGTATTCAAATTAAGAATCGCTTATTAATTTCTTTAAGATGCAATTTTATCTGAATTTGTTAAACAACTCTATAAAAATGCACTGTATATGTTATTAAAATTAATATATTGGGATCTGAATTTTTTTCAATACCTGGTTCTAAAATATGCTTTGGAAATGTTCTACAATTAATTTTTTTTGAAAGAGTAATACAATACAGTAGATCTCTTATAACGCGAGTTTCTGAGACATGAATTTCTACAATGCGTCACAGATATTGTGACTAGTGTGTGCTTCATATCGCATAACGCTTGTTTGGTCAATGAAAACTCTCTCCTCTCTCTCACCATTCATTTTCCCTAGTCCTTCTTTATTCTCACTGTTTCCTCACCTCTTGTTTTCTTTGTCTCCTCTCGAAAAACTCTCTATTATATTTTCACTATACTTCTTCCCTTCTGTCTTCATTTTCACTTCTCTGGCCTTTTACGTCTAGCACTCTGTTTCTTTTGTCCGACCATTGATACTAGGAAAAATATTCCCTCCACATTCACTTTGTGGTTTCGAATGGAAACTAGGTGTTCGCATGGTTTTATTAGACATCACTTCTGATTAAAATCACTTCTGCTCTGGCGTTCCTTATCTTTCTTCGTTCCTTTTCTCTATTTCCGCCATCCACCTCTTCCCTTCACTGCCTCCCTTTAATAACTGCCCAATATTCTTTTGGCTTATTACATTTTTCTCACATGAAAACTTAATGTGCTCCAATGTTTCAATCTCCGTTCCGCACACTCTACATATCCTTTCCTCGCTATTTGCTCAGTATCTGTTTCCTTTCTCCTCGTTTCCCAATATAAATCTGGCAATCCTTGTCATGTTTTTTGTGTCTTTTTCTCTTAAATATTGTGGTATCTCTTTCTCCCAAATCCTTTTATATCTTGTGTTGTAATTGCTCTTCTCAATTTCTTTCCATTCTTTTCTGTTGTTGTATCTCCCTGTCTCTTCTCGTTAGCTCCTCTTCCAAGCTTAATTATTTTTGATGTAAAGCGTGCTTAGATCTATCTCTGTGTATCTAATAAAACCTGAGTTATTTATTACGTTATAATAAGCTAATTACAAGGTTATGTTACCGTTATACATAAGTTACTGTAGCGAGAGCAAAGTAATGTATGTTAAAAATAAACTGTAGCAATTTTTCACATGTTACAAACTTTTCTTTATACACACTTATCTTCAATATGAATATAGTTATGAGTGATGACGTCACGATAAAACTGTGGTAACAAAACTCTAGTACATAATCAAAATGACCAATTTACATAGAATTCTATGAGACACTAGCAGTCAGCACAATGTATTATGCAAACTATAAGCTATAAAAAAAGGTAAACATTATAATATAAAAATACCATAGTAACAAAAGTGCACAGTACATCAAAAGTAATCTAGAAAAAGTATACTAGAAACTTGTGTACACAACAAAACACCAGGATGACAAACAGGAGCATCAGGAGTAACGGGAACAACGGGAATACAGTAAAAAATATGTATGAAAACCTTAAACATAGTGCAAATGTATTATAGTAGTATATAAAAATGTTGAAAATGCATGTAGCACGTCCTGCCTGCTGCTCAGGCTCAGGAACAGGGACAGGACATATCCTAGAGCTGCCTCACAGATAAATTGATCCTCTTTTAAAGCAGATTTATGTTCGGAGCTTTCATGAAGGTTTATATTTTTATTTATTTTTAATTACATTATCATACTTTTTGTTTTATAAAATCGTAAGTTTTGTTGCATTATTTTGTAAGTAAGCTTAAGATAATCTTGATTTTACTTTTTCATTTTAGTAATACTTTCTTATGTTTAGTCGTTTAAAAGATGGATTTAACTATAATGTCTTCCATAAGGAGTTTGTGAGCAAATTTTTAACTTAGTAATTTAGCAGAAAATAGTTTTGCAAAGTTTTGATCATTGCGATTAACAAGCACTATTAAATAAAAGTTACTACGAAACAAAACTAAAAACGATATATTTTTAGCTCTCTTAAGTATATTAGCAATTTTAAATATTTTCTAGCTTTCTTTTAGTAATAGTTACTCTGACTTCCTAGGCAAGTAGAATTTTGTAACTATCTTAACTACCCTTAGTTACAATTTGGCCGCCATTAAACTCATTTTGTAAACCTTGGATAATCGTAGTAAATGGTAATCTATTAGAAGTTTATATATCCAAATGTTGTACTAATAAGGTAAGCGTCCATAAGGCTTGCATTAAACTCTTTGGATATATCATGTAAATCGTGGTAGAGAAGGAAAGCAGCAAAGGGATGGGGTAAGGCGTACACTCGACCGCTACGGGTTTAGTGAATCAACATTGAAATTGGTTATCTGAGATCTTTGAAGCACTTTTGTTAAAAATACTGACGATTATACTATATATCTGTATGACTAAACATACATATATCACAAAGAACCGTAGTTGTTGCTGCATACGGTTTCCCTTCTGCTATCCTTATCTTCCATGTTTGATATGATAAATTCAATGCGTTTGATACGACCAAGCGGACTTGTTGACTCTTAAATTTACTGAGAGAACATGTAGGATGCGTGAGAAGGTGGAGGAAAAGTTGTAGTATATTTAGATAAGATAGGGGGTTGATAGCTGAATAAAGCAAGGTAGAAGATGAATGGCGGAAGTAAGAAATTGACAAAATGGGGATGTTGAAAAAGAGAGAGTGAAACTGAAAAGAAAGGAAGAATGAGACCTAGTGAGAGAGTGTGAGAAAAACTGAGGAATTCGAATGAAAAGCACTAGTTTATGTATAGTTTTTAAGTTTGTTTAATTTTATTTTTAATTTTCTAGTTAATTGAAATGAAATGGAGATTGTAAATGCGAAAGGCCAAAACAATTATTAAATATGCTTCTGTCTGTGGTTGAAAAGTCTTGTGTCTTTTAAGCTATCCTTCTTGGATCTAAGAATAGCGTAACCAACATTGTTTAACAAGTATAAATGTTTTCTTTCAGGAAGTGCTGCATTAGGATATTATGTGTACTTTTTATTCTAAGTTACCTTTTTCTTACTCTTACGTCAAATTCTATTATGTCTAATCCGAAAATACTTTCCTTCTTGAGGCACTTAGATTAGAATTCCATTTTGTATATAGCGTAAATCCGGCACTGCCAACACTATAACAATATATTGCTCCATGTAATTCCGTTGATATAAATGTTATAACTAGAATAACAAACAAATACAACACCCTAGAGATTGTTTTTGCGTCTTGTTGCATACAGTTTTCATAAATAAGTAGATATTATTTGTATAGCTTTATGCATTTCTACTTTTTGTTTCTGTAAACATTTTATTCTTCTCTTGAGATTTATTCGTGTAATTTAAGTTGATTGCTCTACAAAAGAAATGGTTTATGACGTCACTTTACTCTTTTCATTATTGTATTCCATTTATGTTATTATTGTAAGAGTTATGGTTAAGAGACGTTATAGGAGTAGTAGTACTTAAACTTTTAGTGGTTTTTAAACTACTTATTAATAAACTTAATGGTGGATTTATTTTCATTTAAAAGTGAAAATTAGTAACGTGTAAATCTACGTTACTGTGAAGTTAGTGGGTCAGTGACGTCCATCGCGGGTGGTTCTTTGCCAGATGGTCATTAAATATACGTAAGATATCAAGAAAATCAGATAGTAACTTAGAATCGCTATGCTGCATGAAACAGTAAACGAGTGCTTATTAAATCAATTTCGGCAGCAGAAATAAGTGAGTCGTGTGCACAAAAAGCACTACTTTGATAAGTAGTTAGATCTATAAATGTGCTCTAGTTATTTCACTAAAAAGTACTTGTATTATTGGAGTATTATTTAACATTTTAATTGAATAATGCAAATATTCCTGAAATTGCTACCGTGCGCTTGCATAACATTAAGGGGTTATTCTCCCTTGGTAAAACTAACACAAAAAGAATTTTTCTTTTTGACGTACCTTTAAGTATATACATATATAGTTTTTTTAATATTATTATTTGACTAGCTTCTTAGGTCCTCTGACCTAGGTTCCTTTGACCTATAACATCTTATGACGCGGGCACGAGATTATTTGAGACTTCATAACAAGTCGTTAGAACATCATGCAAAATTTCGGCGTATTATATTTAATTTTCACTTTAATAACTGGGTTATATATGTATGGGTTCGAGAACTGTAAATCGTACACACTATTAAACTCTATTAGTTAGTTTACAAATAAAATACACACAAACATACACAAACGCAAGAACATGCATATGAAAATATAAAAGGTAAAACTAAGGAAAACTCTAAAGGTCCCTTATGCACATGCGGTTAAAACTTGAAACTTTGGACGTGCATACATACATATATTCAGTGTCAGAAAATCCCGAGAGATTTCCACCGAGACGGGTGACCGAAGTGGCTACAGACTGTCTGCTTACTTTGTGCACCGAGCTAGAATTTTATGCTTACATTTCGCAGTTTCTCCTGCAAAAAGAATAAGAGATCATTTGAATCGCAGAGGAAGATGCATTTATTCTGTACAGAAAGTGCAATGATTTTAAATTATATTACACCGACATTATTGTGATGCTTTATTACAGTAATACAAGATAATTAGGTACAAGGTGTCCAAAAGGTAAGCTAAGTAAGTTAATAAGAAAATTACTTTATTAATGAGATAACTAACAATATGTGCAAATAAAAGGTGAGTGCGGGAATTAGGGAAAAATAAAGTTGTAGTGTCTTCCAAGTTTTTGGCAAGCTAGCAGGAATGAACCTGATACTGTAAGACAATTTACTACCTAGGATTGCCCAGCTGCGTTATGACAAACCTGAAATATATAGATGTCTAAAATGTGAAGTACTATTGAAAGGCTAGCTTGTAAAAGCGAATATTACGTTACATAAACGTACTTTTCGTGTCACCTTATTCCTGCTATCACATCATGACGTAAATTTGCAAATGATTGATCCATCTCGTCTATCTGTGCTCAGTTTGTTTAACAAAGCACACTTGATTAGTGATCCTTGTAAAGCAATACAATATTTGCGTAATCCAGTACTGTGCAGTGGAGTACTCCCATGCATTAATTAAGTACCTTGTTGCACATTCAATGCAATTTCCTTTACTTAACATTTCAGTTTGCTGAAATTAGTCAATTGCGATTAACACCTACTACATCAAATACTGATCTGGTATAATACGGTCGTGTTTATTTACATATGCGAAGATGTATGCATGTATGTGTTACGAATTGATACATTAATCTTCTATATAGATGAAATATGTTCTAAATATGTGAATATTTGGGGAACAGCAACTATGATATGCAGCGGATTTGGGCAAGGAACATTTTCAAAAAAAATTATGGAGCAGTATGTGAAAACGGTTTGTAGAGTATAAGAAAAAATATGGAAATATATGACAGATATCGAGAAAGTAATATAGTGACGCAAATTAGGACGAAAAGACTAACTGGGAAACGAAGAGAAAGGCAGCAGATACTGGGAAAACAGAGAGAAAAGGATGTTCTAGATGTACTGGAGAAAAGACTAAAAAGTGAAAAGAAGATTGTTAAATGGTAGTGAAAGGAAGAGGTGAATGGAGAATCGAGGAACGGGAAGGAATGGCAGAGTAGAAATAGTAGGGAGAGTAACAAGAAGAGAGAAGCAGTAGGGATTTAAATTTATTTGTTTTGTTTTTATTTTTATTTATTTTTCTTTTGAAAAGAGTGAAAATGGGTAGATATAATGAGGATCACAAATAAAATGTAATTCAATACCATGGGGAAAACCCCGGGATGGAAAGAACAAGTGAACCTAAAATGTGAAGAATAGGAAGATGATGGCGGTCAATAGAAGGAAATGGAACTATTTGGGCTGTAGCATCAAGATGATGATACATAATTTGGTTATATTAATTGGAGTACTTAAGGGATGTGATTTTTATTAAACATAGTATATTCCTATTGCGAATTTTGTATCAAGTATTTTTTCTTAAGAAAATGTGAAATACATTATTTAAAAATAATGTTACATAAATATGACGTGTTAAGTTGCAACTTGTACAAATTATATATACTCGTATGTAACAAGATAAATTTTACCTAATATATAAAATTATGTGATCTACTTTATTGTTATTATATTTGTCAAGTGACCTTGTCTTGAATTAAACTTCAATACTTAATTATAATTTTTTTTTAACTTCATATGTATATCCTATATTATAATGTCCCAGGTGTATATTTATATGTTTATATGTTTATATGTTTATATGTTTATATGTTTGTTTGTTGCTGAAATTCGTATGGTAGAATGAAAACGGCTCCGTCAATGTTTTTGAAAGTTTGCTATATCGTAGAGAAAAAAATTCTAAGACTTTTGGCGTCCCCGGATTTTTCCCTGAATTTCCTGGAAACCCGTAATTTTGGAAAAACTGGAAAAAAAGTGAACCCTTTTTTGCTGTATTACTTTTAATTCGTAAAAGATAGAAAGTTGAAATTTTGCATGTGTATTAAGATATTCAATTCTGACATTTCTCAAAAATTAGAAATTCAAAAAGTGAAAAAGGGGGGGTTGAAGAAATTCGGGGGCCCAGTAGGAAACTTTGGAGAAAGTTCATATTCAGAATTCTAGAATAATTAAGTATATTATTAATGAAAAAAAATTAAAAATTTCAAAATTTTATTTGGGGGCACGGGGGCAGTGTTTGCCAAGAGTAAAAATTGTGCTAGAAAGTTGAAATTTTGTATATAGGCTAACCTTGGTAACTTATTTACGAATCGAAAAAAAAAATCGCAAATTTTGAAAAAAAGTTGGTCAAATAACGCATAAATTGAAAATATTTTTTATTTTGATAAAAAAAAAATATTTTTTTTGTCAATTTATTATTGAGCGAGTTTATTATTTCAATTTAAAAATAGAGTTAAATATGAAATATAATTACGAATTATTTTATTGGTTTCAAATCATACACGCCAAAAAGACGTCCCTTTGCGACGGGGATAAACGTTCCTGGAATTTAAATTTTTACATGAAGTTCAAGCCACACACAAAAGGCAAACGTCGCTTGCGACGGGGGCAAAAGCTAGTAATATATAAAAACTGAAAATAATAAATTATCATTAAATATTGAAAGAGATTCACATTATGTTTTATATCGCTCCTGATAAATTACCAATGGTATTGTAACTCCTTAGGGCATTGAAAATCCAGGACTTGAGTATTTTACTCTAAAGCAGAACTCCCCAAACTTTTTCAAAAGCAACCTCCAATTCTTTTTCGTAGTAATTTTTTTTCTTAAATTCTTCTTATATATATATTCGAGTAAATCCGTCAATAAAAAGAGTGCTAACATATATTTTTGGTAGGGCCATTTTATTGTTTCATCCTTTAAAGGCTTGAATTTTTGTGCTAATTCTCGGAGTGGCGTTGTCCCTATTCGTTGGTCATCTTAAAGATAAGGATGTAAATAGTTCTGTTTGTTTATATTGAAAACTATACTATACTAAAACTATATACACGGTGTCCAGAAAGGGTATCGGGTATTTGTAAGTTCAATGAAACAAAAATTATTTGTATGCAATAAAAAAGTTTATTGTTTATTATTAGCATATGAATTGGAGAATTATTTGGAAAAGATGACGTTATCCAAATGATGACCGTTACGTTGCTGGCACTCTTCTAAACGGAAACGAAGATTGGCGATAACACGTTGACACATAGCTATCGATATTGCTGCCATTTCTGACCTGATGTTTTGCTTTAACTGGGTTAGATTCGTCGGATTGTTTTGATAAACCTTACTTTTAAGGTATCCCCATGCAAAATAGTCAAGCGGGCTAAGGTCGGGGCTTCTGGGAGGCCAGTTGATGTTACCCCTTCGCGAAATGACTTTATTAGGGAATAACTCGTTACCAACTTCCATTGAGTTATTTGAGGTAACGCAAGTGGCCCCATCTTGCTGGAACCACGTTCTTGAGTTGAAACCTGCAAACTTCTGCAACTCTGGGACCAAAAAATTTCGCCTCCTAGGTCTTTAGTTAACGTTGTAAGCATGCTATGTCATTGTTGAATGTAACTTATCTTCTGCAACCCATTGAATGCATGGCTCTAGTGTGGCCCCCTTAAGGCTCCTAATAAAAACGTTATATAAATTTTATAAAGGAGTGTCTAGACTATCTCATATTAAAATTTGAGCCTCCTAGGTCTTTATTGTACCTTACAGTTAACTTTGTTAACTTTGAATCACCATTACGATAATACGATCGTACGCAAAATGCGCGATGCATCCCCGAGTACTGTTCCATCGTGACTAAAACTCCACAGAATGGCGGACGCCACGAACCCCTCCCCGCACCCTTTAGACGCCCCGTTTCGAATATGGCGCGAAAACAAATACCCGATACCCTTTCTGGACACCCTGTATATTTGAAAAGAGTATACATACATTGTATCTATACATTTTGTTAATAGCTTTTACTTGTACTTTTTACAATAAAAAAATTTATAACCAAAAATTTATCTTAAATTCTATTTAACAAAAATGTATTAACAAAGTTGTATGTAATATTATTTACTACAAAAAAGTTATCATTCTTCATATAATGAAAATAGAAAAATTCTACTGAACAAAAATTCAACGGCTCTGGCTAATATCGTGGACTTTTTGCTGAGCTTAAGCTAGTTGTAGTTTAAGAAGCCCTGCCTTCGGCATCCGCGACGTGTACAGTTTGCTGCTTTCAATCGCGCGAATGCACTTAAATTACTTCGTCTATGTCAAATAAATACATCTATGCATGAATGTATTATGAATATATGATACATCTCATAGAACTGCGACTATTTATTCAGTGTTTCAGTTGTGCTCTAGTTGTTTAACTTTTGTGAATTTAAATTCCACTTCTGTGGCTGTACGAGTGCACCAGCTCCTCACTATCAGTACGAGTGCACCAACTCCTCACTATCAGTCACCACTAAGTCTGTCTAAGATTTATTGTCTGCCAGAAAACGGTTTATTGATTTTATAACAGACGAACGTTTATTTTCTTACATTTCAATAATATCATGCACTTATGTAAATTAAATATGTAAATTATTTAAAAAGTTGTTTATGCCAGAGTTAAAATAAAGCTTTTATAAAACAATGTAATATAAATTCGTGAAGAACTTAGTATTGATATGAGACTGACATTGTATCAAATGAATTCAATAACAATAGCGTGATTAATATGTGGTACATGTGTCAGTACCGCAAGCATAAAATTTGTCGTACAAATTGGATTTTTACATTATATATATAGATAGTTTATATGAATATTTTTATGTATTTTAATGAGCATCTTTTGGAGGAGTGTTCGTTTTCTTTCTGCCAACACACAGTAAGCACAACATGGTCTTTGTACCTTTCCTCTACAAAATTCATAGGACTGCACTTGATAGTGAAGAATGGAATTCGGGAATTTGTTACCTAACGAAATCGTAGACTCCATCTAGTCTAGATGTCATCACCGAACCGACTCTAAACCCAGGTCACTTTTAGGTAAAGTTTTAAAGAAACGTTCCTACTACCTCCGAGGAAACTCGGGAACTATCGAAAGATGGCTTGTTTAGCACAAAATTGGGAAAGCAACAAGAGAAACAATTTTATGATTGCAGCAATCACATCGATTTTAAGTAATAATTTCAATATTCGATGGTATTTTAATATTCTAGTATTCTGTTTGGTTTTATTTTTAATATCTAGATATCTTATCATAATATTGTTTGGAAAGATCGGAGTGAAGGAGTCAGGTCTCATGGCTAATATTGGATAAACTGTGCATTGGAACTCATAATTTGTCTAATGTGTTTTTATTCTATTTTATTACTTTGTCAATATTTACCCTCGCTATCACACTACTATATGCTATGCATTACGCTTTTTATATTGATATATACTGATCTGGGAAGATCCTCTGACGATCCTGGCATAAGAACATAATAGTACAAGTACAAGCACCCTTATATGATTAATACTTAAAATATTAAATTATTTAACAAGATATGCAAGATAAAAATGTAACAAGATAATATATTGCATGTGTGATTTCCATTCCCTAAAGCGATTTAAAAGACGATATGACGACGTGTTATATATAATAAAAGCTTGATGTAAGCTTATTTCTACGCTTCACATGAGCTTTCAGTATGAATATTAAGCTCTCTGCTAGTAGTATGAACTTTCGCAAAGCATCAGGTTCTGCGCTATTTTTTGTCGGGTTGGTTTTTACCAGATACATGTATTTTTCAGTTTTAATAGATTTTAAATATTCGTTTTAGATTTAATCTGTAGAAAAATAACAGTAATTCGTTTTATTAAATGTATAAATAAAGTTATTGATTGGTATGAATAAGTATTTGTACGTAAATTTTTGATTTTCTCCTTAAAAACTCGTTTTAAATAATAGTACAAAATTACAAGTGCGAACGTCCAAACAATTTGGCCGCAGCTTTTTCTTGAATAATTTACCAGCGGAGTCGGTTTTCCGTCGTTTACTATCAAGAAAAACTGTACACATTTTAAAACACTTCTAATGCGTATTTCAGAACCAGGTATTAAGAAAAATTCAGATCCCAGAATATTAATTCTCGTACTATATACAGTGCATTTTAATAGAAATTGTTAAACAAAGTCAGATAAAAATTCATCTTAAAAAAATTAATAACCGGTTCTTAATTTTAATACGCATTTGTCTATTCAATTTGTATTAAACTTAAAAACACTTCTAGCAGTGAGTGTCCTGATAAAAGTAATTTTTTTTAATATATATACCGCTATTTTAATTAAAGGCAATTTGTTGTCTAAGCAACAATTTCTTTATTTTTCTAGATATAATTAAACCACATATAAAACAATAGTGCTAAAACATAATGATGCAGTCTAAAAGAAAATATTGTAGTAATTTATTATTATAAGTATCTTACCATAAGAACAAGGCATTTTAGAGCATCAATATATTAAAGGCACGGAAGCAACAAAATGTATTTATTTAGTATTAGTAATGTTTTATTTGGTATTTTGTGTTGTCGGGCCCCCAGCCACCAGGGGTGGGGGGTGGTTTACCAAGCTGCCGTGCTAGCTGCTAGCTTAGTTTGCGGATAATTTGTCACGATATAAATGACTTTTAACGCTTTGGTATTAAATTTATTGTTTGCTAACCCACAGAAAATAATAATAGGAAACTGTTGGAGTTACTAGAGTTGTTATTCTGTTTCCGTATTGTTTTATTATGTTCTTTCCAGTTGTTTTATATTTGTGAAATAATTAATGTAAACTCTCTAATGACCTTATGAATTCATCTTTTAAGGATCGTTTTTTAATTTTTAATTGATAAGGTTTATTTTCTACTTCTCATATAAAAATTGTTTTGCAATGGAAACTATTACCAGAAGCTAATTAATGTATTACTGCGTTCTGCTGTGACACATTAAAAATACTAAGGAAGTAAACCTAATTACCAAACAAAATATTCCCAACGATTCTAGAACTCAATGAATAATAAATATACTGCTATCCTCTCCAGCTTCTAACACCAAAGGTTACAAACTTCTAAGGGCGTGTAGAGGGGATGAAGGGAGCTTAGTTCTCGAACCTTCTGTGATGCCAAATATTATAAATTCGTGGGTGCAAGTGAGGGAAATCTTAAAGGAAACCTTATTCTTAAACCTTTGATATATGTGGCACCACGCGCATGCGACTAGGATTCCTTAATTTCCGCGCAGAAGTAATTATTTTCACTAATAAATAAAGAATACCCACATTTAAAATTCGTAACAATATTTTCACTTGAAAAAGCGAAATTTACCAGCATATTCATTTATTATCCATGTTAACCTACCGTTTATTTATGAACCGAAAGTTTTAATAACAAATAATATATTTAAAATTATTTGTAGAAATATCGAAGCGTCTAATCGATCCAGCCAATTACCGCTTACTCATTGGAGAACATTAAGATATGTTCATTTGTTCCACAAGTACCTACAGGTTCGGATAAGCGGTAAGCGGTAAGGGTACCTACATGGGCTCATGTTCGCGTAGAACATTCATAGAACCAAGAACATGATTGAAATTCTATACTGACTCTAATGTAATTATTACAGACGTAGACACCCGTATAAGATATAGCTATAATCTGATGATTGGAATTACTTAGATTTCACTTAATAGTGTAACCAACGTTCAAGTTGGTTCAAATGCAAAGAAATGTGCATATTTAAACATTGCTACATGTACATAGTATATACTGTCATGTATATTCATTTCTCAGGTAGAAATGAATCTTGAAATTATATTTTTTAAAGCTATCTTTGCAAGGCATTATCTAGTTTTAAACTTATTAATTTAGGTTGGTGCAAAATGAAATGTAACCAAACTGAATAACCTGATTAGCTAGTACCAATTGGAAAACGCATGTATTTAACTCTTTCAGCAAGTTTGCGCTACGCTTATAAAATAAGCATACCAAATTACATAGAACGCTTGGAAAATAAGCTACTAGAGAGCTAATTTTAATGCTTAATTATTCGTTTAGTGTTGTGTTGTATATTATTCTAGTAGCAACCTTGCAGTTACCTTGTATACCAAGCATAAATAACGCAACTTTCAAGTTTCAAACCTGCACACCAAGACAATTTTCTATTAGGGTTCATGTATATGCAATATATATACAGGATATTATTTTCACATTATGGAGCATATATGAATATCTATTTTGTAACTATAAATGAATTAAGAAAGTGGTGTTTTAAAAAAAGCCTTATGTTTAAAGATGACTCCGTGCCACATTTTACCACAAGGAAACGTTGTTGTTTATAGCAAGAGAGTTGCAAGTTCATCGTAAACAATAGCTAAATTCAAAATACATGTTTTTTTATTTTTCTTTCAATATTTACATACTCGTACATTGGTATTAAACGTATCTAGTTTATCGGAGCACAACACAGCAGAGCAGAGCAGATGAAACGACTTTTGGGACCTCCACGAGATCTGGGACTTCTCTGGGAGTTCTAGAACTGAACCAAACGGTATATGTTAACCGTGGGAGTGAATAATATTTTATTTTGTTATGAGGGTGTGTTGTAGTTTCTACAATTCTAAAATGTAAAATACTGTCGGTAAAGCGAGACAATGGGCCTCTGTTCCACCGACCGGCGTATCACCTCCCACCCTCCCCCTTCGATAAAGTCAGCTCTATCAGAATCTACCGCCCTGCCCGCTAGCTATGTTACTGGAAATGCTAGTGGAAAGAGTAAAGATTTTGTGTTTTCAACTTTTAAATCTTGATTTATATAAAATGTAATAATATAAATATTAAACTGAGCTCAAACTGGAATATGTAAATTTATCAAAAGGATTAAAATTTAATTGAATTTTGTTGTTAATTACACGTTTAAATATTTAAATTAGAGCGACTGTGAAATACTGGTTGGTGGAAACTCTAAAATATATGTTGCTTAAAATGTTGTAGACGAAGTATAAAACATAAAGAGTTTAAAGTTAATAAAAGAGGACACCAGTTTAATTGCGTCACTTTGTTGAATGCCACGCTCCCGGTACCAATCTTTTAACTTGAATTAGTTTTTGTTTTAGAAACTAGCGGGGACCCGTATTTTATTCTACTCTAATTATCTAATTTTATTTTCTTATAAATATTTATTTGAGTGAATTAACTTTCAATACAAATCATTCAGGGCGCATTCCGGAAAAAGTAAGAATAACAATTATAACTCAAAGGAACAAAATTAAAAATATAATAAACTGTTCATGGTTCAAAGAATGAAGAATGAATGATAATTAATCATGAGAAGTGAAGCTATCAATTTGCAAACAAGAGTTACCGGTCGGACTAAATAGAGACTGGATGTAGTAATATGTAGCCTCATGTTAGGTCATATTCAAAAGAGAACTACCAGGTCTGAATTTGAGGGCGGGCAGGCGGGGCTACTGCCACGGGGCCTCCACATTTATGAAAAGAAATTAGATTTTATGGAAAAAAAATTGTTCCTCTTATTCGGAAAATAATTAGGGGCCTCCGCTCCTTCGTTACCCCAGTGCCTGCACACCTCTAAATGCGGCCCTGACTACAACCAATATGTGAACAATGTAACAGTCCACTAACGGTAACGCATATTATTCTTCGATGCTCAAGGTACTCATCGCACATACAACAATGTAACATGCCTCAGGAATATTGGCAGATATTTGAAAGCAGGGAAAGTTTGAAAAACCTTATTCAGTTAAAAAACAAAACAAATTTTTTTTTATTAATACTTCACTGGCTTCTTAGGACCACGGTCCTTTTTTCGCCCTTCTTACTTTATTTTATTTACATTTTATCTATTTACATTTCATTATTATTATTACTACCTAAACTTTTAACCCCGCTTTATGCCATATCCTGTCTATGACTAAGCATACTGGCCACTTCAGATATTTTAGTATTTCCTCCATACTCGTAGGCAACTCCACTCCATGTTTCACCAAAAGAAAACAAATTTAATTACTTTACTTTAAGTATGTTCATAAGTTATAAATTATTTATTGTAAATGTTTATAAATGTATATATTCTTTTAAAGTGGTAATAACATTTGAAAGTTGATATAAATAATAAAATTCAAACATTCGATAGTTATTAGCATTTTAAACAATATATACATTTAAAAACATTTGTAATACATAATTTATATTCTATAAATACGAGCATGAGTATTTAAAATAAATTAGATTTATTGATAAAGTCAATAATATTTTTTGACTATCTTAATCTTAATATATATAAATTACGTGTCACGTTGTTCCTCCGCGATGGACTCCTAAACTACTTAACCGATTTTAATCAAATTTGTACACCGTGTGCAGTTTGATCCAACTTGAAAGATAGGATAGCTTACATCTCAATTTATGATTGCAATATTATCTTATTGCAAATTATTTGTCTATTAATTATCTGTTAGACATCTGGCGACATCTGTTGACTAGATTGAGTAAATATTCTGTTGACTAGATTGAGTAAATATTCAATAGATGGCGCTATGTAATGTAATATGACAAAAACGTTAGTCACAGCAACGCGTGGCCGGGACCGCTAGTATTTTTAATTAATATTTTAATAAATTAATATTTAATTTATTTAATATTTTTTCATTAAATAAAAAGAAACTGGTCTAGCAAATATACAAAGGAGAAGCAAACAATTTGTTTATTAGAGGTATTGTTGACACAAGCCATAATTTACCACCACGAAATTGAGAAATAATTTATTCCCTAAAATGTACCACAATTTCCGAAACATCTGTTCGAACTTCCTGCCTAAATTTGTTCTTGATTTATTCAACTGCCTTTATATTTTATTTTATATCAATTTTGTTATTCATTTCTTGAACATAACTCTCTGGTTCAATTTATATGCTTCATTTTTTATATAGGTATTAAATATTACTTTATAGGTGTGAGTCTTGGGTAATGTATATGGGTTTAGGGTGGTGGTGGTGATATACTCCTTTGACTTCCAGAATGCAAACACCGTACCACGAATTAATCAATATTCCATCAGCGTAAAGGAAATTATGTTTATTTTATTAATATAAAATAGAATTTTATATTTATTGTAAATATCGTAACCTTTTTAAATTGCTTTTCTTAATGTTTGTATGGGCGTGTTGCTGAAACAAATCTCACACTGTAAATAAAAAAGTGTTAAAATATTGTCAATATTTGTATTAAAATTTTAACGGAATCAGTATATTCAAACTCAGATAAACTGGTTATAATATTACAGTAATCTTTCTTTATTCTTTTCAAATATTCAAAATTTGACTCAAAAGTTCTACATATATAAAATTTCAAGCTCTGCATATGACGTCACTGAATAAATAAGTAATGGGCTTGTGTCCCCATTTTTTAGTGGTCGATTTTTCAATTGTTGATTGAAATTGATGTTAATAAATGTGTATCGGCGTGCCTATTTTATTAAATATCTAAATATTGACGGAGATATAACAATTAAAAGTTTGAATTGTAGTTTTAGCGCTAGAAATAGTCGACCATATTTGTATGACGTGAAATGCATTTTAACGTCAGTAATTTTTTGAGTAGGTCTGTGCTGTGGTAATGTTTTGTAGCTGTTGGTAGTCGAAATAATCAAGTCAAATCAAAGAATAATAAGTTTTTATTTTATTTAACCCTACTAAGGCAGACATAATATTGAAATATGATTGTTCCTTGAAATAGCTGTAAATAATATTTGATATTTTGATATATAAATACATATAGCAGAGATTTATGAGCTGTAAGGTTGGTAACCTTACACAAGGATTGTGATGTCACATGCACTTGGAATGTGTACAACGTTGAATCCTTTTAATAATTGAAGAGACAAAATGACTTTTTTAACTGTTAATATCTCTTAATATATAAGGAGTTGTTAAAAAATAATTGAACATTTGAGGTTTTAGTAACCCACTTTATCAATATATAGTACACTTTTATAGAAATTAAGATATAGGACACAAGCCCATTAAGATTATTTTTTCTTTTTCACAGCTATGATAATATAAAACTTCTTGATATAAACAGACAGCCGTTAGTAACACATGGGCTGAAAAGTCCCGGGCGTCACTCTTCGTCCCAGGCGTCACTAGTAGCGTCACTCTTAGCACAATAACTCACAAACTACTAAATAGAATATCATGAAATTTTAACAGCTGTCTTTTGAAGGTTAGTATTAACTGAAAAAAAGGTGACTGCAATAAAACTAGCGCCATCTATGTGTTAGGCCCGGAACTTTTCAGCCCATGTGCTAGTAAGTGATGTGTCACACAAAACACTTTTACTGGCAAATTGGCGGACCTAACGTGCAATGCATTGTAATTTTTTGATTCAGACATGATTCACAAGCATATTAAATAAATATTTACTGCTTCAATTAAATTGATATATCCACAAAGCAAAATAGTTGAACAACAAATAAAAACGAATCTTTAAGAAGTTTATCGACAAAAACAAAATAAATTTGATTAATTTTTGAATTCTTGTGTTCTTATTAATAATAATACCAAGAATATAAGAACAACTCTTTTTAAATTAATTGTACGAAGCCCAAGGGCTCGCTTAAAACAGAAATATGCAATTTCCTTATCATGCAGACGACGCGGAAACCAAAACAACAGGGGACAATGATTTAACTTCGTTGGACATTTTAATTATGTATTAACTAAGTAATTAAAAAAATAAGAAATTAATTCATGTTAAAAACATTTTATTTTAAGATTAAGTGGCATCTACGCAAGACTTTATAAATCATAGCAGATTTCCCTTTTACCCAAATTCCTTTAGTTTTGAAATATACTTTCACAAACTGTCTTAAAATGTCATTTAAGCATTTACTATACGTTGAAATACAGACATGTACATCTTAAGAAATCAAGTACCTCTTGATGCATCTCGATGCTAAAAAAATTTCCGCAAAACATAGATGTTACATTACATTCATAAAATATTTTACTTAAGCGGAATATATACATTTATAAACATTTGTAATACATAATTTATAAATTACATTTATAAGTACAAGTATATGTACTTCAAGTATAAAGATTTTTAGTTAGATTTATTGATAAAGTCAGTCAGGTTTTTCAGATTTTCTCTACTTTTAAATATTTCTTTATAATTTTAAGAAGTATTAAAGTTTTGTCTTAGCTATGAGTATTTGAAGCAATAAAGAATAATATGCTTTACTGTTAATGGGATATTACATTATTCGCAGATTAGTTGTGGTTCTCTTTTGAATAAGTATGTGTATGTAAGTCTTGTGTGGCCTCCCAGGAGTTGACATAGTGCTACTTTTAGTCTTCTACTCGGCCTAACCGCTAAATCTTGCCTAAAATTTTGTTCCTTTATTAATTTTTATTTAATTTACAATCTATCCTGAAAGACAATAACCAAATTTTGCTGAGGTTACATAAATATGTCATGGGAGACTGCATCCTATTCTTGCCTATCCTATTATATAATTAATAATTTGTAAAGTAAGTCTTCTATTTTAGTTCGGATAAACCTATTGGACTTTTCCTTTTCAACCTTCTTATTGGTTTCTGGTTGTAAATTTGTGTTGCTGATTCATTAGGATGAACTTGCAATCTGGTTACAATTTAATGGCATCAGGTAATATTGTTTACGTATCAGGTAATTTTTATAATAATAGTTTAATTTTATAAACATGGAAATGAGTTTAGCGGGTGTAGAAATAAAGTAAGATCAAATAGAGTGTGTGCTTGTATTTTAGAATGATGTTATAATAAAATGTAAGTCAGTATATTTATAAAAATGGCTTTTTCTTTTACGATCGCAACAAATTCCCATACATCAGGGTGTGAATCTTTGGCATGTTTATGTTGCAAAGTTATGTTTAATGTTGTGTTGTTTACTACTAAAATAAACTCGCAGTAGACCATACTGATACCACATAGTTCGTTTACAATTGTAAGTTTAATTTAACGTAAAATATTAATATGAAATATGTTTTATTTGGCGTTTTATTGTCGTAATTTATGTTTAAATAATTGCCACACATAAATTACGATGAATACATATAATGGTAAAAATAAACAGTTCTTGAATAAGGCCATAAAGATGTAAACAGAATGCTATTATTTAACATTTTATTACGTTTTTTTATATTTCTTATCTGAGACTAATGAAATATTATTATGCTATTATATTATTACTTCGCCTTATACAATGGTATAACAAATTTCTTCATTTCTCATAATGTATTGTATTGTATTTTGTACAATCGTTCTGCAAATTTCGCAGCTAAAACTTTATTGAAATATACAACCTCATACGAATTATATAGAGTTTTTCAACAAGAGGTGTCATTTTAAATCAACAGAAAAACGCAATATTTCTGTGAAAAGTGGTAATATTTTTTATTTTAATCTAAAGTAAAAACTTTGAGGTTATTTAAACCGATACCGATATTTAAAATGTTGGAAGGCTCTAAATTTTCAGCTAGCATTACAAGCGATTGAATCCATTAATTCAAACATTCTGACTTGGTTAAATGAGTACTCTATAGAATCATTAAAGTTTAACGGATCATTTAAAATCCCGTTAAGTTGCATTGAACGACATACTTCCTTAACTACTACTCGAGTAGTTTCGTTGTCTTAAGACGCAACAGTAGTTACAGTAGAGAATTTTTATTATACTTTAGTAACCAAGATTGCATATTAGAAATTATATACAATTTATTAAAATAAATTTAATTTCAAGTATTGACAATTTATTCCAGTCGCTATATATTTTTACCTTGCAAAATATGATAGAGAAATAATTTTTCATATATACGTAAATATATTCACTTTGCACCAATTGATCTAGTGATTTTATACAGGTGGCACAGTGGCGCCTTATCCTATCGGGGGAAAAATAACCTCCAGGGTCTCCATAACATTCTTATACAAGTTTTGGAAAGACACAATATCACAAAGTAATTCATAGCGTGTGTAACTCAAAGTATTAGTTTATCACCGATCATCACTAACTTAAAAAAGCACATTCACTCTCAGATTTTTATATAAGGTCTTGTTTGTAAATAAACCATAACAGTTGGGCTGCGAACTAATTTTGTAAAGGTTTTAAATATGTTTATTTTCATTTTTATATTAAAATATTAAAAAATTCACGGAGATATAGCTACTGAAAGCCATATTTTTTCGTCAGTAGATCGTATTAAACTTATTAATCTTAAGAATATAATAAGTTACCGTTTTATTTATTATTGTGTACCACATTATAATATAAAAACGTTGTAAGTTTCCGAGGCAGCTGAAAACGCTCTCAGTAAAATGTGACGTTTGATTATGCATCTCTTTTACACTCTGGTATGTATGAAACAAAGAATATATAAATATATAAGTGCAGAATATATAAATTCAGTTTTGTCGAGAGGGGTCAATGAAGGCGAAAGTTGAGAGACGGAGGTACAGGCAAAAAGGAAGGAGAGTATAGAGAATAAGAAGCAGAAAATACTGTGTGAAAGAGAAAGGTCTACTATATTTTTTTATTAACTTTATAATTAATATAAATTGTAAGTTAGTATTTTTGAAGATAATTGACGAGAAATAAAATTTTATATTGGAAGTTTTATAAAAGTTGCCAAGCACAAAGATGACAAATATTAATGATGATAAACTAAGGTCCATGAATACCTTAAAAGAAGACGCAGTGATTCAAGTGGGATTTATAAAGACTGCGAGGCGCGAGATTCAAATAGATATATAGGAATGAATTTTTCTACTTCGGTTATTGCGCTAAAATGCGAGGCCCCGGGCGGTTGCCTTGCTTGCCACCCCCTAAGGCCACCTCTGGTTAAGATTAATTTTAAGTTGAAATTCTATGAATTGTTGTAAAAAATATTAACGTAGATTGTAAAGCCGAAAGGCAAATAATTAATAATATAATAAATACAAAAATATAAATTCAGTTAATGTTCACAACCCAATTAGTTAGATTGTGTAGATTGTGTTATTAAGCACTAACCACTCAAATCTAGTATTTGAGATAATTTGTTCGCTTGCGTATCAAAACGAGCGTTATAATACCTAACAAACTAAATTCAATGACACGATAAAATTAAACTTTTGTAAGTATTACACATAGACCACCTGTTGACGCTACATTACTTTCACTTTCTCCAAACCAAATTACATCTCTTTATTGTTTTTACACCTGTCAGAAGTGTTCCACACCTGATAACATCCTCACATACATAAACACTTTGTTCCAACTTTGAAGCTTTTTTTTGTTCTTTCAACTTTTTTTTATTTCACTGTTCTTTCATTTAATGGCGATGTTTTTATATAACTTTCCTCGAGTTTTGGTATCATAATCCTACTCCTACTTTTCCTCATCCAATTGTCGCTTTATCCAGCTTCTTGCTTCACTGGATAGATTGTCGCGTCTCGTGTTGGGTCTGTGATGTCCCTATGGAATTTTCAACTACATCTTTATTTTTTTTTTATTTCTATAATGGTGGTGTTTTTGAGGTGTCGTAATGTCACACAAACAGAGAGCAACAAGACGTGATCAAAAGTTTTTAAAATAATTAAATTCTACCACATATCGCTGTGCTACAGACATTCTTGTCAAGTATTTATTATTTTTAAACAACGAAGTAAAGAATTTGAGAAAGAAAAAAGATAAAAGACTTTTATATATACGTTAAGGGTATATGACAATGTCGTACTGGTAAAACCTGGCATGTATAATGTTCTGTAGGCGTTTTGACAGTAACGATGATCTTCTTCTGACCTTGACGTATCAGTCATAGCCACTTACATGCTCGAAAGTTACAATAACAATTTTAATATTCTTGAAATTTAACAACAAATAACAATAATATATTTTTTAATTTAATTTTTTTTTTCACATTTTTTATTTTTTATTTTTTTATTAATACTTCACGGGGTTCTTAGGACCGCGGTCCTGTTCTTCACATTTTCAATGGCTTATATAATGTATGTAAATTTTATCTATAAAATAATTTTGGCAAGTAGACTAAATAACTAAAAGCCTAATAAAATAAATAATTATATTTTTAATACTCAACAAATTCTATTTTACAACACATTTCCGTTTTACTTATTAAATAATATAGTGTATTCTAATTGTGTTTATTGAGCCTTTATCGGGGGTGGTTTACCCCATTTATTTGTAGTATACATGCTACTATGAAATTTGTGGTGAACTAGGTCAAGTTGCCAATTTTCTTTTTGTTTGACTAGAATTCCCAGGAATTATTATAATCTGTCTTGTTTAGAAGACATTCAATGATAAGTATTGGACGAAAACCAACAGTAGTACCTTATGTAACCTAATGTAGTACCTAATAACTTTGTTAAAGCAGGAGTTTGTTTTTAGTCAGTTGTGATTTACATCCTATTCCTATTTCCAGCGTAGCTGCTTTCTCTTTTGTAAATACATATATGTTTCTTCCAAGTAAATGTCTAGTAAAGTTGTGTTCCCAGGTACCTCACATGGTCAGCCTGCAGTATATTGACATAGCCATTGACAAATGGAGGTGAAGTTTACGAAAGAGCTCTAGAAAACTGAATAGTAACATAGATACCGCTTAAAACAGTAAACCCATGCATAGCGGATTCACTATGACAAGTAACAAAAACTCATAAATTCTAAATAATTTATACGATATATTTTTATATTTATTAAATAAAAAATGTGATAAAAAAATTATTATTTAAATATAAACATATCTTTTCCATTTACATTCAGTAAAAGTTATTAAAATATTATATCTGCAAAATATAATTATAAACTATAATTAAAACTATAAAGTTAAAAAGTAAATATTATATTAAAAATAAAATATTAAAAATACGGCGACCATCCCTGGGCACATGGGACATCTGGGCCAGTCCTCGTTGCCGTCGACGACGTCCTGCAACAACTTAATGTAATTATACAATTAGTTAGAGAACTTTGTTTCAACACAAAAAGATAAAAACTATTTGCTTCTTCTATGGTTCTCGTTGAGGGCGCTATTATCTCTACTAACAATGAGTCGCAGCTTACTAATGTTGCGTCTTAAGACAACGAAACTACTCGAGTGGTAGTTTTAGGAAGTATGTCGTTCAATGCAACTTAACGGGATATTATATGATCCGTTAAATTTAAATTCTGAATTCTATGAGATTCTATGGAGTACTCATTTAAATAAATCAGAATGTTTGTATTAGTAGATTCAATCGCTTGTAATGCTCATTGGATATATAGGTTCTTTCAACAACAGCTGCCATTTTAAATATCGCACCAGTTTTGAAGTGGACACAGACAACCATCATTTTTCTGTTGATGCATTCGGCAAAGATTTTCTATTGACACCCCTTTTTACATTATTAATGTCATTTCTTTTAAATACGCAAATCACAGATTTGCTTTGTTATTAGTTTCAATTATTTAATCCGTTTCAATGCGTTGTTTATTACTGCACATTAAAACCAGTTTCTGTTGTTGAACATTCGAATTACTTTTCAATTTCCTGTGTGAACTAATTGAAACATACATATTGCACAATATTTTGAATTACCATTTTTAACATTTATTTTCATATACTCGTACAGCTCATTTTCCAATGCAGATATGTAATTGCACGATACACTTACCCGTAATATTTTAACAATTAGAACTGCATTTAATACTGCAATCGAACTATACGTATATGTATATGTACGAATATGTGTGTTTGAGTATATTTTTAACACTGAGCTATGTTATATCCTGCTAATGTTTTTCAATATCCAGGAATACAGTGCCGTATATAATCACACATATATATATATATATATATATATATATATATATATATATATATATATATATATATGTTGAATGATAAATAATTATTTCAGTAGTTATAAGTTTTAATGTTATTATAATTATCCTGTAGTTTAGTCTAATTTGCTTAAATGTCTATGTTAATTTAAGGATTAATCAAAAAGTAGGTAATATTTTTAGGTAATAATAAAAAGGTTTGGACAGTAGGTAGAAACACTCAAGTTTAACTCAGTAGGTTAGATTAACGTTTTATACTATTTTTGGTAACAGATAAATATTTAGGATTACAGTTATGTATAAACAGGATTAGTAATTACTTTTAAGCGGGTATATAAACACAGCGTTTCTAGCATCGTTCCCTTTCTTATTATTATGTATGTCATAGCGTAAATATTTGCGCGACTGAAATTTATAACGGCAGTGGCCATGCATAGATCATTCTTGTTGTCGGGATATAAAGTTTAAAAAAAAAGAAAACAGCAAAACATTATTGAAGGTAATAAAAAGCTACGTGCCTAAGAAGCACGAAAAATCATAATAAAAAAAAAGTATAAACATGTTTCTGTAACTACTGAATATTTTAATTGAATAAGTAATTTTTTAATTGATAAAAAATACAATCTGTTTAAAAAGAATACTGTTTTTACATTTGTTATCTGAAAGTGATGTGTTTTTGGGTTACATCATTGAAGTAGCGTTATAATTTCTAAGTTTGGATTTTCCTAAAATTTTAATTATAAAATTTGTACAGCAGCGGTGTAGTTTTTAACTTTATGATTTATACCCATTAAACACAGTTTCTTAAAGGTTTTACTAACATAACAATAGTTACCTACTACGTATAAAATATTTACCTAATACATAACGTTTAATTATCTGCTTTTTGAAAATAGAATCTATCTTGTTTGCGCAGTAGCATACTTCTTAAAAACATCTTTTTAAGGATTATAAAATCTTAAGAAATATTGTTTAAGGATTAAAGGCTTTTAGAATACATATAAAATAAGACTAAGTTCCTTTTAAGTAAAAGTAAAAATATTACATAAGTAATATCCTTGTTTTGTGTTTATCACGAAATGGTTACGAAACCAATAAGACCGTAACTAGAAGACTGCGTTAAACGTAATAAATTTTTATTAATTGACCGAACATGCTAAAGGGAACTCCCAGTGGAGTTCAGCGTGAAATTAGTTTTGTTAATTTATTGCCTGATTATAAATTTGGTAATGTTGCTAAGTTCAATTCCTATTAATTTTCCACGATATTCTATGTTTTCCCAAATGTCGTCATCCGGCACTGTATGTGTGTGTATACCCCATATGTGTTAGTGTGTGTATCTGGAACTATGTTTCCATAATGACATTTTGTATTCTACGCGTTCGACAGTAGTTGTTCTATGTAGTCGCAGTTGTTGCGGTTTCGAACCCGCACCCGCACTTGTACCCGTACCCGTAGTTCATTATCGTACGGAACTAAAATAGCCCAACAACGTTGCGTCGGTGTTTTAGTATATATTCTCTACATGTCCTATATTTCACATATGTCCTAAAAGCTGTGTATGAAATGAATGTATTATTCTCATCCTAGTGGGTGGAATAGCTACCGACGCGTAACCCACCCTGTACGGGTGCCGACTAATGATCCAATATATAATCAAAATTGTTTGCAAATATACTCTTAATAAATAGTAATAGACCACTTGAAATTGGATTGCGCGATTAACAAAATGTAATGTCAATTTTTTACAGCACTTAAAAATCAAAATACCGATTTTAAAAAAAATCAGAAACTTTGTTATTTTAAAATACGTTAAAATTTAAAAAAATTCGACAGCGTTCTCTCGGCATTTATGTAAAGAAAGAGTGTGCAAAATTTTAAAAGAATCGGTCCAGTAGATTTTGTGCTAGAGATGGCACCGACTCTGAAAAATCAAAGTGTGAGAAAACGCGTTTAAAAGTTTCAAAGTAAGACGAAACCAGACCAGGGAGGTGAAGACTTAAAACTCTATATCTACGACAGTTGTACTTCAATCGACTTCAAATTTACACACAATAAACTTAATATGTTGTGCAATAATATAAATAAGTAAAAAGAAAATTGAACACAACCAACGCTGTTGGACACAACCACTTACAGTTAATTAAAATCTGATACTTTGGTAATTACAAACAACATTTTCAAATTAATTACAAGTTAACATAATTAATAAATTTATTATTAAAGTTAGTTAATGCAGTCATTAACTACTACAGCTTCATTTAAGCATCCTCTTTGTTTAGCTTTGTGAACGCAAATTTCTGGCTGCACCGTAAAATCGTTTATTTAATTTCCACATACAACGGTTGGCCATGTAACGAGGTTCGGTTTTTACTATAGTGCCTCTATACAAGTTTTATAGTCAATATCCCGTCGCGATGCTTTAGGCGTCGCAGCCCGGCGTCGGTACCGCACAACATAACCACAAGCCACTGTATGTACATTTTATGGTTCACTTTTAAGCTTCAGTTAGCGAAGATTTTCCTATTAGTAGTGAAACTTTATAGCTATAGCATTATTCAAAATTACTTTTCATTTTATAAATAGGTGATGATAGGAATTTACATGATTTTTGTATGCGTTACTCCTAAAAAGAACTATATAATCGTACTGTATCAGAATGTCAAAAAGGAAATATTTTATTATTCGAAAATTCGTAAATTTCTCTCTTTTTTCTTTCGTTTTGTTTCTTCGATTCTAGCGTTATCATCTATCCCTAGAGTCATTGTTTCTTTATTTCGCATATTTCTTGCTTGTCTTCTTCAACACCTATGATGCTTCCTTTTAAGTTTCTTCATCTAATTTCTTCCTCCTTTATTTTCTCTCTCTCCTTCCTTTTTCCACTGCTTTGCTTTGTTCTTTATCCTTCTATTTCTCCCTTTCCCTACAACTCTTTCCGCCGTCCATCTTCTTCACTCATTCTTTGCTACCCATTTTGGTGAAATGGCATAGCTAGATGAAGTTCAAGGAAAAAATCAATTCCTTTTCACTCAGATTTTAGTTAGATGTCAAAATAATTTTTTCAGAAAAATATTTTTTCTCTTTTCCAACATCAGACAATTAAATGGAGATATATTTGTTGTCCCTTTAACATTTGAAAATATATTTATAGTAGAGATTAAATTCCACACTCATTTCACCAGATTACCACAGAAAAAGAAACAAGATATGTCTGTCTCTGTATATTTCCAAGTTCATTTAATACCGGTAAGGTAGTGAGGCCAGATGAAATGATTTTGCCATTTGTACTTGAACGAGTGAAATCAAATTGAATTGTTTCGTAACAAAAAAATCATACTTCAATGTGATGTCAAAGTGACTCCAAAATGTTTACTAAGTAGCAACAGACCCTCCTCGCTTTTTCCACTTTCCCTCTACTAGGCTGTTTCTATGCTCCAGTGGTTCATCTTTTTTCTTACAAATCTTGAATACCTTCTCTACATTTTCTTTCCAATAACTGCAGTATCTTTTCGTTCCCCAACTTGGACATTGCGATCATTTTGATACCCTTCCTTCCCTATTTTCCTGTCCTCCTCCTATAATAATACCTCCCACTCATGTTTTCATATTATAATTATTATATTTATGAATATCTGCAGAAAATCTAACACTGTTTTGAACTGTGCTACTGACATTATTTAAAATTAATTGACCTGTCATTAATATAAAGTGAAGTTTGATTCCAGTTTTTTGTAAACGCGCTCTTTATAATTTTTATACATCCAGTCTGTTATCCATAACCATAATGTTAACGCCTTTATAATGTTCGTCGATGGATTTTTACATTTTTGTGTTTCCTTTTTATGGTCGTTTGTAAAAGTTGATCTATGTACTATATTTTGTGTGGAATACAGTTCTAGTACTCAACACAGGGGTAAGGGTGAAGGAGTGTGAAGTGAGGGAAGGCGGCATTACTTACAGTGCTGCATTGAACCCCCTGACATATTTATGCGGAGGAATGTTCGTCATTTTTTAATTAATTTGGATTACTGACAATGAATATTCATACTCATATTTATATTTTTTGCACAATTATTTTGTAATTAATTTTTTTTAATTATTACATACTTCCCAGCGATTCAACTTACCTATAATATCTTATGGAGGATTAATCTTAATTTTATAATACGTGTAAAAGTTATGTTTTAATTATTACAAAAGCATAGAAACATTATTTAAAATAGTGCTTATTAGTTTATAACAATATTCTGTAAAACATATATAAGACATTTTATTAGGAATTGTAAATTTTTAATCAAACTTATGTGTTACTTCTGAAATCATACATTATAATAAGTACACTGTTTAACTTAAATCATATTATCTTATCTGAAATCAAAGAAACGACATTTAAAGTTTATTATTTAAACTGTTAATTCCTTTTTATCTAATTTTATAATAACTTAACATTATGCACAGTGAGTTCTGTCAGCTGTTACTCGTTCCAGTACACACACTATAATGAAAGTAGCTATTACTAATATATACCGTTAGTATACCTGACCAGAATGCAATTGTAATATATAATTTCTTAAGCTTATATAAAAACCGGGTCATCACATTTTCACGTAGGTGGGTGAGGCAAAAGGGATTCGCTTTCAAGCTAGCAAGTTCTCATACGTTTTTAACTACATTTATTCTCAAAATTTCGGCTTTGCTAAAACAACGTAGGCCCAACATATGTAATATTACTCTGTTAAGATTCAGGTCCTTCTTTTAAACAAATAATAAATTTAAAATATGTTCGTAGTTCAACACTGGATTTCCCAGAATCCTATCCTTGCAAGCTGCTCATATGTTTGACAGATTACTTATATAATGACTATATGCAAACAACATTAACTGGTTCTTAATCATCGCGATCGCGCCGCATCGATAACTACTAACCAAGCATTTAATCAATGTTCGTTATCACCAATCGCATCTCTCTTATAAAACAACTAAGTACAGCCGCGGTAATTTCAAATGTCGGCAGGCTATTTATCAATGCAATTTCTGCTATCGTATAATTGATCGTTATTCAGATTACAATTTCTATCGGAATCTCCTTGATTTTCTTTGATGTTAGTTGTTGAAATATTAAATTTACATATGATAAATAGATTTATAAGATTTATGTGGCTATGCACAATTCTAAGATAATGAATCGCAATGTTCATTAATTGTTTACGCAACAATAATAATATTAAAAATGTATAACTATCTACAATGTCAAAAACTGGTTAGTTACATTCAAATAGAACTGATCGTTTAGATATATTTTTGATTTAGTTTTCGTATACCTTAAACAGAAATTCAAAAGGTTCCAATGGCACGTGACAATGGCAGATAACAGGACAGTAACTGTCAAAGTGTTTTGCAAACAAATATATTTTATCATATGATAAAAGTGTAAAATAAACTTTTCTTACAGTAATCTTAACTCTAATTACCGCACGAGTTGTGTTTGCATATACAACCGTCACTCAGCAATGTTACAATTTTCATATTTTACATAAATTTACATAATTTATTATTTTTGTAGTTTAAGAGTTGTTGCACAAACTATAATTATATTTTATTATTCTCTAAATTAATCCTGACATGAATGCAATACGTAAAGTTTATAAAACTGTTTCTTAATCAAAACGGAACTAGTTTATGAACTCTTGCTACATCCTTATTCAAATCTGTCTTCTCATCCTGTCTACAGCATCAGTTTGTTTTGTTACCTGCGCTCTATTTATAGAACCGCCTATCATAAAATGTAATCAACGGATCAGACGTTATGCGGATGTATTAGAAATTTCAAAAATAGAAAATTGTTTGTTGTTTTAACAATAATTTATTACCTTACAACAGATCTAATAATTTTGTTACTTTGTATTGTATATATGTAAAATGATGATTATTAATTAATTATTTATAAGTTTTAATATTATTAAAATTATTCGATAGTTTAGTGAATAATGACTTTCTCTTAATTCGTTCTGTAAATTTAAATCTATGTTAATTTTGGGATTTAATATTTATCATTATTTATTTAATATTATTGAGTAGGTTATTGTTATTATTATTATTATTACTACATTCTTCTACCTTAATTCATTTATTTTTCAATTCAATATTTTCCATTCTTGCCTGTTGTTGTATTTCTTTGTCTCTTCTCCTTAGCTCCTTTCCGCACTTGTGCCTTCTTCTCTCATTCTCCCTGCCTTTTCTGTCGTCTCTTCCCCACCCTTCTTTCTACTCTCCTCCCTAATTTTTCTTAGGATTTTGCCTTTAGCGTTACGCATTTTCTCCTCGAACTTGACTGCTCTCCTTCCTGCTTCTATTCTTAATTTGTCCCTTTTTAATTATGTTATTAATTATAGATTGAGTAGGTAATATTTTAAAAGATTTAAACCGTAACTAGAAATACCTTGGTTTTTAAGAGTAAGACATAAACATGGACTTAATTGTTTAGGATAAGGTTTATTAGTTTTAAGTGGACAGCGGATCTGAATCTTCTGAATGAAATCTGAATTCTAAAGGTCCTTTAGCAATATAAATATCGTCTAAAAGGCCCTTTAGCAATTTAGCAATATTTATAGATAAGTATACGTGTATTTCCAGTCCTTCACTATGAAATTTTTCTCCAGCTATGAGTATATTTACTATCAGATTAACCTTGGGCAACGCCATGAACAAAAACTCATCTTACGTCTTTCGTAGCGTGATAAAAATATAAGTTTCTTACAAGTAATAAATTGTCTTATCTCCAAAACAAGTTAACTAAGTTCTGGGTCATCATGAGTCATGAGTCATGAGCCCATGGGTTGGTTTTGAGTTATTACTTTGTCAAAAAATGTCATAATTACGAAACTTGAATTTATTTACAAATAAACTCTGTAACAACAATAATAAAACTTGCATTTTTATGTTGGATGGTTTCTTAACTGAATGGTTTCATCGTTACGGAACTGGAACTAGAACTGGAGCTGGACAGGAATGATAAATGTGCGTTGTGATTCTAAAGCCCCGCCTCTTTTCTGCACCACGTGACAGCATTGTGACAAATGAGATTTCTTCAACACTCTTAGACAAAGTGTGCTAAACGTCAAGTAAAAAATATTTCCTATATGTACGTTTTAATGTTGTTTTTTAAAAGGTTTGCATAACAGCGGAGATGCGTAGCTAATGCGTAAGCTGTGGAAACAGAGCTGCCACATTTAAACATTAGATTGTAAATGCCATAGCCGGTGCTCATGACTCATAACGAACACCGACGAGGCCCACTAAAGAAGTAGGAGGTAATTTCGCGTTGGACCCTTAACATTAATATACCCAGTAAACATTTTGCAGTCACTTTACCATCATATTGAAGAAGCGCATGATTTTTTTGTCATGTAAGAGTTCAGTTTCTCACAGCCGTTCACATGAAATGTCTATTTTATCGGCTACAAATGGCGAAACCGCTCCATCTGTCGGAATACAAATGAAGATAAAGTTGATGTGAACTACATATAATTAGAGCGCAATAGTGATAGAAACGTAATAAAGCAGGACACTTCACCAAAATGTGTACTGTCTATAGACTCCATCTAGCGAATGTGAATAGAATAAATCTAATGGTCATGAGTTCGATCTTGATAACACATTATCAGTTGTACGCAGAAAGCGCGCAGTGCATAAAACTGATTGATTGAACAAATTGATGGTCTCCTAGGTCTACCGACATCTTTTCGTTATAATTAGATAACTTGTAGCCAAAGTCTCGTACTGTGGTTGAAAATGGTGAATCAAAATTAACTAATAAATTTTATGCCGATTGTTTTCTTTTAGGTCTCTCATTGTGAGAGCCTTCGTGCACTCATATATGTGGGTTACACCACTGTTTTTGTCAAGCTTATTTTTTTTATTTAGAATTTAAGGCGATTTCATCATCAAGATCATGATCGCTTGTAGATATTTTATTTTGGTTAAATTTGAATCAATAAGTTTATATCAGTCAGGAATTCGAGTATTTTTATTTTTGATTGTCTTCAAGCATGTCCTTAAGTAGCCTGTTTCATTCGCTATATTACTGGATACACCCATTTCTCGTGCTAATCTAGTATGTCTCATATCCTCTCAATATGTTATCAAATATTATAGCCTTATTTTTCTATGCTAAGTAGATACATTATACAGTGAACGTATTATGTTCCAGGTCGATGTTTGCTTATACTGTTTATAATTTACCGTACTCCAATGTTATGTATATGGTATGACGTCATGTTTATGTACAGTATAAACAAGCATGGGCCTGGAATATAGTACATTCCATCTATTTAGCGTAGAATTAATTCAACGAAACAACCCACAAACCCAGAATATGGTATACAGGCGCGCGTTTAAGATTCAGACCCTGTGGCTATTTCTTAGACGGACAAGATCCCGGTATTGTAAAAAGTCCACAATATTTTTATTTCAAAATTAAAATGTAGAATACTTAACAGTTAAAGAAGTCATAAAAGTGAAGTTTTTATTTTTATTTTTTAATTAATTAGAACAAAGAAATTAAAACAAGGTCCAGTTTCCTTGGAGTTTAAAAGTTTATTTATGGCTTAATGTTTGATGTAACATAAAAGCATATTTAGTAATGAATTTGTGGGCTACTTCACATTAAAGAGAATTATTTATATTTAATAATGATGTAAAGTTTATTATAAGTAATAAACTAATAAAATTATGTATGATATTACACACAAACATGCAGTAAACTAAGTATTACAAGATAATTAAGATATCGTTAAGGTTATGTGTTCTGTAGCGTTAGCCAACAGGACGGTATTCAAAGTTCTTTATAGTTCGCGATATATAAAGAGAAGTATTTAAAAGAAAAACATATTGTTACGAAATTAATTCAAAATGTTAAGTTTTATATAAATACTAAAGAGTCCTCAGAATGGCGACATAGTATCCGAGAGAATTGATGCCGCATATTGCGTTATATTTTCTGGGTTTGGTTGTTAACAAAGTTAACATTTAGTAGGCAGCTTACATTAGGTATAGTTTATATAATGCCGCCACGTCAGCATAAAAATTGCCAATCTGGTAGAACGTTGTCTGCATTAGAACTCAGCATCGAAAATAGCCAGACGTTAAACAAGTTGTTATCTACAAGGAATAGAAAAAACGAATTTATCTTGACTACTGAACTAATACTAAAATCTATTCGACACATCGCATTCGATGCTTGCGATACTAGAATATGCCTAAACACATCTAACCACGAGCCATTTTTATAAAATTCGTTTGATACGTTTAGTGATTGTGAAGTGAACGCACCTTAATAAGTCTATGATTATATTTTGTAAATAATCAACTAAACAAATCTCATAATATATAGTTTAGTAGACATCAACGTTCAACGCTCTCGACTGCTGCGCCATCTGTTTTCATCTCAATCTTCTAGTTAAATATTCTCCCATTTATTATCACAGAGGTCATTGCCGTTTTAACTTCGCCGCAAGTCAACTTGTGTATATTTTTATAAAATATTTTTTGTGTAAATATTTAAGTCTGCACTTTTAAGAGTTAACATCCAAAGAGCGTTTTGCTTTATTAACTTCACAAAACACGTCCATCGCCTGGGGTTATGATTTCATGGAGAACAACAACCAGAGCACCAAGAACTTCTAACGGAAGTTCTTTGTTTATGGTCTACTACGCATTCGCACGCTTCTGTGTGGTGTTTATGACGTGTCACAACGATATTAACACTTTGTGTCTTGAAGTTTCAAAATGATGTTAACGGTTTTATGTTCGCTAAATTAAAACATATTAACCGTCAAACTTCTACTACACAAATACGTTGCTTAAGAGAAGAATAACCGTCTTCTAAGGTATTGATGCTGCTAGTAGGTTTATAGGGATAGACTAGCTCGCACTGAGATTTCCGTAAAAACTAACTTTTGTTTTCACTTGGATTTTATCATTTTTATCATTTATCAACATTTTGCAATTTTTATCAGTTCACCAGGGTGATGAAACCCGTTCAGGAAAAGTAATATATGAAAGTAAATAAAACAATGTTGCTGGCTACGTTTTCGTATATTATTAAATGAAATTAACAAAGATCATTCTTGTTGCCGGGATATAAAGTTAAAAAAAAGAAAGCAGAACATTATTGGGGGCGATAATAGGCTATAGGCCTAGGAAGCCAAAGAAATCCTAATTAAAAAAAAGCAAAGGTAATTTAATATGTATTTGTAAAAAAAATGATTGACATTGTATTTATTATGTATTGTAATACTAGAAAGTATTATTTTTAAAAATGTGATTGATTTGGTAATCATGCGCAGTGTACATTATAATATTTACGAAATCAGTTTATCTAATCAGTAAAATTGGTATAGGTGAAACAACTTGAATACTCGTACATTTAAATGTATGTCCACAAAAGGAAACGACATAACCCAAGAGCACCCAGCAGCAACTTACAAAATCTATAGATTGGAAGCCATTATTTAAACACAAATATATGCGCATAAGGATAAACACTGGTTACCGGAAGTCTTTGTACTTGAAATCCTCTTAGTATGGCTACACAGAAACGAGATATTATCTTCCTTTGAGCGAGTTCTCTGATCAATATTCTTGTAATATATCAAGATAAACCCCAATCTGAATAAATACCATTGTAACTACATCCAGTGAGCATACAATGTTGCAATTAAGTGTATACTCAAATGTAGAAGTTGTTTTAAGAACCTCAGAGAATTAATTCCGCAGTTTTGAAGTGGCATATAAATGTAAAAGAATATTAAGAATTATCTTCATCAATTTTTTATAGTTCTTGTTATTTGTTAATTTTTAGGTTAATATATTTTTTTTAAATTTTATTTGGTCTTGACATTTATACATCTTAGCCACCAACAACTATTTTTATATATACTTTTACATGCAATTTATAATTCTATTTTCCAATTGTTTAAATATGTGAATAATTCACTAATTAATTTTGAATCACTTAACAAACATTTATAATTAACTGCGAAAGTTTTAATCACATCCAATATTTTACTATTGAATTTTGATCTTTGTATATTATAATTTATCCAATCAAATATAATTTTAGGTTAATATAATGTAAGATTACATAACAAAAGTTATGTTTAGAAATAACTATACATTATTCGATGAAGTTTACATTTATCGTCATATTTTTTGGGTAAATATAATGTAAAATTACATAAATTTAACATAATTTTATGATTTCTGGCAATAATAGCCTTTTATGCAAAAATTTGTTATGTTACATATTGTTGTTTTGTTTTACTATTTGCTGTTGTTCTTTGATAGCTTATCTATATTATATTAATATTATTACGTTAAATAATACATGAGTTTATGTTTTGTACTAAGATGAACGTGTGCGTCTAGCCTAACATTTAGATAAATGAATAGAGATATTAACAAAATAATAATAATTGGTTCGCATCCCAAATTGTATTCCCATTGTAATGACGTAATGTAATATTAAGGTTTGCTTTAATTACGCTTCATCTAGTCCTTAGATAGACAACATTAATAGACAATTAATTTCGTCTAATATAAACCTTCAATTCTGACATAATTTAAATCATAATAGCTTACGATCAAATTACCTGTCGATCATTTCTGTATGATTTTAATATGCTCTTGTAGTATTTTAATTAACAATACATACTATACTGTACATATATATTCGTATAATACTAAAAGCTCCTTTAGGAAGCTTACGAAAGCTCTGTTAGAGGAAAGAATACAACCACAAAAATAACTTTTCTATTTTTATTCATTTGATAGAAAAAGACACATAAAATAACTGATTCTATATTAAAACAAAGTCCTTTATTGGATTTTCTTTTTTTTTATTTCTCTTTATGTTCACTTATTATATTTAATAGAAAAGGATCCCTTTGTGAGAAGGGACATAACTCAAAAACCTTTAACTTATCATTAAATGACGCAATTAGATATTATTTGCTGTTTCTTTTGATGTAAACTTTGTAGAACAGGTCCAGATTTTAATAAGCTAGAAGAATAAGTTGTAGCTTTTTTTTAATTATCCTAAGGGGTTAGGCTGCCCTTAGATTTAAAAAAAAAATAACTTCCTTTGCTTAAATTTATTACTTATATTTTTAAGGTAGTATGGCCGTAAATATATATTAGATATTTATTAATAAAATGCACATAATTAACATGCAACGAGCCGATAAAGTTTAAAAAAAGACATCGGTTCGTATATATTTGAAAAACAGTAGAAAAATATTTTCAACATTTAATGATCTATTTATAAACAAAGCTTGAACATTTATCTAGCTCTTAGCGTGTATATGGTTTAAATAGAAGAATCGTGTGCAAAGTTATTAACGTTCAAAGTTGTAAATCGATTGTCATTTAGTACGCTGATGCCTGCTATATTTGACTATATAACCATGATGTAATGTTTCACCTTTATCAAAATAAGAATTTAGTTTATTTAACTCACATAGTAGTGAGCAGCGCAGCAGAAGCCTATTTTAATGCCGGCCCTGGTATTATTTTAACATCAAGATATTTTATTCTCTGAATATTAAATTTAATGACACTTCTTTATTATTTAGGGTGCTCTTTTGATTGGTGTCATAAAGTAGTGTAACGGCACGAAAAATGTTATTATATTAGGCAATTATGTTAACTAAAATAAAATATTCTATTTCATTCTCCTCTCTCAGTTATAACTCTGCTATTATTTTTATTCCCGCGATGAAAGCTCTCAAGACTCAACACTCAGAATGTCTGGAACGTATGAAATGTATGACTGATGTCAGTTATCAAATTTAATTCACGATCTTCAAATACAAACACATATACAATGGAGATGGAGATGGAGATGGAGAGGAACAATGGCCATGTATTTTTAAGTAGTAGTCTTTGTTTTATGGCGTGCTCGTATTTTAGAAGCCTCTTCTTTCGCGTAAAAGACTTAATTTACATTACATTTGGATTATTGACATGTTAACAGAACTTGTATTTTCAAATGTATGCTAATTAGATAGACAGTGGATAATAATTATGCGTCATATGATTAGCATTAAAATTATGTACATAACAAGAGTAAGAATTACAAAATCCTCTATAAATGCTATTAAGTATTGTAGTAAACTTGATGAACAGTAATCAAGGAAATTTTGAAACGTTAAATTATATACTCTCATATTGAAGCAGGAGACGAGCATATTACATTTTGTAAATCAGCTATTCTTAAACAAATTTATTAATTAAAAAATTCGAACTTATTGAATGTAATGTACAATTGCTTTGTAACCTATCTGAAATTACTTTTACTTTTTAGGCATTTAAAAAAAAATTAGTATCTAGTTCTAGTTCAATCGAGTTTTTAAGGGCCCACGTTGCTCGTTGATTTAGTCTATCACAAATTTAAGGTGGATACAATTTTGAAGAAATGTTTGGAGACAGAGGAAATACAATTGAATTATGGGGCATTAAATTTGCGTGACACATTTAAAGTGGATAAAATTTTATTTAATAAAATTACAGTGGAATTCCATTTTAATCATATATAAACTTATTACTGCAGAAAATATATTGAAATAAAATTAGAGGGCATTTCAAATTTAAGACGCCGTTTTTTATTTAAAGGTAAAATATGTAAATAATAAGATATTGGTAAAAGTTTTTACATAGATTGTTATGTAGACCATACCGGGGTATTGGCACATCTTAAAAGAAATCACTTGGTAGAAGAAAATATGTGCAATTGTGGAAAAGGGGTAGCAGATCCAGAACATTTGATCTTCCAATGCACAGAAACGAAGGCCTGCAGATATAATTTGTACAGAGTTTTGGTAAAAAATGGCCAGTGTGCTTAATGATAGACAGGATATGGCATATAGCTGGTTTAAAAGTTTAGGGGTAATAATAAATGAAATGTAAATATGTAAATTGGTAATAAAATGAATGAAATGAAGTGCGAAAAAAGGACCGTGGTCCTAAGAAGCCCGTGAAGTATAAATAAAAAAAAACAATTTAAAAATAAATTGTTATGTATATTTTATGGAACACATATATTTTGTCTATCATTAACACCGGTAACATATTCTCCTCATAGTGAATCATACGTTTAATTAAACAGATTATACATGTAGATGAAAGAAGATGAATATGCTAATCTCTATCTTTGTTCCAGGTGAGTGCGGAGAATTAACAGAGGTTGTTACCTGTCTTACCTGCTCGAATCTACCAGCCAGGTTTAACATCACACGTCTACCGTGAACCTACAACTAGTGCTAATGTAATTATTATTAAATATGCAACGCTGTTGACGGTAAGATCTACGTGTATGTGTTTATGGTGATTATCTTTAAATGTTTGCATTCTGCCTATGCAGTGCAGTGCAGTGCAGTGTGTATTTACTTGGATTAAACATGTCATATATCGCTACCAGTTCACGATACTAGCACTGACACTAACGTGTCAGTAATTGTAATAGTAAAGTGTGTTGACATACATTAATTAACATAGATATTGGGTAATTACCATGGTTGAATAATTAACATATTTCAAATACAAATTAATGATGTATTTTTTTATGAAATAAATATTTAAAATGATAAAATAATTAACGAACTAAACAGAGAAAATTATTATTTTTGAGGTAGAGTTAAATATTATAAAGCAATACTGTCTGTATCTAATGAAAAGAGTTCGCAATGCTATTAATAACACTTCCTTTGTACAAACGACATAGGCAAACGAGTCATGTCATCGTAGATAGAAGTAGTTCAGTTGAAAAACATCCTTGTACTAAATGGGAGACTCGGGATCGAATCCGGCTTCTAACTGATATTTAGATATATAATACTCATAAAATACAATAAAATTGATGGTAATGACTCGTAACGAGAACAGAAATCTTCCGTATCATAACAGTGTATCGTATAATTTAATAATAAAAGTTGGAGGGTCTTGGATTATCTTTGTTGTCGGGAAAATACGTCATCGAGCTATACTTTTTAGAAGTGATCAGTAATATTCATTTTTCATCATACAAAGAAGTGTTTTTAAATTTTCGGAGTTGATGGCGCTCTCATTCGATCGCCATCTTGAAAATAAGGTTGTAATCTTTTTTTGTTTATTAGCAAAATAATAACCCGGCTAACATTTTTCTGGAAAGACTTTTTGGACTCTTTTTCTTCTTTTTGTATTACGTAATTGTTACTCCTCCTTGCATTGGTATCGTAGATTCTTAAGTTTTGTAAACTCTTCTCAATTTCTTTTGCGGACGCTCATGTAAACGTATATAATAACTTATACCAATATGCATTTGGATGAATTTTATGTTTTATACCACAGACCATTGTCATAAGTACAAGTACTATAACTCTCCTAAAAATATTCATTGTCATGCAAGTTTTATGAAAACTATGAAAGAACTAGTCAAATGGATGGATGACCCATGACCCATGACCAAAGTATAAACCGCATGTCATAAAACTCTAGAATAACGACAACGACTTATATAATTATTTCGCCCTCGGTTTTATAGCGTCATATTATTTTTCATGATATTTTTGGCGTCTCATCTGTTTCACCCATTGATTCGTTTCGTTTGACCTAATTACAGAATCCTCTATAAATGCTATTAAGTATTGTAGTAAACTTGATGAACAGTAATCAAGGAAATTTCGAAATGTTAAATTAAATACTCTCATATTGAAGCAGGAGACGAGCATATTACATTTTGTAAATCAGCTATTCTTAAACAAATTTATAAATTAAAAAATTCGAACTTATTAATTGTAACGTTAATAAAGAGAAGTAAGACCATATGAGAGGAAAACGCTACGTAAGGAAGAATAGGAAAAGATAATAGAGGGTTTGTAGAGAGGAGTCAAGGAAGGCAAGAGGTGAGAGACTGCGATATAGGTAAGAAGGAAGAAGATAGTGGAAACGGGGAGAATGAACGATGGTGAAAGTAAGGAGAATGAAAAGAGAGAAGGAGGTAAAACTTTGTAAGCAGAGTGATTATGAAGGAATGATTGGAAAAGAATATAAGAAAGTAGATAAGTTGTGGAAGTAAGGAAGAGGTAGAGAAGGAAGATAACAAGGTAGACGAACATTGAAAAGGAAGAAGAGAATTTAAAAAATGTTTCAAAATGAATGTAAGGAGGTTGTAAGGTCATAAAGGCAGATCAATTAAATACAATACAGCATATTAATACATATAATATACATTAGTAAATTTTTAGTCATATCGGACAAGTAATGTTTGTCTAACAGAAAGATATGCGCAATTAACAAGCAAATAATGCGATACCCAGACTTTTGGATACTCCCTCGTACATTTAACCGCCATTTTCTATTTATATTTTATCGCATCAAAACTTACATTGCCACTATTACTAACATTACCTTTTTTTACGAAAATGGACTTACCTCATTTTCAAATTAATTATTTTATTAAATCTGGGGGTGAATCCACCAACTAAAATTAAAGGCTCTTTATATACACCACCCCACACCCCCGATTCTCTTGTGTCGAATTGTTATTTGTTTTTTCTTTGTTATATGCAAGAAGCTAGCCAGGTAGAGCATTATAATTAACTGAAGCTTAAATTATAACGTGTATTTTCCTCTTGGCATTTTCATTTTATTACGGATCATAACAATGAATTCACCTTTTAAATTATATCATTTAGAATTTCTATCTGACTCTACCGTCCCTTTTATAAATTCATTAAAAAAAATAATATTTAACTCGAACAATTATTTCAGAAAATTACAATTTGGAACACCTGGGTTCACCTGATTAAAGAGTCTTTATCCTGAATGAATGATTCTGGAACATCTTTATGTAAGCATTTTAGGTGATTTCAATATTTCTTATTACGCAGTATTGGTTTAGTTTTTCTTATGCACCAGACATAGCAACAGATTATTTATGTAGCTATACGACAATTATTATTAAACGGCAGATAAAGTGGTTTCGCCATTTGTAATCGATAAAATAGACATTTCATATGAACGACTGTGAGAAACTGAACTGTAGAAAATGAACTCTTTCATGACAAAAAAATCTTACGCATCTTCATTATGATGGCAAAGTGACTCCAAAATGTTTACTGGGGATTTATTTAAATTAATTTACAGAAGTGTAAAATTAAAAATCATGACAGTTTGGACCGTCTACCAATATTATATATCTACAGCGTGGCTTACAGAATGGTAGGCGCCATATAAAGGTTTAAAAAACCCAAAGATTTTAGAAAATGGCGTCCTCCAACTCATACGGTATTGAACAATTCAGAACGGGTATTACAGTGTTGCCAATAAACTTTTATTTGACAAAATCAAACTACAGAACATTCATAAATATGTTACAAAAACTTTATTCAGCTGGTAAAGAAAATCCAGACATAAATATTCATAGCTGTGGTTTTGATGCAGATAGAAAAGCAACCTTATATTCAGCATCCTGCATCATCGAAGTTACTTGTACAACTCATCCCCTGAGGTGATCTCCAGACTCTAGATTGGAAAGAACAACCCTTTCAACAATAAGTCCGTTAGACATGCAATGACTATTGCATTTCTTAGGGTACACAGCACATGAATAAACTAAACCTAACTTAAACTAAATTGAAGCAACATTTTAATATAACTAAATAATCATTTCTTTGGATAGATAAACTATTTTAAATGGATATTCTATTTTAGTTTATTAAGTATTTCACAATTGACATTGTTTAGAGTTACTATTTTCCCTAAATTTGTAGTGAACAACTTGTCACCTCCGTAGAGTTCTTTTATATCTACTTGATCAGGCCTTTAATGATTTGCTTTTTCTTTCTCATTGCTGCCATTGCCAATGATTCAAGTTTGAATATAATTATTTCAAGTCTGAAAAGGTAAATCGATTTTAAACTTCCAGGATTGATTGTAATTGTTGATTGTAATTGATGTTAATAAATGTGTATTGGCGTTTTTAATTTAATAAATATCTAAATGTTGACGGAGATATAGCAATTAAAAGTGTGAATTGTAGTTCTACATATGTCGACCATATTTATAACGTAACATGTCTGTACTATTAAGGGTAAATCAGTTATTTTTTCTGTGAATAATAGTTCTGTGTTGAATATGTATGTGTATTGTATAAAAGAGATAGCAACTTAGCGGACGTAATGTCACATGTCTTGAAATATTCTATAACGTTGAATTCCTTTAATACTTGAATTGATAAAAAGTTTTTTTAAATTGTTAATATCTCCTAACATATAAGGAGTTATTAAAAAATAATTGAACATTTGAGGTTCTTGTAACCCACTTTATCAATATATAGTACAGTTTTATTGAAATTAAATATACAATGTATTACACAAATGTTTAAATTTTAATTACAAATACAATCTGATAACATATATTTATAAAAGTACTCGCTCCAAGTTAGTTATATTTTACAAGTTTGAAACTTTTATCAAGAATTGTGAACAACAGTTATTATTATCACAAAATAATAAAAAGATCTTTCTTATTAGCTGCCATTATGTTTTCAAATATAGTGTAATTGTTATTTCGATTCTATGCGATGACAATTACACAGAACCCAATCCTTAATGAAGAATCCTTACAAATTCCTACTCTTTAACACAAAAGGGTGTTTTTGTAGTCAAACTCTGAAATGAAAAGAAAAAGTAAAGGGGTCGCATCTTGAAATAAGTCAAAATGCTTTATTTACCACCCTATATAAAGTAAAGTATAATGATTGGAATGAGAATTACAAGGGTTGTTTTAATCATCCACCCCCTGATGGTACCGTTAATCTACCCCTCCTCTAAATGCCCAGAAAACCTTCCGGAAACAAATACATCCTTGTTGGATAGGATGTCTTAACTTTTTCGTAATGACTTGTATTTAAATTAGACCTAATTATATTTAAACTTGTGTTAATAATTGGAGTTTTTATCAGTTTTATTTTGTATTTAAATAAGATTGTTAATTTACAATGCTAGAAATAATTTCATTGTATTATTGGACTAATAATAGTAGACCGAGCACTGCAATTAAATCCATTATAAATCAAAGATTTTAATAACAGTGTTTAAGTTTTGCTTTAATCGGTTAACTGATTAATGTTAAACGACTAACGATTAATACTAACCAAACCTATGTTATGGCGCTCTTATATTGATGATATTGATAAAATGAATGTTTTGTAACCTTGTCATAAGATCATAAGAATAATGTCGTTATTCAGCCTAGAAAATAAGAGCGCATCAAGTTGGACTTCAAAATAAACTAAACCAAAAGAATACTTGAGCTGGCTCAGATATTGACTACGTGTAAACTTTTCGTCATCATCGTCTTCATCATCCTCTGCTTCCTCTTCGTCATCATCGTCTTCATCATCTTCTACTAACTCTTTCACATCTAGTTCTTCTTCATTTTCTTCTTCTTAGGTTTCTTCTCTTAGGTTTGTAGTGGAGAGCCTTATTTACTTGGTCTTACCATGGTCTCTATAGTATTAAGTTAAAACTAAATTGTGTGATCCCGAGTAAAAAAGTAAATAACATATCGAATTGAATTGAGAACTACTTTAAAGTAAAGAAGACTAAATGTATAGAAAAAATGTCTTCTTTTTAAATAAATGAAGTATAATAAAATGCAGATAATTCTCGCGAAAAGTCTAAATCGAAATTAAGAATTTTTGATTTATGTCAATATTGCGTTGCGCTTATTTGGAGTAAACAGCTTATGCGAGCACTACCCGTCTTATGCGAGCACTACCCCTCTTTGGAGGTATCTGAAGAGTTTCTTTCAATTATTTCAGAAACAATATTTATTGTATTTATTTTTGCATTGTGACTTTTAACAAATGCTAATATAAATAAAGACTTGTAGTCTTGAGAAAGTTACGAGATTTAACGCTACTCGAAGTAATTGAAATTTGGTTCCTATTCCACTTCCACGCCCATCATTTACATACCCCAACTCCCAACCCCCTAGAATTGTCATTCATCACTTATTTATTTATGTATTCATGTATTTTATATAAAGATTCATCTACATTTTAAACTTTTTTTATAAGAGCGCTGCAAAAAGTATTTCACCGTTATCGTTATTTTCCGAAATGCGATAGTATACGAATACCCATAGCAAAATACACGCGTCAATTATTAATAATAAACAATTCCATAGAACTTTATGTTGCCAACACATCAAATGGAACGAGAGGAGGAGCTTTACTGCTTTTATTTTATTATGATTTGTTTTGTTGAGAACGACTTTATCGATGGGTGTTTTATATTGAAAACTTTTCGGAATATTGAAATTATTAGGCCGTTATACAAAGTACTGTTGAATTGTTTAGTAGGTACAGGGTGGGAAATGTTTACCAGTTGTAAACTTTATTTCATACAAATAAACAAATTTAATCTTCTAGTTTAATCAAATAAGGGAATATGTGTATACGAGATGTGATTAGAAAATAACGCAATTGATGTTGTAAAACTATATGTTTTAAATTTATACATACTTAGTTACTACCCCCCTTCAATATATACCCTTACTCTGCTTCATGCGAATGTCACTGCCAGACTAATATGTCTAGAGGCACAGAAGAAGCCATACAATCAAAAGAGAATGGTTTACGCTACACAACTGTCAGTCGTGCGACTTTGAAGCATAAGTAATTCATCTGTAGTAGCAGCAGTCTCGTTTGGAAAGTGACTGTTTGGTTTCTAAACAAATTGGGTAATAACAGAAGTATTTTTAATGAAATAAATAGAACATCGGGGTGAAATAATATCAGACGTTTTTAGTACTAGGATGGGTGACCGTCGTCAGATCAGTTCTGCAATCAGATTGAGATTCAGTTTTACTTTGATTTTATTAGTCTTCAGATTTTCAATGCTTGACAGCTTCACATATACGCTGAAGCAGAGTTTTAACTGATAGTGAGCCATCGGTGTGTTTATTAACACACCAGATATTTCATTAACTATACAATTATTAAGCCTTTTAGGAGGTAACTCGGAGAAAAGTCCATAATTCCTTAATATCTCAAAACTCAATATTTGGACTTGACTTCTCAGTGAACAGACCGATCGATATATACATATTTAAAAATAGTTCATATTATTATTGATATTGGAATATGTATATATAAAAAATAATTTTGAACCACTGGAAAATATGAAACGCATATCCTTAAATGCAGGTATAACAATATTAACAGAAAATGGAAATTTGATTTTCAACACACTATATGTTTCTAAATAATTGATATACTAATTAATGATCTATTTATAAACAAAGCTTGAACATTTATCTGACTCTTAAAGGTTATATGTTTTAAATAGCTCAATCGTGTGCAAAGTTATTAAAGTTTTTATATTTGAAAACGTATAGTACTCTATTGCCATCTATATCTAACTATATAACCATGAAGTAATGTTTCACCTTAACCAAAATCTGATAGAATGGTCTTTCCAAATTATGAGATCAGATTAGATCGCCGCCTCCGTACAGATTTTAGTTTTTACACATACAATATACAGACAGTTCACCTGAATCTTATTAAAAATAAAAGTATTACAAAATTCATGCACCACTGCCCAGAATAATAAAATGACTCACCCAATTCCTAATCAATGAATCCTTGTTAAGTGATCTCCAGTTAAAGAGATCTTAGTAACTCTGAAACAAAATAATTCAATGTTAGAACAAAGTAGAAAATACAAGTGCAATGTGTTATAAAATATTATGCATTTATATGCAAAAGAACTCAAATATGATATTAACTTTTTCAAAAGCAGTTATATATTTTAAACTAATTAATCCATTAATTACGATTCCTCTATTTCGATTTAAATTCTTTTTATAAACGATGAATATTTTTAATTATATTTTCTACGTATTTTAAATAACACATTTTTAGTTCTATTATCTGAACAAATATTATTAATTAATGCTTTCAGCAAAACAAAACATGTTTGCTTTAAAAATAATTAAACTATATGAAGCTACAGAGATATGTTTATAAATATTATAATAAATTATGCCTTATTATTATCAATGCATATAAAAGTTCGTTGTAAAATAATTAATTTTTGTAATATCATTTAATTTCTCATATTGTATTTTATCAGATTTATTATTAAGCAAAGATTCACACCATACTTGAATCTAGTTGCATGATTGTCCGATAGGTGGTAGCCAAATATAAATATATTTTAATTGAAAAAAATAAAGAACTAAGAAACACAATGTTGTTTTTAATGCTACTGAATTTTTAATATTGTTTATTCCACATACATTCTACATTCTATCTGTTTGTAGACTACTTGGTAATACAGTAAAGTCTGAAACAATGAAACAAGTAGATAATACAAGTAATACGATGTAGTATCATATCTAATAAAGTACAGCGCGTTGGTTCCTTATCTTCTGCGCATGAGATTTAAGTTCTCTTATTTAATACATGGAAAATGCTTGTGCTCTTAACATAACTTTGCTTTATCTTAAATTACTACAAATTAGATGCTGTTTTGTAAAAGCTATGACGATTACTGCCTTTTTACAATGAGAGGATACGTATTTTAAAAAACGATGCTTTATTTATTAATAAAGGCACTCTATCTTCATATTCTAATGTTAAGAAGGATTATTCTTACTTTATATTTAGAAAATAATGACTCAGAAACGAAATGAAACAAAGGAGTACATAGATATAAACCGAAATATGATGCTACATTCGATTTGATTTTCAACACATAATAGTAGGCGAAAGTATAGTCAGATATTAAGTACAAACGTTACGTACACTCAATAATAGAATGTAAGCTTTCATATTGATATACAGACTAAATACAATCATTTTGTATAAAAGTATGATCCACTACAACTCAACGACTGTAGCATAATAATGTATGTAGTACTTTGCATGCTAACGCGCGCAAAATATGACTTCATATTGGGTGCGTTCCACAACAATCACGCTCACGACCGCAGTTTTTTCCGTTCCGTTCCGCAAGCAGTAAGCGTTGCAAGCATACACTAAAGTGCAATGGATTATGGAGCGTTTTAAGTGTTTTTAAGCGTTGAAAAAATAAGGATTGCTATAGTTGATTAAATAGCTCTGTAGCAAAAGCTATATCTACAAACAAAATAAATTTTTCATAAAAGAAATATATTCTAAATGATAATGAACATTGTTTATTTATTAAGTTAGATGGTATGAGAAAAAGTGTATAAATGGCAGTTAAATATGAAATAAAAATTAATTTTATTTACCATAATCATATAATAAAATATCTCTTTTTGAATCATATAAAGTAATTTTTTCTGTCATCGTCATCTTTGAGTTTTACGTTATGTTTAAACATTGCGCCGAAATGTTAAACAACGACCACTGCGACCCAACTCTTCAGATGGGTCGTTGTGAACTTGGCGTGAGCGAAATTAATGACGTCATTAGTAGCGTTTTCGGCGCGACTACAACGACCCTGGTCAACATGTGGAATGTGTGAAATAATATTTTGGACGTTTTTAAAAAAAATCAAACTAATCTAAAGAACAATCAAAACTTCTTCTACAATATATTAATTTTATATTAAAAATTTGTTTACTGTCAAATTTGCGCACTTTAATTATTAATACCTCGTTTCGCAATTGTTCAAAACAAGTAATTTTTGTAAATTACATTGGGGACACTTTTATAATCATCATAGTTAAATTTTATCAATTTCTGTAAAAAAACTTCTTTTATTTTTCTGCAGAAATAACCCTTTTGTTATTATCTTATTCATCACTGAAATAACTCATTTAGGCAAATTAAAACATGAATTTAAGGGTTAAACGATAGTAATAATTTATCGTCTAGTTTTTATATTGTCTTTAGAAATTCATTGGCATTTGTTAAACCGCTACAATTAATGTGACGTTTGGACCCACAACTTGGACAAAGGGATAGATTGTTTCTGGCTTAATTACCACCCTTTTCATTTCTAAATCTACCATCATTCCTTTACCTTTCGTACAAACATTCGTCCTCTCCCAACCCTCCTTTCCTTCATCTCTACTCCATGCGTTTCATCCCTTGTTTTATCTGTATTTCGACTACCCCAGTTTGCGACGGCAAGGGTTTCTGTCGCGGGTCATTAGCGAAGCCTGTCGTCCAATAGCGACCAATAGTCACTTGTTCTTAACAAAAGCGCAAAAGCTTTAAGCCTGCTGGTGATGTGAGGGGTTTACATTTCAAACCTTTTGCTGTACCAGTATGGACGCTATGAAGTTCGACTTAAATTGTACTAATAATGACAAGAAGAGGATATTTTGTGAAAATAGAAGTGAATTTCATTTTGGGTAGGAAGCAATTCTTCTTTCAGCTTGTAAAACAGTCAAACCTTGATTTTAACTTGATGGTTGTAATTAGTTTCTTTTGCTTATGTTGAAAACTAAAAATCCCACAAAAAAGTTGTGACGAGCTTTTTTGTTATCTACAACTTTTACTAATATTTTTTTATTGTAACTTTAGCAATAATAAACAAAATTTATAAACAAAATTAAACCTAAAATAAGTGGTGTAATGTTTATTGTAGCACTACAGCACTGCAAGCCATTACAAAAATTTTGTGACGAGCTTTTTTGTAGATAGGAATATTACCTACAATTGTTACTAATGACTTTTTATTGTAACTTTAGCAATAATAAAGTAATAAACAAAATTAAAACTAAAATAAGTGGTGTGATGTCTATTGTAGTACTACAGAACTGAAAGCTGTTACAAAATTTTTGTGGGATTATAGTTTTCAAGATGAATAAAAAGAAAGTAATGATTACCATAAATTAAAGATGGCGGTCAAATTGTGAGCACTTTTCATCCCGAAACTTCAAATTTAATCTACGTTTGACTCTTTTACATAATGAAAAAAGATTTTAACAACTTAGGGCATATCATCTGCTATAACATCCTGCAGTTATCGTTCGATGTTAAGTTTGTTCTCAGATGGCTGTTTATATTTTTTCAAGATATCGGTTATTTCACTGATTTCACTGTATAAATTGTATAAATTGTCAAAGAATATAATTTACTTGGTTAGAAACAAAAACGACGAACCCCATTTTAATAGCAAAGGTATAAAATATGTATTAATATTACCTAAATTTGTTATTTTCCTTTGCTCGAGTTTTATCATTTAATTATATTAAAGTATTTTCATAAAATTAGATGAATACTTCAAAAGGAGTTTGATTCAAAAATACATTCACAATAATATAAAGGAAACGTTCTGTTTAGTAAGCCCGTAACTCATATACTTTTGAGTGGTGGCTTTTCAAGTTTATAACGAACGAACGTTATAATTTGGATAATTTTAATTTTAATTTTAATTGATATGATCGTATTAAGTCCCGGGAATATTTTCGTAATTATTTTATATTAGAAATATTCTCAAGTTAGAAAATTAACCTTTTACGCTCAATACACTACGTGTTTGTTCTTCTCTCTTACCCTAGCTTATTTAGGGGAGGGTCTTTTTATAAAAATATTACAAAAATAATGCTTGTACAAAATTAGTGAATGTTATTTTTGAATTTCAATCTCATTAATTAAAAAGCCACGGTATAATATATTTATTTTGTGTTGTCAACAAAAGGAGCGTTAATGACTAGTGTATTAAGAATTATATTTATGAATTGACAACAACCAAATTTAGAAAATATATCACTGTTTCGCGGATCAAACCCAACAACACAGCAATTTGGTAACAAACATCAACGTTCTCGATCGTGAACATTGCAAAATGTAAATTAGTAAATTAAGACTGAATAAAACTGAGTATTCAATTTTGAAGAGTCCTTGAATACAGCAGAGTTTTTAATCTAAAGTCTTATTGTAGAATTCTGGCCGAGTATATTTGTGGCAGTGTTGCACTAGAGAGAAGCTAGAAATAATAACGTTACACTGTAAAAGAAGCTTAGTCGCTCTTTCTTAGGCTAAGGCTGCACTATAAATTTGTACAGCGTAGTGTTATACTTAATGTTAAGTTTTATAAAAAACCTTTGGTTTTCTATAAGGGACGTCGCGTAAGAACTTAATCGAGCGCGAATTTATGATGTAGATTTTATGTAATTTAATTATATATATTTTATTCTATAAATCGCTATCGGGATGTAGGGATTTATTTGTGAATAAAATACCGGATGTAAGCTGTAACCATATATTTAAACGTTTAAAACATGAACTTATAATTACAACTATTATCTTCCAACTATATCTTAACACTAAAACTAACAAAAAATCTAACTTTAAACCAATGTACAATGTACAATGGAAGACGATAATAATATAACAAAAAATTCCTTTCTCTTAGGCGGAGAACGTTCTATGTGACAATGAAATATTTAAATAATTGAATGTGATGTCAACACTGGTAAATTAAATATTCCATGTTCAATTGAAACTATACAAAATGCGTAACAAAGGTTTTGCTTCTACCAATGCAATACTGAACACTTAATATAGTAAACACGTATATTTCTTGGCCTCCTTTAGTGACTCATTTATAATATAATATAAAATAGTATCGGTGGATATATGACTTATAGCATGTAGTGCCAGTAGATGTTTACGGCGTCGTTATGTAACAGCGATGATTGATTTGTACTCTGTCACTACGGTTAAGGTTGATTTTAAGTAGCAATTGCTTTGAAAGCTTTCATTAATTGGGTAAGTCGTGAGCTGTACCACGATCAAACAGACATTTTATTTATTTTCCATTACCTATATATTATATATATATATATATATATATATATATATATATATATATATATATATATATATATATATATATATATATATATAGGTATGGTTAATTTTATAAGCAACCTTCATAATATTTCGCTTCATTGACCACACAGTGACTGATAAAAGTTGGAGTTCATCAAAAAATTAAGTAGAAAGCTATTCTTGAGAAAACAGTAGCTATATAGCAAGTAATCTGTTATGTACTATGTAAGTGTCAGTACTAAACGTTTACAAGCTACATCTGTTATATAAAACATAACACAAACTTGTCAAAAAAACTTTATATAAAAATACGAGTAGTACGATATAGTTAAAAATGAGATAGTTGGAAAGATATATAACTACACACGTAGTTTAATTCTATGATCAACTATAAATTTTGTCACAAAACTTCACATTGCCTAATTCAAAGAACAAATATGTAGTATATTCATAATATAGTTTTCCGTTTCCCTTTCCTAATGAATATTTGTATGATTAATGAAATAGAAAAGTCACTAGCTAGCTACAGAGCACAGTATAGCGGTATAGTTAAAAGTTTAGTTAATTATAAAAGTCCTACAGGAATGAGAAAGCTCTATTTTGTTTATACTCGTACAGTACTAAACCATTTTCTCTTTAATTTATAATTTCCTTGACAGTTCCTCATTTGTTATTGTCTTCTTTTATCACTCAACAGAGCTCTTAAACTTTTAACTTTATTATCTTCTTTTTTTTCTGTATGATTTATATTTTATAAAATAAAAGAAAAAAAATTAATTGAAGATATTAATCATTTTCTATATACTGGTATATATACATTTATTTTTGTACTACTTTACTTTGTATGATATTCAGTTTATATTTATTTAATACTAGTCCTATTAATGGTGTCGAAGTCTCAATATATGTGTAGTATATATTGATAAAATCATTAAAGGGATTAATAGTTCTAAAAACGAAATAAAATAAATCGGCAGATATAATAGACTGTTAAAATAGATCTATCTCTGCTTTTGGAATCAGAGAATTTCCATACGCTCTATTTTTCATCTTCTATTTTTTGGATTATATTACGCCTAAAGAATCTGCAACTTATCTTACACGTAAATAAAACCACCATGCATAAACTGTTACTCAAAAATATTTGTTGCCGAGCCTCAAGTTTTCTTTACTTTAAAATAAAGATTTAAAATAAAATTTGTTTTATCTAAAAAGGATCCAGTTGTTTTAAAATGACATATAGACGGTTTGTAATGACCGTTATTTCACGCTTAGCAGCCTCGGGACCCAGTGCAGCTTTCTTAGCGTTACACAATTCTTTCTCAACCTTCTTCCGCATCTCACAGCTGTAATATCTGTTAGAGGATCTCATTCCTTCTTGACTAACACTAACAACCACCTTTATCCCAAAAGGATAAAATCCAATCCCTAATTCAGGGGTTCCTGTTCCTGTTCCGGGGACATCGACCCATTACGGTAACTGTTTCATCAGTTGTATATTGATGCGACTTGGATATGGATTGCGATTTGATAATTTGGCAGGTGCCCTTTTTGTTTTGTATAATGTATAAATGTACAATCTACTAAATATATTCTGAAACTTTGTGACTTGCTGTTTAGAGTATAATGCTACTACGGATAATATAAAATATTTACTCTGTGAAATTATGATATTTATGTATTAGAAATGCGTTATGTAAAATTATTAAAATTTATATTTTTCAACCGAACCTGTGGCGTCACAAGTGACGTTTAGTTTATCCCTTTAAATTTATAGTTTTTTAAATCAAGTTATTAATTGCAAATATCTTTTATATTACAGTAACTAAAAATTAAAGCTCTCATAATTCATGATTTAGAGATTTGTCATTAAAAAGCTATACTTCAATACACGGAATCCAGATTATTCCATTGTTTTTAAAATTACATAAGTTACGTCACTAAAGTAACTGTAACTTGTAAGTTAATGGTTCAAATGTCATGAAATTTTGAAATATCTAAAAATTATAATCAAAAGAATTTGTCAATAGTGTCGCAATCTATATACCATCATACGAACTAGTTGTTAGTATTCTTTAAATTGAAAAGGAACTCATTTTAATAATTAAATAATATTTTTTTATAGTTAGTCTTTAACTGAATCTTTGTTACATATGTTTAGCGGAATTTTAGTCTTAAGCGTTTGCGAAGTATCGTGAATTTTTTTTTAATATTTATTTTTGAGTCTATCAACTATTGGTAGTTATTAGCACTTTAAATCAATATTACATTTTTATTTATAACAAACAAATATAATAATTCTTTTTCATATTTCAGCGATCGTGAATTTTGTTTCATGGGTTCGATTCCTGAGGACGATGAGATGATGTTTTATATAATCAGCTTTAATATTTAACGAATATTTCCTTTCACACTTTTCTTCTTTATACTAAGTACACAGATAGACCCAGCCGTTAATATACAATATTATACATTATGAATTTACGTTCCAAAAGACAGTAGCTATAAATACAAGGATTTGCGTCTGCGAAACATCTATACGAGAAATATTACATTCAAAGAACATGAAAGTAAAACGATTCAAGACTGTAACTATGGTAATACAGTCCGTGAACAAGCAAGCAAGCAAGGAGACTATAGAAATTTAAATAACTTGAAAAATTACATTAAAATCACAATTTTTAAAAGTAAAGTTACTGTATATTATCCGTTGTAGTCGCATATTTTTTTTGCAAATTTACCAGACCTGAAAACTTGAGAACTTTTGAAAACAGTCGTGGTCGTCCTAATAGACAAAGTAAATACTTACAACATAGTAAGCAGAGAGAATTAGTTTTATTAAAAATTAAAGCTAAAAAGCTCTTAAAGATAAAAAGCTGAAAGGTTCTTAAAGAGTTAATACACTGTGAGAAATAAACAGTAAAAATTACTATGTGACATAGTAACAGAGTACTATAATGATTTTGTGACAAAAATTTCTATAGAATCAAAAAAAATTATATAAAATAATAGTTATAGTACATTTTTTATTTTTTTTATTTATATATTAATTGTGTATGCCTTTCGGCTTTACAATCTACAGTATTATATTTCTAATACATTTCATTCCTATATACATTCCAAACTTAAAACTAAACTTAAAATAAACTTAAAATCTTCTCGACTTTTACTACTTCCAAAAGTGCTTTCTGCTTCTTCTTCTTTTGACCCTCTCTATTATTCTCCACCAGCTTATTTATTCTCCTGTTTTTCCTTTCCTTCTTACTATTTCCGCCATCCACCTCTTTCCTTCACTGCCTCCCTTTAATAGCTGGCCAATATTCCTTTCGCTTGCTACTTTTTCCTTACACTCAAACTTAATGTGCTCCAGTGTTTCGTCCTCCGCTCCACACATTCTACACTTTCTTTCCTCACTCTTTTCCCAGTATCTGTTTCCTTTTTCCTCATTTCCCAATCTAAACCTTGCTGTTCTTCTTATGTGTTTTATGTCTTTTTCTATAAGGTACTGAGGCACATTATTTTCCCATAACCTCTTATATCTTTTATTGTAGTTACTTTTTTCTATTTTTCCCATTCTCTCCTGCTGCTGTGTCTCCTTATCCCTTCTCCTTAGCTCCTCTGCCACACTTGCGCCACCTTCTCTTCTCCTCTCTGCCTCCTCGATCGCCATTCCATTCCTTTCAAAGTATTCTTTTCTCTTTTTTGGACCTCCTCCCCCCCATTCTTTATGTAATCCTCTCTTATTTTCTTTAAGATTTTGCTTTCCGCTCTGTTCAATTTCTCCTCGTATTTTACCGCTCTTTCCCCTGTTTTAATTCGTATCTTGTCCCTCTTTAGCTCCTCCATCACCATGTATCCTGGCGTGCACCTGTCCAGCCCTAGAACCCATTTCATATATCTTACCTGTATTCTTTCCAACTTTTCTTGTTCCTTCCACCCCCAAACCTCTGCTCCATACGACATCATACTGGCTATCAGTCTCTCATATATCCATATTCTCTTTTGTATGTCCCCCCCAAATACCTTTTCCCCTAGTCCCCATACCCGTCGCATTGCTTGCTCTGCCTTCTTTGCCACCTCCCTTATATGCGCCTCTTCTCCATTATTCTTTTTAAAAGTGTAGCCCAGATATTTAAATTCTTCAACTTCCTCAATGTCCTCTGTCTTGTATTTCCACCTTTTATGTCTACTTTTTCCACCCCCTTTTTTAAATACCATAATTTTTGTCTTTTCCACGTTTAACTCTAGTCCTTTCCTGTCTATATACCTCCCTAGCCGGTGTGCCATCTCCTGCAGCTCTCCTTCCCTTTTTGCCAACAGGACTATATCGTCAGCGTATGCTAAAGTCCATATCTTGTAGTGCCTTCCTATTAGCACCCCCCCATCTTGTCCTCTTTCCATTACCCCCTCCAAGTCTGCTGTATATATCGCAAATAAAATGGGGCTCAGAGGACAACCTTGCCTCAACCCCTTGTCTGTCCAGAATTCTTCTGATTCTTCACCCCCAACTCTTATTCTCATTCTTGTTTCTTCGTAAATTTCTTCAATACATTCCATTAGGTCCTCATCTATTTTTTTCTTTCTCATGTACTTCCACAATTTCTGTCTGTCGACCATGTCAAACGCCGCTTTAAGGTCGATGAACATTGCATATATCTGTCCTCCTTTTTCACTTAGCTCTTTTTCAACTAAATGGTTCAGTGCGTATATATTGTCTAAAGTCCCTCGTCCCTTTCTAAAGCCTGCTTGTGTCTCGGGAAGTATTTCTTTTACTTTTACCTCTTCTTCCAGTCTTTCTCTCACAATCCCTGCATAAATCCTGTACCCTGTGTTCAGTAGTGTGATACCCCTATAATTTTTGGCTTCATGTCTATTTCCCTTTTTATATATCGGCGTTATTACCCCTTCTCTCCAGCTGTCTGGCAGGTTTCCTCCTTTCCATATCTTGTTCATCGCAGTCAGTAATCCTTTCTCTATCCTTTCTTGCCCAGCTTTCCACGCCTCGTTCTTTAGTCCATCTCTACCTGGTGCTTTCTTTTCCTTGAGTTTTTGAATCTGTGTTTTTATTTCACCAATTTTTGTAATAAAACTCAACTACTATGTTCACATTGTAATTTTTACTGTGTTTTTTTCACAGTGTACTAAATATATGATTGATCTATTGCTATACCTTAAGGATTTGTCGTGCCTCATCTTCGAATGTTATAAAAGTTTGAATAATTATAACCCTCTAAACACGAAACATAAGCTCATGTATTATTTAACGTAATATTTTTTACATAACGTTTTCTTCTGTAAAGAACTTTAACATAAGTCTATTATGTTCTCAATAAATAAATGCAAAAGATAGTAAAAATCTTTTACATAATACATATCAATTTAGTACCTTGTACTAAAAGGACCAGTATCAAAAATCCAAATAAGAGATCGAAATGAAAGTTTGAAAGAATTACATTGACATAAAGAAGAATGTTTGTTTCAACTTTAAGTGAAACACATATGTGTTTGCATAAAATCTGATTATGTATTACATGTCTTAGAAAGATAATAGTTTAGCATTAAAAACTTCATTAACATCGGAAAACATAAATTTATGTCGAAAGAAATTTTTTGTTAAGTAACGTTACATTCTATTTAGCTAAAAATTATTATGTCACAGGTAATATTTGTTATATTAAACAAACCTTAGATATAAGTAACTGTCTTTAGCGGACATTATCTAATTATCTGAAAATTTAGAGTCGTTTGACGTTTTCGGACTCGAAATAAATTTAATCTCTCTCTATTAAAGGGAGATTAAAGGGGGATCTCTGCTATTAAAGAGAGGCAGTAAAGGAAAGAGGTGGATGGCGGAAATAGTAAGAAGGAAAGAAAAAACAGGAGAATAAATAAGCTGGTGGAGAATAATGTAAATTTAATTGTAATTTGAAGTATATGAATTGTATTAAGAATGTAGATTGTAAAGCCGAAAAGCGAACAATAAACAATAAATAATAATAATAAATTTAATCAATGAAAGTGAACATTTTACATGTAGTTACACCAATATTGTATTTTTGAAATAGATGAACAAATCAGCAGAGAGAGAGAATAGAGTAAAAAAGTTTCGTAATCGTTACAGAAACGTTACTGTGTTTAGCGGGTAACCTTGTTTTAATATAAAACGTTAAAAATAAAATCACAATAATTAATTATTACAGCAAAAAATGTTAACTTTATCCTTCGCTTATTTATCTTTCGTTTTCTCTTTTCCAATGTTTTTTTATTTGATAAAAATATCACGAATATAAAATTCATTTAAATGATAATTTTGTAATTACATTTTTATCTCAGTTGTAAAAAGTGTCACAGACCCTTAGTTGACAATTATACCCCTCGTTTGATCGTCCAAGCTCTAAATGAGCAAGAGTGAGGGGAGGGGTAGCGGAGTCATTCAAAGGTAGGTAGGTCTGTTTGCATTGCCTGCTCCGACAGTGCAAAAAATAAGGGTTGCGTTGTAAGACATAGCTATGATGGAGAGTGTAACAGTTCAAATATTATTTATACAATTGTTACAGTCGTGTATATAAGAAAGAGAAAAATAGGTAATAAATTTTATATCATTCTTTTTATCACATACAAAAGAAAAATTGTCAATTGATTTATTTCCTGCCGCGTTTGGGTAACCGGTATCATGTAGGGCAAATCGTGTTTTCTGCCAAATGCAAGTCATCCAGAGGCGCATTGAGTTGAATGGGTGCCCTACTTAGAAAACTAATAGTATCCTTCAATTTTTTTTTTTTTTTTAATATTTATTTTTCAGTGCATCAACTATTAGTAGTTATTAGCACTTTTAAATCAATATTACATTTTATATACATTTTTCTTATAACATATAACTTATACAGTATAATATAATTCTTTCTTTTTTCTATGTTTCAGCTTCTTTCCTTATTCCATTTCAAAGAACTCCATTGGTGCTTCATCAATCACCTCCTCATTCAATGTTCAAGATCCTCATTCTTTTCCTATGTCAGTATCTCGATATGATACAGCAATTGCCTTAAACTATATGTTCCCATTTCCATCCAATCTCTTCTTCATCCTCTCTCTCTCCTAGCTGTTCTTTTTCTTCTTCTTTCCTTTTCTTTTTTTCCTTTTTCTATTATCGTTCTCGAATTTTTCTTTTTTGTGATCATTTTTTTTTTTCAATATTCATTTTACTAAGGTTGCACACAACCAATTAAATCTTATTTTATCAAACCCAGAATATAGAACTCTGGCCCGGGGATCGAACCCGAGAACACAGTAGTCAGAGTCAAGTTTCAATGCTCTTACCCAACTGTGTCGTCTATCCTTCAATTTTATATGTATGTAAAAAAATAGGTATGAAAATTATATGAAAATTCTGGTTGCTATCTCGTCATCGTTGTCTTTATTACAGACCTGGGGCCCTATTTCTGATAAAATATGCGTACGTGTATAATTGCATAAATATTTTTTTTAATTTCTGATTTAGTAAATTTAAAATTATACATTAGTTTTACATTTTTTTTTTTTTAATATTTATTTTATTTGTGCATCATACTTTTACATTTATATGTTTGTTTGTTTACTTATTTAATGTTTTTTTGTTGGTAGGCATTCAATTCTTTTACATAAACTTTGATATACAATGAAAGTAATGAAGTCCGTGTTGTTCCCTCTTTTCCTCTCTCTCCCTCGTTATTCTCTGTACCTCTTCCATCCATCTTCTTTCTGCCTTGTCTCTTCTCAGCAGCTCTTTTCTCTGTACATCCGCCGTCCACTTCTTCTCTTTGTTGCATCTTCTCATTAGCTACTCCATTTTCCTTTTACTTTTTATTTAGCATTCGCGTGCCTCCTTACATTTATTTATAAACAGTTTCTTTGATCAAAAAAATATTGGTCTGAATATAGGTACTACAATTTTTGTACAGCTATAGCAAATATGTAGAAATATAGAAAATCCGAGCCTTTTACAAAATATTGCACAAAAGAAATTTGTATACTGTTTGAGATAATTCTAGAAGTAACTAACAATAAAAGCGAAGGAAGTGAAAACAGAAAAGATACTCTATCAACCCAGTTTATCTTTATCTGTATACACAGTTCGTAAGTTACATACCTGCCTCGTACCTTGTATCTTATCCCTGTAGAAATACAGTACTCCTACCCCTACCCCTGATACCATAAACACTGATAATGTTCGTTATCGTAAGCTTAAAGAAGAAACCTACAAGACAAGGTGCACGTGTTTCGTAGATGATAACAATATCTTAGTAACATCTGTATAAATATATAAATTTAAGGGTTGTTGTATGCCAAAGAACCTAATTTAATATATTTCTCCCCAATTTTCACATTCCTTCAGCAGTAAATTCTAAATAAAGACATCCCCAATACTTAAACATAAATTTCATTTAGAACCCTCCAAATCACAAATTCCTTCACTTGTATTCCTTCTCAAGAAGCACAGTGCGTTAGCTAAACCCACTACCGATGGTTGGTTGGCCTACTTAAAGACTAGGTAACGCGTAGTACCGTAGATGACATGGTTCGTTTATCCCTCTTCATCCCTCCAATAATACGTATACGTAATAGTCCAAGATCCCAGGCCCGGCAGTCGTCACTTGTTTTCTGATGAACAAAATGTATTAGATTGAGTAGTATTAATATGTACAATAATCGGATGGCTACCTGCTAACTTGACCAGGCGGCCATTTTCCAGGTATCATATAATCAAGGTTTATATCTCACTCACTCTCATGCGCACGGATAATGCCCTCTTGCTCCTACGCATAGCGGAATTAAAATTGGGTCTAGGGGATGTTTGGCCACTTGGATCAATCTGTCCTCTTGTAAAACGTTTTAAAACAGTTGTCTTGTAATACCTTGTATTACCTTGCAGACGCTTTAAAGCTGATAAAAAAATTACTTAAACTAACTTAGAGTCTGATAGTCCATTTTTTAATATGTTTGCGAGACAACTGTTTCAAAACATTTTACAACAGGGCAGACCGATCCAAGGGTCCAAACATCTCCTAGATCCAATTTTATTTCCGCTATGAGTAGGAGAGAGTGAGTGAGACATAAACCTTGATTACCTAATATTTGGAAAATGGCCATCTGGCCAAATTAACAGGTAGGTATACGATTATTGTACACACTAACACTACTCAATCTTACACATTTTGTTCATCAGAAAATAAGTGATGTCTGGCGGCCCTGGGATCTTACTCTATAAACATACCCTTTCACTTCACTCGTAGCTGCTGTTACACCCTTGTACTGTCTCTGGTTGTTTGTGGGTGACGGTCAGACCGGATAACTGTCTCAGATGTCTTGTTTTGTAATGCGGATTGTGTCACTGGAATAGATTTAGGAGCATGAAGTTGGCCACAGTACTACCAGCATTAACACAGTGGCGTAAATCATAGTCAAACGTGAAGGGTGAGGTGAATTTATACGTTGCCAAAAAGATGAATGATTGTATTAAATATGAAGTCAGGAAAATGCACTCTCATTAGGAATTCATTGGGCGTGCTTATCAATAATACGTGTTCGAATTATTTTAGAAATTATGAAATATCTTTTGACTTTAAATTCTTCAAAATATATCTTGATGTACTACTTTAATTTATTGCAGTGTTCTAATTTTGTTTCTTGATTTATATTTAGTTACTTTGTTGTACTCTCTAATATATAGGTTTCTTCAGATAATGCAGCTATTAAAAGTTTAAGCAGTAGTATTAAAAGTGAAATGAAGACAGAAGTTTAGCGAAAATATAATAGAGGGTTTGTCGAGAGGAGACAAAGAAGACAAGAGGTGAAGAAACAGTGAGAATGAAGGAGGACTAGGGAAAATGAATGGAGAGGGTCAAGAGAAGAAGAAGTAGAAAGTACTTTTGAAAATAGAAAAGTCTAGAATAGTTTAAGTTTAATTTCAATTTGAAGTTCTATGAAATGTATTAAGAATGTAGATTGTAAAGCCGAAAGGCACACAATTAATATAATAATAATAATAATATAATATAGCATTACAATTTCGACTGATTATAATTAAATCAAAGCTAAACAGGTCATCAGGTCAAAGGTCATCATTTGTAACTGGTCGTAATGGCCTTGTTGCACTTCTGACACGTTCATCTAATAATTTAACTCAAAAGTATCAAAGTCGAAGTATTATTACCATAACGTTTTTAATTACACTTCTGTTTCACATTTCACACTGCTACGTCACTGCTAAAGGGGTATCAAGGCATAGGGTGTATATAACTCTACTAGGTGTTATCACAAATCTACTGGAGATAAACTCATATTGAATTAAAAATAATGTTTGTGTTCAACAAATAGAAACAATAAGATAAAAAATGTTCTTGTTGAGATTGAGACAACAATTCCAGCAAAAAGCTTGCATTATTGTTATTGTCCTTTTCTGTTAGTGTTTTTCTTTTCTTTTCAAGAAAAACTAACTAAAAGACTTTCCATGTAGCTGTTTAATCTTCGAAATATTATTTAGTAAGCTTTATTATTTTATAAGGTTTTGTTTTCTTTTGCTGAAGCTGTTAACAAAATTTAAATTTAGACGTTATACTAGACGACGCATTTTAAAGTACGTTGTCAGAATAATAAAGAATAAAATCACTACAAATAAATTATTAGCTTAAACTAAATAGCTTCTTAATGCAAAATAAAATACTTAAAATTAAAATAATGAGATTAGGAGTCAAATTAAAAAATAACGAAAATCAGGCTGCGGAACGAAATCACTGAAATATTCATCGAACCGAATCTACCTTAAGTAACCACTACCGTGCAGACGACGTTAACGTTATAGTCTTTAACGTTATGGTATCGTTACCGTCGCGTGGACTCTCCAAGAGACTAGATTTTTAAATCAAGTTTTTAACATTACTTTTCTATTCGTGGAAACGGTTTTTCTGTTTGTCTTGGAATTGTATGATGACATGGTTCCCCAAGGTGTCGTTAACTGCAATGTTATCAAAACGTTGATGATCGTTATCCGAGCAACAAAGAGCAATAAAACGTCAAGTGAAATTAAAATCTAGGGAATAAATACTGGGACTGGTTGTGTAGATGTTTAATCATAATGATAATGTGACCTCCGACCTTTTCACTAAGTTGTAGTCGTATTATCGCACACTTTATCATGAGAATTCGTGTGTACTTTAATGTTTATCAATACACCATTGAACTGTAGAAGTATGTAGATGTATTTCATACATCGGTATTTACAATATGGGTCTATCATAATTTAGTCTGCGTATGTTTCTGCTCGCAAAACTCGAAAAGTGGTCGATTCATTTGGAATTTTGACACAACGTTGCATTCGAATACGCTTGTAGAATAGAATTCAATTCTTCCCAGTTAATCGTCGTGTCGTCGTGGTTCCGTCTGTGTTTGTGTGTGTGTGTATCCTTTATTTATTTTCCCATTCATTTTATATCAGAATAAGCCACAGCGAAGCGTGTCTTGGATTAGGTAGTTGATGATAAATTACAATTGTATCGTGTAGTATTGTATCGTTATATTCTAACAGTGTGCAGAATAAACAAATGACCACACCCATTCATATTTCATATTTATGGTACCAGGCATCCTGTTATCGTTTTGGAGTAATTTTTGTGGACATCTGCATAAATTTAAAATATACCTATAACGCGATTTAAAGCTACGTGTAACACATTAATCATTATAGAAGTCCTTTTAATAAATACAATTCATTTTTTTAAATAATTTTACCACTACTCCTAGATATATGGAGAAATAATAGGCGCTATTGCGCCTGAACAATCTGCAACTTAACTTACAGTAAATATATTAGGTTTTTAACTAAAGTCACTATTCTGCAAACAAAAAAGTAACAACTCTGTTGCAAATATATGCGTTCAATGGCATTATTGTTCCAGGTGTTGTTAAAAACATTAATTAATTTCCCACGTTGTGTTCTCAGTGTTAATAACAGTAGAACTCCATTTATAAAATAGTCCTGTTTAAAATAATGTAAAAGCCTTTATTTCAGATGCCCGTGCTAGAGTATGCTGCCTGCAGTTGGTCTTCCCCTTTAGATTTAAATCCGGAAATCCCACTAGTTGTTGAACTAACGTCCGCATGAAATATGGTCATTTAGTTTAACATTACATTACAAAGTTAAACATTAAATATTAGTTTTATCTCATTAAAAGTTCCGGTCATGACGCTAGTTTAAAAATATCGTTAAATGAGATAAATGATCGATTTTTGTTATTATCAGTAGCACATTACGTTGGTTAATGTCTTTCGCTATTCGTGTATTAAAGGTTTAAACTACTCTTATCTTCTAAAGTTTATTTCAAGATATTGACTATAGATGGAACTAGTGGTTCTGGTTTTTGTTTTGTGTGAATCTTGAGTATTTAATGGTTTTATCACAAAATACCGTTTATTTAATATCGGGTGTTATCTTACAATATAAGTATAACATTAATTTGCTTTGTTTCTAACGTTATCTACAATGTATAAGTAAATAACTGTATATAAACTCTTTAAGGTTTCTTTAATCTTGGGTCCACAGTATCTTTTTCTTTATATAAATTATACAACTATAATCATAAATGCTTTATGCAGTACTGCAGCACACATTTATAAGACCTTGATACTATAAAAGCAGCCAATATAGTAGGAGGCCGCTGGTAACAGGACTCAGTAACGGAAATAGACCACCGTTAAAGACAGTAAATCATTTTCTTTTAAGGACATTTCCAAAAAAATCACTTCTATCACATTCCGCACTGCGAAAAATAATAGCGCGGAAATAAATTCGCAATTCTGTAATACATTGAAACGTGTAAATGTCTAAGAAAGGGGCGTCTAAAGTATTGTTTCGATCATTTTTTATTACAGTATACATATTTATTAATGTCCTTTTTTTATTTTAGAATTTAAAATGATCAAGGTCATGTTTTGTCACATTTGTCTGAAAGCATGTTCTTCAGTTCACTAATGATGCTGTGTTTTGTTCCTTGCGTTTGATACTGTGGGCAGGTTTCTAGGAGATGATGGACTGTTATTTTCGTCTGACACTTGCTGCACTGCGAAGCTGTTATTTTACTCATTAAGTGTTGATGCGTCAAACTCGTATGACCAGTTCCTAGTCTGAAGATGGCTTTTTCAAATTGTCTGTTGCTCTGATAAGAAGTTTCCCAGAAGTTTTTGTATTTTCTCTAATCCATCTCAATTTGTTGCTACTTATTTGTGTTCAGCCCTGGTTTACCATTCTACTAAGTCTAAGTGTAATAAAGCAGAAACTGGATTTCTTCTATAGCAACCAACTTGGCGGCTTCATCCGCAGACATAATGTTCTTTAAACGTAGAAAAAGTTTCAATACTCCTTGTGGTACTATTTTTATTTTTTTCAGATTTTGATTGTTAAAATTTGCATTTTTAACATAGGAATCCTAAACCCACTCCGATTTATGTTAAAGCAGATGTTTTGAGATAAAACAGTGGTAATTTTCTTAAGATTGTTTAAAAAATTTAAAAAATATGATAAATATTATCCTGTACAGAAAATTACAGCAAGCGGTATTCGTTTTATGTATAAAATTTATTGAAAATGAACTCCTTTTGGTCATATTCGAGATTTCACGACTTGACAACAAAACAAAGGACAGAGCGAAAGAGAGTGCTGCGAATTTTATATGTTTTATTGTACACATGTTATAAACATGTTAGTTTACAAAGGAGTATTTTTCTATAGGTTGAGCGCCACTGCTCGTTGGCAACGTTCTTAAATAGTATGTACAGAATCCAATAAAGTTTGATTCTACCTAGCAACAAAATCCCAGTTCTTTGTTAAATATTCTTAATTTAAATCTACCATACTCGTATATCTATTAGACGCTGAGATGTTTCAAAATTAGTTTTAGGTGACTTCATGACTTACTTGTGCAGCAGCTGGGGTTTAATTACAAACGAAAGACGGTTTGTCGTTGCACCGTCGTTAGTTCCATGCACCGGAACCGGGAAGTTATAACAAACCAGAGCGAACGCGAATGTTCAATCCCAACATTTCACGAGCACAGATTAAAATATCTAACAGATAACAGTGAAAATAGAGAGACGAGTAGAACAGTTTCCAGGGATAAACCAACGAGCAGCTTTCCCGGTTCCTGTTCTGTTTAGCGGGGATAAATGACAGCGGAGTACGTTTTAATTCATTTTAATTTTATGTAATGTACTATAATTTATCTGCTTATTAAAATTTAATTAAATTTGAAAGTATATGTGAATTAATGTATGTATGGTATAATAAGTTACACACATGCATACATGTATAAGTGTGTGAATAATCACATACCTAGAGAAGCAGCTCCGTTCCATTTATTCTTATTATAGCTCATACGATTGCTGGTCTGGGGAACCCGTTTGGACTTGATTAAAATCATAAAACTGATGCTAACTGATGATAAGAATTCTAGCAGCTTGACAGATTTTGCTTATAGTTGGCATAGTAATTGAACACTGCTACTAACTTGCCTAAACAAAAATTTTATAAAATAATAAGCGTGAACCTCCTAAGCCGATACAAATTCCTGTTACTTTTTTATTGTAATGTTTTTGCCATTAGGCACCACATTATTCTGCATTAAATCAATAAATTACATATCATTGTACTTAATTACATTTGTGATCCTTATTGTAACTAACAATTCTCACTCCTTCCAAAAGAAAAATAAAAACAATTCAGATAAATTTAAACCCCTACTGCTTCCGTCTTTCTGCTACTCTCCCTCCTGTTTCTACTCTGCCATTCCTTCTCTTTCCTCGCTCCTTTCTTCAATCTCCGCCATCCACATCTTCCTATCACAGCCTCCTTTCACTGCCTGAAATAAATTAAGCGAAGAAAAAAAGCAAGAGAGACGAAACATAAAAATAACAGAACGAAAGGGGTTTAACAATTTGGTTAAAAAAAAATAGCAAGCCAGAGTAACGAAAGAACACGAGGAGAACTTTAAGAATGGGAGAGGACAAGTGAGAGGTAATCAGTGTATAAAATGAGTAGAATATGCAGGTGAAAAAGACAGAAAATCTTGGAATAGAAGAGGAGTTTAAAGCTAGAGTGGGAGAGATGAAGGAAAATAAGGAAAGAAAATGCAATAGGACAAAGAAAGTAAAGTGGAAGAAAGATTTTCTTTAGGAGAATGGAAGTAGAGGTAACGCTAAACATATAAAAGGGAAATGTAAGAGGAATTGTTGGCAGGAGGCATTGAATGAAGAAGTTGATATTAAGAAGATATAGACAAATCAAAAGAGACTTAGCAAAGAAAAGAATCACCATGCTTTGCGCTTATTATTTTAGAATTGAATAATTCATGAAACTAAAAACATTTTAGCTAGCGAAATCATTTTCTTCATTTAGTTTATCAAGTTCTCTAAAACAGAATCGTTTAAAGTGTTAATTATTCAATTAACAAACTACTTCATTATAAGAGCTCCTCAGCGATTATACGATCACTATTTTAACAACAGATACATTACATTTTCTATTTTCCGCTAACGCTAATCTTATTTACTCGCAATTTTCTTCGCTACGTAATCAGATTATACGCATTGTAAAATGCATTACGACGCTATGCTACTCGACGCGATGTTGCAGAATCTAGGTGCTAGATGCTTTAATCAAATCTGCTATTTCAATTTGCTGGTACTTCGTTATAATCTTGTTTCGTATATACATCTTGTTATTTTTAAATCATATTAAGTTTAAACAGGTTTTACAATCTTATATTCTATCGTATGATACTGCATATTGTGCACTATTGTAGGTTTCCTAAATAGAATTCTATGCATTTGTAATGTGTAGCAACATTTGTTGCATCTGGTGTCGATTTCTTGTACTCTCCGAAGCTACGAACACCTGTATTTAATCGTGCTTATGTTTTTTGAAATATAATCAGGTTATTGCATATTATTGGAATACTGGATATCCATTTAACTGACAATGATTTTAAAAGTAGTAAGTTTTTAAAAATTTCTCAAGGATTGATAAATACTTTTCGAGCTTTTGATGGAAACATACATTTATTGAACAACAAATATTTAACTAAATTTAAAACACTTTCATGGGCTTATCTTTATGTCTTCATTTCTATAAAACGGAACTATGCTCAATAAATATTTTCGAGTCACTTTGCTATCATATTGAAGATGCGTATGATTTTTTTATCATGAAAGACTTCATTTACATTTCAGTTTCTCACAGTCGTTCATATGAAATGCTATTTTATCGACTACAAATGGCGAAACCACTCCACTTGTCGGAATACAAATGAAGATAAAGTTGATGCGATAGAAACGTCTCAAAACAGGAAACTGCACCAAATTGTTTACTGGGTATATTGATAAAGTTGACTACCAGAACTTCAAATGTCCAATTACTTTTTAATAATTCCTTATATTTTAAAAGATAACAACAATTATAAAAGACATTTTGTCTCTTTAATTAGTATTAAAGGAATCCAACGTTATTGAAAATTCCAATGCATAGTACGTCACATCCGACGATATTCATCGCTTTTATACAACACAGAGGCATACGAGTGTAAGTCATTTACGGCTAACAGCTGGGTTGTACATCAATGAAGTATTATATTACAAAATTTTTGAAAACGAATAATAATCTTCATTATTTATTTTTTCTGTGGCGTATTATGCATTGATACAGCTACAATTTTGTCAACCTTCGGATATATAAAAAAAGAATAATATACATATATTAAAATTTATTTCAATCGAAAATTAACAAAACAACCCCTAAGAAAAGAGTTCATAAGCCCATTATCGTATTAATAAATTATACTCGCTAAGCATATATCACGTAAGAAATATTACCTAAAAATAGAGTTTATTGCTATTAGAATCATAGAATTGCATTGGAATAAAAGATAAAATTATCTATTTAGTATTTCAAAAATAATTAAAAAGGTTTCTTTTTGTTACAAAAACTATTTTCTTGTGTTTTGTGACTTTAATTGAAATTAGACGAAATTGTTGCTAGGTGAAATTTCACTCAACACAAATATTAATTTTAAATACATTCATATCCATAAAGAGAATTTATTCATTTCAAAGTTTGTACAGCATTATGCATCTACGAAATATTTCTACAAATTGCATATGGATATAAGCATACAAAAACAATATTCAATTTTATGTAAACTTTAACAAGATGAAGCTTAAGTGACTATGCGGGAAGAGACGATGAGACAATATCTTAAGAAGTTTAATCAATTCATTTTGTATTCTGTAGGAACTGAAAAGGAATTGCAGACAGAAATGTAATATAGTTTTGCTCACAACTTTAGGAAGTATAAAAGAAGATTACGATTGTGCATATACCAGCTCGTAAGCATCATATTCTAAAATTCATTTGAATGTTATTACACACTAGAGTTACTTTACTTATCTAAAAGTAGAATATGGTGTTATAGACTAAGATCCCAGAGCCCCCAGACCTACGTCGTTTTAGCAAAGTTGAAACTTTGAGAATTATTATTTTTTAATTTATTTATTTTATTTATTTTTTTTGTTTATTCGTCATAGCCATTATAGCTTTTATTCGTCATAGCCACCATCAAACATTTTTTATATATATTTAACATGCCATTTATAATTCTATTTTAGTATTATCTAAATATTTAAGTAATTCAGTAATTAATTTTGAATCACTTAACAAAAATTTTTAATCACATCTTATATTTTACTATTGGATTTTTACTCATTTCTGAACCACTTTTCTTACTTAAATTTGGATGAAATATATAATAACACCTTCCTTTTAACAGACTTTTGTTAATGAAATCTTGGTTTCTCAAATTGAAGTTCAATTTTTTGATTATGCTAAAAATTTCATATGTACGTAATTTCACTTCCATCTCAATTTCCAAATTTATAGATTCCTTTGCCAATTTATCAGCGATTTGGTTTCCTCTTATTTCACAATGTCCTGGTATCCCCATAAATTTAGCACAGTTGAAATTTTGAGAATAAATAGTGTAATATGTAGTTAAGAATATATTCATACTTGCTAGCTGAAAAGCGAGGCACTTTCACAGGTAGCAAGTACGTAAAAGTACTTTTATATATGTTTTACCATATATTATAAAAAACTAACATTCACTATTGTCTTTACGAGGGCCCTAATTTCCGCCAGAAAGCTCTTAACAAGTAAGGTACTAAAAAATTAGGCTTAATACTATGACGTAGTTTATCTAATTTAAGTGTCTGGTGGAAATTGGGACACACGGGAGGGGTCTGACAATAGTAAATGTTAGTTTTTAGTTAGAAAAGTTTAGTTTCTGGAAGCATACCTATATAAAATTCAGCCATTATACTTTCACATGCATGCGTTAGTTTTATATTATGTACCTTTGCACCTGCTACCTGTAAAAGTGCCCCACTTTTAAGTTAGCAAGTACGTATATGATCGTAACTACATATTATATTATTTATTCTAAAAAGTTCAACTACGCTAAAACGACATAGGTCTGGGGGCTCTGCGATCTTACTCTATTAGCGTTGTGTCGGATGACTGCATTAGAAATATAGCTCGTAGTGGTGCTTATAATAACTTTTCTGTTAATGAAAAATGTTTGTGACGTCATTACTTAAGGGTCAATAAAAGAGAAACGAGATATTACAAGAATCTTCTTGATAAATGAAGTGAGTAAATCAATGTTTTTATATTTACGTACTGTTTCCTTTATTTACCATATTTAAACCAGATATGACAAAACCATTGTACATGACATGTAAGATATACAAAGAAAATGTACGCAAAAGTTTCTCTAATTAAATACTTAGTAATGTATGTTGTACCCCCTCTGCCCCTCTGTCTATACAAGATGGTATTCTTGGTAAATAATTAATTCAGAACCCCGAGATGTTTTAATTCCATGTAAATTAAATAAAGATCTTAAAGTATGAGTACAGTGAACATTGAACATACTATACAACAGAAATGAGGACATAATCATCATCAAATAGGAGAAGAGAGACAGTCTGGCAAACATTTTATTGCGAGCAATAAACAGTTTTTATTGTTTTGAATACTTTCAGTATTACGGAACAAGAAACATGTAAAAAAAATTAAAATAAGACATAGAAAACATAATAAGTTTTAATTAGTTAAAGTACATTAAGGTTCATTTATGATATAAAAAAGATATGAGATAAATCCAAAACCATGCTGGACACAAATAAGTAGCAACAAATTGAGATGGATTAAGGAAAATATAAAAAAGTGGGAAATTTCTTATCAGAGCAACAGACAATTTGAAAAAGCCCACTTCAGACTACGAACAGGACATAGAAAGTTGACGCATTAACATTTAATGAGTAAAACAGCAACTCCACAGTGCAGCAACTGTCAGACGTAAATAACAGTCCATCATCTCCTAGTAACCTGCCCACATTATCAAACAGTTATATGCAACATGTATTTTTTTACACGATTTTTTCCATGTAATCTTCCATGAAAAACGAGGAATAGAAATATGTGAGATGTGTCACTAATTAACTAGATAATCGATATAAAGTTATAATAAAACCAATTGTACTATATGGACCGGAAACTATAATTCAAGTTAATTTCTCTGGACAATTGGTGAAAAGCCACAGGTCACTAAAAATCAGTTTTAGAAACCAGATAAGGTTATACATTAAAGAACTTTGCTTGTACTACTTTTTAGTGATGATTTAAATACTAATTTATAACCTAAGTTTTGTAGTTCAGCTGTGTAGTATGATATAGCGCACAAATGCGCTCATTGAGAATATTCATGTTATAATAGCAGTATTCTGTATTAGTTAGGAGTAGTTTGGTTGTAATGAAATATTACGTGTGGTTTTAATAAACTTAGTAAACAGGATAATACAAACATTTGCATAAATACAATACATACATTTACATGTAGGAAAATACCGTGTAAAAGTATACATGTATAATTAGGGTTGCCATAGATATTAAGCGGGATGTTAAAGGACTAAATAAATAAAACATGAAAATATAGGTCGGTGATGGGTTATTTTATTCTGATCAAAAATGTGTTCTTTGCATGTGTTGTGTCACAATATATACATACCAAGTACCGGTACGACAGTACGCCAACTCAAATTGGAGTTGTTTTGCACTAACATAATTTATCATAAGAGCAAACTTTTACTTTAATTTTTATCGATACACCACTGTTATGAAAGAGACTATTCTGCATTTTTTTCAAATCCCCTTCCAGTGTATTCGTTTGATCCTTTCCATGTATTTGTTTGTTTAAAATTCGCTAATATACGCTTCCAGTATGAGAGCTACGTAACGCCCGTATTCGGACGGCTTTGTCGCTTGCAGTGTGCGAGGCTTCATTACATTTACACGGTTCGGATAAGTACAGCGTAGTAGCGCGTATACGTCTGGTCAAAATTCGCTTAAATACGCTTGCAGTATGCGACAGCCCTTAACGCTACACAAGATATAGGAGTTTGTATTTGTTTATGAATATTAAGGGTTTACTGTAATATTTTTTAATGAAAATCCCTAAGTAAAACAGTCTAGTCAAGATATAAAAAGCAGACATTTTTTAACATAAATTTAAAATCAATATGATCGTTAAACTTTCCGAAACATATTTGGCCACTTTACGACATTTTTATGACGCCTATGTCCATATCGAAATCAAATGGATCTTTTTAAGACTACTAGCGAAGTTTTTTGCTGTCTGAGAGACAAATCCTACAGTGTGGGGTTAATAGCTACTGCTATGTTATGACGTAGTTGTAAATTTATCCAGATAATCCTACGTATAAACATTTGCCAATATACTAGTTAGATTACTAGTTAGAATTATAATAAAATTAGCAAAGAATTAATTAATGGTAACGAAAGTTGAACTAAAAATCTATTTGATTTCCCGGGAAATCTCGCCCGGTACCATCTAGATGAATGGGCTTGTGAACCATGACTTAATTTCTCTAAAACGGAAATAGAGGAATAAAGTTGGCTATCAGAACCTCTAATGCCCAATTATTTTTTAATAACTCCTTATATTTTAGGAGATATTAACAATTAAAAAAGTCATCGAACGTTATAGAAAATTTTAATGCGTGGTACGTCATATCCGACGATTTTCCATTTATTTTATACAGCAGAAACACATACGAGTGTGTGTGTAATATGTCATTTACTACTAACAGCTGAATTGTGTATCACATGAAGTATTAAAATACAATTGTTGAGTAAATAAAAAAGGAAAAATAATCTCGATTACTTATTTCTTTTGTGACGTATTATGCATATTTAAAACATGCGGTAAAAGTGAAATTTAAATTTGATATAGCTATAACTCCGTCAACTTTTGGATAATTAGAAAAACAAAAACGCCAACATACTTATATTAAAATTTATTGCAATATATAAACGGAGCTGTGACTAAGAGCGTTCATGCTTAATGCCAAACGACCATATCTTTAAACAAGGGTTATTCCATTTAGTACTATCTATGTGTTAAAAATAACGCAAACGTTAGCTGAATTAGTCATAAGGATTACATGGCTTGCAACACTGTAAAATTATAGCACAACATCTACTGATATCTTGCAAAATATCTGTTGCCATTCGAAGAAAAAACACAATTTCACAAAGAAGAACAATTACAGAATGCCATGAGCATTACAAGTGAATTAGATCAAAAATTTCAAAGACGAAATATTGACATGGTAATATCGTATGAACGAAGACGACGTTTTCTATTTTAAGATTATTTGTTCATTTGTATGAAACGTATTTCACGTATTTGCACAATAACATTTAATCAGATTTCCTTAGATCCTTTCATCTTTAGAACGATGTTACTTTTACACATACACCAGCGTGTGCCTTCTTTGAATTGTACCGTTCAATGTATCTTCTTCTTTGGATGTTCGTTCGTTCTCATAAACTTGTAACGATATCGTATTAAAGCATAAATATCTGCAATTGAAAATAAGATACCGTCTGCATAATATTCATTGATCAAGAGCATTTCAATTCATCTGCAGAAGATGCAGAATTCAGATACAAGAAATCAGGTACCAACCGTTCACTGATCTGAAACGCTCTTGTCTGTTGGGTATTTTATGTTTCTGAAGATGCTACTGTTTCTTAGAGTGTTCGCTTACATGAAGAATAATGTTCAAGGAGTGAAAATAAAGCTTAACATTGCATCATTGGCGTACGCCAGTTGTTAGAAACGGTGTGCATTGGTGCGTTCCCAGTAAACATTTTGGAGCATTTTGGAGGCACTTTGACATCATATTGGACATGCGTATGATTTTTTTGTCATGAAAGAGTTCATTTATAGATCAGTTTCTCACAATCGTTCATATGTCTATTTTATCGATTACAAATGGCGAAACCACTCCACCTTTCGGAATACAAATGAAGATAAAGTTGACGCGAACTATAACTGAAGTGCAATAGTGATAAGAACGTCACAAAAAGGAACACTTCACCAAATGTTTACTGGGTTTGAACATTTGTGAATGTTATTTATGAAATTGCAATTGTATGTTGCGCAGAAATTAATGGAATCTTTGGAGCTTGCTTTTACAATCGCAATTTAGTAGCCTTAGATTTTTTGTATCATGAAATAAAGGTTAGTTTGTTTTTACTTTTTTTATGTAAACGATAGTGATGAATTACGAATTTTATAGTAAAAAAATATAATGTTGAAATTAGAATTATTGTTGTTTCTTCGGAGCATGAAACATTGTTATGCCTTCATTAAGTAAGAACCTCATTCTATAAGTTACAAGTGTGGGACTTAAAATATAAAGAACGTGAAACTATCTTGAATTTTTAAGAAGATCTAACAAAAAAACAATAACAACAAGATTTGGAAAAATAATGCGTGATTTAGATGTAAACATTTTGGAGTCATTTTGCCATCATATTGAAGATGCGTCTGATTTCTGTGTCATGAAAGAGTTCATTTACTCATACAGTTATTTATTTTATCGGTTACAAATGGCGAAACCACTCCACCGTTCGAAATACAAATGAAGATAAAGTTGACGCGAACTATAGCGAAGTGCAATATTGATAGACACGTCACAAAAGAGGATACTTCACCAAATTATTTACAAAAAGAAGTTCCGCTTTCGCACTGCGATCATCATAAATACTTATTCAAGTACTTCTCTTTTTACCAACTGCATTTCCAACTGCTTACAAAATATCTATTACTTAAGTTAGTCTTATTTCATGAATATGATTCAATTGAAAGTTTCGTAAGTTCCAAAGCGTTCTAAAGGTTTACCAACCCTGATGATAATCTTTGTTAGAGCTGTTTGCAGAAACAGTACACGTTTTGTAAAATGTGAATTAATGTTGAATAGACATGATGCTGCAGTAAGAGGTATTTTGAAATAAAAGAAAAAAGAGTAAAACGATGTGGTTATATTTATATATTTTTTTTTTAATAAAAGAAAACACTGTTTTAAGAAAAGCTATGAAATATAAAATAACATTTAAAATCATTCATAGATTTAAAAAAACAAATGGTGGGAAATTTACATTTAAGATACAACTAAATTATAAAAAAAATTAGGGATGCATAGTATTGTTGAATATAATAGATATATCTTGGATTTGAATTTGAGTTATGAGTGCCCCCGGATGCAAAACAAGGGTGTAATCAGGTTATTTTGAAAATTACTACTTTAGTAGACTCTGTTCAATACACGACTTAATTTTTAAATTATTTATGCTCATAACTTTTTTATTATTAAAGTTACAATCAAAAGTTAATTATAAAAGTTATTAAAAGATAATAACATTACCTACAAAAAAGCTTTAATTTTTTTTATTTTACATGGCGGCCAAATAGTGACACCCCAGTAAACAATTTAATGAAGTGCCCTATTTGGTGAAGTTCGAGTCACTCGTACAATTCAATTCTAACGCTTTACAAGTTCTCTACCTGTCACAGTTTTTGTGTTAGTTATTCTTTCTAGTATTCTTTCTTTTTCCAACATCATTCATTAAGTATTTCTGTTTCTTTCCCACATGGATATATTTCTTTTAAGTTCACTTTCATCTCATTTATTCCAAAGTGAGAGAGAAACGATGCGGTTAGACAAGTAAAATATATTTTTCACCGTTACACTTGTATACTTGTATAGTATTTTGTTCAGTACAGTATGCTTAAAGTATATGCTATCCTTTTTCAACAAATATTTCTTTAATGGTAATAGACAGACGCTATCTCCCTCAATCCCCGAATATAATGTATATAAACGAAGATAGAATCTAGCGATGGTAAGACAGAGGTTTTAAACCTAACGCAGACCTGCCGATCGTGGATTTTTGAATCACCAAAACAATGTAAAAAACTAATATATCGAGTATTGTTGAAGATGAATAATATTCATTAAAAAAATCACGATCCGTACTAAAGATTACATCTATTTATTTCTTCATTTAAATATTTATATTTTGCAGACTCTAAAAAGTAGAATTTCATTAAGTTTTATACCCCTGCTAGTGTCAAGTTTATAACTCCGGTCATAAATCATAAACCGACTCCGCTTTTAATTCAGCAGTGAACCGTCGTTGCAATGTCTGTAGCTCATAAACAGGGCCTTTCCTATGAACGACTGAATAGAAAACGAACGCGTTCCAGACAAGAAACTCATGATATGTAATAGAAATTAAGTAGAATTTACTCCAAAATGTTTACTGAAATTTACTTGAAATCCAACCTTTGATGTTTTTACTTGCATAAAAATAAACTGCTGCCTACCTAGAATGCACGATTCGATCCTTGATTTACTAAACGAACAGAATACACATATACCTTTGATTAATTTTGTTGTATGCACATACATTTTGGGCTTGCACCTGATTTTAGAATAGTTAAATAATAGGTAATCTGCAGGTTTTAAGGTTAACCTTAATTCTATCTAATGAAAACTTTTTTTTACCTTTACATTTTGAGACTGCATGGTCCTAACCATCTAGCTAGGTCCTGTGTACAAAGAAACATTCAGTTAAATAACTTTCACCATTATTCATTCATAATTCTATTCGTACTTTGTTTATATCAGCACGGCGTATAATAAACTTCATATCTTGTCTGAATAAATGTATGTATGTGTGTACTCATCTAGACGTACAGACATACAGCATCCCTGCGGCCAGTAGCTTTAAATATTAAAGCTATCTGAGTACAGCTCGTATCTCAATCGGAAATCCGGAAACTACTAGCTTCTAGTCAGAACTCTTAGCTTAATTCTACTAGTTTATAATCTGATCCCGTGTAATATCTTAATTACATGTTTGGTGAATTCGTTAACCCCGTATCTTAAATAATATGATTCACCTTTGTATACTACGTCATATGCATTCTTAATTTTTTTCTTAATATTTATTAGAGTGCATCAACTTTCCATAGTTATTAGCACCTAAAACAATATATACATTTATAAACATTTGTAATACTTAATTTTTAATTTCTAAACACGAGTATGGGTACTTAAAATATAAAGATTAAATTAGATTCATTGATAAAGTCAATAAGGTTCTTAAATTATTTTTATTTGAAGAATTCCTTTTTAAAAAGAATAAATCCATTCACTGTTCATTTTTTTAAAGGGTTATACACAGTCAGGAGGCCCAAAAAAAGCATTTTTTAAGAATTTTTCCTGAGAAGACTTTTAAATGTATTCATGTAAAAATTTGTACACATATATTTTTTTTTTCTTCATATTTTGAATGACTTATTAGGACCAGTCTTTTGTACACACATTATGGTAAGTTTGTATACTGTATTGTATAAGTTGGTAACTGTATTTTAACATTTTTGCATTTGTAAAAATAATAACCTTAAATCTGCTATAGCTGATCTCCCGGAGCTCCTCTCAAAAGATGCATCTTGCGGTGACCACGATATATCTCTGGACTGGATCATTTAAAATGAAAAAGTTAAAAAAAAATGTTAATCTAGTAATAAATCGAAGAAATAAGCAAAATAATTTTGACAAAATAGTGACTTCTCAAAAAAATAAATCGATTTTTGACCAAAATTTTGGCCTTAAATTGTTTATAAAAAAAATATTTATCGGTAAGAACAAATCTTCGATTACTTACTAAAAAATATACTTAAGAAGCATGTGCTAAAATTTGAGACTGATCGGTTTAGTCGTTGCCGAGAAATCTTGGTCACCGACTTTAAAAACACAAATTTTCACATAAACGCATTTAAATTTCAGAACCACTTTACTTAGAGTAAAAAAAAAATTGTTTTCAACTCACATAACTACGAAAATAATTGCCGGATTGACTTGAAATTTTTTTTTACTGATTGATTTTGAATTGCCGGATTGACTTTCTTTTCTAAAATTTTAAGTATAACCCCTTAAGTTGCAAGAATAGAAAATTCTAACTCTAACCCCTTAAGTTGCAAAACTAGTATGTGCCTAAAGATAGATTTATTATTCAAGAAAGCAGAAAAAGACATTACAACACGTTGCATAATAGGTAAAATGGTTTACCTAAATACATAAATTAATGTTTCAGTTTTATAGCGCGCCTGTCTTCTACAAAAATAGAATGTCGAAATATTTTTCGAATTAAAATATTTTAGATGAATTGAAATCAGAAAGATTCAATCGATTTAGAAATTAATCCACGATTTGATAAAACTGTAAATTCAAATCTTGGATGTAAAGCTACTATAATATGTCCAGTTTATTATTACAGTTAAATTTGATCACAGTATTTCAATTGCAATTGAAATTAAACACTGTGTATTTTTTTAATCTCTTTGACGTTATCTTGTCAATACTTAGACAGTGATACTTATAATAATGTTTTCTTTATTTATATAATTAATTTAACATATATTAGGTCTAATAAGATGTGATACTTTAATGTGTGTAACATAAATGATAAACAAAGTCAAAAAATATAACGCTGGTTCGTGGATTGTACCAGAAAGCTGCACAGTTTGGTACCTATTATATGCTTTAAACCACTGCCAGACTTTTAAAATGATTAATTTTAAATTATTCCGTATATTTAACATCGTAAAATCAATGTTTCAAATAAACCTCTTAATGTATTAAATTCAATGAAAATAATTGTCTTTCGTGAACTTTTAAATCTAGTTATTGTCTTTATTTCTCGCTTGATTTTGTCTAGACAGACAGCGGTAAGACTCAAGGTACAGTACAGACTAACAAATGATGTGCCCTTAGAATAATTTTCAAAGGTAAAAGTACCGGTGAGGGTTCAGACATCATCCCCTTACTGACATCTCAGTGGATCACCTAAGACCTGAAAGTGTCTTGTCGTCAACTTGTTGAAGGACTGGAAATTAATTTAAGTACATTACAATGCAAATGAATTTCATCATATTCTACAAACGTGATTTCTCCAACTTTACTTATTTACAGTTCGCTCTACGCTAGAGAGGCTCACACTAAATATATTTCTGTAAATGAAACTAAAAAACGAAATTCGGAATACTTGATTGGGCCATTTGGAACTACATTCTTCTGCCTTAACTTATTAAATTACATATCGTTGTGCTTAATTTATTAAAAACATTCTCACTCGTTCCAAAAGGAAACAAAAATATCCTTATAAAAAATAAAAAGAAAATTGCTACTGCTTCTGCTTCGCTCTTCCTGCTACACTCCCTCCTGTTTCTACTCTGCCGTTCCTTCTCTTTCCTCGTTCCTTTTTTCTATCTTCGCCATCCACCTCTTCCCTTCACTGCCACCCTTTAATAATTGCACAATATTCTTTTCGCTTTTTACCTTTTTTTCACATGAAACCTTAATATGCTCCAACGTTTCTATCTCTGTTCCGCACACCCTGCACATCTTTTCTCGCTATTTGCCCAGTATCTGTTTCCTTTCTCCTCGTTTCCCAATCTGAATCTGGCAATCATTCTTATATTTTTTTGTGTCTATTTCTCTTAAGTAACCTGGTATCTTTCTCTCCCAAACCCTTTCATTTGTTTATTATAATAGCTCTTTTCAATTTTTTCCATTCTTTCCTGTTAGTGCGGTAAACTTACCCCACCGTGTTTTATAAGGTAATTTTTATATTTTCACGTTTCACTGTGAAATTGTACTCTTAGTAATAAGTACATCCAGATATTAAGTACAAAATGTTATGTAAATACTAAATACGGATAAGTAATTTTTTCTTTTTGAGATTGTACTAAGTGTGTATATTTAGGCGAATTGAACACTGAACCAGAGAAGGGTGTGATTCATACAATACCACATATTCGAGTAGGAACAAGATCAAAGAAAAAATTGTACGCTAACGCAATATGAAATACGAATACACATATACAGATGTAGATACCTACAGCTCGGACATTGGTATTCAAACTAGATACTTTATTTGGCGTCGGTCTTGTATGGTAAATGTATCCACTCTACTAATAAAATACCATTTGGAATTAATAACATACGTTAAAAAGACGATGCGGAGCGGTGAAGGTCCATCTCACTGTGTTTAGACCTTAAAGAATATACAACTGGCAATGGAATAGACTGCTTACAATCTCTGACTAATTCAGTAAGGTGTATTGGATTTGTTTCACCTAAACTCACTTTATCATGACCGGAAGTTTCTACTTTAATGTTTAACAATCGGTATTAATAACACTTCCTCTGAATTAAATCCTTTTGATATTTCCAATAAAATACTATCCCCTTTAATCATTAGAAACATCTTAGACAAAGCTTATGATCATCCTTATTAAATACAAGTATCTCAGAATCCAGTGGTAACCTTGCTGACGATGAAACTTACTTGGTTCTTGGGGTTAACGTTTTGCACTGTCACCTTGGTAACCTGGAAACCGCAATTGTACTAAACTAATGGAAACATCTCGAAATCCACATCGTGGATTGTCTTATACTATCTGCTAACTTTGTAACTGTTAAATCTACAAGAACAATTCACAGAATCGCGGGTGCGGGATAAAGAGGGGAGGGGGAGGTGCTTTAATTAAGACATCTCATTAATTATATTAAAACGGTTCCGTTGCCAACAATTATTTTAATTTGGTTAATTGAGGTGAATTTTTGATAAAGTTATAAAATTTTAAATACATTATACTTAAATCACCCAATTAACTTTTCGTTATTATTATATATTTGTTTATGAGAGATTCGCTCTAATTAATAAAATAAAAACAGTTGACGATATTATTGATAAAGTTGAGTATGTATCAGCTCATTAAATAGTCAATTATTTTTAATTAGTTACAACTATTATGAAAGACTAGCTTTTCGCTCCATTACAGTTCGACGGGATATGGTTAATTGAACAGGAATATAAATTAATTATCACTTTTATACTTCCATAATTATTTACTACACTGTAAAAGATATGGTTGAAAAAAACTTTCGATGCCTCTTTTTCAGTGTAGCATTTTTTTTAAAAACAATATTCCAATCCGATTTTCCAAGTCAAAATTAATTCAAATTACATTTAGTTAATTCCTCAGTTTTCACCTTTTGAAAAAATATAATTTTAATTTAAAAATAAGTGCTATAAAAGTAAGGGTTAAAGTGATCATGAATAGATAATTCTTGTTGTCGGGATATAAAGTTTAAAAAAGAAAGGAAGCAAGCAGAACATTATTGGGGGCGATAAAAGGCTACGTGCTTAGGAAGCCAGAGAAATCATAACGAAAAAAATTACAAATGCCAATATGGTCACATTAAGTTCTTCCAAGAAAGTATGTCCTATTTTACCCTTCATATGAAATTACCAGCAAATTTATGTGCTTTGAAAAAAAATATTATCTTCTACTTACCTACTGTTATCTTGAAAGTCAGAGAGAAAGATTGGCCATAGCTCCTAAAAGACAAAAAAAGACAAAATTAGCGGCAAAAAACGGCAAATTCCCTATATTGTTATATTGACCATGTCTAATATTGTAATGCCTTTCTTTAAATTTTTTCATTTAATTTATTTACAGTCAATCAATTTCCTATATACTGAGTTCTATCATCGAAAACCTCCTACTATATTGACATTTTTTGTGGTGTTTGGCCTCATATATATGACATCAATACATATCTGCCTAATAAGTTGGCGATTATTAATGTACATAAACAATTTAATTTAACAACAAACAAACCCACAAAATATAACTTTATCCGGTGATCGAATTCGAAGACATGGCAGTCAGCGTCAAGCATCAATGCTCTGACGAACTAAGTCGTCACAATGTTTTATTGATGCACAAGCCATTTAAATTATCAAGACGACCGGTAAAGACTGTTTGGAAAATTAAATAAATAGGTAATAAAGTAAAATTAGAAATTAAAATTAGATTAATTAAAATTAGGTCTTAAGATACAAACGAAAGCAATTAAACATATTTTAATTGGTTATTGCGTAAGCAAACGGACACTAATTGATGTATCTGGTAGAAGTAAACCCAGACGGGCCATGCCCATGATCCAGGGTATATTCCGTCTAGACGAAACAGCATCTGGTATTAGGGTCTAGGGCAGACAGTACAGGGCACCGTACCCTTTAAAATGATTCAATTAATGAAAACCTACTGACTTACACAACATTCTAATTGTAATGTAGAAATTAATTAACTAAATAATGGAAATATGAATATTGTATATGCCATTTATCATATTTTAACGGTTATAGTTGAGCTATAAAAAATTCAGCTATATTATAAAAAATAACAAATGTTAATACAAATTTATTTGATATAGAATATGTTACGAATTATGGTAAACTTTGGTAAATAATAAAACATTAACAATCCTATAGGTAGAAATTCTTACGTTAAATTAATATTTGAAAGCAATGAAAGTCTGAAAAACCTTATTGATTTTATCAATAAAACTAATTTAATCTCTTTATTTTAAGTACCCATACTCGTGTCTATAAGTTGTAAATTATGTTGTAAATGTTTATAAATGTATATATTCTTTTAAGTGCTAATAACTTTTGAAAGTTGATGCACTTAAATAAATATCTTAAAAAAATAGGTACAATTCGAGACGTACATACGAGAATAATAAAAAAAGCTCACAGTAATAACCCCAGATTCTGTTTGTATTGAAATAAGAAAATCTTTATTTGAAACTTGAACAAAAACGAGATTTATATTTATTCCATAAGCTACAAGAAAACCAATTGATCAATTTTGATGTTTTTGTAGTTTGGAGCTTTAAATATAAAAGCACAGCCACATATACAGCAGGGCATGGGGATTATTCTTTCGAAAGAGAAGCTTTCGCATTGACACATTTATTGCATTTGATAAATATCTGTCTGCAGTTCTTTATTATTGTGTTCAATGTGCTACATTTTCTAAGATATAAGGAAATATATACTCGTACTCTATCTTGAAATACTTTAAAGGTTGGTTTCAACGTGACTACGCTGTGAGAAATACACCATAAAAATTACTATGTGACATTATACTACAACCTACTAGGTGCTATAAAGATTTTATTATAAAAATTCTTAAATATCGGTTGTGACGTGAGAACTTCCTTATTTTAAACGCGCGCCACACAGCGGCCATTAATCGTTGGGGAGAGAGATTGTGCACAATCAAAAGTGCGTAATTTTTTGTACGTTTAGTTTAGTTCTATCGAAGACCTGCCTTATGACGCCATTGTATTCTTCAGTGTCCTGTCACATTTTTATATGTCAGGATGCGTGAATAAACAAAACATGCGATATTGGAGTGGCATAAACCCCCAAGAACTTCATGATGCCTACTACGCTGACATAGTACACTTAAGAAATATACGTTTTGTTAAAAAGGTAAGCGTTCGCACTGCTCGCATCGAACCTATTGACTTTATTAAATAATACGTGGAAATGAAAGACAGCGACAAGACATATGCAGTGACAGTTAGGCGTTTATTTGGACTACAACTGATATTTGCTTGTTTTGCAATGGTTCCTCTTCGAAGTAACTTGTACGAGTACATTTGTATGACTTACCATACAGATAATACTAAAAACTGTAGCCCGTAACCGTATTTCCTTCTCCTTCATGTTTTATTTCATATACCCAATGCGTAACGAATTGCAAAACGCTAAAACTAATGAAGATTTTATAGAATATTTGTATCTGCTTATGATTTGAAATATGAGTTTCACCTTTTAAGAGATCAATACCATCCTTTTTGTAGAACATTTTTAACTAACATTAGGCAAGCAATGCTTTTATTACTTTCAATGCTTATATAAATAATGTTGCTTGATATATATGCACTATTTTTAAATGAAAATGTTCAAATACAATTATGTTTTACTCCGTATAAGTTATTACATACACTAACTAGATATTTCATTAATAAGTTTGTGATATTTCATCCGCATAGTTTACTGATCACAGAAACTAGATAGTATAATTTGCTGGTATATTCTAGTACCAACAGTTACGTTATAGAGTTACAGAATCATAACGCTTCTGGGTGTCTAAAACTTGGTAATAAAATATCTATGAGGGTGTAGCCGTATTATATTTTATTTAGATTATTTTCAAATTATCTTTTTTTCAGAATTTTTTTTTTTACAATATAATTTGCAGCGCTGTAGTTCCGTAAGTATTCAACATACAAAATAATTTTGTAAATAGAAGTTGTGTGAAATTTTATTCTCTGTAAGATTGTTTATATCTATTTTTATCACAGGTCTCACCAGTAAGGAGATATTGTTATTAGTCCCAAAAAAAGCAATTTTTTAAGAATTCTTCGGATGAAAACCGATTTCGTTAAAGTAATGTATAATCTAGTAATTAATCGAAGGAATAAGTCAAATAAATTTTTGTGACAAAATGGCGGCTTCTCAAAAAAAAAAAATCGAGTTTTGACCAAAATTTTGGTCTTAAATTGTTTATAAAAAAAAATATTTATCGGTGAGAAAAAACCTTCAATAATTTACTAAATAATATACTTAAGACGGTTATGCTAAAATTTGAGATTAATCGGTTCTGCTGATTCTGAGAAATCTTAGTCACCGACTTTAAAAACACATTTAAAGTTTTTTTTTCAACTTACATAACTTAGAAAATAATCGCTGAATTGACTTGAAATTTTTTGTGTGTAAACTTAAATATGTGTATATTACGAAAATGAAACAAAAAAAATATTTTTTTAAATATTGGACCCTTTGTGAAATACACCCCTGTATGCGAGGTTATTATTTAATTTTTATTTGAAATATGAAGTTATTTACAAAACTTTATTTAGACTGTTGGAATACGTATAAAGTTAATATTACAAAATTTCCCGCATTCAATAATCCAAAAGTTTAATGAATTAACTTTTAGATCAAATTGAGCCGGTTCGCCCGATCCTGTTCGTTGGCAGTTAACAAACTTTGATGAATGTAAAATGAATATTTTAAAAGATAACTTCATCATAAATATGATAATATTCATCCTAGTTGAATATTAATTTGTTATTTAATTTACAATCTAACAGTTCATGTTCGCGTACTACTTTATTTATGAGAATTTAGTATTCAAGTCTCGATAATATTGATTTTTTCTTTGTTCATCACTTTAATAATATCAATCTTTATGTGTTGCAGCAAAACAGCTGTAAATAATATCTGACGTACAAAATATAACGCAATGTAATATTTCAATTAGCTTATATAAGGAAACTTGCATTATAAGACAATTTTTGTATGACAAATAGAACATTTAACCTTGGAATTAGTTTGTGACAAGCTAGCAAACATGAAAATATCATGCATCTCGAAGGATTACTAATTTTTTATAAATTTTGATCCATTCAATGATTAAACTCACAAAAATGACTATTTTATTTGTAAATATCTATAATATTGCGACTTTATCAATATACAGTTAAGTTTTATAGAAATTAGACATGGTTCATTATTTTAGATAAATGTGCTTCTTATTCGCATTCGCAGATTGCACATTTTGAGAATCGCTGTTCAAGTTAAATAAAGCAGAACTTTAAATCGATACAGATAGGAATGGAGTCGCAAATATGAGCTCAATGTACTTGTACTTGACATGATTGAGAGGGTGCAGATTTCTTATCTGATTTTGGCTGAGTCTTCGTCTTGTACTGCAACTTGGTATACGAGTATAATGTTGAAGTATTAACACAATATAAAATGTTTTGCTCGGAATGTTTTATCTCTATTGTTGCTCATGTTGTTCACTCTTTATTCTTTGGTTTACTGGAAATCTGCAATACACTACACTACACTGTGTCACTTGACACAAAGATATTGCTCTGAAGTTCACGATAGTAAAGGGGCGTTTACATAGCAGTTAAATACTTAAATTTTACTATATATTGGTAAAGTTTGCTATATGATCTCATACATAAAACTAGTTATTTATTAATTATGCTATGACCTGTTAGAGTTACACATTCGTTAGTCACGAACACCGACTGGGGCATTTACAATTTATGTTATAGTAGCTAGTAGTATTTATTTATGGTAGCTCTGTTCTTATAGCTGGACTGTAATTAATTAATTATAATATTGGAAAAGTACAAGCAATTAAAAAATAGTCATTTACGTCACACTACGTCATTTTGTGTATGTATCATCTTTACTGGATTTACTCATCTGTAGAAAGTATAATGCGTCATCAAAACCATTCCAACATAACGCATAAATTGAAAATATTTTTTATTTTGATAAATTAAAAAATTATTTTATTATTGTGCGAGTTTATTATTTCAATTTAAAAATAGAATTAAATATGAAATGTAATTACGAATTATTTTATTGGATTCGAATCATACACGCCAAAAAGACGTCGCTTTGCGACGGGGTAAACTCTGGTTTACATTATAATTTCAGAGTACATTTGGATAAATAGATATAACAAACAATATAATAAAAACACTGATGCCACTGATGAGTTTAAGAGAGTTAAATAATTGTTGTATGTTAACGTCGCACTATTTTGAAGTCTAGACAATAAACTATTACAAATTAGAAACACTTATGTCTAAATACATGAAATTAGGAATGAAAATATATGTATGAATGTTGGGTGATACGCTACTGGCTTATACTGTAAGATATGTTTATTGTTCTCATGACATGAGTTTCTTGATCGTTTCCACCATTGATGTTAAACCATTATAGTTTTTTGCAGTTATAGAAACATATGAAAAATATACTACATTGTATTGTACATATGATAGATTCCTGAGACTGGCGGGAAATATGTATGGAAGCAAGCCAAATAACTAAAAAATTATTTTATTCGTATAATAAAACTATTTGGAAACTCAATATGGATTAATAAAGATCTATCCGAATCCGGAAAGTTTATGACTAGGAATTATCGATTGTGAATTGTATATTAAGTAAGTAACGTACGTAGTTTATTTAAGGGTTAATTATTATCTCATTTACACACAACTACAACAGATATTCCTTCCTTAATTCTACTAACATTAATGTGGCTAATGCCTATTGTGCCTATTGACATACTCGTAATTATGACGTATCCAACATTTGCATTTAAATCACAATATTAATAACAAACGATGTCGCACAGTACTACATACTCTGTAGGTACGTTTAATATACTAGTACGGGTATATTGCAATAAATGCATTACTTTGCAGATTTTCTGCAGTTACAACAAGAATTTCATTTAAAATAGTATATTTTTCCATAGTGGCTTATTTTTCTACAGTATGACAGAAAGCATTTTTCGAGAAATACATATTACACTTGTTACACCCTCATACCCTAAACTACTTCACCAGTCGCCACCTTCCTTTGTTTTTGTTGAGTTCAACTCTGTTATGTAACTAGTTGGACGTAGTGGTGTGAAAAAGATTGGAATGGAAACATCGATGTCGATGAATGTTATATTTCTTTCCCTAAACTATGATTCCGTTCACTGTTTTAAATTTGTTAACTTCTATTTAATTTATATTATATAGCATAAAGACATATGCGTAGGCACCATTTTTAATTTAAAATTTCATTTACGATTTCTTTGTTCTTTTAGAACTTTACAAGATCCAATGTTTCTAAATTAGACTATATTATATTATAACCTCCAAAATGCGAGAATCTGTCAAAATGCAGTAGTGAAATTATTTTTAAAAGAAGTTTAATGTTAGTTTGTCAAAAATAATGAAGTAAAAACAATTTCTATTACTGATTGTTATTAAAAACGGCAACTTTAATTACCACATTCAATTTTGGCAAAATTCTGTCCTAATTTATTAGTAACAATTAAACTCAATGTAATTTAAAAAAATTGTTTAGTTATATATGTTATGTATGCTTTCATCTGTCTATCCGTTTAACACAGTTTTGTATATTTAAGGTTTTTCTAATGTAATCAAAGTTACCTGTTACATTAAAAATGTTACCTAATATGTGACCAATTTTCGTGACCTCAATAGAAGTATAAATATTAATTCTACTTTGCGACATAAAATGGCCAAAAAAATGCTTTAAACGCCACTTTCTTAGACTAAGGCTGCACTACGAAAAAGTATAGCGAATTCTGTAATACTTGTATTTATTAATTTAATGTGTGTGTCGTTAGACTTTACATTCTTTCAATATTAAATCAGATAATTATATCTCATTACAAAAGTAAACTAAAAACTATTCCAGTATTCTAATACTTCAAAAAGTACTTTCTCATTCTTATACTCTTTATATCTTCTTATTCCCTTCTCTTCCAAATTCGCTTTTTCGCTTTTTCCTTCTTCTCTATACCTTCGCCATCCACCTCTTTGTAATTTATACCAGCCAGGCTATGTTATAATAAAAAAATATACTTTATAATATAAAATTATTGAGGCAGCACCAAATGGAAATTAAATGCACGCTTAAAGAGTTCAAGAAATATTTTTATACAAGAAATAATTTTAGGCAACACAAAAAACGAGCCCGTACATACAAAGTGCACTTTATGATAAAAATATAGTATTCTATAAGAATCGATACTAAATATCGATATCTACATATGTACACCACTATATTATTCTTTTCATTTCCATGTGTATTTGACAGTTTCAGCTATATATCTATGTTTCAAAAGTAACCCCATTTTACAAACGTTGCACTTTGACCTCTCAAAAACATTTTTTACTTTTACAATTTATATGCACACCTATTCTATGGAACGGTCTACTCATAAAGTTCTGAAGTCTACGGGTCTACCTCCTCCATTCTAGGAGTGTGTTGTCGAGTATATTGTCCAACTATTTCACTCACGTTATGAACCATAAACTTTTATGATTTTATAATAAAAAATAATCTCTTTGTGCATTCTGTTGGTGACTGCAACTGCAACTGCAATGAACTCCTATCCGTCCCGTCCCGGTGATGAGGTTAATGCATTTATAACTCCGATGGATGCAGAGAATTTCCAATCTTCATTTCTAGTGTAATCAGCCAGTGATAGTTTTATAAGATAGCCCAAACAAAGAAGAATAGAAAAGTAGTAATTCAATACAATTAAATATCAAAATAAAAATATTATTTATTATTTTTAGTAAGTTGTTGTTTGCCGGGGCAACCAGCGCCCCCAAGACGGGATGAAAAATAAAGCCAATGAAATGAAAAATGAAATCGGTAATTTCTACGACCTTATTAGGTATAAGATTGTATTTCTGATAGTTCCATTTCAAATGCTTCTTTCAATTTATTAATAGTTATATCGACTGTATAGTTAAAATTTTTAAATATCTTCTTCGGTAGTTCCAGATTATAGTGAAAAACATGCCTAAATCGAGTATCTTACCGTTTTATTGAAAACAAATTTATAAAACGTGGAAAGAGAAGCTCCAAAAAATATGTTTCATTATTTACTCAGGGATCTCAATTTATGTTCTTACTCTTGCGCTCCTAAATCTCTAGTTACGCCCCTGTTAATTTTTCCGTTTTAGTTTGCTTCGTGACCAAAATCTTCTGTTTTTACTATATCTTAGTTGTGCATTGTTTGCATTTCCTGTTGTTCATATTCTACACCGGATATTGAACTCGTCTTAACAGCATGAAGCAAGAAGAACATGTATTTGTCTTTAGAATGACATGGAAATTGACATGACTTACACTACAAATGCTACTTATTTGTTTTCAACGGGTCAACTGTCTAACTAATATGTTCAATTGTAAACAAATTCGATGCAACCAACTTCGTCTGACGTCATTATCGTTTTTGAAATGTTATAACTTTAACGAATATGCATGCTTCAGAATATAGACTGTAAATTAATCTAATAATTAATATTAGAATTTGATTTGTTATTAATATACTCAATAAACAATGTGGAATTATAGAAAGATGTACCTATGTCACTAAATTTTTTTTTTGTATCCCTGTAAACTGTGGTATTATGGTCGTCTTCAGATCTCTACAATAAGTGCCATAAATTGCGTAAAAATTTATTTTGTACTACTAAAATAAATGTAAAATACTACAAAATATAAAATACAAATGATTCAAGATATTACAAAATTCGCTATTATATTCGCAGTGCAGATCCTTTAAACTGTAATTTGATTTTTTCAAACTTTTCCCTCAGTACGGCGCTTTTTTGTTTATGATTATTGCGTGTCATAGAGATCGTAGAGAGTGAATTGGTGAGAGAGAGAAAAAGAAACGGATATATATTATGTATCGTTTCGAATGTACAGAATCTTTTCCGGAGAAAGACGAGTTATTTACTCAACAGTTACGTTTACCTATTTCATTTCTATTGGTATATAAAAAAAAGTAACTTTTGTACGTTTTTCTGAGGTTGTTTTCACGATCCTCACAAGGAATTTGGAATTTGTAGCACTCCAAAAAAGTTAAAGGTTTTACTAAATTCAATAATATTTTTTTCGGTTTTTCTCCTGCGAGACTTAATTTGAAATCTAGCATCCTTGACTCCAATACATCCAACTGACTGAATAGTCCAATATTGAATGAAGTCTGTTTTCGTGTGAGAGCAACCTTCATTACAATTCTAAAGTTTGCTATTTCGCACACACTTTGTGATATTCAATACGATTATTACGAGCGAATATCACATCACACATACGACTACTAATTTCTATTTAACGTGAGATATTTCAAGATGCACGTAGACCTTTCCTTATCATTATAATATTAACCTCGATTGAAGCAGCAGGCATCTCATGTAGTACCATTATGCCATTGTCTGAGGAATGTTAGTACTACGGGGCATGTTCATATCACCGCAATGGACAATGCATATCGCTTTACATGATTTGACCACTTACTTGATTATGGAGCCGTGGTCATGATTGTCCTGCAATATATTCGTACTCAGTCATCTATATTCGCTGACCATTATACCGAGGGAATTTCATTAACGGAAGATTTTATAATATCGTTACTTCGGTCTTTTCGATTTTTTTAAATTTTTGTTTATTAGCTAATATACGTTTATAATAAATCCCCAAGTTTCAGAATTTTGTTTTGTTAAGAATTTTAGATAAGTAATAACAAAGTTAGCGAACGATTTTAAATTCTCTTTTATTAAACTCAAAAAACCTAGAGCTCTAAATAAGCACTCACTTACTAACTAACTTTTCCATAATTTTTCTTTTCCTTCTATGTTTATCTCTGATTCCTAGCAGCTCATATCATTCTCTCCACCTCCTCCGTCCCTATTCCATTCCTTTCCAAGCAGAATAATAACTTAGAATGTTAAATAACAAATAATACAATGTTGAATTTAGAATTCGCTAATCAATATTAACTGCATATCAAATGAATAATTAATTCAAAAGGTATGTAACAATCTATACTCGTATGCAACAGAAAATAATGATTTCAACTCATCAGCCAGTGTTGGTGATTGACGCATTCTGGGTTCGGAAATGAAACGTGCAGTGTAATGCGAATCGAGTCGCCTAAGGGTTATTCCAATTCAATGTTACACAATATATTGTTACAAATGTTTTGAGCTGCATTGTCATGTTCAACAATCAAAACAATCACTCAATCGTGTTTAAATCAATTGTTGCATTTTGAGTAAAACACATCATGTAAACACAAACATAGAATTACGTAACATTTATGAAACAGATATGTTTAGACATAAGTTATTTGTAAAAGTTATTGAAGTGTGATTAAATGGGGGATTTGTACTTTCAGCAATAATATTAATATAATATTAATACATATTGTAATAATAAAATATTAATTACGACTAAATTTCATAGTCCCCATTAACAGACATTGTGGGCGCCACTCTTCCTGTTGACATCACGACTCACGACATTTGTGACTTATCCCCGCATTTTTGTCACGTCTTGTCACACTGGGGAGACAGCCCCCCTCTTGCGTATAACACATATAAACTCCGAAAGTTTAGAGAAATATCAGTTGTCAATTTTCTTCTTAAAATATATGATGCAATTTTCCGAATAGCAGTTTCCAACTTAAATTTAATTACATAAGCATATTACCTCTTGGTTCTACTCATGCAAATCGTCTTAATGGAGATCATATTTCACATTTTATAAAGTAAATTTTAATGAATGTATTTTTTATCATTATGTAATGCACTAAATTGTTTTGCATAATTGCGTCGTATATCTTGATTCTACAAAAATAATGTTATTTCTCAAATGGTCCATCCTGGTGGCATTGCTGGCTTATAAACATGGGGTTGAAGTACGTACCAAGACAGCAACGCGGCGCTCCAAACAGCCACAAGCTTCATGCTTCGTGCTTTTTACTCTATGCCCGACGGCTAAGCCATCATTAAGCGCCTGATATATATACAACATATATCACATTATTTTCATGATTGTATAGTGGAATAAACATATTTGATATTAAATTAGTTTGGTTTTTGTAATTTTAATATATGACGTATTCTAAAGAAATATCGGGTGCAACAGCATCTGATTATAGGATTATGTACTATGATTAAATTTGTATTTTATTTCTTCTTATATAAAAATTTGAATGAATTCTGAAGACGTCATCTTAGGCGTTAATCGTATACTTGTTAGGCAGCGGTGTAGTTTGCCATATACATTGCACATATATATTGCCACGACACCACAAATACCGCTAACATAGTAGAAGGTCGTCTGTGATTGGATTCAGCTTCAGAAATAGACCGACATTAAATGAATAAAATAAAAAAGAAAATACATCACACAAATTTCATGATTTCTTAGGCCCCCGTTCCCATTATTACGTCCTGTTACAAATTCAGAATCCACCCTACCCCCTCCCCCCACCACGCTTTTGTTGTGAAGTCACACATTTTAATTTTATTATTAATTTATTTTCAATATTATAATTTCACGAATTTTAATTTAGATGTGACGTCATTAAACTTATAACTCCTCTCTTCCCTTGTCACTCTTTGTCACACTATCCCTTTACCCCCTCCCCCTCCATGTGACGTAATTGATGTATGGCCTCACTTAACTCAGGTTTGTTATAAATATTGTTTAAATTAAAACTGTAGCTTTGTTCATTTTGTTAATCAGTTGTCATTTTTGTTTCATTCAGGTATGTTGACAAAACTACAGTTAAAATACTTATTTCTTTTATTTCAACTTCAGTTATGCCATAAAAAACGCATCAGCATGCAGTGTTTAATTAATATATTCTGATTTAAACCCTAAAGTAATAAAAACCTGTATGCTATTAACTAGAAACTGTAAATTAAACTCAAAGCGTTGACATTTTTCATAACTAATTCGTTATAATTAAGGGTCTTATTTCGTTACTTTTTCTCTAACGTCATCATGAATTGGATCTACAACGACATAAAAAGTTCAAGTTTCCAGATATACAAAATCTTTGTTTTCTAAATACAACAAAAACAGTACAGACTTGTAGATGTTTGCATTGTGGAAACTGTGATTTTAGTTTCAATATAGTTTTCGTCTTATTATATATCCTAAATTGTGTTCTGCGTTCCCTGCAGTGGCGCCGTTAATAAAAGACGTGGGACAATGTTGAAGCTTAATATGTGTGTACATTTGACCCAGCGCGTCCATACACCCCGGGGGTCCATCTTATATGAACAATCGAATCATTTATTTGTGTGCGTTCTGTTCGCTACAAGAAGCACTTAGTTCAAATCCGAGCAATATGCGCTAGCGCTAGATACAGCTACATAGGAATAGAGGAAATCTAGAGATCTGGTCTTGGTCTAGTCTATCCTAGATCTAAAAGCACGGAGAAACCCTACTTGTTATTTTGTTTTATATCTTATAATAAGAAATAGAATTCTTCTATAAAATGTACACTGTGAGATACAAGTTTTGTACTGGCAAAGTCCGACGATAATTGATAGAGCAAATGTAATGGAAGATACAAGAGCATTTGGGAGAGAGAGATACCGGAATACATACGAGAAGTGGAGCCAAGAAACATATAAATATTCGCAAAATTACTGGAAAATAGAGAGAATAATATGTGCAAGGTATGCGGGAGAGAGATTTAAACGCTCCCATTATAACGAAAAAAGTTGTGACTACCTCACAGTAACATTTTTTTTTTTTTTTAATTTTCTACCTTTTCTAGATACACTTATCTACTAGCTTACATTTCAATAATTACACGGTGTGATAGAATTTGCTCCAATGAACAATTCTACAGGATTAGGTTACTTCGGTCCGAGGGTTTAGTCCTGCGAAGTTTTCGAACATCATTACTGTCAAGCAACAGTTGCGTCACGGTGATGTTTTCGTGGTTACGAAGTCTCAACTCGTTCTTCAGATCTCTATGTATGTCGTCATTGCGGATATACCACGGTGCATTAAATATTCCTCGCAGAACTTTAATTTGGAATGTTTGTATTTCTTTAATGTTGAAAAATGTTTTTTACGCAAAATTGGTTATAAATATTTCACTTTTCATTCCAAAATTCGCTTGATTTTTAAAGTTACTAATCCATTAAATGTTTACAGAGTTTCTGAATGTCACGCCTGTGACTAGCTAATTGAGCATAGAGTCGTCTTCACTTGTCCTTCATCGTTCATACTCCTACCTACAGACGCCCATGCTCGCAGGATATACCTTTCACAAAGAAATTAACATTTTCGCATAATTTAAATAATTTTTTAAGAAGCTTATAGCGTTACGGAACGATTAGGTTTAATCAATATGGATTTCATTTCCTTGGAGATAGATTTATCTTCAGTGATTCTAAACGGCCTTGAAATTTACTTGAACGATTTTTAGTGTTAAGCATAAAATTTATCACAATCGTAAAATACACATTTAGAGGTTATCCGTTTGTCATCAAAAAAACTGTTATCAACATTACTGGTTTTATTACACACTGAAATATATAGACCCACCCCCCAGTCCGCACCCACAACTCGCGGATCGTGGAAAGACAGAAGATTATACATATATTAACGTGAAAAGCGAGCAGGTATTTTCACATATGAGACGTCTAGAAGCAAAGGGATGTAAGTAACAAATTTAGCAAAATTTGAGATAACCAGCGCAAACGATAGAAGATGTACTAAACTATTTAGTGGCACAAAGATATAAGCGAAAACTTGGACAGATTTTACTATATAGCGTGAATTCTAAAACCTACTGAACGAAAACGCCTGTACGATCTTAACTTTAAACTCGTTTCGGAATCTAGATGCCTCATATGTTAAGCAGTGTTAAACACTGATGTAACAATCAATTTTAACAATAAATTTATCTTCGATCTACTTTTCTAGTCTTAATTTCGTCGGTATCTCTGATCTGATGTTAAGTTTTCAACTTTTTTTTCATTTTCTTTTTATTAATTTCTATTAATGTACAACATATTAAGTTTATTGTGTGAAAATTTTAAGTTGATTGGAATAAAACTGTCGGAGATATAGAGTTTTTAGTCTTCACCTCTTTGGTTTCGTGTTACTTTGAAACTTTTATATGCAGCTTCTCTAGCTCAAAATCTACTGGACCGATCCTTTTAAAATTTTGCACATTCTTTCTTTACATAAATGCCCAGGTAACACTGTCGAGTATTATTTTTTAATTTTAAGGTATTTTAAAATAACAAAGTTTCTGAACAACTCTATCTCGACAGGGTTACCTGCAAAAACTTATCAACTAATGAAATCATTTTGGTTTTTTGAATTCAGATAATCCAGTGATGAGTAATGAGTGTCACCGCAATGTTACTTTTTTTTTGTGACGTCTGCGGAAGTTTGTTGTCAATGCCTCATTTCTTGATATTTATTTAGGAAAATTTCACAAAGTATTCTTTAAATGTAATTTTATCAAGTAGTAATTATAGAAATAATTATATATTAACTGTGTCGTCAAAAAACATTATCGAAAATATGCTTTTTTTTATCAATTTGACCTAAGATGAGAACTGATTATAGATTTTTGGGATACAGGTAGAAAATTATCTTGCAATATAAGGTTCATACTGCTATCTTGCCACAAGCTAATTTCAAGAGTAATTTTTTACTTCCCATATATCTTGCAGTGCAGTGCTAACAACATTTAAATACTCTTAAATAAATATAATTCTGCTTCAATGAAAAATTTAAACCTTCATAAGTTTCAAATCAAATTGTTGATGTGGGCTGTACAAATAAATGTACGGAATACAAGTAAAGTCAATTTCTCCTACGTATTTCACATTTCAGTGTCCTACAGTAATAGACTGGAATATATCTTACTATCCACTGCACTCTACGTCTGTATATCTCGTTATTACTTCAAATAGAGTTCAATTCGACAGCAACTGATGCTTTTATAGTTTCACGCGTCCTTTACACGGTCCCAAACAATGAAAATATAAAATTATATTCGTTACGTTACGTTACATTACATTGTTGACAAACATTCTGTAGTATTAACAATTTCAAAAGTAATAATGAAAGTGAAACATTTTACATGAAATTCTTCATATAATTAGAAAACAGCAGCTCAATATTTTATTTGCTTTTATCTCTTGTCTTTGATGTTATTTATTTCATATTCTGTTTTATTAAATATGTATATTTTATCCTTTCTGCTGTTATATTCTTTCTTGCTTAATGCTGCTTTCTCACTGGAACAGACTACTTCAGTAATGTGTATTCGGGTTGTTTCGAAATAGCACACTTTTACTTTCTACTTTCATGTTTATCAAAACACAATCAAGAAGTCATTTTCAAAGTCAATTAATCATCCACTGGTCCACAACAAAACCAACATTGTCGTAGCCAAATCGTTGGTAAGGCTTCACACGAGAGGAGATAAGGCGAGAGTTTCAAAAATCTCGCCTCGTTCTCATTAGTTTATATAAAAATTGGTATCGTTTTAGTCGCGTTCACGTCTAGTAATCGTTCGTCTCGTCTCGTCTCGTCTCGTCACATCTCGTTATTGTGAGAACTTACTCTTAAGCTAGCCCTAAGAAAAGTAATTCCAAGCATATCGCTTTTTCTTCACCATTAATTGTATCAAATTTAAAAGAAAATTTAAACTTTGATGAATTTTTTTTATACGTAATTTGTCAATTGGTCAACTGGTTCAATCGGGCATCATGACTTTCATCTAATCTCGGCCTTTTTGTCAGGTTGACACTACTAACACCTACACTTACCGACATTTTTGCGGCAAAATGTCTTCAAACAATCGCTTTGTAAATAATTTATATTCACATTTATATTCCCTTAAAACATTCGTTTCCGTTCGGCTACAAAATGTTGTAAAAGACAAAATTATAAAATAAAATATTTAACAGATGTTATATTTCGTAAATTTACGACCTAACCCTTTTCGTAATAAAAAAAGATTGAACGTTAGTCTGCTGTTAGTTTATTTTTCTAGCAATTTTTTTTTAAAATAACGTCAACGAGATCAGAATGCAGACTCGCTTTTACGAGACGAGAAAAGTCTTGTGCTCGTGCGAAGCCCTACTTTTTACTTTCACGTTTATCAAAACGCAATCAAAAATGACTTTAATTGATAAATGATATGGGTTTAAGTCATCCAATGTTCCACAGCAAAACCAACATCGTCGTAAAAAAGGGTCGTCGGTAATAAATAAATTAAATATATATAATTAAAATAAAAATTCTCAAAGACTCATATATTTTAATTACAATAACATTAATGATAGAGCGAAAAGCGTTCTCTCATATATACTTTTAACTGACTTTTGTACATATTTTTTCATTTCCGGTTCGATGAAAACCGTTTCAAGTACTAAAGCTCATGGGAGCGCATATCGTTAAAATGATTATATGACTGCACTCTAGCGGACTCGTTGTGTAACTACGCTTGACGAGCTCACTGAATCCCTGCTGAAGCTGTGGTACTGTCGATCATCGCTCTATGTGACTCATCAACGGAATGACATGGCATTCAGATGGTTTGAATAGCAGCTATGATACGAACCTTTGAACTTACACAATTATCAGTATTTATATTTTATTTTTATTTGTAAAGTTCATGGTTTGATTATTCTGAAGTATATATTGTGAATATACTATAAATAACGGTTTGAATCTTGACTATTTAATTACGTTTCTTTTGATAATGGGCTTGTGTCCTATGTCTCAACTTTTAAAAAACTGTGCAATATATTCATAAAATTGGTTACTAGAACCTTAAATGTACAAATATTTCTTAATAACTCCTTATGTGTGAGGAGATATAAACAATTAAAAAACTCATTTTATCCCTTTAATTATTAAGGGATTCAACGTTATAGAACATCCCGACAAGAGAACATAAAAGAGATAGCATATTTAACAAAGAACTCTTATACATAAAAAAAATTACTGACTAACCCTTAATAGTACAGACATGTTACGTCATAAATATGGCGGACTAGTGCTACAATTCAAATTTTTAATTGCTATATCTCCGTCAACATTTAGATAATTAATAAAAAAGACACGCCAATACACATTTATTAACATCAATTTCAATCAACAATTCAAAAATCGACCACTAAAAAATGAGCACACAAGCCCATTCTAGATATATTTACCTTCATATAAACGTATTTAGGGTACCTTATTTATAAATAATATGATATAATTTAAGCTTGTGAAGTTCGAAATGTGGTCTATCGATTGACTTGAAGTTTTGAAACAACCTAGCATTCCAATACGTCCGTATCTTCCAAAACCGAATTCATTTTCTTCATTTCTTTCCAGTTGATCGTCGTGTGTGTTTATGCGTATCTTTTATTTACATTCGTATTCATTTCATATCAGACTAAGCCACAGCAATGCGAAACCGAGTTTAGATAGTTAATTATGAAAATAAGAAATTACCCTGTATATACAAACGAAGCAGTTACATTTATTTGGTAGTTGTAACAACTATATTAACTTGTAAAAATGTAAGAAACAAAGAGTATAACCGTTGTAAAATACGTTTCAGTCCATTCTAGAAAAGGTACTAATTTGAACTCAGTTCAGCTTCTTATAAAACGACATCAGAAAAAAGTTACAACATATGTCACAATATAGTGTTAGCGATATTTCGCTCTAAAACTCCCAGCAAAAGCCTTGTTCAACATTAGACCTTATCTTATAACCTTGCAAAGTCATATTGTTCTGTCTTTCTTAGACCTGAGTCAAAGAACTTCAATCCTTTAATCTGGGTTTGGGCTTGGGACATACATTACATAACAGTCAATAGAGTTACATCTAGTCTTGCTTTGTATGTAGTCACAATAATCTGTGGATAGCCGTGCCCTTCAAGTTACAAATATGTGTTTTCTATTACTTAAATATTTTTAAAACTACAACTTCAATATTTCTCACTGTGAATTGTAATTTTATTCTGATAGCACCAACAGTTTAATATATCCAATCTCGTTCTCGTGATGTGACGTATTGATGACGTCACATCGATAATTCTATGTCCTGCGGTATGTAGTTTGTTAGCGAGTACGTTAACATGATTGGGAAATCAGAGGATCGTGTATAGGATGGTGATGGCATAGACTCGTTGTGAATTCGAGAACATTTTCATACTTTTAATTAAACCTGTGGTCGTTCTGACACTGACATTAACATTGTATACATTGTTATATGGTATCAGTGTCTCTCCCCCTCTCTTTCTGTGTGTATATGTCCAACCTATAATTGGTTTTGTTTAGATTTGAATGTAGTGAAAACGACTGGAAATACAATTTTGTGATATTTATAGAATTTAATATATTACAGTCGTAATAGAAATATTATATTTTCGAAATATTTTACTTTATTGATAAGATTCTGCAATGTGTCCTAGGTAGAAAATGTAAAGCAATGTAACACTTTATGTATTATAAAGGGAGGCAGGGAAGGGAAGAGGTGGATGCCCGAGATAGAGAAAAGGAACGAGGAAAGTGAAAGAATGGAAGAGTAGAAACAGAAGGAAGAGTAGCAGGAAGAGGGAGGGAGGAAGTAGGAGGTTAAGTTTGTTTATTTGTTTTGTTTTTCTTTTGGAAGGAGTGAGAATGGTAAGATAGAAAAAGAATCAAAAATAAATTAAGCATAATGATATGTAATTTAATGATTTAAGGCATGTAGTGCTTAATGACAATAACATTAAAATAATAAATAAATAAAAATTAGCTTGTAGTAAGCTATCAAGTGTAACACTTGCAATGCAAGACAATTTATATATGAGATTAAGAAAAATAAACTTAGAATTACCTTGTGGGAACCTAGCAAGATGTAAAAAACTTGCATTGCAGCGCTATTATGTACATTGTAAACCGTTGTGATACGTAGCTACTACACAGCCCTTATAATCTCTTAACAGTTGCATTGTGGGGACTCCATGGTACTTGCTCAACTGACCGGAAATGCACTTTGTCGTTGACGTCATGTACTTAGGGCACTTACGTTCTGTCCACAATACTTACAAGTTCACGTGACCGACATTGATTACGTTTCTAAAGTGGTCTTGTAATGAAATGTCTTGTTACAGTAAAAATAAAAATGGAGACAACTAGGATAGAGCTTGAATAGTTGTTGTTAGTATTCAGTTGTCATTCCTTTTTATTCGCATTCATTAAAAAAATTAACTTAAGTAAGGGGTCATCTATAAATTACGTTACAAGTAACGAGTGAGAGGAAGATTCACAAAGTGTAACAAGACATGGTAATGAGGGTGGTAGGTGATTATAGAAAACAAAAAAGTTTGTGTTTTTTTATGGATTATTATGGAGTGGGAGGAAGTTTTACAAAGTGTGTAAAAGGCCTTTTTACGTAGTTCTTAATTTCCAAACACGTACCCAACGACTGGAGAGTCATTAACACAGCCATTAGTTCCAGCTTTATCCACCACGAGCGATGTGGCGCTGTTTTTCAGTATATATCTGTTGTCGTCACCGTCGCCAACGCGGATGCAGTTTCATCGAACATAACATAATGGTAATGGTAAATAACTTATCAGATTCATTTAAAATAATGGTTAATGATAATAGCTTCTTATCTCTCAGCACTTTACGGTTTGTGTACAATGTTTTTAAGTACGTACTGCTGTACCCTGTACGCCATGGTAGGAGCTGGTGGGCGTGACTTGAAATCAGCTGTTTTTACGCTCACCGTAATGTTACACCTTATATCTTATTTTAATCAGTAAAGTAGAGTATTTGATTTTTTTTTTTTTTTATTAAGGTTTTTGCCATTACTACATTCTTTTGCCTTAACTCATTTATTTACATATCATTGTGCTTAATTAAATTTTGATCCTTATTAAATCTAAACATTCACACTCTTTCCAAACTAAAAAGAGAAAAAAAATATCTTATAAAAAAAAATAATATTTATATAATAAATATTTTCTCCTCTCCTATTTCTACTCTGCCATTCCTTCTCTTTCCTCGTTCCTTTTTTTCCACCCCTTCCCTTCACTGCCTCCCTTTAATAACTGCCCAATATACTTTTCGCTTATTACCTTTTTCTCACATGAAAACTTAATGTGTTCCAATGTTTCTATCTCCTTTCCTCGCTATTTGCTCAGTATCTGTTTCCTTTCTCCTCGTTTCCTAATCTGAATCTGGCAATCCTTCTCATGTTTTTTGTGTCTTTTTCTCTTAAGTATTTCGGTATCTCTCTCTCCCAAATTCTTTTATATCTTTTGTTATAATTGCTCTTATAAATTTTTTCCATTTCAGCAAGTTTGCGCTACGCTTATAAAATGAGCATATCAAATTTCATAAAACGCTTGGAAAATAAGCTACTAGATAGCTAATTTTAATGCTTAATTATTCGTTTAGAGTTGTGTTGTATAATATTCTAGTATCAACCGTGCAGTTAGCTTGTATACCAAGCCTTGTACACCAAGCATAAATAACGTTACTTTCAAGTTTCAAACCTGCACTCCAAGACAATTTTCTACCTGGGATTCTTTCCTTTTAATGTATCTCCCTGTATCTTCTCCTTAGCTCCTCTTCCACACTTGTGCCTTCCTCTCTTTTTCTCTCTGCTTCCTCTATCACCATTCCACTCCTTTCATAATACTCCTTTCTCTTTTTCGAGCCCCCTACCCCAGCCTTCTTTCTACTCTCCTCCCTAATTTTTCTTAGGATTTCGCCTTCAGCGTTACTCATTTCGCTACTTTGGAGCTACTACTTAGAGTGCAGTTTTATAGAAATAAAGACTTGGTCGGTTCATGGCTCTTAGATGGATTTAGAATAGTTCTACGCTTAATGTAAACATTATAACACTTTGCATATGCATTTCTATTTAAAAACAATGTATTTGTAGTTTTGTGAACACATAATTGTAATGTATGTTACTGATAATATAAAACTTGCAACATTAATGAATAATATTTCAATAAATATAAACATTTAAAACTTTACAACAATAAATTATTTGACACTTCTATTATTTGTAACATATATATGAATAATTATACTATAATTAATATCAAAAATGTTACAAAGGAATAAAATTATTATAATTATAAAATGAAATATTTTATTACGTAAATTTACTGCAAAACCATTACAATGAGTTTGTATAACATTCCGCTGCACTAGATATAATACAAAGTACGTAAACGCCACAGTCTGCCGTCTGGTGGTAAATACTAACACTATATTGCAGCCAATGCACCGGCTGGTGCAACATAGATTTAATGTATAGTTTATGCATGAATAAGTAACGCATATTTGTGTTGAGTTTCACAAACGTAAAAATCTGTCAGAGGCATAAATATGATGGCATTGCAATTCCATTTTCATATATTTTCGAAGACTATTATCAAACAGTCCATAGTAACGGTTTTTTCATCCATAAAAGGCTCCATTATTGTTATATAATATTGAGAAATAAGAGACTCAACATTATTTACCTTATTGCTAATTTTTTAAGTTTAAGTGCTAATAACTATTAAAAGTTGATGCAGTCAAATAAATATTAAAAAATAAAAAACACTATTTAAATAAGTAGAATTAACTTTTATATTTAAGTGTAAATGTATTAAAAGCTTTAGCTCTAGTGTGCGCCCTACTTTAAGAGATAAACTATACTACTACTAATGTACCATTAAGATGCTCTTTCTAAAATTAAGATACTAGTGGTAATACCTGCGTCAAATGTTTAATATTTAAAAATGAATAAATAAAAAAAACCTTATTTACATATTAATTTCCTTATTTCAATGTATCTATTAAAATAAGTTCACAACCCAATTTTGAATGTATGTATTTACCAATTAGTACCAAACAGTCTAACTAATTTATTTAACATAGTTATGGTATTAATTTTTGCTGCATTCTAATTAACCAAATTTTTTCTTTTCTAGGTGAGTGACCCGCATTATTCATATATGACTCTATCATTGTAAGTAACTCTATTTCATATGCATGCCAACTATTGTAAGAGATTTATATCTTAACTAATGATTTGTATACATATCACATTACATAAAAAACTAAATTGCAACATGTTAACTTTGTAGTCAACAATTTTGATATTTTGTACAAAACAGTATAATGCTGCATCGTTAACAAAATACTTTGTCTCTGTAAAATAAGACAAAAGACATTTTAGAAGTTCAACCAAAACAGAAAAATATAAATTGGATTATTCTATCAAGTTGATTAAATTCATTCTAAAATTAGTTTCAATCAGAGAAATAAAATAACAACATTTCTTGAATCAAATATTACACACACTTTTATTTCTACTAACTTTTAACACCAGTGTTAATTAATTACATTTACATATAAACATTGCGTTACAGTTTTTAGTTAAACGTACCATTAACGTATACGACATTATGATTGAAAATAGTTCCAAGAAAGATACAAAGATGGGGTTGAAAGCTCTTTACTGGTAATTAAGATAACTGTTAATGTTTACTTAATAATGATGGAGTTGTCAAGACGAGTTGTTTTAAAACATGTCTTTTTTATAACTTAACGTAACGACTATTTTAAGAACACTAATGAATTACTTTTAGAGTCTTAAGAGAAATAACTATTTTAGAATTGCATAGTGTATCAAATATGACTTTCTAAACCTAGTACAATGTTTTATATGGGTCTACTATGACATAAACTGAGACCAGTATGCATTGCTCGATTGTTTTTCGAATTAATGCAACACCACCTAGATATAAGGCCTAACAACGAATTTATGACGTCACGCATTGTAGTCTGGATATACAACCAAAACGTATTGCATGTATCAATATCCATATAAAAAAATTATAATTTGTTGTGGTGTTGATTAATCTCGTTGGGATTGCTGACAATAACATATTTGATGACTAAACCATACCGTAGATGTCGCTATGTACGCGTTCCGTCCCCCTTCCCTTTTTTCTTCACATTTTATTCAATAAAACCAATGCTTTTGACACGATCAGATTGGAATTAGACGAACTGTCAAACATTTATCGCATGTGTAAATATTAATATCTGAACGGCGGAGTAAAACAGGACGTAAGTCTGATCTGATCTGATAGGATGAGAAGACTATTATGTCAGATGTATATTTCCAATCCGACCTTAGAAATTGTATAAGTAATCAAATATCTAGTATGTAAGGAAAAGCGCTAATACCACCGGAAAATAAAATCGAAACTGAATCAGATTAGAATATTCTAATATAAAAAACTTTACAAAAGATGTATTCCTAAGTAATAATAAATATAATTAGTATTTTAAATAATTGACATGAATTATTAATTTATATTATGCATTTTCATATAATTAGAGTACAATTACAGTTTTTGTATTTGATTTTTATTGTGCAATGCCTTACAGCACTTTAGTAAAACTTTAAAAAATATTTCTGACTTTCTTTAGCAGAATACCATTGTCTGGAGGGAAGACAATGACTAGATTATGTTCAACTGTATAAAAGAATGTTTAACTTTTCATTGAAGTAGTTTATAGTCTCTTAATTAAGAGAGTTTTTCGTGCATAACGTAAAGGAAGAAGAAAGAAAAACGCTTCAAAGTAATTAACAATGCATGTAATATACTGCTTGAATTTTTTATATTCGCTGTAATTGCAGCATTTATAATGTATAATATAATAAAACTGATATTTTTAAAACTACTTCTTTAATTTATTCAATGTCAACTTATTTCAGATACTGAGTCCTATCACCAAATATGATACCTCCTACTATGTTGGACTCCTTATATGTATGCTACACTACTGTGTAATAAATTTTTAATGAAGATGTCAATTTATGTCAGAAAATATAACACTGGTATTTTTAAAGTTAGAAATAGTGCGAAATTTAAGAAATAACTAATTATTACTGAACATCTCCCAGATAGAAAATTGTATTAAAATTCGGTTTCACATTTGCTAGCTTGCTACAATAGAAGAGGTCTTCAATTTCTCATGTACTAGCTTACTACGAACAAATAATATTTAGGATACTATAACAAGATATAATAAAATTGTAAAGACCCTTAAAAATGAAAAATAACTTGGATGCCCCATGGTTTTATTATTAAATTGTATTTCACGAGTTACAATTTTAGACCTATCCTGATCCTAAAATGGATCTTTGCTCCTCTTTTCACCCTAAAAATAGTAAAGTGAACCTCGTCTCATCCTAAACTTATTCTATAAATCCAAATTAGGATTTATTCTTGTTTAATATGGTTGTGGATAAAATTGTGGTTCAATTGTGGTAATGACTTTACTGACATGTGTCTTATTCATAGGTATTGCAATGTAGTTACCAGACTATTAGTGCAGTACTCCATAAAATAAATCTGACAAAGCCTGACTTTGACATTGACGAACAAGGTCACAAGACAATACGACGCTTGTTGTCTAGTCCCCACAAACGATTAAATTTCAATGTCACTACTGAAACTATACTTAAAACTAACACATTTTTTTCTCATTTACAAATTCTTTCTGTGAGTACTCTATTTTTGCATGGCTACAGTTACGCATGAGACGGAAAACAGACGATAAAAAAAATGTTATTTTTGTAACAGCATAGCGTAATACGATAGTCAAAGCGAAATATCTGAAATGTGGTTTTACTCTGGTTTGATGTGACAGAGGCAGTGGAATACTTAAAAGTATTGCACAATCTCAAATGGATTATATTTATAATAACGCAAATCAAGCGTGGCAACGTCAAAGGTAATATGGGTGACCGTATGTGGACCAAAGAAAATGGAAACTTCAAAATCAATTTTTATAGAAACGTACGTTTATTTTGTGAAGTACGTTATATTGTATGTACCATAGAGATATAAGAATAGAGTGTGCAAAGGGTAAAGCGGCGTGTAAGAGGAAGCGAAAAAGGCACAGAGAGAGATAGCAGCTGAGTGTCCTATCTGTCTCTTTCTAGCCGAACAGCTACTGCTGGCTTGATTGATTGGTGGTGACGTAGGGGGTAAGCAAGCAAGCAGATGCAATGCTCTGCTAGAAAGAGACACAGAGGACTTTCGGCAGGTATCTCTCTCTTTGCCTTTATCGCAGTTTTCATACTCTTGCGCATTCTATTGTTTTACCTCTATGGTATGTACATATAATAAAAGAAAAACAATGATAATCTTATTGATTTTTTCTAACTCTCTTCTCTGATGCTATCTTTTCTATTTCGGGGGAAATCTTGCTCACAGTAATTACTTTCAAAACTGACCCAACGTCTATCCGAATTATTGTTTCGTAGACTTATTTGTTTCATAATTTAAAAAAGAAAATAACTTCTTACACCGATAACTACTTTTAAATATAAAAACTAATTTCATATTCGAATTTTCGAGTATTTTCAAATCTTTAGCGTCACTTCACTAAATTTTGACTGCACCAATGGCGGCTCCAGGCAGACCCATATAAATAGCTTTGCATTCCACATTAATACTACAGGGTATCCCCAAATAACGATAAAAGAATCACAGTTATGAGAATTCCTCTTTGAGATCATTAAAAAGATATATTTGTTCATACTACATACCACAAAAAAAACAATACTGTAGGGTACCTCATTTACTGTAATACTGTAATATTTCTCTCCCTCAAGTCCTGTTACTTCCTTTTCCACCCTTGTCAACAGACATACAAAGCAGATTTAAAGCAAAGTGATGATAACATAAGCAGTGCGAAAAGACAACTCGTTGAAATCAGCAATAATTTGTTGACGGTACCTCGCCTTAACGTGTTTATAAATCCATTCTGGCAGCATGCGTATTATGAACTTAAATAATGTACTTTTTACATTTCGTCACGCGTCAAAACGAAAAATAAAGAAATATTTTTGAGAGAATAAAAGAGAAATACGGAACAAGAAGATATAGAAACAAGTGTATTAGAATTAAGTATCATTCCCACTCACTGCTTTAATTTTATTTTGTATTTTGTATTTAATTTAAGTTGTTTAGCATATGACTGCGCGTAGTCATTCAAAGAACCATTTTGAATTTAATTTATTTTTTAAGTTTTCTTAGTTTTTTTAGAACCTTACAAAGTCAAATATGCTAAATTAAAAATATTAAATTAAGAAAAACTATATTATATTATAACCTTCAAAATATGACAATCTGTCAAAATGCAAGAGGATTTACTTTTAATGTCAGTTTTTGAAAAATATAGAAGTGAAAACAATTTCTATTACTAATTGTTATTAAAAATACCAATTTTAATTATTTCACATACAATTTTGTCGAACTGTCAAAATTTATATTACTAACGATGCAAACGCACCAACTAAGTTAACTAAACTCAAATTAAAACTCGAATGTGAAAAGGAATGGTTAAACGAGAACCTGAAATCTAGATTACAATATTAAATAAAAACATTAAATTAAATATCAAAACAGTGAATGGGAATGAACCTTTAAAAAGTGCTTTTGAATTAGTAAAATGCTGGAATAGTTTTAAGTTTGGGTTGGTAATTAGATGTAATTACGTGATAATTATTGAGAGAATTTATAGTCTAACGACACAAACATTATGTAAATTAATAAATTCATACATACATACATAAAAATGTAAAGAAAATATCAAAAATCAGCTCAAAGAGTTTGCGTCACAGATTTTCTTTTACCAATCTATAACCGGAGTTATTGTTCTGCATAACCGGTAACTGAAATCAACGCGATAAACTATGAATAGAAAATAAAGATAAATTTCATATTCACTTGTAGCCTACGGGTGTTTTCCAAACTCTACAACTAGAATGTTTTAATTTATTCCAGACAAATCCCATAATTCTACCTCTAGCCACATATGTTCCATTCTATAATCTACATAGTCCACCTCAAAGTTTACCTTCCCTACCACCTCCCAATGAATTGCGCCCCGTCTGCGTACGTCACCAAATAGAAGGACCACGGATATCTGAATAAATACTGGAACTATTTCAAAAACATGAAAAAGAAATTCACAAAATATTATTTTAGGTAAATTGTTCTTTTTGCAGTACAAATGTGTAACAATATTATCTTTCATAAAAGTGTCTTTTGTTTTTGTATTTGAACATTGCAAAATACCGTATTTTAATTTACATTTATCAAAGCCTAATACATAGTTGTAAACGATAAAAGATCCAACTGACGTCTCCATATGATAATCTATCAATAAGAAATGACCGAAGAAACATTTAAAATTCATGTCTACATATTTTAACTAACAATAAGAGATCATCCATTTATTACGTCAAACACAAAGGGAGAGATTCGGTAAAGTGTGACAGAACGTGACAAGGGGGAGAGTAGCGTCATAAGTTTGTGACGTCACATCTCATCTATAAATTTTACTTATAAAAAGGAAAAGAAACAAGACCAAAAAAAAAGAAACTACAAAATTATTTTTTTTTACAAAGATGTGACGTCACAACAGGGTGGACAATGTGTGAGAAGACGGGAAAATGGGAAGAAATGAGGTTAAAAATTCATAAATTTGTGTCGCGTAATTTATGAATGGCCCCTTAAATGTATTTAAGATATCTATAACATAGGAAAAGTTACAGCTTTTGGAAAATAAGCTACTTATAAACTCGCATGCGAGCTTCTGGCCCACTCGCCATGACAGTAACTGACCAGGCTAACTCGTACGCTAACTTGCACAGTGGTTACACTAACCTCACTATAAGCTTGAGTATGTTTTATACTCGTTTGCGTTTTAATAACCAAAACTACATTATATATGCCTTGTAATTACATTGACGAAATCATATGTAATAATTATAATTAACAGTGTAGTAAAACAATATATAACAGTGTAGTCTACACGATATTGAGCTCTTTTGATTTCCAATCCCTCAAAATATAATATTCATTTGCCGTTTAGCCGACGAATTATGAATTTATAATAATTTGCGAACATACCACAACAGTCTGTACGTCATTATTCCATAGCAACTAGATTCTCTCGCTGAGCTAGAGTAGGTTGATGGCCCATCGAACAATCTGGACATGTAGTTCGCCAAAATGAATATATAGGCAGATATATAGATTGCCTGATATATAGGCCACCACAATTGCGACGTAATATAGCACTGAATACATTTTTATATTTCACGGGGATTATGATATTCTGTTACGCAGATCATAACTAATCAAAATCATAAATAAAACGTAATACTCGGATATAACTCGAACCAAACAGATTATATTTACATATTTTACCATTTGGTTTCCATTTTTATGTTTTGAATATTAATTTGGAAAGTGCTGGTTTTGTGTAACGATGTATTGTTTTGTTATAATTGATTTTGTATTGTGGAACAATATTTTTTATTTGAAACCAAGAAACTTTAACGAAAATTTGGTTCGAAATTTAAAATTTGTGTTCAGCTTCTCTGGACTATAGAATAGAAAAATTCTGACCTTTAAATTTTATAGTGCCGTTTAAGTATTTAATTTTTAGTTTTCTTTTACTGTGTTTTCAACAGCTAGACTATATCTCACATTAATTGAAATTGTATTTTTTTGTAGATTTGTTTATACACCTTTTATTTTTTGAGATTAGTAATAGTTGAAATTAGAAAAGGAGAGAGTTCGATGTGGGATAAGTAAAGGAGAGGATAGTATGAAGTAAGAGGAACCTCTTAGTGGTAAGAGGTAGAATAATAAGAGAAAGGGATATAGAAATGCAGCAGCAGGAGAGGATGAAGTAGATGGAAGAATTGTGTTACAACGAGAGATTCAGACAGTTGTGGGCGAGGAGAAAGACAAGGCACCATGACAAACAGAGAAACAAAGAAATTATAATGATCGCAAGAATCAGGCTATGAAACAAAGAAAGAGGGAACGATAATAGAGAGGAGAGTAAGATAGAACAAGCAGGATATATGGTGAGGAAAAGGAGTAGGTGTAGAGTGATGATTGAAAGCAGATTCACCTTGGAGGAACTGATGCTGAGAAGTGATGAGAGAAAAAAGAATGGATAACAGAAGTAAGAAGGAGGAGAACGAGAGGAGAGAGCAACAATGAAAAAGAAGTTAATTTTAAATATTAAGTTAAGTGGTTAATGAAATAAAATGTAAATAGTAAATGTATACTCGAAAATACAAGTATATAGTACATTTTTGTGTTCTAATCATAATCTGGTGTAAAATTGTAGAAATACAATGCAGCAAGTTACTGTATCAAATTTTAAGTGTAAGAAAAATTGTGTGGCATTAAATCATGAAAAGTTAACTCCGTAGTAATATTGTATCACCTTATTCAAACCACCCTGTACGTTTTAATCAATAACGAAGCTTATAACAATTCTATTTGTTCAGATTCCGTAGCAAGTGCGCTACTGTATGGTAAATCTGATCCTTTGCTTTTTGTGGTTTTTAGAAAACTTTGCAATGTGCTTATGTGCAGATATAAAGAATGGAGCGGAAATATAAATCCTCGAAATGGAAATAAAATATTGAATTCTGAGATTGAACAATTTGTACAGCAGCATTTTTGTTACTTTTTTATTGTACAATAAATATATTTCATGCATTTCAATTTTACTAGATTTTGATAGCTGAGATATAAAAAGACAAATCAAACAATACATATTATTTTCTATTTTTGTAGAAAATTTATTTCACGTATTTTAACTTATTTTTTTGACAACTAATTTGATTTAACTTCTTGATTCGCATAAAATTATAATGACATTTAAAGGAAAAAGGGAGACAAATGTATACATGGATACGTTTGCAACCAGACGCGTCTTGTGCTGAGGGCCAAAGGGCGAACTGTGAATAAAAATTTGTATCAAGCTTAATTGCTAATTTTATGTGTTACAGAATTGTTAATTCATTTAATACTAGTTAGTATTCTGATTATGATAGTATATATTATGTTAGTATTCTGATAATGATTTAAATTATTACTGTGGATTGTACCATTAGTGTTATTCCATATGCTACTTATATGCTTCTCCTTCGCAATATATCACAACGCACACAATACCACACTCCTACACCAAATAAGATATTTATATATAAATATATAATAAAAAAGAAATACATCATACATCAGTATAGCACCCTGAGTGAGACTTAGATTAATGTACATATAAAAATGTTCATTCCAAATATACTCGTAACACATTTAGTTCAATTATATGTCGCTGGAATACAATGGCGCTGTATGACAAACTCTATCAAAAGATTATATGTACCAACATTACAGAAACTACACAAAGGGTGTTCTAGTAACAATAAAATGACTAACTTGAGGTAACTTGATGATCTTAACAGTTGGTATACCTTCATAAAAAGAGAAACCACTAAATGACGGTTGGTATATCTGTTTTGTTGTTTCCGGTTTGTGTTAATCGTTTGGACCTCTATGTATTTAATAGCGTTGATGTTATTTTAGTATTATCAGATAAGGTTACGTAATTTTATTACTGTTTGAAGAGTAATAGACAAAGAGTGTTTTAAATGAAATGATACTATAGGTAATTCAATTTTTTTTGTTTATTACGTATATTTTATTAGCAACGAATAATATAAAATACTCTGTTACTCAATGCAACTCTTTTAAACTGAGAGGTGCACCTGCATCAGTGGATGCATGCTTAGGGTTCATAGGAAAAGGGAAAAGGAGGAATTGAATAAATTTGGATAACAAGATAAACGCCTTAAGTTTTTGTTTAAACAGTCACTTATTCTTAAAAGTATTTTTTTTTCAAGGCACTCGGCGCCCATGCTCGTCCTGTATAATATTATGTTTATAAAAAACGCCTTTGTTAATACTTTTTTATTAATTCAAAATAAAATTGAACACGGTACAATTTTAAAAGCATTATTGTGTTAAAAATGATTGTTAAAAAGAAAAACATAATTATGTGTCAAAATGTTTACAGTTTAATTCAAAAAATCTGTGCGTTTTGTTATGGTAAAAAGAAGTAGAGTATTTTTATAATATATATTTCTGAAGCAGAAGGAAGGAAGGAATAGCAGAGTAGATTGAAGTAGACGGAATAAACAGGACTTAGGAACATTTGAAGCAATGTTTTTGGGTTTTTAGTTTAGTTGCTGATTTTATTGCAGTATAAACCGTCAGATAATGTTATCAGCATAATCTTATTAAAAGAAAAATTTTATTAAGGTAGTTCCAACGTGATGTAATATAGTCAGAACATTTACTATTGTCAGAAATTCAAATTTCTCTGCACACGAAAACCCACACATACTATCAAATATATCACATACTGTCAATGTTGGAAAATACCATCAAAGATGAAAAATACCGTTCTTTATTCTACACTACTCTATATAATTTTGCACGCAGCATTGCCGGATAACCATAGATTACGAAAAGAACCTGTTTAAATTATTATATCTGGAATACAAAACGGAGAAGTATTTTTTTATTTAATTTCACGCTGTTTTACGGTTTTACGCTTGATCTACCTTAAATAAATACATTTCACAAAACTAAAATTAATAAAATTAAATAGTATGTTTGTTAATGAGAGCCTTAGTTTGTTTTAAAACGAAAGAATCATTGTAATTTATATCATCTCGGTTGGCCATCTATTTTTTAATTGGTCACCTTATAACCATAAGCCGCAAGCAAAACTCCAAAAAAGTTACAGGTTTCATATCCGTGATTTAAACAATGAATCTCTCTCTTTCATCAGTTCTTTAGTTTCATCACTACCTTCTAGCCTTCTTACAGCTTTCGTGGAGCCTTGGAATCCATTAAGACTTGTTTATAATGTTTTCTATTTGTCTTCTTCTCTTTCAATTCACAATACCCATCTTCAAAGGTTTCTGGAATTTTCCATTTACTTTTGTATCCTCTGGCCTTTTATCCAGAAGTTTCTGAGCCGTTCTGTTTGGTACATTCTTTCTAGAGGTGCTACCATATTCCATTTCCATTTTCTTCTTCTTATTCTACACTACCCATTTTCACACTTTTTGCAAAAAAATTCTTTTTCAAATCCGCCCGATATCACATCCACTTGCGGTTTTATTATAACTTTAAATATGAGAGTTTAAAATCTACTAGTACTTTCAATTTTTTAATATGCTTTTAAATTTATCATGTAAAGTTACTTATATTATACGAAACATTGACTTTGATTGATTTGGTGTTTTTAAAAGGTTTTTACATTTACATTTCACTTTTGTAATAGAATCTATACATAGGAACCGCCAACATTTGATACCCATTAAAATGTGTCAGGTGTGTAATGTCCTGGTACCTTTACGTGTGTTGCCATATTGTGTTTACGTATTGCCATGTGTGTGGCATTAGCGTTGGTGGTACTGATGCCGTTACAAATTGAATTTTAAAAGTATACTAGTTCTCATGTTACACAGAACACTTCCTGGCATTTATTTCTCTTTGTCATCGAATATTTCTGATCATGCATTACGATTGAAAGTAAACAATAGGTAAACAACTGGTTAAGTAATGCATTACTGTTTCAAAATGTATTGACAGTAATAATACTCGTATGGTTTACTAAAATGTGTGTTTAAATGTAATGTATATTGTGTATATGTTAACCATGTTGAGTAGACAAGAATTAGCTTATTTCATCATGTAAAAAGGCCAAAACTAGATAGTGTTACAGCTATTTGGCGCTATGGATATTCCCAGTGCATCGCTGTGACTTCAATCCGTGCTTGACTATAACATCATGCAGGGGAACAAAGGTGCCTACTGTCAGAAAGCTGATACAGTGACTTGGACCAGCGGATATGCACTTACGGTGGCTTACACAACACTTACAGATTTGTCACATGACCTTCGACACATAGTGATCGGTTAAGAGACCTGACAATATACATATTCAGTTGAAATTGATTATTAACAGATTTCTATACAATTATTGACTTTTAATTGAAAAAACCTTAACAAGAGACTGAACTCAGCAGCAAGTAATATCACTAATAGTATGTTTGAAAAACTCAAACAAATGAACCACAGTATAACCAAGAAGAAAATAATATATCAGAAAATACTAAAAATTTGTATAATATAACCGAAAAACAATCATAGGATATATTCAAAATATTACAGCAAAACATTAGCATGAAGAAAGTAGAAAAAATATAAGTCAATTTTATACCACCATCACCAGAGCAGATACGGAAAATGATTGCAACTCATACCAACAAAAAGTTAGAATTAATCGAGCAAGAGCAAGAAGAATTAATAAAATAAAAACAAACAGACAAAGTAAAATGACAGTACACTTGTGAAAATTGAAATTTATTTAATACCGTTAAGAGAAATAATTGAGAACAACCCTGATGAATACTATACCACTTATATAAACTTAAAAACCATTATAAATAAGAGTATAGGATACAAAGATATTGGTAGGCTTATACAACAACATACCAATGATGTTACGCCTAGTATATATCCATCTGGAACACAAACGATTTAAAACGCAATTCACCAATTACAATTTTTAAAAGACAAAAAATTAATAAACAAAATTTAATAATTCATATAATATAGGATGTGAAATTACAATATCATAAAATAAAATAAAATAAATCGACTGTACTACTGTAGCACAATCCATTCACTGCACCACTTAATTTAAGATTAATTTGTGTTTATAACTTCTTTATTGTAAAAGTTACAACAAACAATAATTAATAAACTACTAAATATCAATTCATTTTTCAATAAAACAGCAAATAATATTATTTTAAAATGTGACTCATTGACTCAATAAAAGTCCAAGCACATATAAATAATCTGGTATTAGTATTATAAAAAATTGTTTTAAACATATACTATCCATGGTACTACACAAACAGGTTCAAGCTATAACACATTTGATACTCACAGATACCTTAGTCAACATTAGAAACTACACCTGCAATACCGCAGGCATTATATTTACAATTAAATTGTTTCAGACCACCTCGACGAAACCATGGATTGCAATTTCTGGTTATAGCTCACTTGGAAGCACAGATTTATTTACAAGTACATAACAAATTGGCAGTGTAAGATGAACCCATGCAAAAGCATTCTCTATAAATGTATTTCACTTACCAAAGGTGACTCATGGTTCAGCATCTTCACATTGTTTTACACTTTCAGTCTGTATAATTTGAACACAAACATTTACACAAATATTTAGCATTTTTATTTACATATATGAAATAGATTTCGTTCTATGGCATTGGACAAATACCTAATTGTTATATTATTTATTCAGTAATATTACGAAATAAAATATACATTTTTATGAAAGGTTTGCTTTTTAAAAAAGAGCGTTTCATAATTTAAAATAAAACTTTATGTGTATCATAGTATAACCTAACCTGACTTTATATAAGTAAATGATTCATTAAATTAAAGCTTCTGATCAAGCATCAATTAATATATTTGATAATATATCTAACATGGTTTCTAAAATAAGTTAAAACATTTTTTCAAAGAAGTGTTTAGTTAATACAAATGGATTTTAGAAGTTGCCAATCTCAGATCACAATCACAGGCTTTTCAAGAAAGAGGTAACTACTATAAAGGTGATTGTCTTTGATGGATTGTGATATAAACTAATTAAAAGTGTTAAATTAATAATATTCACCTTAACAATTTTAACGTTGTAATAATAATATTTATTACGTAACAGTTTTATTACGCAATAGCCCGACAGATTATAACCTAAAATCTATTTACACATATTATATAAATAAAACTTACTGAATGGAAATTCTTTTAACACAGCTTAAAGTAAAAACAATAAACACTAGATTTATAAACACAATTAAATAATAGTCAATGTAATTAAAAACACAACAAATAATTATATATTATATTAGTAATTAGCAAACGTACTGCCGCAAAATAATTAATGTTCACTGATTCGTAGTTACTTCAGGCGTGCAACCTCTTACAGTCAATACAACAAACTTTAATAAAGGAAGTAAATTAAAAGAGAAATTTAAGAATATTAAATTAGCGTTAATATCTATAGTTAAATTATTAAAAAATTATAAGATTCATAAGTTTAAGGTATATAGTTTTATTAAGAAAATTACTTTGTGCCTAAAGTTGCTCCACCAACTCAACATGAATGTTTTGAGGGTGGCAGTTAGTAGTACATCCGCCACTTCAGTCTTAGTTACACGTCATTACTTTTGCATATTGTGCTTGTGCTAGTGAAAAATATGTTTTATAATATTTAATAATATACATCGGTATATAATTTTATAATAAAATTATCCGTAAGTGCATATTTGTTTACTTTAATATAATATATTGATCGGGCCAATCGATTTTATTTGCTAAGCACAGACACAAATACGTGGCATAGTGTTTTCAAGATTCCTATAATTTGGTTCTGAGTTTTAGTAATATTTAAAATTATAATAAACTAAATAATTATTCAATTATTAGTTACAAAACTGTTCTTATTTTTAAGTCATTTATTATAATATGTTAATTACTTGAACATATCTAACCTAACTTTTAGTACTCCAGAATATACAAAAACTATTACAGTGTAGTACCTACCAATACTAACCTAACTGACCAGTGCATTAGACAATGTTTTAAAAATTGAATAATACAATACCTTTGTAGGTTCAGAATGATAGTATTTTATGAATATGTACATAGGTACTTGTTTTTCCAAATTACATCAGAATATTATTTAATTATTTTATCTCTAAACTTTTTTCAATATTGATGCTGTGTAATCTCAGTGTAACAGATTCAAAATAGATACGCACTAAGTAAGGACGTTCTTTCTTTTGTAAAATATAAAATGGATAATATTTTATCACATTTTATATATCTAGAAGATTTTGTGTTAATATTTCTTGTACAATATACAGTTCAAATTAAATTAGGTGTGCGTCTTATCTTAATATTATCATGTATGATTTTTCTAAATTAAATAATAATTTTTGTATGTGCATATAGTACTTAAATTTTTTAGAGTAGATCAGATATATTATTATGCTTATTTAAGGAAGAATATTTTTTATTTTCATCATATTAAGAGATATTTCTTGAGAAGTACCTGTAACAAGTATTCATAAAATATTATATTATATTAAAATTTCTCATTTTAAAATTCTTAAAATATAAATAATAGCTGCGTGTAAAATTAAACAAATGTGTTCATGTGTTAACTATTATTAAATTAATGGATAATTAGCTGAGTTAATGAATATTTTGGACCAATTAACAAAGTGGCTCTTGTAAGCATATATTCACTTTTTTTAAGTTTATAAATAGAGTGTAGTGAAGAGTGTCTTGTAATTGTTTATAGTACTTTAGTTTTTTACCTATTTTTGTGTTTTGTGTGATACTATTTTGAAATCTGAAGACGTGGAGGAACCAACTACAATTCTGTTGACTACAATTGGTAAGTTATGTCCATTTTCTTATTGCATGTGCTTGATAAGAATTTTTAAATCATGATCATTTACTGTATTTAATATTTGCTCATATTTTTACATCTTAATGTTGAACATTATAAATATTTTGTATATTGTTTGTATATTTTTTATTGCCTCAAATTGTTGTTACCTTAGAATAGAAGTAGACAATTGTCCTCTTACATATTTTTGTTTATTTTTAATTATATTTTTATATGAACTTATAATCACAAGAGGCAGAGTCAGTATTAGCTTAATATGATTTTAAATTATTAAATAAATACTGTTTCTAAGATTATCTTTGAAAGTACGTATTTCGTTTTATATTTTTAAAGACGGTTCACGTAATATCTGTGTGAGGGAGATTTTTTGTCTGATTTATATCTCTATGATCCGGTCGGGCCATAAACTATATGCTTGCATATGTTCAATGTTGGCATATGATTTATGTATTTTATGTGGCGTCTCGACGTATAGGGATTACGTATGAATATTAAAACGTGTTGCACTTTGTAACATACCTTGGATACTTTAAAGTACAGGGTGGAAATATGGAAACCAAACTTCTGCTTAAATATTTATATAATATAGATTCTTCAATTATTTATCAGCTCAGTATAGTAGATGACATCTCTATTTAATGACTCACATAGACGCATTTGCCTTTAGAAACTACAATGCTTCTTTCATCTTGTTTGAGCTGTGTAACTATCAACATAGTCTTTAACACTAATTCTCTTGGATCAGATGACACCAAATATTCAAATATTACTCATTTTCTTACTTCTATCTTTTTCTGCAATAGTTGTAAAGTTGTTGTAGCGGTATATATTCTTCACTCTTCCCTGAGATGGATATACATATTTACCGTGATAAAAGGTCGGTGGGTGACGTATTCCATATAGTTTCTGTTACATTTTGTTATAAGTTAGTAATATCTTTACATTTAATTAGTAATTTATTTATGTAATACAAATTAGCAATTTTGCTAGATAATATACTGTGATTAAAATGGTATTGCCTTGATAGCATACTTATATATACTTAATTAATTGATTTTAGAATTATTTTGGAACTTGTTATATTTAAACATTTGTGTAGCCTTAGGTTCTTTTTAATTAAATAAACACTGTTTTGGTACTCGTACGTTTAAATTTTTGTGTTTAATAATCATCCATAAATTTTGACATACAAATTTTATTACTATTTTTCTATTTGGTGTTGTTCTCTTTTGATGTCGATTTGTAGATTATATATACTCCCTCCCCACCCTCTTCGCCCTTTTCACGTCGTGTCACACTGTGTAAACTTTTAAAAATTTTCGGAAAATAAAATCACACACGTTAGAAAGATAAACGAAAATTAAATAAGTAGTGACTTTGTTAATATGAGGTGTTCATTATTAGTATTGGGTTCATGTATTATGGGTAGCAGATCCTACAGGAGCACTGTCTACTACATAGGGATTACACACTATGCCCGACACCTTCTTGCGCCCACCCTGCAATTTTGAACTTTAACATCAAAATATGAACTCCTGTAACCGTCGTATGGTGACACAGGGACAAGAGGCTTCGGGTTCGATCTTTAAGCTCGAATTATATTTTTAGTGTTTGGTTGTTATTAAATTTAATTGATTCGGTTCCTACATAATTATATAGCAGCGGTGTAGCTCACATATATAAACCAACAACAACAAAAAAATTGGTAACATAGTCAGAGATCGTTGGTGATATGACATAGCATAGGAAATAGGTCGACGTTAAATAAATTAAAATTAACAAGTGGTACTACAAATTTCCAAGAAATTTCATAATATTATCGGATTATATTCGGTATATTTTTATAAAATGGATTGGGCTGTAGGTTTGACGTACATGGTGCATGACATCCATAAGTAATTTTAAGCTTTGGATTTAACCGTCCAGGAACTACGACTACATTAAATCCCCCATGGTCCTTTGGGTCTACCGCCTACTACCACACACAAAGGTTTCAATACATTTCAATAAAATAAGATTTTATTAAAATTTTCATATCATTTTTAAGCCCTGCATATAAAACTGTTCAATACACTGATTTTAAAATATGTTACAGTTCATTTTGTATTGTGCTCAGTGCTCAGTCTGTGTGTCCAATATGGATCTTTTCCTTGTAGCTTTTAAAATGGATTTACCAGTAGTTTTTCTATTTCGGTGTTCGTACCAAGAGAACTTGGTTTCTATTGAAAGCTTCCCAGGGATAGGGGCATAGGATAGGGATACTCGCATATAAATGAGGAAAAAGAAAAAAAAAACGTATTTCTGACAAATGGTATCAAATCGATTTTAGGACATTTATAGTCAGGAAGGTTATGGAATCAGAAAGTGGACTTTCGACTACGTCAGAGATCTTCTGGATCTGGGAACAGGAAGGTCTGAGAATATGTAAAGCGAAACTGTGGAATATACTTGTAGGAATAAGCAGTGAAGTTATTAGGAAATTACATTATGCAATAGAATAGCATTTCATTAAGTTTGACTAATAGGCTTGCAGTCTCTTTTTTAGGGGTCGTTTTTTTAATTTTAGGTATATCTTAGCTATATATTAGCTAGGTATATCAAATTGAAATTTCAGTTTTGCAAAATATATTTAGCGATGTATGGTACGTCCTAGAAGAAATAAGTTTATACAAAAGAGACTATGGATGGTCGACAGATTGATAAGCAGTATGATGATGTATGGAACACAGATACGGGGGTGGAATGAGCAAGAGAAGTTGGAAAGAATACAGGAGAGATACATTAAATGGATAATAGGGCTGGACAGGTGAACGTCAGGATACATGATCATGGAGGAGCTAAAAAGGGACAAGATAAGAATTAAAGCAGGTGGAAGAGCAATAAAATATGAGGAGAAAATGAGCAGTGCTGAAAGCAAAATTTTAAAGAAAATAAGGGAGGAGAGTATAAAGAAGGCCCGAAAAAGAGAAAGGAGTATTTTGAAATGAATGGAATAGCGAGAAGGAGGAGCAAGTGTGGAATATGAGCTAAGGAGAAAGGATAAGGAGATACAGCAACAGGAAAGAATGGGAAAAATCAAGTTAAGCAATTACAATACAAGATATAAAAGGATTTGGGAGAGTGATATACCTCAGTACCTAATAGAAAAAGACATAAAAAACATAAGAAGAACAGCAAGGATTAGATTGGAAAATGAGGAGAAAGGAATCTGATACTGGGAAAGTACAGAGAAAAGAATGTGTAGAGTGTGCGGAACGGAGGACGAAACACTGGAGCACATTTAGTTTTATTGTAAGGAAAAAGTAGGAAGTGAGATGAATATTGGGCAGCTCTTAAAAGGGGACAAGGAAGGGAACAGATGGATGGCAGAAATAACTAGAAGAAGGAAGGCTGAAGCTACTTAAATTTTTTTAAAATGTGCAAACCCATTTTTTTTCTTTTAGATATTAGGAGAATTGATGTTTTTGTTTTTGGTTCTGGTAGAAGGAAATATAGATATATATTTAAGGAATAAAATGTATTGTACTAATACGTTGTGAGTGCCTTCTATAGTAAGAGGTTACGCATACCTTTACGGATAATCCAGCGCTATTACTAGTGTTATTTCACATTCCTTGTGTTCACATTGTGGTGATCAACAAAATGTTTAAATAATTAACAAATACATTAATTAAATAACATATAACTTTCTAGTAATAGTAAACTGTCAGTATTAGTTTATGCATATTGCATGAGACGACCATATGTGGCACATTGCTACACAGTGTACAGCAGTGGCAACCCTCTTCTTACGCCTATGTCTATTAGGACCATGATACTCGTACTTTAGAGTCAGGTCAAAGGAAAGGGTCGTGAGGATTTAGCTGAACCCAAAAATAATTTGAATTCGGTATTCAAATTGAAATGTTACCCGATGCGACTATTTCACGTATTCAGTTCGCATTTTCTCATCAATACTCATACCTTCGCGTATTATGTTTTTTATTGCGGACATGTTGAGGCTTAGTACATACTGTACTGGCAGTAAGATTAGTCAATGTACTTCTGACGTGCTCAATTAAAATGAAGGAGCTTATTTATCTTAACAAATCTTTACATTTTAGGAGCTGTCTCACATCGTCTTTTAAAATCGAAACAGACTTGCTTATTCATTTTGTGTTAGTGAAATTTATTACTTTTTTCAAAAACATAGTAGGCGAAGAGTACGATTCAGAAAGGGAAAAGGGGAGAAGGGTAACAGTTACTGTGAAGAAATGAATGGGAGTGTCTGTTGAATGTGTAAGCGAGAAAATGAGATGTTGGAGTATATAAGTTGGGAACGCGAGTTCAGTTTAGATAGTGAAAAGAAGATAGAGGAGTTGCTGAGAGGAGAAAGGAAAGGAAGGAGGAGCATAATTTGGAGGATTATTTTGGAACGTTTGTATTTCTTCAATGTTCGATTTCTTGGTGCAACCGTAGAGTTGCACTTCATACGTCCACATTGGCTCTAGCACTTGTTTATATATGAGCTTGTTTTCAATGTATAGTTCAGATCGTCGCCCAATTAGCCAGTACATTTACAAACACAAACAGATGAACTTAAACTTATTTCAATAAAATAAACGGAACCTGAGATGAAAAATGCGTTAAAATCTATTTCGTTAGTAAAGATTAAACTAAATACACGAATGAGTTTGATAAACTCTAAGTACCATTTTCTATGCTGTCAAACTATATTCTGCGCTAGTCTATAGCTGGAGGAACCCTAAACTTAAAGTCTAATCCCTTATTAGATGTCCATCATTGCCTTTTAGCTCTTCCTTAGATCCTACAATCAACTGGACTTCGGAAACTTCTACAGAGATTGCTTGATCACAAGTCGTTCGGATTATCGTTCTGCAGATCTGGGTTGTTAGTCTTACACTCACAACACAATTTGTGTGACTTTCTTTACATCATTAAATTGAGAACAAATAAACGGTTTTTCAAGAAGAACTTTGTTTTTTTTTAAACAAAACAAAACAAGGAATTTAGATGAAAAAGATTCAAATTTTTATTGAATTAGAAAGAGTAAGTTTTGGCAATTATGATTGAAAAATGATATCGGACATATGTCCACCACGACCACGCGGACAGATGTCGATTCTTTTATCAAAATTTCCAATTACTTTTTGGCAAAATGGCGGTTCACGGATTTTGAATTTTAAGGCTGCAATCGATGGATGATGGATTTGAATAAAAATTACATTACATCTTCTTTGTACTATTATCTATCATATCAGTAGTGTAGGCTCTTCTAATTGGATTGCTCGTTCATTTTTAAACTTAAAATTATAACACACTTTTTTTCAAATAAAGAATATTTCCACAAAAATTAATTTAAAAAAATCTTTTAGGCTATTAGAGTTATTTATAAAAAAAAATTAATGGTTTTATTTCTGACGATTAATGATGATGCTGTAGTGAGACAGTCGGTGAACCTCCCGGCAAACGTGTCCACGGAACACTTCCATCTCCTCCACTTTTTAATATTCTTTAATAATTTTTTATGTAAATATATTCACAAATGTTTAATGATAATAATATATATATATATATATATATACAATTTTCTATTTCCCAAATCATATGGCAGACATTCCTATATATCCGAAGATCTATTTAAATCGAGCTTAAAGCACTAAAGCTCTTCTTCAACTTACAATTAAATGAAAATTACACTTTAAATTATCGATTTATAGCTTGTTCTATTATGTGCATCCGGAATTCCATCTAGTGTGAGGTTTAGGAACTAACAGTTTAATATTTATTCTTCTACAAACCGCACACCACTGCGACCACCGTGCCACCGTGCGGCAATACATGTTATACTCATAGAATACTTAAAGCAGAACATTTCCTAGAAAATATTTAAAGCTTTACTCGCTCTGTAAAACTAGCCTGGTGCACGTGCACGTGTACATTATGCCACGTTGTAATAAATATATTATGGTCACGATTCTGCATAAAATATGTTACAAGATATGTTTCATTTTTATATATTTTTATTTTTGAGTGTGATGTTAACTGGTGAAGTATTATTTATGGATTATTCTCACGAGAATATTATTATGATGCGGAGTTATAACTTCAAACTGATATTGTACAAGTACATTCTTGTAGGTTTTTATTAATGGCAAATGCTTTTACAAATTGCTGTGCACAAAAAAATCTATAGGGATTACTTCAAACTATGAGGAAAACATAGAGAAGGTGTTATTGTAAAATAGCGTAGAGTTTTATCTTCTTCTTCCTCGTTAAGGTTAGTTACAATTAAAATTTCAACGACAAGGTCATATTCGCCTGAAGTTAATTTATTTTAATTAAATTTGGTTCATTATGTTTATATCAGTAAAGAACTCGAGCACTTTTTTAATTTCTTCCGGTTTGTCTGCAAGCATGTCCTTTAGTTCACCACTGATGTTTTGTTTTGTTCGTTGATATTGTGGGCAGGTTACTAGTAGATGATGGACTGTTATTTGCGTTTAACAGTTGTTGCACTGCAAGCTGTTATTTTACTGATTAAATGTTGATGCGTCAATTTCTTATATTCTGTTCTTAGTCTGAAGATGGCTTTTTCAAATTGTCTGTTGCTCTAATAAGAAGTTTCCCACTTTTTTGTATTTTCCTTAATCAATCTCAATTTGTTGCTACTTATTTGCGTCCAGCACTGGTTTTAAATTAATGTATCTTAAAAGTAATTAATACACCCGGTTATTATTTTAATAAGCATTTGTCTATTAAATTTGTATTAAATTTAAGAATATTTTTAACAGTTTACGTTTATGTGGTAATATGCAAATAAAAGAAAAAACCCGAAGACTACCGAACTATGGTGTTGCTCATATGAATAAGTAATGTTGCATTACCGATATTAAATAAATATACATTGGTGATTCGGATTATAATTTACTTAAAACGTTTTTATTAACTTATTTGCTTCCTTGATATTTATGACACCCTCAAACGCGTATAGCCGTTAACACCAAAAATAAAACAATTAAATTAAAATATATAAGAACAAGGCAAATACTTTAATCGATTCATTTTACTACTAAATACGAATTAATAATGCCAAAAGCTTAGAAACTTGTAAATCCGGGCCCTACATATATGTTAGGTAAAATTAATTTGTTTTTTGTAGACCCGTAATTTAGTTTGGTCAAGTCAGTGGTCCAGCATAGGCACATAAACACACTGCACTTAATTTTAAGTGGACCATTGAACACAAAATTACTTTGTATGCTAAAATACTCTAATTAATAGTAAGACCACTTTGTTAAATTACTTTATATTACAAAGTTAATATAAACCATAAGGTATAATACCATTTACCACAAATTACATAGTTAGAGGGACTTTGTTAACCACACTGTAGCTGTAAGATAGTAACATAAGCTACTTATTTATGTTTTTGTTGTATGGGTGTGGAAATTTAATATAGTACCAACAAGGGTCTACCAGGTGGGGAATTTTACATTGGTGACTAACTTCATATGGGTGCTGGTGCTGTGATGGATGAGTGTACAATCATATCTACATACAATTCCAAGTAACAACCGATGAATGTTTATGACGGATGGATAAACGCATTTTTAGAGCTTCGCATTACACATAACCAGTTTATTTTCAATTGTCAATTCAATTTACACGGGGATTATTTATAATAAGGTGAAGACGAAATATTGAGCGATGGCAGTTAGGCTGACTCACACGCAAGTGTATTCTATAAGTGTCGGCGAATTCGGGCGTAAATCGGCGACTAGGTTAGAGTTGTGTCACAATACATACATACCACGTACCGATACAACAGTACGCCAAATCAAACTTGTGTACTGTAGGGTGTATTGCACTAACATAATTTATCATGAGAGCAAACATTTATTTTAATTTTTATCGATACACCACTGTTATGAAAGAGACTATTGCATTCCCTTCTATATCTCTTCCAGTCTTAGACGGCTGATTGCGTTTACAAGGTTCGGGTAGGTTTAACATTGTAGTTTTCAGTATGAGACCTACGTAACGCCCGTATTCGGACGGCTTTGTCGATTGCAGTGTGCGAGGTTCATTACATTTACAAAGTTCGAATAGGTAAAGCGAAGTAGCGCGTATACGTCTGGTCAAAATTCGCTGCAATACGGTTGCAGTGTGCGACAGGCCTTATCATGTACCTAATAAAAATTAATCTAAAAGTACTAAACAAGAGCACTTTATTACCATTTAATTCTTATAAATAATTTTTTAAGACTTTATAATCCTTAAAATGGTATATTTAAGAAGTTTTATAATTATGTTAATGGGAAAAAAGATTACTTTATTTTTCAACAGGTTACAAATGTTGCTATGTTGTAACATTCTTTATGTAAGAAGTAACTATTATTACATTAGATAAACCATGAACTGTATTAAGCGGGATAGATCTCCGGTATTGATCTATATCTGGCTTTGGTCGTTAACAAGTCATGTATGACGTCACGAACCCATTTAAATCGTAAATACAGAACAAAGTCGTCTGTGGTAGGACTCAACATCGAAAATAGGCCGATGTTAACTAAATTAAATTTTAAAAAATGTAAGTCAATTAAATTTTGTTCGTGCACTCTGGAGATAAGGTCCACCGTTACATTCTCCATAGAGAAGCAGATTTTCAGTACTCCTGGTACATTTCCACTACTCCCGAATAATTTAAAAATGTGAAAAGCAATAACAAATACATGGATATAATCGCGTGTAAGAATATAAAAAAAAATTCATTTGAAATATAGATTTTCTCGTCTTTATACTGCGTGGTTTATAGGTAATTCAATGTGACAGATTCTATATGTAATTTTTGACCTCTGGCATCTAGCTTATTTGATATATCAATAAAAGGGAAACCACAAACACATCAAAATGTATGTACAAAGTCAAATAAAAAGGATATTTCATTTACCTTAAGTGTTTACACAGGACCTTTCTGCGGAGTATTTTGTTTAGTAGACTTTTTGTGTGGATCTGGCAAATAACGTACGTGGTACATATACAGGGTGTTCGTAAAATATCACGTCTTACTTAAAGAGGAGATTGCTTGGGTATATCATGTTTGAACAATTTTTTTTTTTAATTTTTCTTTTATGGAAATATTGTGGAATAGTATTATCAAGTGAATAGAAGATATTTTCCAAAATCATTAGAAATTCCCAAAAAGAAAATTTCAACTCATTATTTAAGGTAGTTTGGCCGTAAACCCACCTTTCTTAAAAATTTGATAAAATTAAAATATAGTGTTATCCTACATATGTATATTTAATTTGTCAAAAAAAATGAAATTTTTCCATTGATTACGAAGCGAGATATTTATAATTCAAGTGCACATAATTAACATATGCCGATAAAGCCGATAAAGTTTAAAAGAAAATACATAAAGACATAGTTTTGTTTATATCTGAAAAAACGTTTTTAGGAATGCTCTAAAAGAATAATATTTAATAAAACAAAGAAAATTTAGAATTGAAAATCATTTTTCTTTATTGATTTGTTAAAAAAATTTAAATATTTAAAGTTAAAGTTTAAAATATATAACAGCCGTATAGTGTAGTTTTGTATTTGTGTGCGTATCTGCTTATGAAAGTTTCTATGTATCGAGTACAGACTCCGCCAAAAATAAATTAGTCTGCCATCAAGTATTTTAAAGTTTTCGTATTGACTGTCGGGCTATACTTCTGTCACCTTAAAATATAATAAAATATATTTACGTTCTTTGTGTATCATGTCTTTACACTATGATAGTCGATAAAGTACTCCCTGATAAACTAACAATCAATAGATGGCAGCAGTAATTGATAGTATGGAATCTACTACCCGATATGGTGCCATTTACTAGTAATATTGAAAATATCGGTCAACAAAATATTCCATATTTGTATTAGTAGAATCCTGTATTATGTACAATCAAGTACAAAATATTTGAGAGACATTGTCGAATACTCTATATATTTTTAAGTCTTAAGCGTAAGTTTGAGAACCATAATAAAGGTTATAAAATTTATGACAAACCCTTAGTAATGTTACCAGGCTTATAAAAATTGGAATTGAACTAGAAAATATAGCATTATTAATTTTCTAACCGTATTCTTGCGTTTCAAAGTCATTAAAAGTCAGTGGAAGAAAGCTTAAAATATAGATACGTTATTCATCTAACGGTTTGAAGCTTTAGACTTTGATTCGCGTTTATAGTTACTTACATAAAACGATTTAAACATAAAAAAACATGTTTTTTTTTGATAATATTTAACCTGCTGTATAGTATCGCCATCTATATTTCGTGAATCAAAAATGACCAAATATCGTTTCACCTTCAGTTCTTATATAATAACGTCTTTTATAATTGCTTGAAAAGTTATATCACCTACGATGAGGCTTATAGAACAGCAACTACCTTAAAAACCGAGCTCTATTTACAAAAATATATTTCTTTGATTATATAATTTAAATATTTTATTTATAAATAACAAAATAATAAATTCTATTGTATGTTTAACATAAATTTATTTTCCTTCATTTTGTTATTTTTGTAAACATGAATATTTTTAACATCATACTAAAGTAAAGCTCTCTCTCGCTTGTAAGTACAAACAAGTTCGTTCTTGTACATAAGTTCCACCTAACATTAAATTATGAAAGTGGAACAAACACCTATAAATATTGTTTTAAGATAAAAGTAGTGAATTTTCCATGTAGTATGGTTATAAGGAAAACCTATTTTTATGTATATATGTGTGTGTGTGTGTGTGTGTGTGGTTCCATTACACAATGTACATAGCAAACATATTCGTGTACTTTATAATTGAAATTTGTGTATTTAATGCTTTTAATAACATATACTTTGTGATATTAAAGTCACCACCATACGTTAATTTTGTTTTTACTACATTTTGTTTGTTAACGAAATTTGTCATTTGAGAATTTATTAACTTTTCATGTGTATTACTCAGTGCCGCTTTCACAATCGGTAAGCCCAAACCGTCCAAGCTATTTCTTCCCATTAAAAAGCAATTAAACGAAATTCAAATTTTCCCATTATTTTGAAAATTATACAAGTAGCGTTACTTAAATCACTCTAACTCGTAAACTAATGATCGGAATGTCAAGAAATTTTGATACAAGTCGTTCGAAGGTTGGTACTATCTACAACTCATATGGATTTCTCAACAGTGGTGCCATCTAAATGTCATCCTACGAACCTATTGGGTAATGTGTTATGTTATGTAATAATACATGGATATGGGCTTGTGTCCTCATTTTTTAGTTGTCGATTTTTCAATTGTTGATTGAAATTGATGTTAATAAATGTGTATTGGCGTGTCTACTTTATTAAATATCTTAATGTTGACTGAGATATAGCAGTTAAACATTTGAATTGTAGTTTTACCACTAGAGATGGTCGGCCATATTTGTATGACATGAAATGCATTATACGTCAGTTATTTGTTGAGTAGGTCAGTGCTGTGTCGAAATAATCAAGTCAAGTCAAAGAATAATGAGTTTTTATTTTATTTAAAACTTGTTACGGCAGACATAATATTGGAAATTTATTGTTCCTCGATATAAATGTAAATAATATTTGATATTTTGATATAAAAATACATATAGCAGAGATTTATGAGCTGTAAGGTTGGTAACCTGTAAACTTGCCAGAGTTCTATCTTGAATATGCTATCTCTCTGTTGTATAAAAGATATAGCAAGTAGCGGCTGTGATGTCACATGCAGTTTGAATGGTTGAATCCCTTTAATAATTAAAGAGAAAAAATATTTTTTTTAATTGTTAATATCTCCTGAAATATAAGGAGTTATTAAAATATAATTGGACATTTGAGGTTCTAGTAACCAACTGCATCAATATATAGTACAGTTTTATAGAAATTAAGACATAAGACGTAAGCCCATTAAAAAATGAAGGTTTCGTTCTAAAACAAAATACTTATCAGTACAAGTCATTTTTTTTAAATATTGATATAAAAACTTTTGACTAGTTTCAATTCCTGTGAAGGTTTCGCACATATAACGTATTAAGTACACATTTAAAGAGAAACTTCTGAAAGCTCTTGTGATATTATCAAAGATTCCAACCACTTGTAGGAGCCATCTATGAAAGAACAGCTAAACTTATAATAAACATATATGATACAATTTTAACATACATTCAAATCTGGTTATATTACTACTAAAATTATTCTATTCACGGTAAATATTACATTTACAGTGTAATATTAAAAGGTAAAATTATTTTAAATAATTTATATTTATGCAACATCACTTTACGTTTTTATCACATTTCATTTCCGGGTTTGTAACACAATGTACTCTTCGTTTATCTGTACCATTTCCGTTTTACGTCGTCGGTTTTTTGACAGTAACATGTGCTCATTCATTGTTTCTTTACATTTTTTTTCCAGAAATGTAGTGACTCAAATGTCAGTGGAAATGGGAGGAGGAAGAGGGTAGTGGGTTGTATTTCAATATTAGCTTGTTTCAATATACAATCCCATATAAATATTTATTGCATAGTATGAATTTTAGGGGAACAAAAGTATTAAACTTTATTTGTTTTCTATGTTTTATAACTTTTTATATATTTCGTTTAAAGCAAATAATAAAATTCTATTTTATTTATGCGATAACAAGCTTGTTTGTTTTTATTTTAATATTACTTTTCACTTTTGAATTTCTGTTTATAGAGATTATATTTATTGCATCCAGGATAACTGAAAGTTGAAATTATTTTAATCACCTCGAAAATTTAACGAACCATTTATATATTTAATTACAAAAGGAAGTCTTAGAGACAGTTTCATCGAATTGTTGTGTCTTTGGATTCGATCTTTGGTCCAACACATTTTTTTCTTAGCTTGGTTGTTAGCAAAAATAATTTGATTTTATTGTCATATTCATAAAACTTATATGGCAGAGGTAAACTACACATATTTGGTCGTGACACTATAAATTTTGCTAACATTGTAGGAAGTCTTAGGTGATAACAGTCGGCATCTGAAATAGGCTGATTGAATTTTTATAATTTATACTGTATGTGACGTCACAAAGCTTATAACACCTGATATCTGAACCCCCTCCCCTCTTTGCGTGTAACGTCATTTATGGATGGCCCTTAAATTATAAAATTACAAAAGGATATTTAAAAAAATGTGCGCATCTTTCCTGAATTATTTCTTTCATCTCGTCTTTTTCTTACGTCTCTTTACAAAATATTAAATTTTTCAAAATATGAAACACATAATTAGCTACTTTAAGTCAATTGAAATTATAATTATTTTAGATAAAAATTTGGAAACATATATCTCGGTTCGAAATATGTAATTTTGCTCGGTTGAAATATGTAATATGTAAATTATTAATTTAGCACCAAGCTAGTAATTTCTTCTCTGGAATAACCTTTTTTCTTTTACACTATATTCTTTTCTCTACAGTCACAGTTTTTTAGATTGCAACCTCATAGGTATAGGCATATTTTGTCAATGTGGTGAAGAAGGAACTTTGGATCATATTATATTTAAATGCATAAATTATAGTTTAGAAAGATCAAAATTCAATAGTCAAATATTAGATATGATTAAAACTTTTCCTGTTTAACTAAATTTTTGTTAAGTGATTCAAAATTAATTAGTGAATTATTTAAATGTTTAGAAATTTGTAAAATAGATTTACAAAATATTACACATGTATAAAAAAATGATAGATGGTGGCTATGATGAAAAAAATTCAAGGCAAATAAATAAAAAAAATGCATATTTTAAAGGCAATATTCTAAAGTCAGATAAACTACAGTTGTGACTCTAATTTAAAAAAGACCTACAAAAGTTAACTGACGAAAACGGGTATTTTGCATTGTGAAGTACTAAAAAATGGAGAACTTGCTAAAACTTTGTAAATTTGTTCTACAATCGTCAATAAATAATAAAAACATTAAAAAATAAAAAATTCATTAACTTGTGCATCTGATTGTAAATTTCATGTAAGTATCTAATAGAGAAAATTATTATGTTAATTGAATATGGTTCAGAAAACATCAAGCTACTGATTAAAATAATAGAAATAGTATGTTTCCGAAGAAATAACAAAAATAATTGACATTTTTTATGAAAAATGTGATTACAATCATCCGTCAGATTTGGCAACGTCGCTTGTGTAGTTAGCCGACGCATGAGTAACGGCGAATATAAAGTTTTCAGGTTATGTACTCTAGCGGTAATATAATAATGTTACGGTAATTATTTACACTACGATGGTACTAGGATCTTCAGTTTCTTTTAACTTAAAGAAAAATTAAATCCGAGAAACTCTTGAAAAATCAGCCTAAGTCTTTATGTGTTGCTGTTATTTACACTGGGCAATTACACGTATGTAGTTTATGATCACTAACACATACTTATTTCAACAATATTGTGATGAATGTGGGCAATAAAAATTTTAATAGTGCACAACACGTACTTCTGCTAATAATAAACATGGAAGGCGGTTTATTGCCTTCATGCTGGAGATAGCAATGAGAGTCACGTATGAGTATGCAGTGCAGCATCTCTGTACCGAAACCATTAAATGTTTAACAGAGTTTTGTCTCTCACTTAAATAACATATTAGAGTTTGTGTAAAATGATATAAAACCATAGAGAGTGTCAATTTTATTTATGCATCACCATGTGTATCCAACAGGAGTAGGAGTAGTTCACATTATATACACATATTCAAGGTGTGTTCAAAAAGTAACGTAAATTTGTAATTTAAAAAGGCCCGCGATAAAATTTATAAAAATCCGTTTCTTGGAAGAACTGTACTCAATTGTAAATGCCAAATATGAGCAAAATCGGTCGACCAATTTGTTTACAGCTAGAGCGGCAATTTTAGTTTCGGGAACATGCCGATTAAACATTTTGGAATCAATATTGAAGATGCGTATGATTTTCTTGTCATGAAAGAGTTTATTTATAGTTCAGTTTCTCACAATTGTTCATATGGAATGTCTATTTTAACGGCTACAAATGGCGAAACCAGCCAAATCTGATAAATATGATGGTTGGCGCAAAGCATAATATATATATAGATAAATTGGATTTGAATTTTGTAATTTGGAGTAGAAAGTTAGAACTTGTAATTTGGAGTAGAACTGTTATATACTTATAAAAATTACAGTTTGTTTCAGGGACTTATATTTTAAAACTCATTTTGCTAATACAGGTGATTTATAAAAAGATTTTCTTCCTGTAACTACCTTCATATATAAACACAAAACATTCTAGTTCTAAACTGAGTATCATCCTAATACGAGTATCGAGCAATATAGAGCAACATCAATTCTAAATTTAACATTATATTTCTCTTATTCTAAATTTATAATTCTAAGTGTACTCATATATTCTAAATTTAATAAAACATAGAAATAAAAACATAAAACTGTATTTATTTGATTAAGGAGAACAAAAGGCTACTGAAATTGCCAATGTTATGTTATGAAGTTTCATAAAAATACTTTTGGAACATAATAAATATATTGGAACTCAGTTCCAAACCAGGGTTGTTCCAAGGGGTCTGCAATGCAGAAGAACGTTTAATTTATACCCTTGGCAACCATTTTGTTCGAGATAACATTCAAAACCGTAATTTCTTTAGATGTTCCGACTTAGAATTGAAAAATTTTTGTTTCATAAAAATACTACCTTCTAGGTTTTAAAAATAGTACGTGTTTTATTTGCGTCGCATGTTTATGTGCACTAGTCTGTTCGTTAAAAGTACACATTTAGTACACTCATGTCTAAATAATTTAAACTTATGAATGAAAATATATAAATGTTGGATGTCAGATTTTTATGTCGTATTCAAATTCAAAGGTGTGATCTTTCTACATCATGCAGGATGTACTGTACTAAAAATATATTTAACAAGAAAAGCATTTTACTGGATTTTAACATCAATTACATTATTCTTCTAGCAACAACTTTTACAAATTAAATTTCAAAGTATAAAATAAAATCTACATTTTAAAACCGTTGATCCTTTGTGAATATTATGCAAAATAAAAGTTAAATAGTCAAACGAGTACGGAAGTACGATTCCGTCGATCCTGTGTTCCAGTGTTTCAGTGTTCCAGTGTTGTTTGCTAGACGTTGGTAGTACCGTTGGTTCACATAAAAGGTATACACAACCCAACAATAAAAAAACATGACTAGCACGTGTTCAAAGTAAATTGAAAATACCACAATAGAACAATACCTGTACGGTGTATGCGACTGGAGATCTAAAAACTAGAACACAGAAAGAACCAAATTCAGCGCCTGAAAGGCAGGCAAACCCAATAACGAATGAACGAATTCACATTGTCGTCTGCGTCTACATATACATTATGACCAGGTTTCGTATTATGTTTTTATCCGCACATTCAACAGTACGTGCCTCGATGACGTTACTGCTATGTTGGCACCCTCTACCCACCTGTATTCTTTCGCGTTTTAAAAAATACCTACCCCTTCTAGTATTTTACTTCACCGCTAATTGAATTCACTCTTTTAAACGTGACGGTGGTTATAAATAAGTTACTTATTGTCATACAATTTCGACGTCACAAATTTGTTTTTATTCTGAAATAGAAGCCGCTAAAGACAGTTTTATGAAATATTCTATTGTAATATCATGCATACACTGTGAGAAGGTTGCAGTAAAAGTTACTATGTGATATAATACTAGGATGTCTTTTTCTATCTTTGAATTTTATTTTAGCGATTTCAACGATTTTAGTTTAGTTAAATTTGATTTTTTAAGCTTATATCAGTTAGGAATTTTTAGTTCACCACTGATGTTGTGTTTTGTTCGTTGAGTTTGATAATGTGGGCAGGTTATTAGTAGATGATGGACTGTCATTTGCGTCTGACAGTTGCTGCACTGCAGAGCTCTTGTTTCACTCATTAAAGTTGATGCGTCAATCTCGTATGTCCTGTTCGTAGTCTGGAGATGGCTTTTTCAAATTATCTGTTGCTCTGATAAGAAGATTCACTTTCTTGTATTTTCCTTAATCATTCTCAATATGTTGCTACTTATTTGCGTTTAGCACTACTAGGAAGTCATTTATAGTAATGTTTAATATTTACATAGAAAATTTTATCATAAAACTATTATAGTACCCAGGTACTTATGTTTACATAGTAATATTTACTATGTATTGCTCACAGTATATCAATAAAATAATAAAATATGATATTTTTGGATTAAATACTATGGTTTGCGCCAAGATAACAGTTTTGAACACTAGCTAAGACGCTTAAATTTCTTGACGAAAAGATCTTCAGATGAAAAACAAGACCTTCGGTTTCGTTAAAAAGAATAAAATTCGATCAAGTTAGTAACGTCTGCGAAAAGACGACTGTCACCCTGCAAGTTCTTTTACTCTATCTGTAATTATTTTTTTATGAAGCACCTAAGCAAAATCTATTGTATCTAGTCATAATTTCCTTTCACTCTAACTGAATTTAGTTTTGTTTTGTAAATTGAAAAACAAATAAATTGTCAATTAATTTACGCCCCTATATATAAAACGCCCTTCTGCATTGCAGACCCCCTGGAACAACCCTGGTCGAGTACCTACTCAGTCGTAAGTTTTTTATAGTTGTGTTTAGTAAAAAATAAAAATAATTGAAAATGGTGCTTAAATGGACAAATGAAATAGACCTGAACAATAGAAATTAGGAAAACCACCTAGACGCCTTAATTTTATTAATTTTTTACTTTCTATTTTCTTTCATGGCATATGATGCAAATGCACCCCATTACACCCTTCTCCCGGCGACCATAACTAAGTCCTTTCATCTAGTTTTTAAAATAATTAAAAATCATTATTTCAATAAATATATCAATGTAAAATATTCCTTTCATAAAATATAAAAATTTAATCAACTAAAATGTTGATATTTTACTAAACTACTAAATTAAAAACACGGTTTTAAAATATCCATAGAATTTTTGTTTGCATTGACGATGTCGATTCCATCTATCGACAAATATTTATGATACACATATGTTTTTAGATTTCCATTCATGTCAACGTGAGCAATCTACCATTGTCTCTGAATTACACTCCATTCTTTCATGTCAATATTTGGAACGACGCGATGGCGTTTTGTTCATTATTTCACTTCTGTATTTTCTATATACATACTCGTTCAAATACACCCTTACTATTTGCGAGTTGTACAGTCTATTTAAATCATTTTATTCGTTGAATAATGATCGACGCATCTATACTTTATAGTCAATAGTTATTAAGTGTCGTTCTTTTTATATTTTTGATTGAAATATAGGTTATTTTATGTATATTGCTGATTCTATATGTTTAAATATTCAAAAGTTAACGGAAATATAACTATTTCAATTTTTGTTACTTGTGGGAGCCGTGCATATCACGTCACAAACAATGTACAACTCATCTGCTAATAGTAAATGACATATCACATACACACACTTGTTTGCATTTCTGATGTATAAAAGAGATAGCAGATCATCGGATGTGACATCACATGCAGATTGATTTTTTTTATATCACCGCGAAAAATTGATTTTTTTTTCTTTAAATTTTAAGGATTTCTTCCAATTAAATCTAGTAAATCATTTTGAACCTGGAATTCCGAAGTTCTAGGTAACAAATTTGCCGATGAGAAACTAAGGAAGGTAAATTTGTCAATCAAATTATGCATAATATCTTATTAACAATATGGATTGATTTCCTTCTAACAATTAATTAATGTAAATGAAAAGACTGATAAGAAATTGGAATACACCTAACAATCAGTATACTAGTGCGCCTAAGATAACACAGATAAGTAAAGAGAACAACTCCCCCACGTCAAATACGCAACAGTATAAGATTTAATGATATCTTGCAAAATATATGAAGCAATCTCTGCAAACCACAACATCAAAGAACAATTGCAGAATATCAGTGTAAATAATGCAGTCATTGGAATCGGGTTTTTAATTCTCAGATAACTGAGGTTTATTATAATTGTAGCTTGGTTACAATGAGGGTCATTTATTTAACTTGCAACATGTAATATCCATGGAGTGTACATTATTTGAATAACCTATATTGAATCTACGCCCACACCATATAAGATGCTCTAGCTCTAGCGACAGTAAATGCAGAACAATGTAATATACAATAATATTTCGCTGTATGAGCCCACGTGTACCATGAAAAAGATGACGGAATCAGCAAGGGATGGAGCAGCAGCAGCATCACACGTGTCACACGGAATATTTTATTTTATTATAGAGCAGTTCTCATTTTAAAACATATTTTCAAATACGTTTTCTCTATGATCTCGTGAAAGCAAATATAAGTCTACTTAAATATGATTCTTCTAAACTTATTGTGCTCTGTTATTAATCTAGACAGGAAAATTGAAATAAGAATGTATAGTTCAAATTTCGCGAGTTCGGCGGTGAGTCATGCTTAAAAGAGATTATAAGAAACGTATAAATCTACGATACGATGATGAATATTATCTTATTCGTTAATATATAAATTATAAAGAAATTTACCCAGTAAACAATTTGGTGAAGTGTCCTCTTTTCTAACGTTTCTATCACTATTTCATTTCAATTATAGTTCGCATTTATCTTCATTTGTATTCCGATAGGTGTATTGTATATTTATACGGAACAACTTGTTTTAAGCACGAGTCACTGCCAAACTCTCGTAATTTGAACTATACCTTTTAAACACAAAACATTGATGTTACCTTGCAGTCTTCTAATGTTTTATTTAGGCGAAACATAGTCCTATTTAGTCTAAGATTGCAGAAGATCTAAGAAAGATACTTTATAACCCTTTATTCCTTTAAAAATACTTTGTAATTCCTAAGAAGTCTTCTTAAGAAGTTTTATGATTATATTAATATGAAAACGTTATATGTTGGCTAACATTGCTTACGTCATTTTTTTTACAATTTCTAAGTTAACAAGTTTAAAAACTAATTCCATTCAGTTCATTCTCTTAAAAACTATCTTTGGCATATCTTCTTTGGCCTCTTCTCTGCTCGTTCTCCTTACATCCGCCGTCCTTGCTATTTCTTCTCTTTTTCCCTTTTATCTCCTCTAGTCCTGGTCGAATTTCCCTTTCTCCTGATACCTTCTCTTAATGCGTTCTAACTTGTCCTCTTCTTTCCCAGGCACCCTGCTTCCTTTCTCTTCTTTCATTCCTCTATTTCTACCCTGTATTACGTTACATCCTCCTTGTCTTCTTGTCCATTTTCCTGCCTTTTACCTCCTTCATCAAGTTATTCCATTCGTCTTCCTTTTTAAGATATCCATCTGTACAGGACGCTTTCGTTTTCTCCTTACACCTATTCCTGATATACTCGAACGTTTCCTCTTCCCTCTAGCACACCCTGCAGCGTTTACACACTAAGTACACGCAACTGTGTTTAGCAGGTAAGAAGTTTAACTCATACAGACATAGAGCAACTCGCAAATAACATTTGTTGCATTCACAATCACTCACACTTCAAGACTTCTATTGATGTGTAAATTACGTCTCCGTTTGTTTATTTATAATTGTTAAACTTCAAAGTTCAACACGTGCACTGTACGTTTAACTCGAAATAGTAATATTTCATTCATCTCAAAAGTCAAAGAATTTCAAATTTGTCGTCTATTTTAAAGTAATTTACGATTCGGCTTGTTAATTACTGTTTGCAACATCGCAATAAGTCTGTCAAGGAAGCAAATGTGAAACAAAATGGATCTAGGTGGGGGTTTTAATTTATTTGTTTAATAGTTACGTCATCATTTTTGATTGGCGAATTTCATTCCAGTGTATATTGATTAGAGAGAGTTTTATTTCATGGGCGTTCGTAGATTGGGACAAAAGGGGTCCTTATAAAGGGGGTCTATTTTTTTATATTATGATTTAAGAAGTACAAAAGAAACAACCCCGCCCGAACAGGGACTTGAAACCCTGGACCCTTGGATTAAAAGTCCAATGCTCTACCGACTAAGCTATCCGGGCTGTAAATATAGACTAATGTAAGAATAAAAAATTCTGCAATGGTTCTTCTCTATTTCTTATCTAATTTCTAATATAATAACAAATTACTATAGTTTCGATTCAGAGAAGTATTGTTAGAAGTTTTTTTTACTGGTAACATAAGTGCAGCATCATCGGATACGTTTAGTATATGAACTTGCTGGCGATTTCTAACCTAACTTCCAGTATAAGTGTCAGTGTCAAACAAAAGTATTGTTTCAAAAAGTACTTTTCTGTATTTCTGTCATTCTTGGTTAAGATGGTTTTGTGACTTTTGTTTAAAGTGCTATTGTGCCGTTTAAGGCGTCACTTTTTTCATCAAGATCGTTCCGTCGTTGACAGATCTGAACCTATATTCTTACATGCATTTATATTTAAAATATAATTAAATTTGAATATTTGTCTCTTAAGCGTCATACACATACGTGCGACTCAAACATGCAACATCCAACATTTGTTGGAAGAAGTTGTACAACACGTCCACACTTGTGCGACGTGCAATTTAATACGTCTGAAGTTTTCATATTTCGAGCGAACCTATTTTAGAAAAAAAAATTTTAGAAACAAAAGTAATGAAACTCAGTTATTTGATTTAAAGATTTTTTTAAAATAGCATAAGTAAGAATTTTATTAATGTCGTACGTTTAAGTCGCACTAGTCTGTACGTTAAAAGTACAACACATTTAGTACACTCATGTCTAAATAAATAAATAAATTCAGTAAATGTTGAATGTCGCATGGTTAAGTCGCACCAGTGTGTACGACTGTTTTTTCACTTCATTTTGAACCCAATTATCTTTTGGTGTGCATGTACATAGTGGCACTACAGTCAACGTAGTTTTGAATATAATCATTATTTCTAATAAACTATCATTAAAGTAATATTAAACCTGGATGTAGTACATGTGATACTAATACCACTACATTTAAATTCTGGAATTATGACACCGATTAAAATAGAACCACTACTACTATCATTACTAACACTAAAACTTATAATCATAACAAATAATAGAGGTGCATAACTCCTAAACTAATTCATAGGTTTATATAACTCTCACAGCATTAGTCTACTTTACAAATATCACATTTCACTTCCCTTGCATTCATAATCAGTGATCACGTACACCCATATACTTGTATCCCGAATTCCCGTGTTCACACTTTGCAGATTACGTGTGGAATAGCAGCTAGATCCAGGACCCTAGTAATCCTGGAAGCCTGGAATCTGGGATGCACTTCTATTGTGCATTGAGGTGTTTTTACTTCCTTGTAACATTTGTGCTAACAGGATAACTATAGTCATAGAGAAAATGTATTATGTACTACATATGTCCGTATTTTGACATAACAGTCATATCACACTGAATAAATTTAATTGTTATAATGGGCTTGTGTCCTATGTCTTAATTTCTATAAAAGTGTACTATATATTGATGAAGTGGGTTAATTAAAAATGTCATTTTGTCTCTTTAATAATTAAACGTTGTAGAACATTTCCAGACATATGACCTCACGTTGCTATCTCTTTTATACAACAGAGCGTAAAATTCTTGACAGAACTCTAACAAATTTACAGGTTACCAACCTTACAGGCTCCTCTTCAGATATTGTGTGCATGTCACTATTAATTATCTCCTTTGCAAGCGATACAGATATTGATCTCTTTATGCAAGAATTTACATCAACATTTTTGATATTGCAACGATATAAACTAGATATAGATCGCAGCATTACTTTTTCTTGTGTTTTATTCTTGTGCTGGTTTGCTTTTTCTTTTCTTTGATGGTATGTATTGTATTTAACTTTTCCTTCTCGACTTTCAGTAGCGTTTTTTTAGTGTTGTCTTTATCATTTGGTAAATCGAATTTAAATTTTGATTCAACTTGTGGAAGTACCCACAATTTTCTTATTATACAAATATTTAACAAAAGAAGAAACTACCCAATTATATTACTTTTTAATTATAAATAATTCGTTAACTACAATATATACTTACATTTATTCTATTAATAATTAAAATAGCATTAATTATAATTAGTAATTAATAACTACATGTACCATATTGTAAAAAATCTAAAAGTTACACATGCAATTTTATGGAACAAAACACGTAAAATAGTTGTGTTTTTTTTACAATTTTGTATTTGTATACCATTTTGTACTATACTCATTTAAACCCCAACTAATAATAATATTGATGTTTTACAGAGAAACCTAAATCAACCATTTTGACGTCATACATTTTCACGTCATACACATGGACGACATTTCTAGCGCTAGAACTACAATTCAATTTATAGTAATATTATAGTATAATTATAGGGATATAGTTTAGTCAGAACATATAATATTGCTAGAAATTCAAAACCATAGTATTATCAAAGATTAAAACTTCAAGTTCTTTACTCGTACTAGATATTTTTTCGCGCAGCGTTGCCTAATCACCATTAACCATAAAAGGAATGTGTTGGAAAAAAAAATCTCGAATACAAAACTGTGCTACTTCTTTTTTAAAGTGTTTAAAAAACATTTTTCTTTACTCTCATAATTTTTTTCAAAATTCTATTGATAGATTTTTTATGTATAATAGAAAATAGTTGGGCGGACTGGAAATTTTACATGGTTCAACTAACAAATAGTATATTCTTTTACAAAATATATTTATATAAAACTTCACCATAAACTAATTTTTATTTTCTCTTTTGCAGGTAAGAGATATATATTCATCATCCTTCCTTATACAACAAAGCTCTTGTAAGTATATTATAGCTTTTGCATCTTCATAGTATAATACATTTATTATTTATGAGTAGTTTGTAGTTTGCTAGTCTAATTTACATATAGTTGCAATTTATATGTAACATCATATACAGCTGCTTGGATGGCTATTAAAATTAGTTTGAAAAAAAAGAAACTATACGAAATATTGCATGCTAATAACTTTAAAAAGGAAAACTAAAAACATTAGAGAAAGAAAGATAATAACCTAAATTAATTACGCAAGAGAAAATGTAATAAACAAATAAACAGGTATAAAGCATTTTCATTTGGATGCAAATGTAAGAGGTTGTAAATATTAAGTGTAATATTTAATAAAACTTAGTTATATGTCTATGGTAAATGTAAGTACATAAATTAAATGCACGTTTGCTTTAAAAGATGATTTTTCTTTACTCGCGTTTGGTGAAAGTTCCGTGCGTTCTCAACAGATGGCAGACTCTGTATTTCTTATGTAGTTATCTTAGACTACTATATTTATTAAAACAAATCAAGTGCGTTTTTAACAGAATGTAAAGTTTATATTATTTATTTAATGAAATGAATGATTATAACAAGTGCGTTACAAAACTTATAGTTGTAAGTTTGAAACGTGTCGTTGTAATGTGTAGAAGTCCGTGCTGGTCGCTAGTCGCTGTAGGAATGAACGATTATACAGTTCTTAGTTATGTCGTCTATTCGCCTGTAGAGGCGTGACGGATGGCTCTTTGCCGCCACATCCACTCCCCCCTAAGTGGCTTTCAAGAGGAGTTTTGAAAGTCACTTTACGTTGATACGTGCGTACGGGTTTGTCAAGGTTTGAGGTCCATTGATGTGGCTGCGTTGGCTGCGATATCGAGTTATCCTGGTGATCTGCATCTGTTTTGCTAATGTAGCACGGTTTGAGTCTCTCGATTGAAACATTTTTTTCTTCTCCATTTATGAAAATTTTGTAGAGTCTGTCTGTGATTCGGTTGATGACTTTGTATGGGCCTTGATAAGGTGGTTCTAGCGGCGATTTAACATGGTCACAGCGTAACCAGACGTGCGTGCATGTATTTAAATCCTTTAGAATGAAAATCCTGGTTTTTGAATGATGAGCCGTCGGTGTAGGGCGAATTCCACGCATGAATTCACGATGTTTTTCTAAAAATATTTGGGGATCTGATGGTAAATCTGCGGAGATAAAAAATTCGCCTGGTATGCGTAGTTGTGTTCCATATAGCATTTCAGCCGGAGTAGCTTGAAGATCTTCCTTGAAAGAGGTCCTAAGGCCAAGTAAGACAGTTGGTAATATGTCTAACCATGGCTTAGGTGAACACATGAGAGCTGCTTTGAGTGTTCTGTGCAAGCGTTCGACTATGCCGTTCGATTGTGGATGGTATGGTGAAGTACGCGTTTTTTTAGTTCCTACAAGTTGAGTGAGAGCTTTAAATAATTCGGACTCAAATTGAGTGCCCTGGTCTGTTGTTAATGTGATAGGAGACCCATAATGTGAAATCCAGCTGTCGAAAAGTGTTGTGGCTACTGTTTCTGCTGTCATGTCCTGGATTGGAACTGCTACTGGCCATCTTGAGAAGCGATCAATGATCGTAAGACAGTATGAGTAGCCGCGGACTTTGGGCAGGAAGATGATGTCGAGGTGTATGTGGTTGAATCTTGTGTCTGGAACGTCAATATGGTTTGGCTGTAATCTTGTGTGGCGATGAACTTTCGACTGTTGGCACGCTAGGCATTCTCGGGACCATTGTTTAGCATCTTTTCGGATTCCTGGCCAAATAAATTTTTCTCTTAGTTGTTTAGAGGTGGTTCGACCGCTGGGATGAGCTGTGTTGTGTACGATGTCGAATGCTGCCTTGCGGAGACTGCCTGAAATGAAAGGTTTTACAGTACCAGATGAAATGTCACAGTGTATTCTAATACCTGGTTCAACTTCGAGTTCGTGCAGCTTCAGTGAGGAAGTGTTTTGTGCGATGTTTCTCAGTTCTTCATCGTTGTGTTGAGCTTGTTGTATTGCTTCTGGACTTAGCACAGCTGGCATTGAGATAACGTTAATTCGTGACAGAGCGTCAGGGATGATATTGTCTTCACCTTTTACATAGCAGATATCGGTTGAAAATTGTGAAATGAAGTCCAGGTGTCTGAGCTGTCGTTCTGAGGCTTTTTCCAGTTTTTGCTTGAACGCGTAAATGAGTGGCTTATGATCGGTTTTAATTTTGAAAGTTCTGCAATCTAGGAGGTGTTGAAAGAACTTGATGGACGAGTAAATTGCAAGTAATTCACGATCATAGGTACTGTAGCGTTGCTCAGTGACGGTTAGTTTTCTGGAGAAGAATCCAAGTGGTTGCCAAACTTCATCTATGCGTTGTTCGAGTTTGGCACCTATTGCCGTGGATGAAGCGTCAGTGGTCAAAGTTAGGGGGGCTGTTTCTGAAGGAAAAGCTAGTAATGTTACCTCAGATATCTTTTGTTTAATGTCAATAAACGCTTGGTCAGATTCTTCGGTCCATTGTATTTTAGTTCTGTCCTTCTTCTTTGAATGTTTCAAATAGTTGTTGAGTGCTGTCTGGGTGTGTGCTGCCTGTGGGATGCAGCGTCTGTAGTAATTTACAATGCCGAGGAAACGTCTCAATTCTTCTATAGTTTCAGGTCTATTGTAATTTGTAATGGCATCAACCCGTTTGCTCATGGGGACGTAGCCCTGGGAATTTAACATATAGCCCAGAAATTCCACCTCAGTTTGGCCGAAAGAACATTTGCTGATGTTTACACTCAGTGAGTGGGACTTCAGGCGTTCGAAAATGATGTGTAAATGTCTTTCGTGTTCCTGTTGACTCTTCGACATGACCAGAATGTCATCAATGTAGATGAATACAAAATCCAGGTCTCTGAAGATGGCGTCCATGAAGCGTTGGAAAGTCTGAGTTGCGTTTTTGAGTCCAAATGGCATTACTAGATATTCGTAGAGGCCCCAGGGAGTGATGATGGCCGTCTTTTGTATGTGTTCTGGGAGCATTGGCACTTGGTGGTAGGCTTTATCTAGATCTAGCTTCGAGTATATGCATGTGTCAGGTAGACGAAGAAAGCAGTCTTGAATCAACGGTGGTGTGTAATTGTCTGCGATAGTGTTCGCATTCAATTGACGATAATCACCGCAGAGTCTCCATTCGTTGTTCTTTTTTCTGACCATATGTATGGGGCTGGCATAGGGACTCTTGGATGGTCTCAAAATGCCTTTTTGTAGCATGTCAGATATTTGTGCTTTTGCTGCTGTGGCCTTTTCTCCGGCTAGTTTACGAGCGCGTGCTGCTGTTGGAATGCCTTTTGTTTCCACATGATGTGCATATTCTAAGTTAGTCAAGTTCGGTTTATCAGTTGGTTTTGTTATTTCAATGTGTTTCTTCAGCATTTCCCCGTAAGGTGAGGGAATGGTATTGCTTACTGTGGAGACGTTGAATGTTGTAGTCGCAATAGTTTGTCCCTTTGTGGTGAGGTTGGTTAGTGGATCGATAAGACGTTGTTTTTTCAAATCTAGCAGTAGATTGTAGTGGATGATGAAGTCAGCTCCTAGTATTGCCGTCTGTATGTCGGCTACGATGAAGGTCCACTGGAAGCTTCTCCGAAGATTTAAATCCAGCTTTAGCACCTTGTTGCCGTACGTTTTGATGCAAGACCCGTTTGCTGCATGGAGAGTAAGATTGTGTGTCTCTGGTTTGCATCTCAGTGTGCCGACAGGTATAATTGATACTACGGAGCCTGAATCCACTAGAAATTTGATGTTCGTTGCCTTATCGATCACATGAAGCCGAAGTTCGGAGGGCAGATTGTTGCTATTGTTGTCACTAACTGCCTGAACTAGTGACAGCTTGGTTAGTTTCCCTGGTTCGCATTTTGGTTGAAGTTGCATGGGAGTGTGCAACGATTAGCTTCCTTACCCCATTTGTTGTGGTAAAAACAAAAACCATTTTGTCTCGGTGTGGACCTAGATCTTGATCGGTTCTGCTTCAGGTTTACTCGTTCCGATTCATTTAGTCGCGTTATCAACTGCTGGTTAATGGACTGCAGTTGTGCTATGTCACTTTGGCAGCGGTTTATACTCAGTTGCATTTCCTGTAGTTGACGTTCAACTGTAGTTGACCTTGCAGTTGCTACAGGGCTACTCGGACGATTGTAGCCTGCGCTGTGGTTGTCTGATTTGTGGATAGCCATGACAGGTAGCACGTCGAATGAATCCACGAAGCGATCTGCCATTTCTGCGAGCGCGTTCAGTCCCAGGCTTTCTGATATTATTAGGAGTGGATGGATTTTGTGGGGAAGTCGTTCAATCCATAGTTGGTGTAGAACTTCGTCAGTGACGGAATTCCTTGCCAACACTCGCATTTCTCGAAGGAGTTGTGACGGTTTTTTGTCGCCAACAACTCGCTCATTTAGTAGCTTTTGCAGTTGTTTTTTCCTGGATACCGAGAAACGCGTCAGTATTGCGTTTTTCAAAGTGGCGTATTTGTCTTTCAATGGTGGGTCGTTCACAATATCTTGCAATTGAACGATTACATTGAAAGGAATTGCTTTTAATAGTTGCGCATATTTCTGCGCATCGTTTACAATGCGATTAGCAGCGAAATCCGCTTCCACGATAGAGAACCAGAGATCCGGGGATTCTGTGTTGAAAGTAGTCAGTTGCAGGTTAATTGCGTGGACAAAATCTGAAGCCATTTGTAGCGATCGCTGGTGAGCTGGATCGCTTGTAGGGTTTTGCAGGGGGTATGCCTGCGAGTGGTTGTCGTTTTTGAGAACACCGTCACAGTCTGGTAGACTGCTGTGCTCTTGCCGAGAGGGTACGTTTGATTCTGCCACGTGCTGCATTTTGTTGTAGCGTGGGTGAATGTAAATTATTAAATTTTAAAAACGTGTTTTAGAAAGTTAGTCACGTGTTTTAACACTTTGTTAAAAAACTTTGTGACGTGGGTTTGAACTTTATCACTGTATCTCGAGGTTTAAAACTTTAGCACGTGGATTAACACTTTGTAACGTGGGTTTAAACTTTATCACTGTATCACGAGGTTTAAAACTTTAGCACGTGGATTAACACTTTGTAACGTGCGTTTACACTTGATCACGTCGGGGTCACCAATGTAGTTATCTTAGACTACTATATTTATTAAAACAAATCAAGTGCGTTTTTAACAGAATGTAAAGTTTATATTATTTATTTAATGAAATGAATGATTATAACAAGTGCGTTACAAAACTTATAGTTGTAAGTTTGAAACGTGTCGTTGTAATGTGTAGAAGTCCGTGCTGGTCGCTAGTCGCTGTAGGAATGAACGATTATACAGTTCTTAGTTATGTCGTCTATTCGCCTGTAGAGGCGTGACGGATGGCTCTTTGCCGCCACACTTAGACATTTATGTTTCATCATATTTTTATTCAAGATTAGAACCTCACCTATCTTATAATACATTTATTTTTATTTTCACACTTGTACCTTCAGTTTGATTATTAAAATACTAGGTTTTACTTTTAAGTAAAAGTATTTACAAACCTATACGTACACTAATAAATTAAACAAAAATTAAAACCTGCCATATCTATTGTCTTTTCAATAATAAATTATATTGAATGAAATGGATTTGGATCGTCAGTTCAAATGTCTTTTAAATTATAACTTCAACAATTTATTGAACCGTAGTAAAGTTGAAAACAATTCATTTAGATTCAATTTATATGGTAATAATGGTATTGCAGCTTTTTTATGCTTTCCAAAAAGTATGATTGGTCAAAATGCTCAAGTTTTTCGTTTCAGCAGTTACTTGTTCATTTAATGATATTTATCAATTCATGTTTGTGAACTTAAAAAGGTCACAAAAACCAAAGTCCTAAGAATAGCGTAATTCGAACTAATTTTGCAGTTGCATTACATTTCTTTTAACATATGTTACTAATTCTCTTCTTTCTCTTTCTCTTAATTTTATTAGTAGAGGGGATTCATTTACCGTACAAGGCCAAATAAATCTACAGATTTTTTGCTCTTATTAATACATTTTTTATCTTCATCTCTGAAAATCTCGTCATACTGCTTTTACAGTTTTAAATATTTGAAAACTTATTAAAAAATATATTAGGCGTAATTTTCACCATAGAAGAGAGAAAGAGATAGAAATATTTAATTAGATAATATTTACAAAAATAAAAATAATAAAATAAAAATTGTGCAAGTTCCCTATTATAGTTGGAATTAACTTTATCATTACAGTTAAAAACAAACATTTGAAACACAGTCGGACGCTACTACTTTTAAAACATTTAATTTCACGCATAACATTACACTGACGTAATCCCTAACGTCACCAAATAAATGATCCGCTAAATGACTCATTACGCAAAACAAACCGACATAATATTTGTTATATATTTTAAAATTTACTGACACTCAACTCTCGCATTTAAAATGGTTTCATTTCGGACATACATATATACGAATATAACCTTACATCCAGTTCAGCCCCTATTTGAGTTACCCCTTCCAGTCATTATTGAGCTAGGTCTCGCGACGAAACAGATTTAACCCGACATTTAATTTGTCATTCTGAAAACATCCCCTAGCCCATACCATCCCCTGTTTAAATAAATACCGGAAATGTACACCATTAAATTAACTTAATAGGAAAATTATACAGAATAAAGGATAAAAGAACATTGCTTCTTCTCTCCTCCCTTTCTTCTCCCTCGTTTCATCTCCTGTAAGGCAAGATGTATACATACCTAAAGCTAGTAATATTATCTATTCCGGACCTAATAAAAGCAATTTGGTTCTAGTTTTTAAATGTGTTTACATCGAAGATAAATATGACCGCTGACTTAAGGTCTTACCTTACTACACGGTATCTACGTCATCGTATCATGTTTTATAACTTATTTTTAAGAGTATATCACGATGTTAAGTACAAAATGCTACTTAAATTTTTTTGAGTATAATAGTATACTCATATATAATGATATTATTGGATATAATTTGGAGGAGAGCGTTTTCATGCAATTATATATATATATATATATATATATATATATATATATATATATATATATATATATTTTAATTAACTCATCGGAACGAATGATATCAGTATATGTCGTAGTGTATGATATGCAGGTCCGAATTTGGAGGTATGGAGGCCCTGTGGTAACGAAGGTGTTTATTTTCCGAATAAAAGGAACAATTTCTTTCCGTCAAGTCTTTCAAAAAATTATTGCTTTTATCTCTATTGTGGATGCCCAGGGGCAGTAGCCACGCCTGCCCTCCCTCAGATCCGGGCCTGATAATATGATATGATATATCGTCATCGGACGAATAGCTATCAATAAAAATAGAAACTATAATTACAAAAGTTATAAACATTATTTCCTATAATAAATGTAACTGCTGAAAATAAGAGCTTAAATTGTATTACGTAGTAGTTAATTTTATGGGCCCTTCTGGCTCCCATTTACGCTCCACTTTAATCGGTTCACAGTACATTCATCAGGTGCGATTATTTACTTTACAGAATTAGTCTATCTCCCAATTAACAGATGGAGCAGTAATCATACTCTGTTCTAAAAACGGTGAAGCACTTGAAGTAGATAATTTAACTGCCAAGTGGTCTATAATACGAGTGCAGATACGCCTTCCAAAGCAACACAGACACACAGACTCTAGACCAGCACCAGGTCTCATTGCTGGATTATCTACTTAATTTATTATGAAGTGTTAGGATATAAAAATAAAATATAAAATATACAGCTCTCGTACATTTCAATTATTTTGGTACTAATTCCAGATAATTTACTATAATAATAACTTTTTATATATTTTTTATGGACTCTTATGTTTAAAGAACGGTATTTAGAAGTTATACGGGTATTGCTTTGTTCCTTCGTATCGATTCGTTAAACGTTTCTTATTTGTTTATAGGTTTAAAAATTAGGTTTGTTTTTAAAGTTAATTTAGCATTTACCAAATTTGAAATAGGCTTGTGATCCATCTCAGTAAACAATTTGGTGAAGTGTCCTATTTTCTGATATTTCTATCACTATTGCACTTCAATTATAGTTTGCATCAACTTTACCTTCATTTGTCTTCCGACAGGTGGAGCGGTTTCGCCATTTGAGGTCGATAAAAAAGACATTTTATATGAACAACTGTGAGAAACTAGACTGTAAATGAACTCTCATGACAAAAAAATCACATGCATCTTCAATATGAATGATAAATGACTCCAAAATGATTACTGGGTTGTCTTAATTTCTATAAAACTGTACAATATATAGATAAAGTTGACTACCAGGACCAAATGTCCAATTATTTTTGAATAACTCCTTATATTTTAAGAAATATTAACAATTAAAATTTTATGAATTTTTAATTCTTCTCACCACCTCTTATCACACATTGTGAAGCCACGCTCCTTGTTGTGACGTCATTTAGTTGAAGAACAAAATTTGTTTTTTAGGTCTTGTTTTTCTTTTCTTTTGTAAAGTACGAAAGTGGTATTAATAAGTTCCCGTGTAGCATTGCTAAACGATTACCATCTTTCAAACGACGTCGTACAAAATTTCAGATTGATTCATAGGTTAGCTTTTATTTAACATTCATTTGTATTAAGCGCGTTTGGTGTTTTTCGATATAATGAATAGAGAGCAATATTGATTCGTTTATTTAAGTTACTAAATATTGGTAAAAACAGAGTGGGGTAGCGGAGGCCTAAGTATTAAAAAACACGTGTGAATAAACATTCACGAATTCTTATAATCCAATAACAACGTCATATTTCTAACAAATTCCCCAATTTGCGAATGGATCTTACATGTTTCATTTTCAAATAACAATATTTTTAAAAGATAACATAATTTTCTAAAATAAAACTACTTTATTAAATTCATAACGCTCCCTAACTCCTTAAACCGCATCTTTTACACGCAAAGATACCATTTCTCACTCATCCTTTTTATAATATTAAATTTCGTAAAGGGTAGATGAATGAATCACCCTTATATTCCAACCAGATTCCAGATTCAACCCCTAGAAAAAGCTGTTGAGCACTTTGTGGACTTTATAAGGGTAGCTAGCGACTGTAGCGCCGTTATAAAACAGTGGTTTTATGGATTACTAATTAGATTCCAAGATAAATTTAAAACCCGTGATCATGGACAGAATTTATATTTGAGAATTACCTCAAATCTACCCATGATATTGTAAGCAGCGTAATTTATGTGTCCTTTCGTCTTGTTACTTGATCCTGTTCAACGTTTTCGTTAAACGCTCAATATTCAACACTCATTTTTTAAGGGTACTCTCACATTGGAACCGTCTATGCGCGTATCTTTGTCGCGTATCCTTTTCTGACGTTGTGAATCCGAAATGAAGTACCATTGCGGAAACAGATTCACGCGTCTATGTGAATATACGTATACGATTCCAATGTCAGAGTAGCCTAACATCAAGTATTCATGCTACTACTACTTCACCGTCAGACGATTTTATTATAATATTTTAATAATTTACATTGTATCTCCCCACTCTCCCTTTCTAAACTCATTTGTTGATTTTATTTTAAACTCATTACGTTTTTATTGACTATATTAAATTCCTTTTACGTTCTCTTCTTAGCAAACGTAGGCTGTACGATGGTACAGCTCTTTTGTGCTTAAATACCTAAGTCTGTATAAATCAGGTAATTAGTATAGAGACGGCAATTACAACGTCACAAATGGTTTGATTGTAGCAGTGAATGGATTCTCCATTAGCGTATTTAAAAATCTCTGCGTCGTTTGAAATATTAACAATATAAATATTTAAATGTACTTCTATTAATTAATCGGGCGCCGTTTTTCTTTTAATTTGTAGAAAATTAGCAGAATATACTCGGTAGAGTATTGTACAGGGTATTTCAATAAGAGCGGTCTTTTTATGGATATGTCAATAAGAGCGGTTTTTTTTATGGATGTTTCAACAAGAGCGATCTTTTTATGAATGTTTCAATAAGAGCGGTTTTTTACGAACCTTCAGCAAGAACGATCCTGTATGGATGTTTCAACAAGAGCGGTCCTTTTTTGGAATGTTTCAACAAGAGCGGTATTTTTATGGTGTTTCAACAAGAGCGGTCCTTTTTTGGAATGTTTCAACAAGACCGTTCTTTTTATGGATGTTTCAACAAGACCGTTCTTTTTCTGGTTGTTTCAACAAGAGCGATCTTTTTATGGATGTTTCAACAAGAGCGGTATTTTTATGGATGTTTCAACAAGAGCGGTTTTTTTACGAATCTTCAGCAAGAACGGTCTTGTATGGATGTTTCAACAAGAGCGGTATTTTTATGGATGTTTCAACAAGACCGTTCTTTTTATGGATGTTTCAACAAGAGCGATCTTTTTATGAATGTATCAACAAGAGCGGTTTTTTTACGAATCTTCAGCAAGAACGGTCCTTTATGGATGTTTCATCAAGAGCGGTCTTTTTATGAGTGTTTCAACAAGATGTGTAAATGGGTAGGAAGGGGTTCAGAATTGTGACGTCACAGAAAACGTCGCAGGAAATTTATGTGACGTGTATGGATGGGCCCTTACTTGTAAATCTAGCTATGTAAGAATATGAAATATTACACTCAAAATGCAAGATACTTCTTAAGTTCACTTTTAATAAAAGTCATTTCTCTTAGAAGGATGTAAGGTAGAAACAGTATTCCAACGGATTTACCATATAGCGAACATTTACTTGAAGAGAGAGAGAGAAGAGGAACATAGTGATAGGACATTTTCTCATGGTAGAGATCTTTTGTCGTAGATGCAGGAAAAAAAGACGAAAAACAAACAAACAACGAAGAAACCTTAAACCCCGTTTCAAATAAATCAGTGGAAAATTACGAGCTCAGCTGCTCTATTACTATTCGCAGTAGGTTGAAGTTCCAGCGCGTGGGTAGACGCTTGTCTAGCTAGCTCTAGGTTCCACATTCTAAAATACTCCAGCTTCTAATGGGATGGGCAACCAGGGTAACCCGAGTCCGAAGCAGAGAGGCTGAGCTGCAAATAATGATCAAACTAAGACTAGATTCTAATATAGGTTTATATTGGAAATTTATCTAGAGCTTGATGTGAAAGATATTCAGACATGAGGCCGAAAAACAGCCTGAAATAAATGAACAGCAAATATGTACCATTCTCTACTGTTTAAAGCCGTATAAGACGTTGCGTTGAATCAATAACACGATAGAAATTTCAAGAAAGGACTTTTGCGGCTCGGCTGTTTGAGACTGTTTTAATTATAATGTAAGCATAGTACAGGTTCCATATAACTATAATAGACTAAAGTCTGGTGGTGCGCTACCTGTCTCTCTCGCTCTTAGCATTTTTAACAGTAGACCAATAAGAGCGAGGAGAGTTATCGCACCAAACCGTCCATCAGACAAGGACGCAGTATGCCTTCTGGTAAATTTTAATTAAACGTACTTGTGATCATATTTTATTAGGACCGTTTTACTCTATTAATTATTATATTGGCTATCTGATGTCAAGTTGCTCTTTTTAGTAAGTGTCATTGAAATGCGGACGATGCTGGTAGTAACACATTTATACGAGTAAAGAGTACACAAATACTTCCATGTTTGAATTATAAATCCGATGCGGTATACGCACCTATGGACACTTAGTATGAAATTGCATTATAGGAAACGTATATGGAATATTTAAAATAAACTTACATAAATATGCAAAATAGTAAAATAACATCTCTGGACAATGAGTTAGGGTCAGGGGCGGCATTAGTCATTGCGAGACCCAGAGCTGCAGATATTTGCGATGCTCCGGGCGGCAGAACTTTGCGATTCTTTGTATAATTTATGTAAATTGTAAGTTACTATTTTTAATGATAATTGACGAGAAATAAAATTTTATATTGGAAGTTTTATAAAAGTTAACAAGCACAAAGATGACAAATATTAATGATTATAAACTAAGGTACATGAATACCTTAAAAGAAGACGCAGTGATTCAAGTGGGATTTCTAAAGAGCGAGTATATAGTAATTCATTTTTCTACTTGGATTGTTGCGCGAGAATGCGAGACCCCGGGCGGTTGCCCTGCTTGTCACCACCTAAGTATAAAGTAAATACTTTTTATCTTCATTAGAAACTATTACTTAAAATACTCATACTTAGTTTCAATCAAATATTAAATAACTAAAATTGATCTTCTCACTTTCTTCATAGTCTTTAATTAATTTATGAATGAAATAATTAATTAGTTATAATTAACTTTACCTCTCATGACGCTTGACTGCTTCTGTCTTCAGATACTTCAAATTTCACTGAACACGTACCAAGTAATCATATTTAAATATTTGAACATTACGTTAACTTTCCAGACCAGTAATTATAACTCAGATAATTTGTATATTACTTATTCAAATTAGTTGATTAAACAAAATGAAAAATTTCATTATTTCCTACTGTGAGGGTTTAAGAGGGAATTGAACTCAGCTTTAGTTGGTAATAGTTAGTAGTAGGGGGTATTAAGATAATTGTGCCGATACTTTTAGATCATAGATGGTGCTAATGTTGGTGGAGTTTTAAGTTTATATTCAAAAAATAATATTTACTGATTGACACTATGAAGTAACAAAAATGAGAAAAGTATTTTGTATTATCCAAATAGGAAATGGGTTTGTAAAAGTTTTCAATTAAAATATAAAATTCTATACTCTTAAAAGATATTTAAATACAAAATATAAAATAGGTATTTACTATTTTGTATTTGAATTTTAAGTATATGTATTTGAAAAACGCTAATAATACTTCGGTCTTCCACTATAATATGTGAGAAAATGTCTTAAAAAGATGTCGTTTATTCCTCACATCAGTGTTTCTCGTTTGCTTATTGAAAAATGATTCAGTATAATAATCTTTTTTTGTAACGTAATTTTCGATGTGTGGGGTCAAATTAGCACGTGTGGCAGCCCTGTTCAGTTATGATTATTATTCTATAGTGTTCATCCCGTGTTGATTATGGTCGTCGTTTTTCTCAACAAGTACATCATAAAATAACACTGTGACCGCCTCCAGCTTCCAGCAATGATTCCAGCTAGCTGTAAACTTCACAGCGGTGGAGTTAAATAATATATTACGTTTTACATGCAGCAACTAAACAAGTACCTCCTAAAAGGTACTATTTCATTCTGAAAATAGTGTTAACAGTGATTTATCGTATTTATGTGGTCTGGAATGGGTTTTGGTTTTTGTTTTTGTTATATTTTACTGAGATTCAAACATAGATGTTATATTTTTAAATGTATTTATTTAATGTTGTGATTTGTTGTTTGTTAAATACGTTATAATTATTTGGGGATATTTTTAATAGCACCACCTCACCCCACACCCCGTTAGCGTTAAAAGCATGATGGTGTTAATTCCTAATTCCTGATTACAAGAAAAACAACACTACTCACTAAATCAAGGGGATTGTATATTGAACATATTGAACAAAAATGCATTAAAACAAAAGCAAAACGAATATATGAATTATCTTTATATAACATTCAAATAAGGACTATATTTAAAATAACAAATATTTAATGTTAAATTTACTTATGTGGCTTATGTGGGCTTGTTTAATTGTTGATAGAAATGATGTTAATAAATGTATAAACGCATTTTTATTTTAATAATTATCTAAATGTTGACGGAGATACAGAAATTAAAAATTCGAAATGTAGTTTTAGCGCTAGAAATGGTCGGCCATATTTATGACGTAACATGTCTGTAATATTAGGGGTAGGTCAGTTATTTTTTCTATGGATAAGAGTTCTGTGTTGAATATGCTATCTCTTTTACGCTTTGTTGTATAAAAGAGATTGCAACTTAGCGGACGTGAACGTCACATATCTTGCAATGTTCTATAACGTTGAATCCCTTTAATAATTAAAGGAACAAAATTACTTTTTTAAATATTAATATCTCCTGAAAATTAAGGATTTGTTAAAAAGTAATTGGACATTTGAGGTTCTAGTAACCCACTTTATCAATATAGAGTAAAGTTTTATAGAAATAAAGACATAGGATACAAGACCATTGAAGATGTCTTACTCAGAGTTTGAAATAATTTTTTTACTGAGTTCATAAATAAAAGGATCCTGAGTTTAAAAATAAATTGAAGTGAGTTACCTCCTTCTATAAGTTAAAGGTACAGGTAGAGTACCAGCAAATAATTTCATAAAAAAAAAACATATTTTGAAATATAGAGGTACGATTATACCTACAGGAAAAATTTGTAATCATAGAGAACTATATTTTTAAAAGATCTGTTCAAAAGTTTACCTGTAAAATTTTCGTTACCTTAACTTTGTTCTTCATTTCTATTGTTTCACTTTGAATTCACTTTGAAGTGCTGAAATTCTTCAGAAAAAATGCAACGATATAATCGAGTGTTTTTGACCCCTGATTTGTGTGATTTTTTTTTGTACAGATGAATTCCAACTAAATTAATAAGCTCGTGCTCGTAAAAGAGCTTCAAGCACGAATTCACGATTTTAATGTCATAAAAACTTATTTGCAAGTGCAATGTGCTCCAAATTGTTTTAGTGGTGTACGAGATCGTGTATTTGGTTTCTTTTAACATTTGTTTTCACTTGTCATAAACCAAACAAAATAACAGCACAACCAATGTGTTAGGTATTAACATAGCCCTCACGATTATTGAGAGCAGTGTTGGCCATGAACCCAACTAACATTTTCGAACCTTTTTGTCATCATGAAGATGCGTTTAATTTTTGTGTTATGAAAAAGTTCATTTACAGTTCAGTTTCTCAAAGTCGTCAAATGAAATGTCTATTTTATCGGCTACAAATGGCAAAACCGCTCCACCTGTAGGAATACAATTGAAGATAAAGTTAATGCGAACTAGAATTGAAGTGTAACAGTTATAGAAACTTGACAAAACAAGACACTTTACCAAATTGTTTACTCTTAACAATCTCCGCATTCGAGTAAATTTTTCACTAAATCTACTAATAAGTCACACAATCTAATCTAATAACTAAAACTAGTCTTTCATCATAAATTAAGATTTAGTAGCACGTCAATATAATTACTAAAAATATTGAGTAATTTAAAATATCTCAACAATTGTTTTGCGGGAATTTTAACCGCTATGTCATATTCGCTTATCGCCCTATTATAAATTGTTCATAAAGTTTGTTTCGAAAAGAAACTCTTGTAGTGCTAAAATTTTGACCGGGTCGTCTGTTCTGATGCTTTTTTTGTTTTTCCCTTCATATAGTGTTTTCCTCGGATGACTCCGTTTTCTCTGATGTTTTGCATTTTATTAGTACGTACTATTACTTGACAACTGCATTCAGGTGGGCATTCTTTTTTCACTAGATGTTGGTGTGATATCTCAGTAAGTCCTATCCTTTGCCGCATTAGTGTTGCTTCGAATGTTCTGTCTTGGCAGTTAGATATATTCCATTTTGTAATTACAGGTTTGATTTTTTTTAATGTACTGTTTAAAATATGAATCCATTTTTGACTTTAGATATGATCTGAGTGTAGGAGTAAAATGGTACAATTTCCATTCTTTAATGCATGCTTAGCTGCTTTATCCCTAAGTTCGTTTCCAGGGATTCCTAAGTGCCCAGATATCTACATTAATTTAACATTGAAATATTTTTATATAACCACTTTTAAGAACCCTCAAAATGATCTTCAATGACATGTCAACTTGCATCTTTTCTTACATGCAGCTTGCGACACTGAATCTAAAAATATAAATAGATGTTAGTATTAAAAATAAACATAAAACAACATTAGTAATACCTAATTCTACTCGTAGGTATTCCGCAAATTAAAAACAAAACGAACTATTTATAAATGTTTGGTGATGTTCGACACGGCTATTCAATTTGTTCATATTTAATGAATTACACAACCTTATACTAGCAGGGGCCTTGTTTTATTCTGTGTGATTTACGGAATTTAAAACGTTTAGAATTCCAAGAGTGATACAGTATTTAGAATATGTTAAACATACCATTATTTAGAATAAATATTACATTAATAAAAGAAATCCTAATGTTATAACCCAGTAAACAATTTGGTGAAGTGCCCTATTTGGTGAAGTTCGAGTCACTCGTACAATTCTATTCTAACGCTTTACAAGTTCTCTACCTGTCACAGATTTTTGTGTTAGTTAGAATTTTTTCATAATAATATTCTTTCTTTATCCAACATCATTCATTAAGTATTTCTGTTTCTTTCCCACATGGATATATTTTTTTTAAGTTCACTTTCATCTCATTTATTCCAAAGTGAGAGAGAAACGAGATGCGGTTAGACAAGTAAAATATATTTTTCACCGTTACACTTGTATACTTCTATAGTATTTTGTTCAGTACAGTATGCTTAAAGTATATGCTATCCTTTTTCAACAAATATTTCTTTAATGGTAATAGACAGACGCTATCTTCCCCAATCCCCGAATATAATGTATATAAACGAAGATAGTATCTAGCGATGGTAAGACAGAGGTTTTAAACCTAACGCAGACCTGCCGATCGTGGATTTTTGAATCACCAAAACAATGTAAAAAACTAATATAACGAGTATTGTTGAAGATGAATAATATTCATTAAAAAAATCACGATCCGTACTAAAGATTACATCTATTTATTTCTTCATTTAAATATTTATATTTTGCAGACTCTAAAAAGTAGAATTCCATTAAGTTTTATACCCCTGCTAGTGTCAGGTTTATAACTCCGGTCATAAATCATAAACCGACTCCGCCTTTAATTCAGCAGTGAACCGTCGTTGCGATCTCTGTAGGTCATAAATAGTTCCTTTCCTATGAACGACTGAATAGAAAACAAACACGTTCCAGACAAAAAACTCATGATATGTAATAGAAATTAAGTAGAATTTACTCCAAAATGTTTACTGGGAAATAACCATTCATTTTATATTTGGGTGGTGTTTTACATTCATGTGAGAGTCTGGCCAGTCTCTGCTACTTTATATTCTAAGACACATGAATCTAGTTTGTTGGTACCTGTAAGTAATACAGGAAGATCCTATTTGTACTTACATCATTCTATTTTTAAACTCATTAATTAAAAATATTAAACAAGGCTAAAACCTTAAATTAAAACTAAAAACAGTGAGTGAATATGGATTATTCATTATTCTCTATTCATCATTACGTTAATTCACCGTACTTTAACTTAAGGCAGTTTATAATTTAATTTCATATTACTTTATGACGCCATAAAACAAATTTAAGAGCTAATAAAGTTTCAAGTATCTTTATGATTTTAGCGACACTAAGCTTATTTATATAATTACGTTAATAACAAAATATAACGTAATAATGCCACTCGTACTGATACAATCAAAAACAAGGAAAATATAACGGCTGTTTATGAAATTACGAAAATAACGTTAAGTCATTAGATGTTATGTATACCTAAGTCAAAAAATATATTAATTTTATTATAAAATAAGTGCAAAATGTAATAATCATTAGGTAATATTAGATTTATTTATTAGATTACAAAATTAAAAAAAAAATTAGAGTATAAAGCGTTCCTATAAGAATAACCAACTAAAGTTATGGCCAGAATATGCAATAATATTAATTCTTTTATTCTTATATCTATATTTAAGTCGTCTACAAAGAGATTTCATCAAAAGGTGAAACACTACCTCATGGTTATATAGTTAGATATAGATGGAAGCAGTGAACTAAAATGACAATAGATTTACAACTTTGTACTAGCACTCCATGTTTTCAGATATAAAAACGTTAACAACTTTGCACACGATTCAGCTATTTAAACCATATAAACTTTAGGAGTCAGATAAATGCTAAAGTTTTTTTTATAAATAGAGCAATAATTAGTATATAAATTATTTAAAAACATATAGCGTCTATTTATAAGCCCTCTATAGTAAATCTTAGGAATTTTAATTTTTTTCAAAAATTTAGCCCATGAGTGGATCGAACCCGTGACCTTCGCGTTATTAGCACGACGCTCAACTGAGCTAATAGGCCTTTAATTCATTTTTAAAAAGTAAAAATTTTCGGAAACGTGTTCTTGTTATTTGCATACTCTAGGGGTCATCTATAAATATCAGAGTAACACAAATTTCATGGTTTCTTAATCCCTTAATTCCATTGTCACATCTTCTTACACACTGTGACGTCACATGTGGTCTACGGAGTGACGGATTTGAATCACCCCAACCAATGGTAGCAAATAATTAAAGTTTAAGTGTTTTATTTTTATTAAAAGAAAGGTCACTAAATTGGTAATCATAGAACTTAACAATTTGGGTGAACCACTTATAATCTAAGTTAAGGGTCAAAAATGTTAATTTTTATTAATAAGACCTACCCTTATGGATTGTGTTAATTAAATCAAAACATATTCTCTACATAAATTTATTTTAGAATTAAATAAAAAATATTTCATTCGACTGTACTGTCTAAAAAGGTTTTTCGTTTGAAGATTTTTAAAATTTTAGTAAATTTACTGCTTGGATAAGCATATGTCGATGTCTCCCGATACCGATTCTAGCTGCGATGGTAATATGTGTTCCTGGTCTTGCGAAGGCAGCCAGCAGTTCCACCAATACCCAAGTTATTGAGTTATTCGACACCTCGCCAGTTGCTGTATGAGTATGCCTTCATATCTACTCATCTATAACACATGTGGGTGACTGAGGAGGGCGCGAAAAAGGGAGAGTGGAACGACGCCGACGGTCGAGTCAATCATGCGTGACTTGTTTTAACTGTTAACAAGGAAACTCAAATGACTGGTTTGCTGTTTTTGTGTTACATTTGGGGTTGGGGGATCGAACCTTCCTGTGTGTTATATACCACAGGGGTGTGAAACATTTATTAATGACTATTGTGTTTTGAAAATTACTTATACAGAACGTAAACTTTATATTAGTTATATTTTGTTACCAAAAATGCATTAGAATGTCAGAAGAAGTCTAAGTTTAACCGGATAAAGAATTTAAATAAGGATTAGAATAAATGTTTACATGATTATACATGAATACAGGAATAGTTTGAACTTAATTGGACAATGATTTGTAATTATAAGAAGTAATGTAAAGCCTAACTATTCAATACACATGAAATCTGCTAATTACTTATTTTTAACGCAGTTGCATTTTTATATTCAAAAAGTTTTAAACGATTTTTGAACTGTTGCTTTCAGTCGAAAAACTTTTTCAGTGGGATTCGCGGGCTGTTAGTTCCCCACCCCTGGTGACACTCCACTCAACCCGACATTGTATGGTACTCGTATAACAGTGATGTTTTTATATGTCACGTGGTGTGTCGCGTGCCGGGTGCTGACGTTGTCACAGAGTGATCATCATTGTCACGATGAGTGCTATATGTATGTAATGTGTGGCAGTGGCATTATGTATACAGAAGTAATGGTTTAATCATTAAGTGAATATCAACCAACATCCGTGGGATGGGGTGGGGTGATGGTAAACATATAATTATCATTATGATATCTGTTAGTTACTTATAAGATATTAATTAATTAATATAAACCTGGTTTTCTCATGCGATTGTTCAAATATGAAATTGTAATTAACGAGTCTGAAGTGGGAAAGATGAAAAATGACGTAATTTGATTAAATGACTTCATTAGTTCGTTCATAATGTGGGATCATGTTTGCACTAATCTTTTAATTAATGAAAATATTACATTAGAGACAGCATAAAGTAATTAGGCAGTTGTATTTAAAAGAATATATTTTTTATAGCTCTGTCTTTGTTTCTTCTATAATTAATGCAAAGCTGTTAATTTACTTACGTCACTAACTATAAACTAAAATAATCTCATTCACTTATAACGTGCCATAAGATAATATCGGACATTTTTTACGTTTATTAATTCTCATAACATTTCTTGGGCTTCTGTCCATATGTTACTTCTTACATTTCAAAATAATATTAATAATATAATAATATCAAAAATCTATTTATTGGAGCGTGTCAGGCCTCACATTATTAGCCACGTACAGACCCACAAAAAATGTTTGTTGTTAATTAGGACTAGATGAGATCTAAAAATACATCGACCAAACATAGACCTGTTTTATTAAACAGTTCAGGTACAATTTTAAAATGAGTAACAGAATATGAGCTTGGAAGAATTTCTTCTGATGTTTATACGTTGACGAGGTCTCCATTTCAGTAAATTTTGATGGATTTCAACAGTATAATCTTCATTAATTTAGGGGTCTGAATAAAAAGCTAATGATTATAATATTCTGATATCCGCAGAAAATTTGAGTGCGGTATACAACCACAGTCCATTCTATCCAGTCTGAATTAATTTGAAAAAGGTTGAATATCATTTGAAGAAGGTTCATTTTGAAATTGAAAAGATTGAATTTGAAGTTCAAAATATTGAATTTGAAATGCTTAAAATGCAGTAATACAGCTTTCTTAAAAATCCATTGTTCTGCAAAGGTAACATGCTTTATAATTCTTGTAGACTGTGTAACATTGGCTTATAACTAACGTCTGCCAGTGCCGGTATGTTCTTATGATACGTTAGTGACACTCCAGGACACGTGTGTGATGTGGTTGCGGCAGTCGAACGTGACATGATGATGAGCTACACCGTATAACGTACAGCGTACAACGTTCTGAACAAAGTGATCAACCATAGGCTGGTGCTGTGTGGTGTTGAATGAGCTCGCTTCGATGCTCTCCGTTGAGTTGAGTTGAGATCCCAACATCCCAAGTCCCTGCTCGAGTATCACAGGCAAAGCACGGTTCAAAAGAACTTCTTTAATGTTCGTATAACGTGGCTGGAATGCTGTCACAAGTTTCAACATATTTTTAAAGTTTACACTACATTTGTTTTATTATAGGTTTTTTTCCTTTATTTTGACATCAGTCAGTTTGATGACTTCATATAATTGTCATTGTTTAAAACAGAGCTGATGATGATTTGCGGAGGAGTTAGTAAGCGTTCTCTCAATTTAAAATTAATAATTATGTAACATTCATTTATTAATAATCAACTCCAATCGAATATGTTTCGAAGGTTCCAGGACGAATGTCTCGTGTTGAATTGTCAACTCGAAGTGAGCGACTGTAACCCTAGGTCCACATGTGAGTGTTCGGACGCGAATGCTCAATATTAGTTGTATGAATACGCATGGTTGCACATATAGTTCGACTTCAGAAGGTCAATATTCTAGTATCCGTACAAGAACTCAAACGTTTTCGCTTTTGTAGCGGTTTAGAAGCCTCGTGTTGGCCTTTCTCGCGTGGTCTCGGGTGTCTCTCCTGGCTCTACGAGATCGAGTGTGTATTTGTAGCTTTTGGCCTGTCTCGAGTGTCTCGCGTTGGCTTGCCTTGGTTGATGAGTGGTCTTTTGATACAAGTCAAAGGAAACGAGTGGTCGCCAAGAGACTAGACGCACCTCTCAGTTACTTGCTCTATCGGCAAATATATCTCCCGCGAGACATTGGGGCTTGCATATTGACAAATGTTTTGACAAATGTCTCGCCCATAGGGAACTGCCGGCAAAAGAGTTGCCGTATCCTAAATGTATTGTTTTACATTTTATTTTAAAACTAAAACAGTTAAATCAGTTCCTGTTGATACACTTTATATTATTTCCTTGTTAAATAAACGTGATATTCTAATCCAATCTAATGAGAAAATATTAATTTCACAATGTAATGAACTTCTTTAAGTGTTTATGGTTTCTTTGATACTAAATATTTTATAGCGAAGAAACTTCAGCTTATATTTTATAATCTCATAAGTGTCAAAATTACATGTAGGATATAGCAGTACTTGTATGAACCAGATCCTCTGATGTAAAATCAATTATCGTTCGCTTGATGCTTACAAACCATCTTTAATGAGTAAATCTCGTAAAGTTAGGAAGTCTTTGTGGGTCTTTACAGAGTCAAACCTTCCTTGCATCTAAATTTCCGTATTAATTACAACATTATTCAAGAGCTGTGCTTTCCCTATGTGATACAGGATTTTACTAAATTAATACATACTGAAGTATCTTATTTAACCTATGCTTTAGTTTTAGTTATAATTTTTTTTATTTAGTGTTAATAATTTATTGTATCCAGTAATGAACTCTCGCACACTAAAAACGACAAAGCCGTCCGAATACGGGCTTTACCTAGTTCTCACACTCAGCTGTATATCAGCGAATTTTAATAGCTTTAAGCGTATACATGTTACAACGCTAAACCTATTCGAACCTTATAAATGCAATTAGTCGCTTCAGGCTGGAAGGGATATGGAAGAGAACCCAAGAGTCTCTTTCATAACAGTGGTGTATCGATAAAAATTAAAGTAAAAGTTTTCCCTAAGGATAAATTATGTTATTGCTAAACAACTCCAATACACCCTACAGTACACAAGTTTGACTTGGCGTACTGTCGTATCGGTACGTGTTATGTTTGTATTGTGACACAACACTTTAGGAGTTCTGTACGCTTATCCAAGCCGCGGATTTACGCCCGAATAATCGTTGTCGTTTAAATACGCTTGCAGTGTGCGACAGGCCTAATACAATATGCTGTTGCACGTCTGTACGCGGCGTAATAATTCTTTTTATCGGTACATAGCTACTTAACTCTGTTAATACTTATCAACTACTATATAAATCAACTTGAATATTTGAAAGAACGTCTCCAAGATGACACGGCATACGCTTATATGTCCTCAGCTTGGAATTCCTTCACGCAAGAGATAACATCTGTACAATTTCTCTAAGACTTTTGAAACCTAACCTTAACAATAAACAAAAATTGAAGAAAACCATTTGAATGTAAACAGTAAAGAAATAAACAAGGATCCACACATACACACACACACACACGTAGACAGTAGACACAGAACTTGTCTTTTAACACGCAATTAAATCATTCAAAGAACATATTCTATGTTTAACCCGAAAACCCTTTGATGCGTTCAACATGGAATGCACAAATATCTTCGGTAGCTTGTAATTTATGCTAGTGGCGTTACATGGACATTGTGTGTGTAATTCTAACTAATAAACAGTGCCTTGTCGTCATATTTCCGGTGTGGAAATGATATCCGTTTATATCACACGTGATTCGTTACTACACCACTGTCAAATCTTGAGACGTTTGATTACTCGACTTGAGATAGATAGCAGCATTTAGATTGGAGACGGCACGTACGAATTCAACTTGAATTTGACGAGGAATCAAATGGTAACGACTTATGTTATTTGCAAAGATTTTCTTTGTCTAGTTTTCAAGAAGTTTAAAGCACAAAACGGAGTAATGGAGATTGCTTTAATTTTTTTAATTTCTCCTTGACGTGGACTGTCATTTCTGCCATCATATGAGTAACTAAATCTAATTTGTTATTTTCTAAAAATTTAAATTCAATAATTGATTCAATTAAATTTTTTTCTTAGTACATTTTTCTTTGCATTTACAGGGTTCGGATAGGTTAAGCCCGATCAAAATTCGCTTAAATACGCTTGCATCATGCGTCAGGCCTAAAGCCTCATTCCCATTCACTTTTTTGATATTTAATTTACTGTTTTTATTTAATATTGTAATCTAGATTTCAGGTTTTCGTTTAAGCATTCTAAGTCACATTTGTGTTTTAATTTAAGTTTAGTTAATTTAGTTGGTGCGTATGCATCGTTATTAATCAAAATTTTGACAGTTCAACAAAATTGTATATGAAATAATTAAAATTGCTGTTATTAATTACTATTAGTAATAGAAATTGTTTTCTCTTGTATATTTTCAAAAACTGACATTAAACTTCTTTTAAAAGTAAATCATTTTGACAGATTGTCACATTTTGGAGGTTATAATATAATATAGTCTCTTTTAATTTAATATTTTTAATTTAAAACATTGGACCTTGTAAGGTTCTAAAAAAATTAAGAAAACTTAAAAATAAATTAAATTTAAAATGGTACTGTGAATGTCTACGCGTATTGCCAATTAAATACAAAATTAAATTAAAGCAGTGAGTGGAAATGATAGTTTACTTTTTTATTACACGCTGAAAATAGAATATGAAGAACTACGGCAGACGAAAGAATACGAATATACGAATTTTAAAACTAAAACATGTACAGGAAACGACTATGCACAATGCCACATGCTATACTATTCTTGTAACTAAAAAATAAAATTAAAACTAAGACCGAAAGTGTTAATATTACTTTACAATGCTTATACACGAAAGTGTATAGAACCTCTCCCACTTCCAATATATAAGGGTCATATATACATACCTGTAATATACCCTTGTTTATTTACCCTTAATATCTTAATATTATTAGTGTAGTTTAATTCAACATAAATACATCAGTACCCAAAGTTTTGATGTCAATAAGACTGTATTTGATTAATATTATACTCTGTAACAAACTTACTACTAAGTTGTAACTCCTAGTAATAATATTATTACATTATATAAACGAGATACACATGTGTTTCGTATATAGGTAATATATATCTTTCTCTTTCTCTCCTACACGTGTTATAACCATATGTTTAAGTACACCTTCAGGACATATTTCAAGTTCATTCGATTCAGTTTTTGGTTTTCGAGAATACGCCTCTTATCTTTAACAATTTCTTATCTTTCTTCTTTCTTGCGTATTTCCTACAATGCGCTTGTAAACTCTGTTTTTAGGAGGCGCTTTTTTAATGTTCGACTGAAATAAATTTTAATATATGCGTTTTCTAGTTTAATATATGCGTTAATTAGCGTTTTCATTAAATTTATAGATAATTTTTTTTTTTTATTTAATTTATTTAACGTCGCTTATGCGGCGACTAACTGCGTCAGCGACGGTGCCAAATCTTAAATCGTGATCAGATGATTGTGATGATATTATTTTATAAAAATGCCAATTCTGAACCATATTCAATTGAAATAACAATTTTCTCCTTTAGATACTTACATGAAATTTTTAATCAAATGCACAATGTAATGAATCCCCATATTTCTATATTTTAAAACTAATTATTTCTGTTATAGTTCCGGATACTTACCCTTATTTAGTTTTTTTTTATTGTTTATTGAATATCGTAAAACAGATTTACAAATTTTCAACAAGTTCTTCTACTAATTCTTTCTAATTTCTTATTTCACAAGCAAAAACTTACAAATAAGGTAAAAACTTAAAACTAACCAAACACAATTAAAGGAATATATGAAATGAACTTTTACAAATGCGTACAAAAAATAAAACTCGACTTTGAATGTTATAATAATTGAAATTCATTATCAAAATCAATTTTAACTATTAACAAATAGCTTTTATTTAATTTATTAAAACATTTATGATAATTGAATACTGTAATTTAATACAAAACCAAATGTGACGTCACATTTAATTGACACATACACTAAACACAGTTTCACATTAAATTACTGCTTTCCCACACTCTCACATTAATAATGTAGCAGAAAATCATTTAAAATAATAATTAAATTATTTGTTAACACATTTTTTAATGTACAGTTATTAATGTTTGTTTTTAATATTATTAGTAACACATGCCTGACTTTTTTGACGTTTCAAATATGTTACATATGTGTATTCTCGTTGCATTATTATAACATGAGTTGTCAGTGGTTTTGACGTGTTTTAAAGTTACTTTTGATACAGATGTTGATCTGCATAAGTTAAACAGTGGAAATGTAAAACATTGTTTGTGAAAATGCATCAGGTTTTGATTTAACCTGCCAAAAGATATGATATGTGTTGTTCGGGAATGAAAACTTATAATTGCAACAAGATACGACCTGTTTTTCACCGATTCGGATCATATTTACTGACAACTAATGCAACTTTTGGAAATCATAACCAGAACCGCTTTTAGTATCGGTAAGCACAAATTGTTTTACGGATTCCTTTATACTGCGAATTTTTTTTTTCATGGGTGGGTTTTTTGTTCCTAAATATCTCCATCTAGAAAGCATCCCCAAAGAAGTAAAAATTGTTATTGAAAAATAAATTAATAATTTAAAGATGTATAAAAAGGATATAAGCAAATTCAAAAACAGAGCTGAACGCAAATAAGTAATAACAAATTGTGATTGATTAAGAAAAATTCAAATAGTGGGAAACTTATTATCAGAGCAACAGACAATTTGAAAAAGGCATCTTCAGACTACGAATAGGACATACGAGGTTGACCAACGCCTCCCGGTTGACCAAATATACAAGGCCCAACAGCGTTTCAGTCAATGGTATGTGACGTCATCACTTGTAGTCATATGCTGTTGAGTTCTGCTATCGGTATAAGATAGTTTGTTTGAAAATGTTAGTATATAAGTACACTCTCTTAAGATTGATTATTTATATTTCTAATTAATAATATATTTTATACAATTTTTTTAATCGAAATAACATGAAAATAAATGCAATACAAAATGCACAACTAGATACTAAAGCAATACCCTTAAAGTACATTTCAAGTATATTTAGGTAGCATTGGGTAAAACATGTGGTGGTCAGATGACTACAAGTAATGACGTCAGAAAATCGTTGTAGGGCCTTCTTAGTTCTAGGAGGTGTTGGATTGACGCATCAACACATAATCAGTAAAACTACAGCTCCGCAATGTCAGACGTAAATAACAGTCCAACATCTACTAGTAACCTACCCACAATATGCTTCAAACAATCCAGAAGAAATTCAAAAAGTATTTGAATTCCTTACTGATATAAACTTAATATATCAAATTCAATTAAAATAAAATAACTTCATGCCTCCTCTCTAAAAAGACAGAGTGTGTCGTGTAATATTTTAATACAAGTATTTTACTAATAACTGATACACATTAAAGTACTAGTTTACTTTTACGATAAAGTATGCTAAACAATTTCACTTTCTGATAACGCGGTCACCAAATTAAATCTGCTAGACCTAGTGGAAGAAAACCTAAGGCAACATTCTACAATTCATCACTAATTCATCTTTATTTGTCTTATTGTTATGATTTATTCAGCTGTAATACATTCTCCTTTTTGACAAATATATGAACTTATTCCTATGTTGTTATGTTTCTAATTTCAATTACGTAGAAGTCAGGATGTAAGGATGACGTATCACTGACGTCGCTCTCAGTTATTCGAAAGGCAGGGCGCAACGTCAGAAGTCATCAAACACACCCAACCGTCAACGTCACGTCAACGGAAATATCTACAACTGGGATAACAGATGCTTTCAAAATTCTGCACGACACGTGCTTGCAAAGGGATGCTACTAGTATTACCTACCATTTGGTATTTATATGCTTTATTAGAAGTTATGTAACAGCTATATAGTTTAGTTATGTATCAAATGTGGCAAATATGCTCTAACGTCCTCACCATTAACGGGTACCATTGCAATTTGTTGTTCAGGAAGCTTTTTGCAAGAAATAATAAGACTTATATAAAACTAGCTGTCCCGGCCACGCGTTGCTGTGTCTAACGTTACATAGCGCCATCTATTGAATATTTACTCAATCTAGTCAACAGAATATTTACTCAATCTAGTCAACAGATGTCGCCATCATCGTCGCCAGATGTCATATGTCATATACAGATAATTAATAGACAAATAATTTGCAATAAGATAATATTGCAATCATAAATTGAGATGTAAGCTATCCTATCTTTCAAGTTGGATCAAACTGCACACGGTGTACAAAGTTGATTAAAATCGGTTAAGTAGTTGAAAGGGTTATCCTTCTATCTTGTTCACAAAATAACACACAATATCAAATTGATTCGGGATGGTAAATAGTTCACGTTATCTATTAATATCAGTATTCTTTATTGTTTTACTTAATTTATTTATTGAAAATAATACATTGAATTTACAATACTATATTAGAAGATTATTATATTTTAAATTATTTTAATTATATTATAATGTATCAGCTAGTATCAGTAAGAGTGGCTTTTTAATGGGTGAACCAACAGAATCGTGCTATCCTCCCGAGTCGAAAATTTAGACCTATCCTGATGCTAAAATGGATCTTTGCCCCTCTTTTCGTTCTGAAAGCAGTAAAGTGAACCTCGTCTCATACTAAACATTATTATATGACTCTCGCTTGATCGTAAATGTCATCATGGTTCACGTTTTATTTTAAGTCTGAGCTATTTTATTACTGTGTAAACCTCAGTTAAACCTGAGATGGACAAAAAGAATGCTAAGAAATGTATTTATACCTGTACGACATGGATTTTATTGTTAAGGGATGAATATGAAATAATGAGTTAGAGAGAGAATAGGTTTATATGAGGTTTTAAATACCATCCTCATTTGAGCCTAAACATCGTTGTACCTAATACGACGTAAAGGTATTATTTACCGATGTAACATAGAATCCAGAAAATAAGGTTATATTTTTATCAGAAACGTTTTTTGTTACATACCTGTATTCAAAACCTTTAAAAATTGTTCCTACATATAAAATTTATATTCACAATAAAGGAAAAATACTCTTCACGAGGAAAAACACTTTCATTTTCAATATAAAACAGTCAGAATTCAATCAGAATATAATCTGAAGCTTTATTGATATTGCTTTGTCTATAACAGAAAAAAATGGCTTGAACCAGACTCTAGTACCTAGTAGACTCTAGAATATCCAGCGGAACGATAGGGGTGAAAACTGCTCCAGTCTGTAAGTATATCAAGGTTAAATTGGTTTATATTCTACATATATTTATCTATATGTGTTTTTATACATAGATGCCAGTAATCTCTGAGAATGTAAGGATATATATTGTTACACGTTACACCAAAATATTTGTAGCTTAGAATTTTTTTGACAAAATGTTTAGGGATTAACTACAATAGCTCAATGCAATTTTTTTGGGGTGGCGTGTTCTTATTATCTATAGACTTGTAACTTTTCTTCTTTAATTTAGTTTAGGATATCCAGGTTTAATTTGACTATTAAATCTAGAGTACTAATTTTTTTTTGTGGTAAATCCTATCACCAGCAACCTTCTACTATGTTAGCAGTTTTTGTGGTATCGTGTCTAACATATGAGCACTAAACTACTGCCTGATTATTTTATGATTATGTTTGTACATAATTAATTTAACTTGATAACCACTAAACCCAGAAAATATAACTCTGGCACTACTGCTCTTGCTAACTGTGCCTTAACTAATTTTTTTTTAAAACTACTTCTATTGAATTGGACTTATATATATATATATATATATATATATATATATATATATATATATATATATATATATATATATATATATATATATATATATGTAAGACACATGCTGTACTGATTGAAATGTTCTCCTTTAAGTTTAATTTTGAAATTTTTTAATTAATAAATTTATAATTCTTTTTGACATTTATATGTAAACTACTTATTTAATCAAAAAATATTTAAATAAAAATTGTAGAAAGTAAAAAATTCTTTTTAATCACATATGATATGTTCACATACTGTAAAGGGTTTAAGAAATATGGGTAAAATTGTAAACTATTACACTCGCTCTTGAATGTCATCTTCATTTTATAATCATTACTAATTCTCAGTGAAGTGAATGTTCTACTTTACAGCAGTTCTACTTTAAAAATATTTAATGCAAAATTAGTCGGATATTTAGTTCTTTCTGAGCTTCTTTTAACTATTTTATCCTAATACCACTTACAAGAAGATATTGCAAAGAAAGAAATACGTTTTTGGACCCAATTTTTTCCCGTGCTTGTTTATGGGAAAAGGTTAGAATTTCGACGCTTAACTTTAAAAAGGATCAAAAACTAAAACGGTGCAGACACGATGTAATTCAAAAGTATCCCGCTCTATATTATACGATCTTGAAACGTAATGGTAAAGTCCTTGCAATTATAACACAACAATTCTCTTTAAATAACACTAGTACACTGTGACAAAAGCACGGTAAAAATTACTTTGAAACATGGTGAAGGTGGTAATATGGTTTTATGACAACCATTTATATTTAAATATAAAAATTACTGATGATACAGTAGCTTTTGTGTTAGAACCATTATATAGTTCAAATTGCAAGAGTTCGGCAGCGCCTCATGCTTAAAATAAGTTGTGCTATGTAAATCTACGTCACAATGAAAAACACGGTCTCATTAATTTTTTAATAATGTGTATAGAAACGAAAAAAATAATATTCACTATCATATCGTAGATTTATACGGATCTTATAACCTCTTTTAAGCATGACTCACCGGCACACTCTCGTAATTTGAATTATAGCATCCTGGTACTAATAAAGATATTCGCTCCAGTGCTAATTAAAAGTTTACTATAGCATACAAAAACACAAATCTGATTGGCTTAATATTTGTTGTAATTTTGTTTTGATAATATGGTACGAATTATTTTCTCGCTATCTTCATTGCTCTTCTAAATCTCATCTGAAGGGTTGAGGGGGGGAGACGTCGACCGAGAGAGATGTTAAGTGTAGCTACCAGCAACTAAAGGTACATCATCAAATTCTACCACTGCAGAAATAAGAGAGATGATTTTGGTAACGGTGAAGGTACTCTTTTGAGTATTGTTCTGTTTTACAAATGGTTTCTTTCCTCGCGTAATACCTCCCCAGTGTCTTGTAATGTCTGCTACCTCCCTACATCACTCCCTATTTTACTCATTCCATCCATTTGTGCGAGATATTTATCTCTTATCTATATATGTATATCTCTAATAGTCTCTATATAATTCTTGTTTACGTTTATTCATTTTATTTACGGTCGAAGTGAACAAACACCGTGCGAGTCTGAACCTGCGTCTGAGGTTAGTAAGCCGCCCCCTTACTCCCCACCGCTGAATAAGGCCTTGTATTGTAAGCAAACATCTAGAGACCACGATTTGATCCTAACATTTTATTTACCAATATTATATTTGATTTTTCTTTTTAGATTTGCGGATTTTACCTCTTAAATCTTTCAATTCATGATTTGCCTACAAGCTACTATGAAATTCTTTTTATTCGTTCTAAGAAAGTAAAAGCTTTGATTCGGTAAAAGAAATACGTTCAGCGTTGAGTAAGGTCATTATTAAATTGTTTGTGATCAATGAAAGATGTAAGACGAGACAGTGGGCAAGAGCATTGCTGCTTAGTACTGACTGCTGTGTTTTCACGTTCGATCCCCGAACCAGAATTACATTTTCCGGATGCGCATGCGTCTAAAGTGACATAGGGAACTTTGTGCGCATAGGGAACAAATAGGAACATATACCCTTCTCTCTCGCACACATTTTACACACACTTTCTGCCGGATGTATACGGGCTACTACGCTTTACCTATCCGAACCATGTAAATGTAATGAGATCTCTCTGGAGCTCTCAGACTGCACGCTACAAAGCAGTCCGAATACGGGCGGCACTACCTCGCACATTAGAAGCGTATAAAGGCGAATTTTATCCAAGCGTTACTACTACTACAACGATATACTATCTGAACCTTTGTAAATGCAAACAGCCGCCTAGACTGGAGGGGATACCTAACATAGCTTCTTCTTTCGCTGCAATACGGGTCTTTTCGCCTCTATCGCGACATCGCGTATGACGAGTATGTCCCTTTAATACCAGTAGTGTATCGATAAAAATTAAAGTTAAAGTTTGCTCTCATAATAAATTATATTAGTGCTAAAGAACTCCAATACACCCCCTACAGTTTACAAGTTAGTTATCTGACGACTACAGGAGATCACTACAGGCTAACAAAACAATAACAAAACCAAAAACCAATAACATAAAATAAGATAATATACCCTTATCTTATTATCCAAGCACACCAGATTTAAGACGTAAACATCAAGAGAATGCTGTATCATAAATATAGATAAATAAATTAGTATAAACATGTATTGTGACACACATAGGCGGTTTGCTTTGTAGCTCATTCAATCCGCCGATTTACGTCCGAATACGCCGCCGCGGTCCCATACTGAGACAGGCCTTACTCTCCATATATATATGCTCTAAGAGTTTAGCTAAAACATCATAAGTGTTAAAAAAAATACATTAAATCACTATTAACCTCCCATAGATGATTATAACTAACACATATATAGATATACAAATTCAATTACCGTCTAATACCACTACGTAGCAATTACATTATTGATAACAACACTATAATTAAGTAATTACGATCTCACCAGACAAACAAAAGATGTAACATTATCAGTGTGTTAAGTCTAACGTTACTAAACTGTTTCACATGAACCGGTAGATTGTAAGTGACAACTGTTTAATGTTTACCAAGCGTGTATTTACCTGATAATGTCCACAAACTATACCCTGATAATACCGTTTTGGTATACAAGGTGGTACAGGCAACGTTGACCGCAGCAATATACTCCTCGAGACAAAGTGATAGGAGATGGGACATGGGATATAGGACAGTGTTACACCACTAAATTGAATTACAGCGGTGTTTGCTTGCGGTTTCAGAAGATCATAGTACCACCGTAGTGTAAATAATTTCCATAATAATATTATATTACTTATTACTTTTTTCATACAAATTAAAAATAATTTTAAAATTTAAGAATTTATAAACATTCAATAGACTAAAAAAAATAAGGTACTCTAAATCCTTTATGCACCTAATGCTTTTCGAATATTTGCGGTTACTCAAGCGGCGACTAACTGTGTAAGCGACGTTGCCAAATCTTACATCGTGTTTTGAACAGCGCCAAGAGACAGATGATTGTGATAATATTTTTTATAAAAAATGTCAATTATTTTTGTTATTTCTTCAAAAACATACATATTTTTATTATTTGAATCGAAAGCTTGATGTTTTCTGAACCATATTCAATTGAAATAATAATTTTCTCCATTAGATACTTACATGAAATTTTCAATAAAATGCACAAGTTAATGAATACTGGTACTTGAAATTTCCAATTTTTAAAACTAATTATTTCCTTAAAAGTTTCACAAACCTACCATTATTTAATTTTACAAATTTACGTTTCAGCAAGTTCTTCATTTTTCATTAAGTTAGTTTCACTAGTACTTAAATAGCATTTAGAAAATTATTTATTTATGTAATAGTTTATAAATATATAATATTGTCTATTTTGAACTAATGCGTAAATATTCCATACATTCATACCTAAATACGTTTTGACTTATTTAAAGGAAAGTAAATGTGTTTAGTATATATTCTGCATCAGGGGTTCCCAAACTTTCTTGTTGCAATAGCCTACGCTTTGCATTTCTTTGATTATAATTTACTGCTATAGAAACAACAGATATGACAGGTCTCAAAAAAAAAATAGTAGTCATGCGTAATTTCCTATTCTGCAAATTGTATTCTTCATTGAATTTCATTAACTAGTATTTTATAAAGAGTCCTCGGTTGTATTCGGCCCGCGGGCTAAATTTTGGCGACCCCTGCTTTACAGTATACGATGCTATACAAAGGGGTGACAATACTAGAGACAGATAACAGGAATGAATAAAAGAACCATTGGATAAAATGAACATCAAGAAGGATTTTAAGAGCGGGGAAGCTGATCGAAATTCTCAAGAGGAGTAAACTCAGCTCAATGCTCAGTCTTTTGCAGCAGCGTACGAAAATCGTGTCTTAATTTCTATAAAACTGTGCAATATATTGATAAAGTTACCTGCCAGGATACCAAATATTCAATTACTTGTATTAAAGTGTTCTAACGTTGTAGAAAATTCCAATACACGTTTGCTTAGTTGCCATCTCATTTATAGATCAGGAAAACAACAGAGTGTAAAAGAGATAGCATATTTAACACAGAGCTCTTATACATATACAAATAACTCACCTATCCCTTAATAGTGCGACATGTTACGTCATAAATATGGCCGAGCGCTAAAACCACAATTCAAACTTTTTATTGCTATATCTCCGTCAACATTTAGATATTTAATAAAATAAAAAGTACAATATACTTATGTGTTGCTTCTGCAATCAAAGACTTTTATTTTTAGTAATTTATATACACATTATAATAATTACACTGTTTAACTTAAATCATACTATCTTACCTGAAATCAGAGAAACGACATTTAAAGTTTATTATTTAAGTTGTAAATTACTTTTTATCTAATTTTATAATTACTTAACAATATGCACTGTGAGTTCTGCCAGCTCTAAATATCAACCATGTTGGCCGTTATTCTTTACAACGTTATCCATGGAGTCCATAAGTATGGTCACTGTTCCACCGACAGACGAGCTTTGTGCCAACTTACTTTGTTGGAGTTGAACTAGGCAGCTATTCGTTGCACTACACACACTACAATGAAATTAGCTATAACTATTATATACGGTTAACTCACCTGACCAGAATGCAATTGTAATATCTCTGGTCAGTGTTACCAACTAAAGAAATTTAATTTCTTTACATATATAAGAAAAAGTTTCCTATTTTTAAAACGCCACTGATCTTACGAGTAAGCCCGCCATTTTGTAGGTTGTTTTATAGTATAAAGAACTGACGTTTGATGTCTATAAATCTCTAAGGCTGGTAGTGTAGAATATTTTAAAGGTAGTTCAAACATTATTCCAATGAATAAGAAAAAAATCAGATTGACAGATAAAATAAAAATAAAGAATGCGACATTAGGGAAAAGCATAGAACCAATGTTATCTGTCACAATAAAGATATATTGTTAACCAAAAGCTGAGGCAAAACCAAAATGCTTACCCATTTGCAATGTATTGAAATTAGAACAGATTTCAAAAAGCTATTGTGATATTGTCATTCTATGTAAGATTATAATCACTCAGTTTTAAATACTGAGCTCGATTAAATTTAGATATGTTTTGATACAGAGACGGATTAATATAATGATAGACGGATAGCTGCTTGAAAGGGGCCTGAGAAAATTGTAGCGCTTTAAAATGAAAATCGCCAAAATTAGGTCAAAGCGATACAAAAAAACATTTTTTTTACGATAATGTTTTTTGACGACACAGTTAATATATAATTATGTCTATAATTACTACATGATAAAACAACATTTAAAGAATACATTGTGAAATTTTCATAAATAAATATTAAGAAATGAGGCATTGACAGCGAAACTTCGCAGACGTCACAAAAAAAAAATACAGTTACATACAGTTATCTCAGTTTTAGTTGATAAGTTTCTGCAGATAAACCTGTCAAGTTTTTTTCTTTTATTAATTTTTCAATTTTTTACAGCACATAGAAGTCAAAATACCGATTTTTCATGAAAAAAATTAGAAAGTTTGTTATTTTAAAATACGTTAAAATAAAAAAAAACTCGCAGTGTTACCTCGGTAATTATGTAAAAAAGAGTGTGCAAAATTTCAAAAGGATCGGTGCAGTAGATATTGGCCTAAAGAGGGCACGAACTATGACAAAGCTAAGTGTGAGAAAACGCGTTTAAAAGTTTCAAAGAAAAACGAAACCAGACCATAGGTGAAGACTTAAATCTGTATATCTCCGACAGTTTTACTCCAATCGACTTCAAATTTTTACACAATAAACTTAATATGTTGTACATTAATATAAATAAATAAAAAAAAATGAAAGGGAAAGTTGAAACCTTAACCCCCTTAACCTTATACCCGAGTAAACCTTATAAATTGCGATTTACTCGTATATAATTAAATGTTTAATTATATCGTGCGTTTATATTGTAAAATAAAAATTGATTAAACGATAAATAAAATGTTTTCTTTTAAAACCGATTACAGTTTCTAAAAAAATTTAAATAGAAATTTAAGGAATCATTTTGTATACGTATTACTTAAATAATTGCTTAAGTGAAACAGACAGACATTTTTAAAATTACTTTTAGTTAACTGTTTAGGGGAGGAATTAATTAAACGTAAGTCGACAAGATTAAAACAGGAAAAGAAATGTTTTGTTAAAAAAAAAAGAAGAAAGACGCCATTCCAACAGGCGACGTGCGATGGGCGACAGCTACAACAGCTAAAACAGCTACGAGTTACATTGAAATAATGTACTTCCTTTATTATTGCAAATCCGTGGATGTTGTTTAAAGACATTTATTAAGAGATAACATTAAAAAAACAGTGAACATTGTTAAATCGCTGCTTGTGTAGAACAATTTATTTGTGGGGAAAGCAAAAATAAAATGTAAAGCTATAGGATTTTAAAGAAGTGCTCCGCTCAAATTATGTGCTTAATTATGTGTTACGGAACCAATGCTATAGTTACGTAAAGTGTATTATTGTACAACGTTCGTTACACTTGTTTTCAATTGAAATAAATTTTAATATTTGTATATTACCGTTTTCATTTTTTTAACTATCCATAAGTTGACGGAGTAATAGCTATATCATTTGAATTTCGATTTTGTCACCTGTTTTAGGTATGTATAATACGTCACAGAAGAAATAACTATCGAGATTATTTTTTATTTTTCGCAACCTTCGTAATATAATTCAAACCAAGATTTCTCGGAAGCGGCTGAACCGATCAGTTTCAAACTTTAACACAAGCTTCTTAAGTATATTTTTTAGTAGTTAATCACAAGTTTTTTCTCCCCGATAAATATATATTTTTTTATAAACAATTTAAGGCCAAAAATTTGATCAAAAATCAATTCTTTTTGAGAAGCCGCCATTTTTTCAAAAAAAATTATTTTGCTTATTCCTTCGACTAACTACCAGATTATACATTACTTTAATGAAATCCGTTTGGTTTTTTCATTTTAGATAATTCAGATCAGAGATATCGGGGTCACCGCAAGATGCCTTTTTTGAGAGGAGCTCCTAGAGATCTGCTGTAGCAATTTTGAAATTATTATGTTTACAAATATAAAAATGTTTATATGCAGTTCAAAGTTACCAAAATATGTGTACAAATTTTTAGATTAACACATTTAAAAGTCTCTTCAGAAAAAATTCTTAAAACATCGCTTTTTTCAACCTCCTAACTGTATATAACCCCTTAAAAAATAATTAAAGAGACGAAATTACTTTTATAATTGTTAATATCTCCTAAAATGTAAGGAGTTAATAGAAAATAATTAGACTTTTGTGGCTATGACTAAAGAAAGTCAAGGCAAAGAAGAAAATAAATATAAAAAAAAAAAAAATAATTAGACTTTTGAGGTTCTAGTAGCCAACTTTACCAATATGTATTACAATTTTATAGACTTTGAGACTAGGACAATTGTTCATGTTGCACACACACAACAAAATCTGTTGGTGCTCATAAATAAAAGAAGGGGTTAAAGCATTGTATATAAGAAGCACAATCCTCAAACCTTTTATAAATTCATGTATTTTAAAGCAATAGCATTTATCAGTAAGTAGACAAGAGCGAGAGACAAACATTGTGAAGTTTTCTTCTCTCTTTCCTCATTTTTAAATTCCCGTCGTTGTGCTTTATAAAAGAAAACGTTTTAAAATATATTCCGAATCAATTTATAAATGTCAGAAATGAATAATGAATTCTTAATTTAAAGCGAAATATCATTAGTTATAAGTTAATTTAAAATGCAAATGTTTCTGAGCAATTAAAACATCTCATTGTTTTTTGAAGAATTTGTTCAATTAAAGTTAAAACTTTTTATATAGATACCTCGTATTTCATTTTTGTTTAAATATTTAATAATCAAAATTATGCGAAAATATGATTTATAATATTAAAGCAGATGAGACAGTATATCGAGTGGACGCACCTGTAATAAATGAAATATTTTTTAAAGAGATGAACAACTGATATATGAGCACTTTATTAAGACAGTGGAGCAAGATACTACACCAAGTCAAGCGAGATGAATATAAAAAGATAATAAAAGATTTTGATAAATAAAGTAATAGTTACAATCGGCTGACTCTACTGTAGACAGCTACTGCCTTTGTATACTCGTATGTCAGTAGCTCGACTTGCCTCAGATGATGAGTAGCTATCAAGTGTGAATTGTTGATATTACTAAAATATAATTATCGGCAACCATCGTAAACTGTCGTGAAATATCGGCATACATTCGACAAAGATTACAAGAGCGCAAATAAAAAATGTTGTAGTAACTCGGGTGTAACTTAGGGCCTCCGCACATGAGGCGACTAGTTGCAACCGAACGAGAATGGAATTGTGATGTTAGTAAGAGAAGGAACGTGTATGCGTTCAATAGTGATATATTAGATGTGATTAAAACTTTCTCTGTTAATACTAAATTTTTGTTAGGTGATTCAAAATTAATTAGTGAATTAGTTAAATATTTAGAGAATAGCAAAATAGAATTAAAATATTATATGAAGGTATGTTATGTAAAAAATAGTTGATGGTGGCTATGATGTATAAATGTCAAAACTAAAAGTAAAATGCATATTATATGTACTTATATCTGGTTGTTTTCATAAAATAATAACATAAAAAGTACCGCGGACGTTTATGCGCAGTTGTATGTTTGTCGGCAAGTTATGGACATATGAAATACAGGCGATACAGTGGTGCATTGATAAACATTAAAGTAGAAACTTCCTTGCATGTTAAAGTGTGTTAATTCAAATACACCGTAATGAAAAAGTCGGAGGTCGCATGTGGTCTTTTCCAATGTGAGAGAGTCCCTAACTCGCATTACTTTTCTTCAATTTAAATAAATAAACAGATTCTGTAACATCTTAGTTATCCTATAAATATGTTTTATGTCTAAAGCGTCTCTTAACGAAAAATCTCTTCTTTATAACTTTTTAATTATAATTAAAACTTGAATAAAACTGTGGTAACTACTTTTATCTTTCTAATTAGAGAGTTGTCTTAGTCTTATCATTAATATTTACGTGTCTCGTAGCTCATACTCGTACGTCAACATGCTCTGTTTATTCCTTTAACACAAATGCACCAGCACCAGCATCTTCACTTCACTCAGCTGGTTTTTTTTCTTTCTCTTTTCTGTATAATATATTTAGAAAATGGTGTATGCTTGTATATATATCTGTACTTCAGTATCATGCACGCGGGAATGAAAAGTGATATATTCTTATATCATATATTTCATTCCTTCATAGAAAAAAACCTTACAAAAAGAAGAGTAAAGCAAAAAAAACAAACTTTAGGAAAAATAATTACACAAGCACAAAGTAGCTTAATATATACTGTAAATCGCGTTGGCGTTTTCAGAGAAATATGAAACTTGCGCCATCTCTTCGTCACTCTGTGGAACTGATTCAACGGGGTAAGATGCGTTCACAATTCTTTGAACTAAACTATCTAACAAGATTAAATTCTTTATAAAATACGAATAGTTTGTATTCATTTACAATTGTTGCCAGTGATGTATTAGTATGTTTTTTTCGTTAGGATTTGGCTTATTTAGTCTTTTTCCCTTAAAATGTTATACACATTTCACTGAAACTCTGGAACAGACTAGATATTCTGTTTCTATTAAAGAAAAACACTCTGTTCTTTAAATTTTATCGTGTGGTATTGTAACAAATGTCGTCTTCTGTACAAATTTTCAATATACTTGAAAACATTTGAATTTTTTTGAATTGTCTATTGATCACAATGCCATTTTTAGCACTAAATTCTTACTTCAAGTTTGTACCAACAAAGTTACCAACAAAACAAAAGCGAGAACACACTTGGCGTGGGCATTGATAGTCCCTGACTGCTGTGTCTTCGGGTACAATTCCTGTACCAGTCGTATATTTTTTGATTTGGTTGTTATCAAATCAAATTGATACGTATTTACATAATCATAAATTCATTAGGCAGCGCTGTTATGTAGTAGAAAATCGTTGGAGATAGGATTTAGTATCGGAAATAAGTCGACGTTAAATAAATTAAATAAAAAAGAGACAAATAATTATTTAATACGTTATTTTTCCATATTATTTAATAGTTTCAAATTTAAATAACTATGTTATATCTCGTATAATTTGTAATATAATAATTGTACATTTTTGTTGATTTCATTGTTATATATTGAGTACGTATATATACATACTAGCTGTCCCGGCCACGCGTTGCTGTGACTAACGTTTTTGTCATATTACATTACATAGCGCCATCTATTGAATATTTACTCAATCTAGTCAACAGATTTCGATTTACTCAACAGAATATTTACTCAATCTAGTCAACAGATGTCGCCATCATCGTCGCCCGATGTCATATGTCATATACAGATAATTAATAGACAAATAATTAGCAATAAGATAAATAAATTGAGATGTAAGCTATCCTATCTTTCAAGTTGGGTCAAACTGCACACGGTGTACAAATTTCATTAAAATCGGTTAAGTAGTTTAGGAGTCCATAGCGGACAACACAGTGACACGTAATTTATATATATTAAGATAAGATAATCTACATAAAAACAAAAAAGTGTTATTATTGTGTAACTAAATACTATCCTAAAACAAATAAAGTACCTACTATATAGAAAACAACTACAAAATGAAACTGTGTTTAAAAAGTAATATTACGATGATAATTATATCGCATAAACAAATTAGCGCTGCATTCAACCGTTCAGTAGGGAGCCGACCGCGCGAGTGACCCGCGCGGCATGGTATCTCGTTGAGCTACACCCCCCTCCCGGCTTGCCCGCAAGCACCGCCTTTCTCCCGCCGCGCCGGCCAGCGCAGAGAGCGAGTTGGTTTTGTTTGGGAGTTATTTATCATTGTAATCTTTAAAGTTTTTTGTTGAAATACCATAAAAACGGTTTTTGTGAGTTAATCTTAAAAGATAGACATATACTATCGCGGACTGTTTTTTAGATCATTAAAAGAGCTATTATTCTTTAATACATATTTTTTGTGTATCTTGAACCGTTTTCACGGCGCACGCAACGGAAGGCTTCAAAGATGAAATAATTTCTCCCGTTTTTTACACATTTACCACTATATCTTTGCTCCTATTGGTCGTAGCGTGATGTTATATAGCCTATAGCCTTCCTCGATAACTGGACTATCCAACACAAAAAGAATTATTCAATTCGAACCAGTAGTTTCGGAGATTAGCGCGTTCAAACAAACAAACTCTGTCGCTTTATAATATTTTTTTTTTATATTTATTCACTTATTTGCCTTGACTTTCTTTCGTCATAGCCACCAACAATCTTTTTTAAATACATCTTTTATAATTTATAATTTAATTTTACAAATTTATAAATATTTTAATATTTCACTAATTAATTTCCGTCCGTTCCACTGTATAATATCAATTTCTAGAAACCTTATTTACGAATAGACGCTATTTAATAATTATAATTTTATATGTTACTGTAATATGTATGCTCTTATATTATATTATTTTTATAATTTCGCTATTTTTTTCTTCCTCTTTCTATATTTTCAAATATAGAAAATTTATTTGAATCCGTCATGAATTTATTTCTTTCTTCATTTTTATTTTCACTAAAATTTTGTGATACTAATAATTTAGAGTTGGATTGAATTTTTGGTACTTTTATGGACCTCTGAGAATTATTTTCTGTTTGTTCCTCGTCATTATCTTGTTCATTTTTTCTGTAATTGTTCCTTGTATTATAAGTTCTAGGTGTAGAATTTGTAATATAATTAATGAAACTTTGTTCTTTCTCATTCTGTTTAGTTTCAATTTTATTATCATTTATATTATTTTGTTTTTTAATATTTTCCTTTTTACAGTTTCTATCTAAATATGTTCTTTTTCTAATGGGTGCTGGCTTATATGATGGTATACTATTTTCACGACTTGTTAAATTTTGAGGAAAGTCCTTTTCATAATTAGATAATATATCAAATCTATTTTTTGTAGTTACAGCATACGAATTTTTGTCTTTCCAAATTTGAGGTATTTCAATAGCGGCTTCTTGATAACTAAGATTTCTGTTTCCCATTAAAATTTTTATTTCTTGTTGCCTTTTTCTTTCTTTGCAATTTTTATCAGTCGCATCATGTTCTTCATCACAATTTACACATTTTATAATTTCATTTTTACATAAATTTAGCGTATGTTCATTTGAACCACATTTGCTACATCTACTCTTTCCTTTACATTGATTGGCCGTATGGTTATATCTTAAACATTTATAACATTGTCTCGTATTTTTAATAATTAAATGGTTCACAGGGTAATTTAGCATTCCAAATATAAATATATTGAGGTAAATTTTGGCCTTCAAAGAAAATGATAATATTTCTAGAGTCCTCATATTTAATTTCATCTTCAACTTTCACTCTCCTTTTTAATCTCCTTATGGAGTGGATTTTATACGGGTCACTATAAATGTTTTCTTTTAATTCTTCCTCCGAAAATTCAATATCTACATTTTTGATAATTCCAATTCTTGTAATCCAAAACATTGGTATAAACATATCAACTCCTGATGTTTTCTTGTTATTTAATTTCACTAACATATTAGCTGATTTAGGATTTTTACATACCGCCATTATTCTATTTTTCCCTATTTTCTTTATTTCTGTAATATCTTTTCCATATTCTGAATTATATAGCATTTTTGCTGTTTTTAATGTACTGATCCCATATTTTTCATTTAGAATATCTTCTTTCTGAATCATAATTTTATAAGAAGATAAAGTTAAATTATCTTCATTGTATAAATTTATATTGGGGTCAACTCCCACTTTCCCCTCAGAATTCAAATTCATTTTTTAAATTCAGAAAATTTGAATATTAAAATAATAATATTTTAGATAATGCAATTTTACTTTAAATTTAAATTTACTTTTTAATTAATTTATATATATGTATATTTAATAATATTAGTTCAATTAAATTATTTTAAGGAAACAAACAAAACACGTCTATCACGTATCGAATGACTACTCGATTGTGCTTTATAATATTTCTCCCGTTTTTTACACATTTACCACTATATCTTTGCTCCTATTAGTCGTAGCGTGATGTTATCCTATAGCCTTCCTCGATAACTGGACTATCCAACACAAAAAGAATTATTCAATTCGAACCAGTAGTTTCGGAGATTAGCGCGTTCAAACAAACAAACTCTGTCGCTTTATAATATTAGTATAGATGTGAATACTGTAGTTTTGGTGTTATATTCATAGCTGAAATCACTACAAAATGGGTCTAACATTGTAAAATACAGTGCAATAATGTGTTAAACTGACAGTGTCAAGAAAACAGTATGGAATAAGTTATGAAAAGAAAACGCCATTAGTTCGATTCTACATTATTAATGAAACATGATTAAAAGATCATTCAGCGAAGATTTTTTTTTTTTTTTTTTTTTATTTTACAACATACATAATTTACAATCTGTCCCCGAAGAACAATAACTAAATTTTGGGAATATATATAAATAAAAAATGACATGCGAGCTTGCCATCCATCGATGACTCACCCTTTGACTTAACCTATTACAATAATATTTCGTACATATGGAACCTATTCTACACCATATTTGGTAGGTCAATTGGATTTTTACGTTTCAGTCGTCTAATCGGTTTATGCTGGAAAAGTTGTACAACTGATTCATTTGGATGAACTTCTAATCTTTTTACGTATTTCTTGCTGCTATCCTTAATTGCACTTCTTATATATGGAACCCCTAGATCTTGATGAGTTAACCAGTTTGGAACGAATCGCGGTACGTTAAGGATTTGCTTTAACAGTTTATTTTGAAACCTTTGTAGAATCTCTATATTAGAATTGCTGGCACTGCCCCATAGCTCTATCCCATATGTCCATATTGGCTTCAGTATGACCTTGTACAACAGTAGTTTATTACTGATGGATAACTGAGACTTCCAGCCCAAGAGCCAGTACATATCTCTTCTTTTACCTTCTAACTGCAACCGTTTCTTCCAGATATGCGTTCTCCATGTTAGGCGTCTGTCCAAGTGGATACCTAAGTATTTTACTGTCTCTGCCTGTGGAAGTTGTAAATTATTTAGTGTGACTGGGGGGCAAGAATTCTTCCTTAGTGTGAAAGTTACGTGAACTGATTTAGTTTCGTTTACTTTTATTCTCCAATCTTTTAACCAATTCTGAATCTGTAGTAGATGTTTCTGCAGTTTTGCGGAAGCAATGACGGAGTCTTCATGAAGTGCCAGAATTGCGGTATCATCAGCGTAGGTTGCTACTGTTGTTTCACGCATGGTAGGAAGGTCAGAAGTAAATAATAAATATAGTACTGGTCCGAGAACACTACCTTGAGGAACGCCCGATTCAATGTCACGTATCGTTGATTTTTCATTCTGATATTTTATCATAAACTTTCTGTTTGTGATATAAGACTTTAATATCTGGAAAAAGTCATTTGGCAGTGCAGTTTTTAGTTTAAACAGTAGTCCAGGATGCCATACCTTGTCAAACGCTTGGCTGATATCAAGAAAAACCGCTGAGCAATACTTCTTCTCCTGTAGTGCTGAATTTATAGTGCAGGCTACTCGATGTACTTGTTCAGTTGTAGCATGCTGTTGTCTAAAGCCAAACTGATGTGTTGGAATTAGTTTGCTATTTTCGAAAATAATCTTCAGTCTTTTAAGAATAAGTTTTTCAAAAAGTTTTGACACTACCGGAAGAAGACTTATGGGTCTGTATGACGATACCTCTTTTGCGTCTTTACCTGGTTTTGGAATAAGTATTATTTCTGCAGTTTTCCACTTAAGCGGAAATGTCTTCAATCTTAGAATTGCGTTGAATAAAATAGTGAGGTATCTCATTCCTTTCGCCGGTAACTCCTTCAGAATTTTTCCGTTTATCTTGTCAATACCTGGTGCTTTTTTGGTTTTTATATTATACTTTACTAGGTTTTGTATTTCCTTGACTCTTATACGTTTTATAGGTTCACTTGACTGCGATGGGACTCTTAGAAATTCATGTATGTTTTGTTCTTCATCTTCACTGCGGGTTGGAGGAAATGGTTTAAAAACTTGTTCGAAGTAATCAGCGAAAATTGTGACTTTCTCACTGTTGGTTCTAGCCCATTTACCATCTGGCGTTTTGATAGGCGGTATATAAGTTGTAGGCTGCTTAAGCCGCTTGGTTGCTTTCCACAGTGAATAGTTAGTAGTTTCTGTAGCTGTTAAATTACTTAAATAATTTTGCAGTGATTTCTCTTTCATGTCTTCTAGCATACATTTAAGTTCCCTACATGCACGGTTGAATTTTGTTTTTTCGCATGGGAGCCTGGTGTTTTGCCATGATCTTCTCAACTTTCTCTTTTCAGCAATTTTCTTCTTTAACTGTGGGGGGCATCCATTTACTCGGTTGAAGACACTATCTGGAGGTGTGGCTTCTTCGGTGGCTTCTCTTATCACATTATTGAAGAGATTAACTCCTTGATTAAGGTCCTCTTCTGATTTGAGTGAGATGTGACAATTAAGTTTAGCATTTATTAAGTTTCGGAATAAACTCCAGTCTGTGTACTTGTTGGGTGCTGTGAAGAGGGGTACTTTATACATCATTTGGGTGATATATGTGACGATGACTGGTGAGTGGTCAGATGAGAGATCCAGGCTTGACTCAGCTTTGAGGTAATTAGAGGAAATTCCTTTTACTACGCAAAAATCGATTAGATCAGGAGTTTTTGCCATATCCGTTGGCCAGTACGTCGGTTCACCACTTGAAAGGGTTGTAAAACCATGTGTTTTAACGCATTTATACAGTTCATTTCCCTTAGGATTTGTAAGTCTTGATCCCCATTCGGGGTGCTTTGCGTTAAAATCCCCTCCTGATATGAAACGTGGACCTAGTGTATTGTAATAAGAGTAGAACTGTTCAGACTTTATGTTGTGTTTCGGTGGACAGTATACTGCGGAGATAGTTAAATGTCTGTTCAGCTCGCTTATTACAATACTTGTTGCTTGCAGGAAGTCTTGGCGATATTCATTAATTTCATGGTGTTGTATAGAAGACTTAATGATGATAGCTGTTCCTCCATGCGCTTTATTATCCGGATGTTTAGTGTCATATATTCTATAGTTTGGAACCTTCATATAGCTTTTAGTGGTAAAGTGCGTTTCAGAAACTAGCAAAATGTCAATGTTTTGGTTTAGAAGAAAGGAAATTACTTCTTGGCTGTGTTGAGCAAGACCATTGGCGTTCCAGAGTGCGATTCTTAGGGACGTGAAGAGATTGGCAAGCGTGAGACTAAGGTTGTGATGAGATTGAGCATTGTACTCATTTGTTCCACCAGACTTTTCATCATAACTTTTAGTTCGGCGATGTCATTTGACTGCACGTTCGATTCACTATGATTTTGTTGCACTTGTTCAGATTGGGTTTTCACTGTTTGGTTACTAACCACCTGTGCAAAGGAGGTACCTGACTGGACTTGGCGTGATGGTAATGGGGCAACAGTTTCTGAAAATCTGGGTCTAAGTGGAGGAAATTTGCGCTCTACGATTTGCCTATAAACATCGCATCCTTTGTAGTTGGCTGTGTGATTGTTATTGCAGAGAACACATTTAACTTTTTCGTTTAATTTGTTCTTCCAGTCACACTGGCTGGTATGGTGATCGCCTGCGCATTTAACACATCTTGCGTTTCGGTAACAGTAGGTTTTGGTGTGACCATATCTTTGGCATTTTGTGCATTGCGGTACCTCCCTTTTGAATTTTGGTGGTTCAATTTTAATTTTACTATTTAGTAGGAATTCCAGGTCAAAGATGTCTTTGTTGTTAGGCTTTTGTTCTAATTCTACAAAGAACAATGGTAAAGGAATTTTAGTGGTCCTTTGTTTGATGTTGCTTATTCGAATGACCTTGTGCCCATAGTTTTCTAATTCTTTCTTTATGTCCGATTCATCCGTGGAGTGATGTAGGTGTCTTACCACCACTTTATAGCTTTTGTCCATTTTTTGTTGGTATGTGTGGAACTCGGTGTTCCTATCCTTTAGGAGTGTCACTATTTTTTGGTATGTTTCAATATCCTGGAGCTGCAGCTTTACTTGCGATCCTCCGATCAACTTACTTTGATAAGCGTTTTTGGCGTGCGTGTCTAGCAGGCTAGTGAGAGGTTTGATGTCGTTGACTCCATATATAAACAGTGGTGGTGGTTTGTGTTCTGCGACTTTAACTTCTTCTGATGCATTAGCATCGGAGAGTTCGTCGAACCTATTCGCTAATGGTATTGGGTTTAACCAGTAATCCCCTAGTGTTTTTTGCCTCACATTCCTTGGTGCATCTGGACTGTCTCTTTTTTTCTTCCTATTATTCAGCGAAGATAATGTGAAGATCATTAAACTAGAGCTCTCAAGAAATTCTTACAATTGTACACTCAAGAAATAAAACTAAACTCAAAATGTAAATAAAACGTATAAAAGATTTTGTAAATGAAATTAAGAGAGTTCGACGGCAACTCCTGTTTTAAACAAGTGTTGTATAAATTTCTAATACAATGAAAAAGCACTATTATAATAAGTTTTTTAAAATGTATATAAAAGCGAATGAATTAAGTATGGGTGATTCCAAAGTCTAATAATTTGAACTTATATATATTTACTGATCTAATACTAATTGTGAATGTATCTTTAACCTAGATTTACTTTTTAGAAGTTGTTTGACTAAAAATTCAATTTTCAACATTTAAAAAAAATCTCCTCAAATTATATTCGATGTACTTTTCGCGCATTACTTGTGCGGCTTTGCTTCTAGTGGCAAACAGCGACGTGTAGGATTTTGTGCAGCTCTTTGGACTTAAGTTAGAACTTTAAGAGTTTTGAATGATAAGCGACTTCTGATATACTTCTAGAATATACTTAATCAAAAGTTTATAAGTAATATTAATCTGTTTATAAAATGTGAAATACATTGCTTTTGATTTTTAAATACATTATTATAATATGATAGAAAGGATATATTTATCAAAGTTAACTTAGTTATATAGTACTATAGTATAATCCATGAGAGATAATTACCTGCTATACTACCTAGTAAACATTTTGGAGTCACTTTGCCATCATATTGAAAATGCGTATAATTTTTTTGTAATTATTTTTATTTTCTCCAATTTAGCTGTTTGCAAGTTTGGCTGTTATATAAAACATATTATTTATACTTCAAAACAGTAAAACTAAAAAGATGTCTTCTATAGGTAATATAATTCTATTATTAAGCAGAAAATGCATGTTTAAAACTGAGCTCGAATTCTTTCAGTGCACCACTTAATACCACTGTAATACACTATGAAAATGTAGTAAAGCTTTATGGAATTATCTTGCTAGTTGTTGTACGAAACTAAACCAACTAGCCGCCATTTTGTTTTGTTTACACTAGAGAACTTCACGCACCAGAAGCTTAATTTCATTTATGTTTGTCCTCTAGTAAATTGATAAAAGCTTGCTGCTGCTTCTAAAGCTCTCTTTGAGTGCTTACACTACATTGGAGCTTTAAAGATACAAAGTCCTTAATGCTTTGAAAAAAAAAACTATAATGCAGGTATATGCACAAGTCAAATCAAATTCCCACCTTTATGTGCAGAGGGCTAAAGGTATGCAACCTTCTACACGTGTTACCAACTGTGTTACGAAGACGTGGACGTTCACAAAACGGTGTAAATTGTGCACGTCCCTCTCTTTCTGAATCGGGTATATTCACAACGAGATAGAATAGAAATTATGACATTAAATAGTAAGGAATGTATCAGTGAATTCACTAAAAAAAACCCAAATGAATAAATATATAGCGTCTATTTTGTACTTCTTTTTGATTATCCGAAACATAGGAAATATTTTCTTATACTCGTATAAAACACTTCATTCTTGCAAAGAATACAAAGATATCTATACAAACTGGTAATTATGAAAAGAAAATTCTGAGTAGTATTGTTTTCCTTTTTAGAAGAAGCGCCATAAACTTTTTATAAAACGGTACCGCTCTTGTAGATTCGTGACTTTTCTTCATTCCTTTCTATTAGCCACCAAACACAGGGTCATGCTTTATCCTTAAACCTACTTATATTTAAGTTGTTAGTTTATGGTTTCGAAGATAATTATTAAATGGATAGATTATACAAAAGTTATTTAAATAAGATGATTTGAATGTAATTATTTGTCTTAAACCTTTGCCCCACCCTGTCATTTATTTTACGGACGCCCGTGGATATCGGTTAGGGCGATGGGTAAATATTCTATCTATCTTCATTATGAATATTGCATTCGCATCATTATTTACACACAATACAATATTTGATTAATTACTAAATATTCAAATACCACTCCCTGAATTAGGTTATGATTTAGTCTCGTTTAATTCGTTTATTATTCATACCTATGTGTGCGTATCTACATGCTTTGCATATCAGCTGAGTAGCTGATCGGCTCCATTACATACGTCACCGTCACAGTCACCATTATCCAATATCCAATACAGTCACGCAACTCATGCTGACAGAATTAATGGATTCAATAATCCAGACTGTTTTATCCAACCGAAAATATGGGGTGACTTAACGTTTCGTCCAAACCAGTGCGACTACAACATGCGACATACAATATTCGTATATTTTCAATCATAAAGTGACGGTATTTAGATGTAAGCGTACTAAATTTGTTGAACTTTATGGTCCAAACCATAGCGACATTCACAGAATATATACTATCTTTAAAATATATACGAGACTGACTTTTACCGATTCCAGTTGGTAAAAGGTACAATCCTTTGTATACTAAAAGAAACGCACTATTTACGTTTGCATTAACGGATTTGATATATGAAACTGAGGCTCTTTACCTACCAAAGGCAAATTGTTCAAGAAAAAACAGTAAAGAATTCATGAGAGTTTTATTATTTAAAGTATAACATTTTTTTATAAACACATAAAACTGCCTGAGTGAATATGTAGTACTGGCACAAAATGACAATGTATTAAGTTACATGTTACTTCGGTTTGGACGTGTTGTGCAACCGCTTCTTGCATATATTAGTTGTCGCACTTATTTGAACAAAATGGATACAATTAAATAACATAAAAAATACGGGCCCGGATCTGATAATGTAAAAGGATATACCAGCAAAATTCTGTTAATATAGTCGTATGTGAGATAGCTAAAATCATATGTAAATCTATGTACTTTTTTGTTGGTAAAATACACAACCAACGTTTTATATATTCAATAGCATAAAGTTTAGCCAGACAATAACAAGTTTTTACGTAAAGATCACAAAAATACGTATGTACGAGTATACTAAAGTTATGTAAAGACAAAAAATACGATCTGCGTAGAAAATCAACAAGCGTCCATGTCTGCGGTTTTCCCTTTGTATTATAATAATTAAAGTAACATAAAAGCAAAGCTTCACATTCTAACTGGCCAGAATACTCGGAATATTGCTTACGAATCGTCTATAATGAAACTTCAAGAAATATAGACAGCCTATAAAATTCTATTCAACATTCTATTTTCTTCCTACGTTAGTTTTTGATGTAATTTTGCGAATGGATCTTATTTTAGCGGAGTTAGTTCAATAAATATTTAATATTGAAGTACCATTAACGATCATCAAATTTCATGTGTGTTTCATGTCTCGCAATTTCATGTCTCCATTGCTTGCAAGACTGAGGAATAGGACCCCAGATTCGTACGAATACCACTTTCATACACACGCCAATCTACCCGCACCATAAGTAGTGTGATCAAAAATCAACCGGCTTGCGATTCACCAGCATACAGAAAAGAAGTATGCTACCTACTAGCACGTGCACGTTTTTCCAAAATCATTATTTGTTATAAATTCAGCATAAAAATAGCTAATCTTAAAATATAGTAGAATACACAACAAATGCAATAATATGTTCATTTCTTTCATTACTTTATGTTAAAGGTACACAAAAAGTCAATAGTTACCATAGTGTTTGATATTTGTGAGTTCAGGTTCTGCCCAATCTGCTATGTGAGTCATGCTTCCAGGCTTATGTTCTTACATCCGATCCGACGATTCAACACGCAACGTGTGTTCAAATAATAAATTACCAAAAAATCCTCACGTGCGTTAAATAATGAAACTATGATCAAAGAATAGATAAATTAATTGATTGTTGTTCGAAATAGAAACCAAACGATGGACTACTGCAGCATATGAACTACAAATAAACTCAATAAAAAAACACATTGTGTGTTAGGTGGTCTGTCATTAATATATTATGAGTAATACGTGAAAGTTATATGTAAGTTTATGGTATAAAGTTTTAAATGAAAAGTATTAGGCCTGTCTAACACTGCAAGTGTATTTAAGCGAATTTTGACCGGACGTATACGCGCTTCTACGTTTTACCTATCGGAACACTGTAAATGTAATGAACCTTCGCACACTGCAAGCGACAAAGCCGTCCGAACGGCTACGTCCGGGTGTTACGTAGTTCTCATACTGGAAAAGTATATCAGCGAATTTTAACCAAAGGAATACACTGGACGCAATATAAAAGAAAATGCCATAGTCTCTATCGACATAAATTGAAGTAAAACTTGCTCTCATGATAAAATAATTTAGTGCAAAAGAACTCCAATACACCCTACAGTACACAAGTTTGACTTGACGAATTTTAAAAAATAGAATTATCTTTAAAAAAGAAAACGTTATTAATTTTTAAATAAAAGCCTTCGGAATTTTAAAAATAGCCTGCAATTTTTGAAATAGATAAAAGTAAAAAAAAAGATACTAATGAGTTATAAAATTCTGTAATATTTATGAATGTAAATGTTTCCAAATTTTGCCCTAAATTTTAAAAGGAATTTATTTATATATTTTACGCAAATCAATCGTTTTTCATATTATGCATAAAACCGGGGTCGAATTTCACTAAAAACTTTATAATAATAGTGACCAACTATTCCTTGCAAGCTTAGCGATTATTATTTATTTGAAAATATGTTTATTGATGTTTCTACCAGAGCGATCATTTTATGGATGCTTCAACAAGAGCTATCATTTTAAATCAATAGAAAAACGCAATATTTTCATGAAAAGTGGTAATATTTTTATTTGATTGGAAAGTACAAATTCTGAGGTTAGTAATGTAGCACAATATCTGGGAAATTTTAACAAAATATTGCGTTTTTCTATTGATTTGAAATAATCGCTCTTGTTGAAAAATCCATCAAATAATCGCTCTTGTTGAAACATCCATAAAATGAACGCTCTTAATAAAAAACCCTATATTTCTCATTAATTTTTTTAAAGATGAATCATAAGTAAATGCTATTACAAAAAAAACCGCATGAGTCCATACGTCTTATGATAAGTGTATCAGGTTTAAATAAGATCACTATAAGTTATAAGTCAAGACCGTAATATAGTGTTATTATACCAGCATTAGGATAAGAGTAACTCCAAAGTACTACCTCAATAAAAATGTTGTAGCTTTTATATTTAGTACACAAAATACATAAATAAACTTGAAATTAATTACAGTAATTAATATAATTATAAATGAAGTCAATTACATCGATATAATTAAATTATCTGAAAGCACAACGGGGTGATATGCCCCCTGGCTGATACGGGTGAAGCAGCGTTCTGTGGATGACTCATCTTAACAGATTACGATATTAATTAGATAATACAATCAAAATAACATGACTGTCTACTCGTTCATGAATATAACACGGGTACACCACGTGCTCCCCCCTCCCCACTCTCAACTCGATGTTCGTATTGTCTTCTATCAATATTACTTAATGAACACATTAAATGTAATTAGTAAATATTATTAAATAAGATATCACTACCCCGAGATCAGAGCAACATAACATGACACAGGGGTACAGCGACACAGCGCGCAACCCCTAGATATTATACTAAATCCAATAAAATTTCTAGGCTATATACATTAAATAACGATAATGATTATGAACCCCTAAACCTAATCTTACTTTACCCCACCCTTATATAGAAATATCCTCACTTATTCTCTTTCAATACATTTAACCTCAATTAGTAAACGGGAAGCGCACCCTTTTTGATCCGAGTTAAACAACTATAACCGGAACTTGGTTAACGGCTGTGAACGATCCGATGTGATGCGATTTGTACGATTTGGAGAGGAATGTTATGCCTCCAGCCTCCACACTCTCCGTTCGATGGATCCCGGGTGTTGGATGTGCTTCTCTTGTTCCAAATGAAAATATTGTGACGTTTTATATTTAGGCTGGTTAATGAGAATCAACTGATGTCCAATCGTTATCATGCTTTGGTATTCTTACTTCCATGTACTTCACTGGTCGAAGTCTTCATTTTTATATTTTACATCCAACAAAGCATGAGCTCTTCCATCACTTGTTATGGGTCACGAGCACCGACTATGGTATTTACCATTTATATTTATGTCCAACTATAGCGCTTTCTATTTAGAAAGCGCTACAGAATTCTTAATTCTGTAAGGAAGAAAATCAAAGTAAGAATAATACACGGTTAAATGAGAAAAGAAGGACTCTGGAACTGTTTAGTAACAGTAGAAGAAGGTAGGGGTTACGTGGAGAAAAACAAAGTACGAATTGTAGAAAGGAAGAAATTAAAGAAGGATGTGAGAAAGATTAGATTTTCATGTGAGAAAAAGGTAATAAGCGAAAAGAATATTATGCAGTTATTAAAAAAAGGCAATGAAGGGAAGAGGTGGATGGCGGAGATAGAGATAAGGAACGAGGAAAGAGAAGGAATGGCAGATTAGAAACAGGAGAAAAAGTAGCAGAGGGAGCGTAGCAGTAGCAGTAGCAGTTCTGTTTTTATTTTTATAAGGATACTTTTTTTTTGTTTGGATGGAGTGAGAATGTTTAGATTTAATAAGGATTAAAATTGAATTAAACACAATGATTTGTAAATAAATGAGTTAAGGCATAAGAATGTAGTGCCAAATGGCTAAAACATTAAAAATAAAATAGTAAAAAATAAAGAAGGAGGTGAATGAACAGTAGCGAGGACAGAAAGAGATGAAACGAGGAGAAGAAATGAACAAATTCAGCCAAAAATTTCAGCAGTGACTAAACAATCATCCAAACTATCTAGCTTTGAATTTACTCGATACATATATGTCTGTCTTTAAAAGACTAAAAAGACAGTGTGTTAAAGCTACCTCCACGTTTTTAATTGTCATTCATAGATATAGCCGTCACTGGACGACTATTTCTTATCTAGGACAATTTCGTATAATTGAAAAATAAAATGTAAATTATATGATTTAATTTTTTTGGGAGAAAACCCAACCTACCGGTATTTATTAAATGATTATGCCTTTCTAAATAATCAAACATCGACCTGGAACATTATACGCACCCTGTTTAAAGTTATTCTCTTTCTTGTGATTAATTATTCCTAATTTCTAATTTTATGCTATGTAAAATTTAAGGAATTTAGTTTTGACGTATATATCCAAATAATTTCCATATACTTTCACTGCCTGCTTTTCTGATTATGTGAAATAATGAAAACAGAATTGAAAATGAGTGAAAACCCTAATACAAAATGTGCTGAATAATGCGACCCTTTACATTTTCATTAACAGTTCAAACATTTCGTCATTCGTCATAACTAATTCTGCGGTAACAATAATACTAGTATACCAGGAATGTGTTTGCATTAAATTAATTGTAAATGTGGTATGGACGTTATTCACCACCACCACCATCACAGTTCTGCTCCCAACGTGAACCCTTGCCCTGTTCAACCCTTAACGAACTGCCACTATTGTGTCCATCTAAGGCAGGGACTGACAACTTATATCAATTTTAATATTAACTTATTTTTATTTAATGGTTAGAAATTTTGTTTACTAGGTTTATAGCCTTTTTAAATAAGGACTATTTATGAATGATCCCTTATCGCAATGTAAAAATAGAATAAAAAGTAATAATAGGGTTTATACAAAATAATAACTACTTATTAATTAACTATCAACAATTTCCATTCATGTCAAATACTTTTTTTTTATATTTTGACTGCGAACTTTTTAAATATAAATAACACAGAATTTGTACCTAAACAAATAAATATTTCTATTCCAGGCACTAGTTTATGACTCAAAAGTTTTTGTCCCCGTATGTTATCTCTCTTACCTTTTCCGTTCCTTGCAAATAACATATCAGTAAATATTTTGGAGTTACTTCGCCATCATATTGAAGATGCGTATGATTTTTATGTCATGAAAGTGTTCATTTAAAGTTCATTTTCTCACAGTTGTTCATATGAAATGTCTATTTTATCGGCTGCGAATGGCGAAACCACTCCATCTGCCGGAATACAAATGAGGATAAAGTTGGTGCGAACTAATTGAAGTGCAATAGTGATAGAAACGTCACAAACAGAACACTTCACCAAATTGTTTACTGGGATTAGTACCAAATATCCACATTTTGGCGTTAGTTTATTTCACAAGGCATGGTCTGCTTGTTAGTTTTATCATCACTCTTTGTGGCGTTAATATTACTTGTACGCATATCAGAAATTAAACTAGTTAATAAAAGTATTATAAAATTATAAGAATAAAATTAAAAGTGTAAGCAACAAAAAATTAACCAGTATTCTTTCAACGACTTCTACGTTGACTAAAAAACCCAAATCTACACTAATAGAATGTGGTGGACGGTTACCCAAAAGGTTTTCACCTCCTGATCTAATGATTTGGAGTTGTTTACTATATGTCCCATGGACATATGTATATACGTTATTAGAGGCAGGTCATTTTGAATGGTCTTTGTCAATAAATTTAGGGATGTAAAATATTTGGAAGAGGGATAATCTATTATTTATACATAACAATCCATGTATACTACATCTAGTTGCTTTGTTTAAACGATGGGTGTTATCTTCACGTTGTATAATAATATCTATTCCGATTAATTCTTGTTGATGGAATGTTTCAGTAATTGGTTTATGTTATTTATTAAGGAATCGACCAGTCTCTCTCTCAACAATATATCATGAAATACATAATATTATATATACGAGTATATATTTTTTTTAATATTTATTTCAGTGCATCAACTTCCAAAAGTTATTAACACTTAAAAGAATGTATACATTTATAAACATTTAAAAAATAATTTACAACTTATAGATACGAGTATGGGTATTTAAAATAAAGATATTAAATTAGTTTTACTGATAAGGTCAATGAGGTTTTTCAGACTTCCCTACTTTCAAATATCTGCCTATATTCACCAGGCATATATAGCTTTGTTTGTGTCTTTGTCAGTTATGTGTTTGTCTTTGTGTGTACCTTGACTATCGAAGAATAATATGTTTTACCGTTAGTAGGCTGATACATTGTTGACCTGCTCGTTGAGGTTATTTTTAGCATCAATTATCACTTGCATATTATCACTTTCTTCGTTCCATTCTTCTTGCCATGAAAATTTATTACATTTTAAATTTTATTACATTTTGCTTCTTCCGGAATGTGCCCTGAATGAATGAATGAATGAATGTCTTGTAAACTTTCTTTTATAACATATAATTCAGACGTAAAACGCTATTGCTATTCCTTTTTTTTATACTTCCAAAAAGATGGAGGAGGTACAGCCAAGAAGGAAGGAGAAAGAGGAAAGGAAGAGAAACAATGAAGAGTAGAGAACAACAAGATATAGGGACAAGAATACAAAAATCAGAATGTGCTTTTCGAATTAGTAAAATTCTGGAAAGTTCTAAATGTTTAATTTGGTATGGAGATGTAATCAAGTGATGTAATATTGAAAGAATGAAAAGTCTTGACACACACATTATTTTAATAAATACAATTTCAATCTAAAAGTTCAAAAAGCAGAAATTGGCCACGTAAAAACAAACATAGTTAATTCAAAATCTTTTCTAAGGTAGTAAAAGTGTTTAGCAATGACAGTTTCACACATGGTAATTTGCCACAAGCTAATTCCACGGTTCATTTTCTGCTTTTCATATAGAAATTATATAGCGGTACAAGGTTCGTACTTGGTAGCTTCCCACAAGCTAATTCCAAGTTCATTTTCTATCTGGGAATTGTAACTGTTAGATATTTTACAATATTTAATAATTAAATTGCCAGAAATCAAAACACAAATATAAATATTTTCTTGTTCCTAATTCTTAATATTATATCAATACTACAACGAATAAAATTACCAATATATACAACCCCCTTTCAGTTAAATCTCCATCCCCGTCGGGGATTTTCTTACAGATCTTAATTAGTACATTCAGATTTTTCCTTCCACCAATTAAAAATTTCTATTTAGTATATATTTCTCTATAATGAAAAAAAAAACACAGATAACAAAAGGAAGATCCAAAGAACAAACAACCCTTGTTAAAACAGATATTAGTTCTCTAATTAGACGTTTAATAATTAATAGAAAATAATTCCTTATGACTATTTAATGATGTTAGCACAAAATCTAAGACAATAAAGCTTTAGTAACATATTAAGACCTTTGACTTTATTCAGACGTTTCTTTGTTATTGTATGGAAGGTTCCTTCATAATTAATTCTTTAATTTGCCATTAGGGGCGGTAGTAATCCATTAAATGAGTTATTTCGCTAAGGTAGAATGTACTAAGATAAAAACTCCAAATAGAAAATGAATGAAGCTAGATGTACAAGCTTACTGATTAATATAGGAAACAAAGTTTGAAGCTCGCTTGTAACGATGTGGTCATATCATCATATTTTAATATCCAAAATCGCGGATTCCAACGAAAATGAAAACGAACCATGTCGAGCCGTGTTTCATGACTCTATAGAATTTTTAACAATACCATAATAGGGGATTTTGTTGTATCGTATTGTGAGATATTTGTATGTATGTATTTAAATGCTTTTGAAAAGTATTTGTGCTCATCTCTGCTCATGATGTTCACCATCAAAAGCATGCAACGTAATTGCCCTGTGACCTAGAAACACACTCGCTCAAAACTAATTTCAAATCAGTTTTTTTTTCATTCGAGCTTGTGTGTTCTCTCACTAGTATTCACGTGTGTTCTCTCACTCACAACACAGGTTCGGGCAGATTCGGGGATCGCGTTTGTAATCAGTCGACCCATGTGCGGATAGCCTTAAAGAGTTTTAAAGCGGCACGATTTTTAAATAAAGGCACGATATGTCGAAACATATTTGTTACACGAAAGTAAATTTTGTTTTTATTAGTTATATTACATTAATACAGTACACTTTTTCTTCAAAATACAGATAAAACCTGGTGCTGCCATCTCTTAACATCCTTCTTAACACATGATAGTGTAATAACATAATTTTCTATCTACAACATATCGGTATTTAACATATATCACTGTTGTCGCACTTGTCTTCCCCGCACTACTTCCTATTGCGGGTCTGATTTATGGCCCCCAAGGGAGGCTACAAACTCCGTCTGTACATCGTCCACCATTACCACCCTCACCCTTAACGTCCAACACCCCCCAGCTATACAAACAACATTCTGTTGCCGTGAGAATTGTACTGGAACAGGGAGCTTGAGGGTTGCTTTACAAGGAATATATTGACATGTGGGAATATATCGCACGGGAAGTTGACGAATGGAATATTTCATAAGCATACACGAGTTCGAGGTATACCTATCTATATAATTACAAGATTTTCGTAGAAAAAATAAAACATATTCGAAATAAAATTATATAAATTGCTTTTGATTTTCAATAGAAATTGTTCATAATAATTGAGTTAAATGTAAAAATTCTCGAAACTTACAAATGGTTATAGCAAAATTCTAAATTATGTATGAATTTATTGTGAAAAGAATTGCGTTGAAAGAAATGAGCAATTCTGTTACACATGGAATCATATTCGCAATTAAGTTTGAAACAAATTTGTGGTGCGAATTGTGGCATTATTCATAGTAATCACTTATCATGAATGTTACCTAATATTCATGTAATATTTTACCTAATCAAAACCTAATAATAAAAAATCAAAAAGGTACTAGTAAGAAAATTTTATTACTATTTAATGAAAACCATTCTTCTTCTGTCTTCTTCAGAAGTTTTAGGATTATATTCTAAACAAAAAGGTTTTTTTTTAGAAAAGAAATAAAAATGCATAGGTATCATTGTTTACGTAACAGTTACCTTTTGTTATGTTTAATAAACAACCCAGTAAACAGTTTGGAGTCACTTTACCATCATATTGAAGATGCGTATGATTTGTTTGTCATAAAAAAATTCATAAGTCCATTTTCTGACAGTCATATGAAATGTCTATTTCTCTCTGTCTAACACTTGTCGGAATACAAATGAAGATAAAGTTAATGCGAACTATAATTGATAGAAACGTCACAAAACAAGACACTTCACATAATTTGTTTACTGATTTTATTTATTTAAGTTATGTTTCCGATGCTAAATCCAATATGTTGACAATGTCCTAGTGTTACAGCCTTATATATCTGAACTACACCGTTGCCTAACAAAATTATGATTATACGAGTATATGTGCATAATCAAATTAGTTTCAGTAACTTAGCAGTCACCCTTGCCCTATAAATAATCTGGTTCTTTAAATAACTATTTTAACACCATTAAAACTTGTATTATAAGAGGTCGTCCGTGATAGGACTTCGCATCAGAAATAGTCTGACGTTAAATAAAATAAATTAAAAAAAATACTCAAGTCATTCAATCAGTTTTTCAATTTAAATATAATTTAACTAATAACAACTTTACGACTCTAATTATATAACTTATTGTAACAACAGTAATGATACAAAAATAATTCATTAATGTAATAACGGTCGACGATAAATAACGAGTGACACTCTATCAAAATGTTCGTACGTTATCGAGTTTTGTTTATGTTAACAGCGCTAAACAGATTGCTCAAATGTTACATGGACCTAGTAAAATACAATGTAATGTAATTAAATTTAAAAATATGATTCCCAATAGTTGTGTATTATTGTACATTTATGTGATTGAAATGGGAATACTGCGGGAATATAAAAGGTTTAGTGTGTAATTTAGTTTATAGCCGGGATGTGAATTGAGTGTCGTAGTCGGAAGAAATTTGTCGCCCACAAAGTCAGAGTCGGATAAAACGACAACCGACCCCGGCTTGAACTGTGTACAGTGAAGAAATGAAATTTCTATTTACTTTTCTAAAATATTTAAATAAAATAATATTTTTCTAAGAAATTTCATGTGTAGTTTTGTCGTGGTACGTCAATAATTCAATATTTTTGATACTATTTTAACAATAATACCAATAATATTTAAGATTCTGATAGGTAAAAATAAACAGACAAAAAAAATAGATTCATAAAATACAAACTTAATAGAGAAATGCGTATTTAAAACAAAGAACCGAGTATGTGATAATTTTACATAACAATTCCATTAAAATGCTCTATGAAATTTAGTATACGCGATCTTTTCTTCTTTAGTAATTTAGTATACGCGAGTTCTTTTTCAATACACTGGTGGAAAAGTATGCTTCAAAAATGTTATGAAATTTTCTTATCAAGAGATGATAATACAAATTTCTTGAACTAAAGATGTTGTTTACAACCTAAATTAATGCGTGTTATTCTATGAGAAAAATAGGCAATTTCACGGGGCCTACTTCAACGGGACGACACAAAACGAATCTTTAACAAATACATGCTGAAGTATAACAGTTTTTCACTAATTTGAATAGAGTCTAAAATAGATAATACTAATGGACTGCGTGGAATAGAACCAGTGACAGATTTGGAATTTATTAAATTTATAAATCTGTAAGAATATAGTACTAGATAAAATTTAATCTAGTGCTGCGGTTTGATGTATAATGTATTTGTTACAAATATGGATTCATTTGAATGTGAATTTCAACTACCAAATATCTACTGTGTTAGCACATACTACAATGAAAGTAGCTATAACTAATATAAACCGTTAACTAACCTGACCAGAATGCAGTTGGGATATCTCTGGTTAGTGTTACCAACTAAAAAAATATAATTTATTTACATACATCTACCTCATAGTTTATTTACGGCCTTAGGAAGTTTATTTACAAGTCCTAAATTACAATTACAAAACTATTTAAAAATTATACGTACCTAAAATATAAAAATAATCAAAGTATGGAAATAATTATCTAATGCGTAAAATTACGTAGCTTGACTCTAGCTCCTCACTGGCCTGACATAGCTCTGCATAATTCTCTATCTAATTCTTCCTTCTCCACTTGGCCAAGTCACGTTGTTTATGGAACAATAACAAATTAACAAACATACATAAATAATGATTACGTAATAGATAATTCAACCCATTTCCATCACTGTTTTATTGTAATGTAATATAACTATAATAACATACGTAATAAACATATTAAATATACAATTATTATGCAATATAGTTGGGAAGGTTATGGTGCCTGCTATTTGTTAATAACGAGACATCGATATACCGAGCCGAACGAACATATTAAATGATATGGTATTTATTATATCAATAATATATGAGTATTTCACCCCTCATGTCGTATTCAACATTGCATTGCATTGAATGAGGTCTGGGGTCGTATACTTCCATATACATTTGACTCGATTTATTATGCATTTATCCGCATTATTGATGATCTATTTTATACGCTTCATTGTCTATGTATGCTATATAAATTACTAATAAACAATATGGAATTATTCTCGAGCTGGATCATGCTAGTGCAATATTTGTCTGACAATAAGCTTATATTATAAGACCACATTAAGGGTGGTCAATAATCTCCCTTAGGATTCCAAATAAATAACTGTGGACGTAACATAACTCGGAAGTAAATAAAAAATACAGAGGCCGGGATGTAAAGAACTTAGGAATAAAAGGAGAGGATTCTAAGAAAGAAGAGCAGTTGAGAAAATTGAAAGGTTAATGGGAAAGAGAAGAGTGGTGTAACAGAAATCGATGAAGAAGATGGAGGAATCCAGATACAATGTAAGACACACACCATTGCGTATCAAGAGAATGCCGAAGTTCTTAAAAAGACAATGGAATACCTAAACTAAACTGATCGCCTGATTTAGACTAGGTAATGAAGAAAGAGGAAGCAAGTAGTGGGAAGAAAAAAGGATATGTGAGAAAGAGGACGAAACGCAGTAGCACAAAGGACTAGAGTTGGCGAATATGACCTAGCTGTTCAAATCGGCGTGAAGGAATGAAGAATAAAATAAAATTAATATTTTTATATTCGTTGTACCTTTATAGTCGTAGGGTACAGAAAACACCTTGCAATTTTTGTTTTGTTTTGTATGATAAAATAATATTGTGTTATATTTAATATATATATATATATATATATATATATATATATATATATATATATATATATATATATATATATATATATATATATATATATATATATATATATATATATATATATATATATGTGTGTGTGTGTGTGTTTGTGTATATAATTGAATTTTTGCGTATACTTTTTCGTATATTCGTATGTATATGTATGCATTTAGATATACAAAATCTCACCAGAAAAATATTTTTATATTATATTTTTTTATAAGATTTTTTTGGCACTCATAACATCCTACTTTTATTCGTTTCAATAATTTAAGGTATTTATTTATTCATACTGTATAGGTTATTCACATAAGCAGAAGTACGAATCCTTGTACATTCCTTGTAGAAACAAATTATCTTTAGTTCACTTTAGCATGGCCTATGCAATCCTAGTATAAATTCTTAGTACTATTTTTAATGTTCTATATTTCTCTTTAACTGGCCATGTTAATTAACTTATGGGATAATTACCATATAAGCAGATCCGACGCTAATTATACAGGGGCAATAATTGTGTTACCTGTGCATCTCTGATCCTACTGGTCCCTACGTCCAACCCTTTCCCCTACATGCATTAATATACACTATTTTATAAAATATTTTATTTTATCATACACACCCAACAACATATAATACTTATTACCTTATATTTTCTGATTTCTTAACGTTGTATTTTACAACTTTGAACATAATGGTTTACAAGACTGTACAAAACATTCAGAAATGAAAAAATATATATATAAATATATATATGAATATATATACAGACGTTTCTGTCGTTAATGAAGGCTCACGCCGAATCGCACCCGAATAGAATTTTTCTCTCTTTTCTCCCACCGTTTTTCCTATCACCCTTACTATCCTGCAAACCTATATAACTTCATGGTATAATATTATATATTGGTATAACACTATATATGTAATAATATTATAGTGGGGTCAATATGTGTATTTACAATTTCGAATTGATAAGTAAATGACATATCCTGCTAAACTGAATTTTAATGATCTAGGTAGGAGATTCGCAAATGCAGTACTATTTAAAATCATTCTAGAATCATTAAATACCTACGTGCAAAGGTTAGGACCTTTAACAGTAAGATTTAACAGTTTATGTTTGGAAATACAAGAAAATGTATAACAATTTTTGTATATTTACACTAGCTAAACCCGGCCACGCTTCACCGTGCCACTCTGATATGAAATGAATGAGAGAGTAATTAAAAAATACACACACACATCAACACAGATGATGATCAACTGGAAAGATATGAATTCAATTTTCGAAAAAATGTAACGTTTTGTGAAAGTTTCAAATCAATGGGAATCAAGTCAACCGGCTACTGTTTGAGTTTTACAAGCACAAATATACGCAGATTTAAGATTTATATATAAAGTTGTACGAGTAAATGCATCATCTAAGATTAGTTGGTATATCACCGTAAAATGTTGTGGCATCAAGAACTAAAGATTTAAGAAAAAGCGGATAAAAAAGAAAATGAGGAACGCATTGAAAATAAGAGGAAGATGACAAAGATCTAGATAATGAGAATGAAGAAGAAGATAATGAAAGAAAATGAAAAAAGGAAAAAGAGTAGGGATAGACGATGGTTGAAGCGCGGTTTGATGCAATGGAAATACAATAGAATACAAACGATTACAGAAAAAGAAAGGTTAGATCTAATTCAAGTAAGGATGGAGAAGTAGAGAAGGTCGAAATAGAACATGAGAGCAAGGATAAGAGGTAGCGAATGAGTATAGCAGAAAGAATCAAGCGAGGAAATTGATAAAACGATCCTGTAAGTACGATACATAATATCAATGTAATTGCTGTAATTAATGTTATAGTAATTTACAATGCGCAAAAAGGGCCGTGGTCCTAAGAAGCCCATACAATCTTTCCTCTATGAAAAGATATTACCGTTTAAATAAATGTTTACGAATTCGAATATCAATTATGAAAATTTACCTGTATACACCTCACTAAAACACAACTGTATAAATACAGTACCTATCAAAGTCTTCCTGCCCCAGTTTTCCTTTCGCCAGGTGCTGATACTAGAGTTCCACGGTTAGGGTTCGGGGAGGTCAGAGGTTGCTCTTGCTCACTGGAATACCCGAGTGAATTTCTCTCTGATCTTTTACTTACTTTCTGATATAAACGTTTTATGCAATTTGATTTTTAACTAAAAAGCTACATACGTTTCTCATGTAAATATTTTATTATTTTTACCTCTGACTCTTTTATGGAAGCACTTAAATAAAGATGATGATCAACAAAAACTATGATTTTATTTACAAGTTCTTACAGTTAGTGAAAACGTGAAAAGGAATCTTCAGGTTTTCAAATAAAATGTGCCCAGTGACACATCCATATCTATATATTATTTTATTTAATTATGTCCTGAGGCGCTCCCCTCTTCAGTCTGTTGAAGGTAGTCCTGTTTTCCCTTAGATTGATTAGTAATGTATTATGTAATTATGTAATATATACGAGGTCGGGCTATTAAACAACGAGACTGACGCTGTAAAACATTTTATTTTGATTTCATACGTATTTACTTATTATCACCTTCAATATACATCCCTTCTCTATCCCTACAACTTTCCATGCGAATCTTCCATTGTCCGAAACAGTGCTGGAAGTCTTCTTTTGTCAGCTCCTTCAGGATGCGTGCCGCTTTCTTTATCACAGCTTTAACGGTCTTAAATCTTGTTCCTTTTAATGCAGATTTGATTTTGGGGAATAGATAAAAGTCACAAGGTGCCAGGTTAGCCGAATAAAGCAGATGGTCTAACACTGGGATGCTATACTTTGCTAGAAACATGTTAAAATTGTTATGTAAAATTTGGCGTACGGATTCCTTATCAATTTCTACAGTTTCAGCAATCGCACGAATACTTAACCGACGGTCAGACCGAATCAGATTACCGATATTTTCGATATTCTCATGTATATTTGACGTGGAAGGGCGACCCGGGCCTGAATCATCTTGAACATCTTCTGTTCCCTCTTGAAAGCATTTAAACCACTCAGAAACACGCGCACGCGATAAACATTCATTGCCATACACTTCTTTCAATAAATTACAAGTTTCAGTAGTGGTTTTTCCAAGTTTCTTGTGAAACTTTACGACAATTTGTTGCTCTATTGTTACACTTAACATTTTTCCGGCGAAACTAAAAAACAACTCTAATGCGAACGAATACTATGGCTATACTGATATATATATATGCAATATCATTCAGCTAAATGAAATACCATTGTGTATACACTTGAGTGAGTGAAGAAGTAACTTGACTTGAGTGACCGCTGTCCAGTGTATAATGCTTGAGAAAGTGTTAGAGACATTTAATATAGAGGATTCTTGCCATAACAACATTATAAGGCAACAACAATTCTAAGAATGTGGTATACTATACGAGATACGACCCTCATTTTATTCTAACGATAAGTGTGCACATCTGGTCTGCAGAACTAGCCAACAGAATCATGAGCCACGATCTTACTAGTCTAGAAGCACTGGCAGAAGAACAACAATGCGACGCTTTCCTTGCCCTTACTATCACGGCATCCCATACTATCCCTACGTCTAACCCTAGTAGTTTTGTTACTGTCACATGTTTCTTGTTACGCCTACAGAACGGATAAAGTATAAATGTCCGCGTAAACGGATATCCCATGTCCGACATGCACACGGACAATGAGCATGACTTGTTACGGTTAAATCTTATTGTGTTCAAAGTTACGAATTATGCATGCCTAACATCTGCAACTTCTTTTACAAAAGTACTATGAAATAATGCCGGTTTCACACCAGAGAAACAGTTCAATAAAACACGAACAAAAACACCAATGTTTACACCAAAGATACAGTTCTTAAAACATTTTTGTCTTTGAAAACTGTTTTAGTAAACAAAACACATTCCCATCTGGAGTCGGTAAGGCCAAAGAAAAAACACGTTTGTTGTTGTTTTTTAGTCTGGTTTTTTGTGAACATTTGCGCTTGTCAGTTGTTGTTTATCATGTTTATAATTTTTATGGGACACACAGAAAGACACTAAAAACAAAACCAGTCTGTTTTTGAAAAACCGAACTGTTTTAAAATAAACAAAAATCAAAACAAATAACAAAACTGTTTTCAAAACTGCCTCTCTGGTCCAGCAGTTTCACTCAGCAATGTGTAAGTGCTGAGCATCATCATTCTGAGAATATGCACTTCTGTTCCCTTGCAATATGTCATAGTCAAGACCGGATTGAAGTCACAGCGATGCACTGAGAGTATTCATAGATCCAAATAGCAGTAACACATAATTACAAAGATATCAAATCTGATAGATTAAAGATATAAAGCAAATTGGGTCAAAAGTCAAACAACATTTCGAGTTTCGACCAATGTAAACGTTTTTATTTGTTCTTTATAAATACTCTGACGGTCGTAATATTTGTGTCATGTAACTATAACATCAATAAGCAAGCAAAACAATAATACCAAGAAAATTAGGAAACTAGAAAGGAAATTGTTGACACAAATAGAAATAGAATATTTATTTTGTATATACTGTTACATAGGCCAGCGGTATCGAACCTTCCCATCTTTGAATGTTCTATTATGCTACTCGACATATTTTATCTGAAAAGGTTAAGGAACTTTACAATTCTATAATATTTAGAAAGGTCTTAATCCAGAAATAGGTCATTTTACAGTTGAAAATTTTATGTTCGATAAACCTTAACTTGTGTCAAATGAATTGGTTATATGTAATAAATTATTAGGATTATTAAGATCGTGAACAAAATAAATTATATATACTCATACATACATTATTAAACAAAGATACTTTTTTTTTTGATAGAATCAGACACTTCTCAAACAAAGTATCTGTCTGTCTGTCTGATCCTTTGATTTCAAAACGTTAGTACTTACTTTACTTTACTAACAAATTGTTGATATCTAATGATACGTACCAGACTTTACAAAAAGTGTTTGAGTTTCTCATTGAGTTGAGGGGTAATTCGTTAGGAACTCAAACAAAGCCAACACCACAGCGACGCGTCAGTGATGGTTCAATTCACATGTAAACTTTTATATTAAAATCATTGCTGATTTCCAGACAATATTATACTGGCACATAATTAAGTTGTATATATATTTAAGTAAAAATATTTAAGCTAAGCTTTACATATCGTGTTAGTTTTTAATCCTGATATTAAAAAAGATATTAGCATTTTAAAGAACAATTTAATGAGATGTAAATTGAAAAATAATAGTGATGTCATAGTTGTTATATATACATCCATAGGCTGGATGGTCCAGTTTCTAGAACAACTATCTACTATACGAGAAGTGAAATTAAAGTTGAATTAATATTGTTCTACATATTTTATATTAGTAAGGTCGTGATCGATAACCTCTATTTGCGCACCTATGATTAAAATTATACCAGCGAATAAATAATATTAAAAATTAATTATATTAAAGTTATTAATATTAAAGTTATGTTAAATGAAACGTCCAGAATCGAAGATGGCTAGTTGAGGTTTTTGTAAAATTGAGAAAAGGGCCAAAAAGTTATTAAAACATCACCTCGCAATAAATTTTGAAACCTTTTTGTAATTCTTTTAAATAACATAATAAATTAACTGTATAAGCTGTTTAACAAATTGTTTTCTGTTTAAATAGTAAATAGAAATATTTTTGACAAATTATATCAAAGTAACTAGCCAACTCTTTTGGATAACGATTTACGATAATTTATAAATTTTTTATCAAAAAACTTATTTACTCAGCCAGACAGCTGAACGCAATGGTATATCCAACTCAATTTTTAATTTTTCATCAATTAACCAACTTTAATTCTGGACTGGAATGTGCCTTAAGTAAGCGTATTTGCGTTTAGTGATAATTTGGAATTTCGGAGATTCTGTTTTTATTCAGAGTTGAGAATTTCTTCTTGCTAGTGTAAATTTGTGTAATTTTTAAGTAGTAACCATTTGAAAAATCTCAGTTTGGACTAATTCTCAGAATAAATTCTCTCCAACCTGTCAATTTTATAATCAACTTCACGTTATCGTGTTTAAAGTTATCAATGATGTAAATTTATCACAGATTATATTCCATCCCTTGTAAATTTAACACATTTTCTTTATTTAATATATTTTTTGGTTTTCTTATTCTTATTCTTTAATTATTATAAATCTCAAGACACAAAACTTGAAATCAATTTAGTTAAAGTACATATAAAGCAGAAAAGCACAAATTTGCAACAAGATCTTTATCACGCTGTTCTTTGAGACTAACCCACTGAATTGTTCCCATTCAACTCATTACAGCTGTTTAGCATAATAGTATCTGTACAATGTAGTATTATCGCGGCATAATAGAAATCATTATAACCATAATCATTCATGTGTTAATTCGTAGTAATTTTTTACTACAAACGTTTTGTTTCCTATGTTCTTGTATTCTGAACATAATTATCAATATAATAGTGTCACGCTCACATCACGTATGTTGTTGGGAGTTCACGCACACTACCACACTCAGATGTACATTAGATTAATCGAATTGGCTTTACTCTTTGCTTTGACTAATTATCTTTGGTCCGTACACAGTCTCTAATATGCGAGACTCACACGAGAATAAAGGGCTGTCATTGTTCGCTGCCGTTGTCGCTTCGTCGTTCAACGAAACCAGAACAAAACACTTTGATTTAGAACAGAAGTTTATATGTCGATACGGGTTGCCTATCCATATTAGTTTCATAATAATAGTAATACATATTCATATGAACAGTTTGGTGTGGAAGTGGGATAAGTCCTTTTTTGGAAATAAATTACATTAGTGATAAGATTAAATTGAACTTGAAATTATATACACAAGCAGTGTCCAACGCTTTTAAGGTATAAAAATATTGTGGAAATATTTTACTAATTATAAATAAACTCTGTAAAAATTTGTGGAACTACGCAAAGCAATAAATAATTACAATATTTATTTAATACAACTGTAGAGAAATTTTAAATGCAATAAACTAATTGAAAATTGTCAAATATAACTAATGCAATTGGTAAAGGTTAAGGTTAAAGTTTGCGTACTGCGGTCGTTCCACCCTGACATACATAATTTACAATTTATAAATACGAGTATGGGTATTTAAAGTAAAGAGATTAAATTAGATTCATTGATAAAGTTAAACAGGTTTTTTAAACTTTCTCTGTTTTCAAATATCTGATTATAATCTTAATGCACATTACAGTTTTGTGTGTGCGATGTGCATTTGAAGTACTGAAGAATAATATGTTTTACTGTTAATGGGCTATTACATTTTTCACATATTGGTTGTGAAACCTTCTATTTTATGAAACCATTAGTTAACTATATTATTTCTTTTTTCCTAATTATATTATATTTATTATGTAATTATCAAAATTATATTGTTTCACTAGTGGCAGAGATAGAGAGAAAGAGCGAGGAAAGAGAAGGAATGGCAGAGTAGAAACAGGAGAGAGGAAGAGAGAATTGTAATAGTAGTTTAAGCTTATTTATGTGGGTTGTATTGTTTTTTCTTTTAATGAATTATGAATTAGAATGTAGAATAAGAAACACAAATGAAATGTAATTATTTACAATGATATGTAATTCAATGATTTTATGGGGAAGAATGTAAAGATTAATGGCAAAAACATTAAAATAAAAATATATTTTGTCACTAGTTTTGAAATTTCTGCGCGAAACTACAGAAATACATGTGTATCTTTATAAACTATAGAATTAAGGGTTAGAAGAAAGGGTGGGTGTTCACAGACACCGAGCGGTGGCGTGATGGAATGGAACGTGTGGAATTCCAATCTGTTGGACATCCATCATGGTCACTCACTCCATTGCAACACAGACCAGTTTACAGCATAGACTTGCACTTCACACAGTGCGAGACTATAATTCCAAAATTACGTACCACGAAAATAAAAGTAACAGTACATTATGCTAATTCACCACAGAAATAAAGTTGTATGGAAAATACCCAATGCCAAATATTATACGATTACAAAAGTAAAAACATACTTATATTACTTTCTTTAGATTTAAGCTACACATAAGTTAATCTTAACACCAAATAGAAGTAGTTATTTTACCCTCTTTTAGCACATACAAAAATAAAATTACAATCCAAATCTTTATTTCAGTTTGGCTTATTTAAAGTAGTATATATAATTTAGGCAACAGACTTAAAAGACATTTAACACAAATGAATGAATAAGAAAGGCAACTCTTTTTGTTTGAATGACCGTACTAAAAGAGTTTCCTTTTTTTGGAAGAAATTTCAAAGTTATTTTAATAACAACATCCTTTTCTAATTTCACACTCCAATATCTCGAAAACCGTTACAGATTACGTAATACAAGTATATCCTTTAGTATTAAAAATTTCTCTCTCTATCGTTTTCTTTATTTTTCATCGTAAATCATTTAATATTCTTATAGTCAATAGTAATATCTTAAGAATTTTCTCATAATTTGACTCCTTATATATTACAGTAATTTTAAAACACAAAAGGGCACCTCCTTGCTATTTTATGTTTCGTATCTCATAATTTAATTCCCAGCAACCCCGCAATAAATCATGAGGCTAAATACAGTCACACACCCTATTAGTGAAGTTAAAAAATACGTCTTATAGTCTGAGGGCAAGTCATGTTTTTAATCAGAGTCTGAATCGTAATCTATATACAGCTGGTTTGTATTTCTTTATTAATGTTTTTACCGTCAGCCGTTACATTATTTTATCTTAATCTATTATTTACATTCTTTTAATTCTTACCTAAATTTAATTAATCAAGGAAAAACTATTCAAAATTCCAGAGTTTTCCAGACTACTCTTTATTTTATCGTAACGTCTCTTATACACTCTGCAGTATATGTTTTCCTTTTACTCACTGCCCATTCTGAGTCTTACTATTATTTATTTATTTATTTGCCTTGACTTTTATTCGTCATAGCCACCATCAAACAGTTTTTATACATATTTCACATTTTATAACTCTATTTTACCAATTTCGAAATATTTAAATAATTCACCAATTAATTTTGAATGACTTAACAAAAATTTCGTAATAACAGAAAAAGTTTTAATCACATTTAATATTTCACTATTGAATTTTTATCTTTCTAAACTATAATTTATGCATTCAAATATAATATGATCCAAAGTCCCTGAGCTGGAGTTTTACAATGATTACTTTTGAATCTGATTATAGTTGATTTATTTTTTTATTTATTTATTTTGACTTACCATTATTATTGTATCACTTTTATCCTTTCCCTTTTTGTTGTCTGCTATGTCCGTATACCAATTTATTTTGTATCTTCTATTATATTTCGGTTACTCGATTTACCTCATCCGAGTTTGCTTTTTTACTTCTTTTCTCTTCCTTTCGAAATTTTCTATTTGAATTCTATTCCTCTTTTAGTAATCTTTTCTCTTTTCTATTCCATCTGTGCTGCACTTCTACTTGAGCTAGTCAAATGTATAATCCAGGTACTGTTTACAGCTGCAATAAATAAACATTGAATCTTCTTAGAATTCTTATCTTTACTGACAAGTATTTATAAAATAATTCCCTAGATTTCTTTTAGGCAATATTTTAAAAACTTGATAGAAATAATAGGTTTAAAGAACTTAAAAAAAAGTTATTTATGTTAGTAAATTATCACATCAATAATATTAATTGCACTGCGCATTATAATTGCTTTAAGATGATGTGTTTATATAAAATGAATTCAGTATTTATAAAAAACCCTTGGACTATCATTGTTTTAGCCTCGTCTCTGGTATATCATATTCCTCAGAATCATAAAAAAAGTAACTTAACATGTTGTAACTGTATTATGTCTTTAAAAGTGAAAAGACCCACAGGGGGCCTGAGGCCTTGGGGCTCTTAGCTTGGAGCACCCCTCTGCGGCATAGTTCTTTGTAAAAACAAAGAAAAAAACACTTAAAAGATATTCATAATATGGCATCTTTATATAGATATATTTATATGGTAGAGACGCATCTTGTTTATGAATGGGATGGGAGGGGCTAGGCCCTTATGACTTTTTTATATTTTTTCTACTTTTTTAGGGTATTTCCTGGTGTTCCTCATTGACAAATTTGTTTTATTTATTTATTTTATCTTCATTATCTTTTGTCAATGAAGTTATAAGTGTTCTTCCGTTCAATTGGTTTTATATAGAACTGGCTAAACCGGGCAAAGCATCACTGTAGCTAAGTCCGATATGAAATAAATAGGAATGTAAATAAAAGATACAAAAGACGACGATCATCTGGAAGAAACGAAAGAAAGCAACGTAGTGTCAAACTTTCAAGTAAATCGACCGACTACTTTTCGAGTATTGCGACCACAAACATACTTGGGTTGAGTTTTTATATATAATTAATTTTATAATACTCTATTTATTAGATTAAATACTTTAATTAGATTAAATACTGAGGATTATCAGATTTATAGGCATCTTATGAGTTGGCTACACACATATGCGAAAGAGCTGTCATTGTACATGGTTTCACTAAACTGTAATTTTTGAAGTAAATAAAATTAGTTACTGCTGAAATTTTGTAATTATTTAACAGACATATTAGTTAACCAATTTCTAAAAAGAAAATTTGATAACATAATAATGTTTTAGATATTCGTTCGCGTTTTATTTTCCTATATTACAACAGCAATATTAGACACTAATTGGTAAATTTATATATTATATAATAATATTTAAGTTACTTAATACTTCTAGAGTCTAGTATCATTTGAATATTTGGTTAAATGTTCTGATTAGCCATGTAATTTAAAGTTCAATTTAATACCGAATTAATTTTAATTGACACCACAAATCCGAATCGACTGCGTACTTCACCGACTTTAAATAATCAGATGGTTTGCAAATATGTTTGTGCACGAAAGTTTGCCAACCTACAAACGAAAAAGAACAAAAATAACTGTATACGCATGTGTATTATGCTTGCCATTGATTTCGCAATTTCTTTATCAATATTATATTAATTAACGAGTATTTATTACATTGTACTCATTTTGCTGCACTCTATTTCTAGATAAATTCAGTGCCTGGTTTCCTCTGCTTTATAGCTTGTCATTCAATGCCACAAAACACATGCTCGATTCAAATTACTTAAACCCTTAACAATTTCAAGAGGTATAAGGAATGATTTTAAAATTTTAGAGTGTGTTTCAAGTTCATTCCGTATTATCTTTACCATCTTACAAGTGCTCTTTTAGTTCCAGTTCTTGTTTTATTTTTAACCAGATGTACGATACTTAAAAAATAACAATTCTTTATTTATATTCTTCACTTTTTATCCAAATAAAATCTTATGTATGGTACAGATTGATGCGACATTCAACATTTGTTGTAAGAAGTTCTTCTACAACTTCTTACAACAAATGTTGAATGTCGCATCAATCTGTACCATACATAAGATTTTATTTGGATAAAAAGTGAAGAATATAAATAAAGAATTGTTATTTTTTAAGTAAAGCAACTTAATACGTTGGAAGCTTTCATATTTCGAACGAATTCCTTCAACCTGCTTTAAGGTAGTTGGTCCGAGATAGTCATGCTCAAAAGTATAACTCAGCAACCTAAAATTATAATGTAGCTGGAACGTTAGTGTCAAATAGTCTCGTTAAAAACTTTTGTGAAAGTACAGTCTCACTGTTCTCACTGCATGTAAATAGTATCTACACATACATACACGTATACACGTATATACATTCACGTATTCTCACTGTTCTCACTATATGTAAATAGTATCTACACGTATATTCACATACATACACGTATATACACGTATTTTCAATGTTTACAAAATTTTATTTCTGTAATGGCGTGGACAATAATTTCCATTTTTTTTTATGTGATTAATAACTACTGTTTCTATAATATATTAAATTTTTATTGAATTCCTTTGAATCGTTTTTATTTTATTCGATAAAAATAACATTGAAATTACTATTTCCCATAAGAGCCTGTGTTAAAATAACAAAACTTTAATATCGTTTTTCTCAATAATGGAGTGGTAAATTTTAATCGACCTGAGGTCAATATGTCTTATAATTAATTAAAGAGCAATTAAATGAAGTTTTATTAAAATCCTTTGAAAAGTCATTCCACGATCCAACTACCTTAAAGAAAAAAGAATAACTCAGTTATTTAACACAGGTCTATTGTTCAGGTTTATTTCATTTGTCCATTTAAACACCATTTTCAAATATTTTTATTTATTTACTAAACACAACTATAAAAAACGTCACAGAGATTATATTAAAGACTCTTTTGTTCGAGATGACCTTCAAAACCGTAATTTCTTTAGATGTGCTGATTTAGAAATAAAACATTTTTGTTTCATAAAAATACTACCTAGAATTTTGAAAATAGCATAAGTAAGAGTTTTATTAATGTCGCACCAGTCTGTACTGTACCTTACATAGAATTACATGAAAGCAGAAATATTTTTCATAACCAGTAAAAAAACTTTTAACAGACCATAACATTTCGCGCTTAATTTAACATTTAACAATTACGAAAGATTAACACAGAATAATTTTTGTTCAATTTAATTTTACTATAGAAATAATTAGGTTATGAAATCGAATATTTTCAAATATTCCCTCCATTCAGTAGTTTCCTAATCACTCGCTGATGACTCTCATATTTTTATTGAACGTTTCCCCATTTTATGTGTTCCTGGTTTGCTCCCATTGTTCCCTGTTCCCTGTTCATTCGAGATGTTGTACGATCTTTTTGTCTTATTAATCTTTTAATGGGTGGGACCTTCAACCTCCGATCTCCGACCTTCGATCTCCCTCTGGTACTATAGTCTTCTAAGTAGAGAATCTATAGACATCTATAGCCATTATTAGGCTATTGTATTTTATTTATAATACTCTGGCGGTATTAATCGAGTAGTATATTATAAGTACATAAAAGAAGATTACAGTTTCTTAAGAAATGAAGTTTAATTATAAAATATCACAAAATAAGACGGCAACCTATTTCATCTAATTACTAAAAGAAATAATAAAAAGGAATTTTCTTGTCACAAAACACAAAATGAGAATTACTTTCAATGCAAGTAACATTTTACTTAAGCAGGCTCCAGACGATGCTGTATGACTCACATATTAGAAGATTGCCATGGCAAGTTTCCTGCTACGCGGTGGAACAAATGTTTGATCCGTTTATGCCATAACTGAAAGCGACCCTGAACAAATTGAGAGACTTATGCGAGAGTTGTAACTAAATAAAGAATACAACAAAAGAGAATTATTGGTCTTGAAACCTTTCTTTTTGTACATCCTAAAATAAACCAGAGTAATTAAGCTAGGGTTTCATACTTAGCATTTAGTTTTGCCCTATTATATTTATACCGTAGAATTTTGTTTTTCTAAATATGTACATTGCACATATTGAGCAAGATTAAATCTAGTTTCTTTAAAATCCCCAACCGAATTGGAACAATGAACAAAAGTTAATACATTCAAACAAACCAGCGCAGCATGGGTTTGTTGGTTCACTTTGAACTTAGAACGTAAAAGCAATTCGTTTTGGTGTTTTAGTTTCACACTATTTTACGATTATTAAATTCAAATTTTAATAACTAAAAGCTATACATAAACTATTAGAAATAAAAATATATTTTACCAATTATATTTAATAGCTTCTAAATCCCATACTTCGTGCTCGGTGCAAGTGTACTTGGCACTTAAACGTTCAAGTATGTGTTTAACATCCGTTTCTTAGAAGATATTTTAATTTTGTTGGATAAATAAAAAAGAAAATATAAGAAACACCGCATAAAAACTGCTGGGAACGTGTTCGCCACGATGTTTATTGTACTGCTATTCAGGGATGGAGAACCTACAACCTTTTGTTGTTTTATCAATTGATAAAAATATTTAGGAAGACACGCTTCTGTAAAGTTGTCATAAGATTGGTGGTTTTATATGTCGTTTTCCGCTATTGACCTAAGAACATCCGGTAGAAGAACTTTTGACCACCATCATTTCGCTTCGGCAATGTTATGGCTATGGAACACACACAAGAAGTGCTGCTGGTGAAACATATATAGTTTGTGAGGCATGAGAGAACACTATTTTTCTTGCTCACTAGCTTGTAGTCAGTACTAATTTAGGTTAATCGTATGCCATGCTAATAATGCTAATCCAGTATTAGAAAATTTAAAGATTAAATATGAATACTATTCACGGAAAACTATGCAAAGCAAAGTTCAAACTCAGTTCTGAATCATCCCGGATAAAGTTTAATAACTGTCAGCCACCTACAATCTTTTCATGCTGTCAAACTGAAAGACGTCACTCCAAAAACCTATCGTGAATGTGAAAATTGTCTTCTTCTCTTAACCTCTTCCAAATGGAATGAAGTGAAGCCATATGTTTGGAACGACCATGAGTGCTTGGCACATTTATATGAAATATTTTAACTTATAGTTACATAGCTGTTAAACGTTTTCTTACTTTGAAGAACTAGCAGTTCAACTTTATTCACTTAATATCTGTAAAGCAGTCTATGAAATACAAATGGAATTGTTAGATTTATATAAAGACAATATTATAAAGTTATGATATCAAAAAATGAAAATGATATGTCTATGATATGAAAATATGAAATTAAATATGAATGTAAAACATGAAGATGCTTTGGAACTATTCATTTACCGTTTTTCATTAACTTTTTCAAGCCTTAAACAAGTTAATACTTGTTTGTTTCTTCGTTCTGTTTCTGACTGTGAAACCACTAAAATTATAAGTGTACCGTCATGAGAAAAAGGTTTTCCACCACTCTATTAATATAAAGCATTCAGTTTAATAATTCAAGCACTGTACTAGGACCATTACGAGTTGTTCCTATTTCTAGTTCTTTGTTTCATGATATGAATCATAACCGCTTTATATAAACTTTATGTTTTGTTATAGTGAGTAAATATTCTGTTTATTAACTTACTTTTTATGGGATAAAATACAAAACACAAATTTAAAATTAAAGAGATTGAAGAGTCAAATGAAGCGACCAGACACCAACGCGACAATTTTTTGTATTCATTGATTTTTCTAAATCTTAATGAAATATATAATATTCTTTTTTCAGTAATTATAGAATTGCTTCATTTTTTCTGGTTTAGAAAGCTTTTTTTTTATAGTTTCTGAACTGTAAATAGATTACTTATTAAATAGATATGTTGTAAAATTATTTTGGCAGCCATTAAGAATAAGTCCATACTGATTTTTTATTTGATTTAAAAATATAAAAAAGTAAGTAGGCAAGTAAGCTTAAAATATATTTCAAAAGAAACAAAAAGCACATAATGAATTTATTAAAGTCTATGTCGTCAATAAAACACGATTTCTACAGGACATAAAATACATCACAAGTTCAAAATGTAAGGTTAGATAGCTCTGTAAAAAGATGGTTGTTATGATGAGTAAACATAACGAATATAATTGTATTAACAAACATAAAACTATGACAACAAATGTTTTTGTATTATTTCGTTTAGATTACCTTTACGTTTTTTTTTGCATGTGATCCGCTATGAACGCTGTTGGTATTACTACGAGACGTTTACAAGCTACATCTGTTTAATAAAGCATAACACTAACTTGTAAAATAGACGACAAACCTTCAAAAATTATTTCTTGCTAATTCTAAATCATATACAGTATCATTAAATTTGGTTACACATAATAATTTAATATTAATTAAGAAGACCAAAGAAAGGAATGCTGTAGGAGTACTTTGATGACGACAAAGGTCGCATAAAGATATGGTATATCTACTACTGTTTCTATATAGATATATTATATGTATGTTTTATATTTACCACAAAATAACTTTAAACTTGTAAAACTCTTGTAACAATATTACGCTCTCAGCAAGCAGCTTCCAGTTTCCAGCTTCCTGCTACACTAAGAGTCTTCATTTTTTATTCCTGTACATTGTGGGTTTCGTTATTTTGAACTAATAAGCTAACAAGTTAACTTGTTGATTAAGTTTTGGTTTCTATATAATATTCTGTTCGTTTGAGTAGTTCGTAAAAGGGTTTCTACTTGTTCTACAGACTTTATTGCTAATGGGCCGATTTTAAGGGTTTCTCATACCACTCTTATACTATGTTTTAGACACCACTTTTATAGCGGTAAACTTCAGCTACTAGCTCAATAAATTTTAATTATTAATCAATGCATATATTTAATTACGTTCAAGTTAATTTATATTTTATTTTCTATACACTTTCTGAACATTAATTTAAACACTAATTAAATTATTTATCGTATGTAAAGCTTGTAGCAAATTATAGTAAAGAATTAAACACACATTTAAATATTTAAATAGCTAAATATTGCAATTCTTTTGCAGTTCAAATCTGTAGTAGTAGCTTAAGGACATTATGTTAAAGTTTTGTTATAATGGGTTTGTGTGCTCACTTTTTAGGGGTCGATTTTTCAATTTTTGATTGAAATTGATGTTAATAAATGCATATTGGTGTTTTCATTTTAATTAATATCTAAATGTTCTACTTTTGCTATAGAATATATAGCACTTACGAAACGAGAACAAAATATTAATACATATATTAAATATAACATTAGCAAAGTGTTCTATCATGCAGAAACTATTTTGTGATTTATTTAGCAGTAGTAGTGGTAAACTCGTATTTGTTGTAACTTATATTTCGTGTGGCTCAACTTTAACTCTAATAAAACTAAACTAGGAACATAAAGATAAAAGTGTTCCGATTTATTTATTATTTATTGTATTATTTTTATTGTGTGTTTATGAAAGAAGGGAAGGGACTTTATACACTTTATTAAATTTATTCTTATTACATACACATACTTATATAGTTATACACATTCACGTATACGTATATCAAAAAATATATACAACACATATTTTAAGTGAATTTTTATTCAAGTTTCAATATTACTTGTATATCATTTTGTATTTGAAAACATTTTTATTTTCATGTGTACAATAGTATAACCAGAAAAAGTTTTTATGAATAAGAATTATTTATTTGTAAATATATACGCGTTAAGCAGTGCCAGATTACGATGTTGAATGTCCATGGTATATATAATACTGCAGGCCTTTCCTACTTCTCTATTTTTTGTTCTAAAATTACCTTTTTTAACTTCTCAAATCCAAATGAATTGCATTTAATCATAATTGAATCGAATTTTGGAGCTTATGGCAAACATTTCTCTTTACCACTCGATCGCTTCTACTTAAGCCGGCTCCAGATGATGTGGTGAACGTTTGATTCAAATGCTTACCTCCAGCGTGTGAGTCAAATATCGTAAGATTGACATGGCAAGTCTCCTGCTACACGGTGGAACGAATATTTGATCTCAATGATTTATTTATTTTATTAATTTGTTGATATTATTGACACTGACACTGTTTAACAAAAACTTTCAAGTATTAAACCTTCCTTTGTTGGACGATTCATGCAGAAGTGCATGACATGTGAATTAAGTGTGTGGTGGGGGTAGAAAAATCTTTCTTGACGCTGGTCAAAAGACCGACAACAGCCCGAACTTCTTCCAACGTGAACGTTGACACAAGCGTCCAACATTAACGGTTACAACATATGAAAAATAAACTTATAACATGACAACCACCTTAAACTCATCAATTTAATATTTCTAGCTTTTCAATGCATTTTTATGGAGATCACAACGCTGCCTAGTAAATATTTTCTATAATAATATTACTATTCTAACCATATAGTAATCCTAACATGTAATTTCATCCGCCATGTTATTGCAATCCACTCAAACATTCTTTTTAATCTTCAATAGAACATTTTTATAAATTTAATATCCTGAATTTTTTTTATTAAGATTATTTGATGCTCTTTTATTCAAAAATATATGACTAAGTATATTTTTATATTATTAATATACCAACCTCTTATGGAAGGTATTCAATCTTCATTAGTATACATACCTTTAAGTTAAAGGGATCGAATGCTATCGTTACGTCGTTTCCATAAGGTATTTCGGTTATTCGATCTTCCTCTCCCATCCTCGCTTACCCAATATTCAACATTCAATGTGTGTAATATTATCATGTAATTTAGTTCAATAAAGTTCCTACGTTTGGTGTTACAGAGTGTTCTAGAATTTCTTGATCCTTTACCATTCCGTGATCCACATTAGAAATGCAGATTAAGTAATCTTGCAGCAAAAGTCTTGGTAACTTCCGTTAAGCAAACACCATACCATATCTTGTGCTATTATTTCAATATGTTGATAAAGTGAACAGGGTCGGATTTAGACAATGTAACTTCCTGAACAGTGGGTACTACGATGCTTTTCTGGTCATTAACATATAATTCTTTAGACAGGCCTTCATGTATAAATAATATTACTAAATACAAGTCAATTACTTTACAAAATAGATACAATTCAAAATTAGTCGAAGTAATTCTTCTTACTCGGGGTCAGTCGGAGTGACATTGACATAGTACGAGCCGATTTGTTGTGCTGCCCAAAGTGAATTAATAAGCACTCGTCTTCGGTTTCATTCGGTATTTAATTTTTAGATTACTGTTCTTAAGGCACACTACCAAGTTGAGGCACTTCGGTTGCAGCCCTTGTGGCGCATATAGTTAATTCTCCTCTGGATAGCACTGTAGTATTGTTGTGCAAGTATACATGTAAGTAATTCACGTAATAACCAAAACTTGACTATACTTTGTGTCGTAACAAACTTGTTGAAAATCGTGCGACACAAAGCTTGCATCTAAGAACTGCGCAAGTTTGGCAACCAAGCTTGACAAAAGTTTAATCTAAATGTGCTTATATGTTAATACAAATAAACGAAACTGAACTTATTCCAGCTAGTATCGTTGGATATATGTAAAGCGCTAAACAAATATATAAGTAATCTCAGTAATAGCTAGAACAATTATTGTTAGGTATTTCCAATATTTTACTGTTGTATGATTTCGTTGTATGGATATATATGGGTGGACTTTGAACAATAAATTCCTTTCCTACGTTTTAACTCAAATAACATAATAATCCGGTCAATTTAAACATAAAAATAGTGGTCAAATAACAAAAATTCCCGGAGAGCCAAATATTGGTGGAGAGCTAGGGTTTATCATTACAAATAAAGTTTTAAAAATCCCCATCGATTCTATGTGTGCTTCAAAAGTTAAAAGTTAATTTTTAAAACTTTATTTGTTATGATAAACCCCAGCTCTCTACCAATATTTGGCTCTCCGGGAATTTTGGTTATTTCAAATGTCTATCTTGACCGGGCTATAATATCAATATTAATTTTTTTCATAATTTATATTCTAAATTTGTATTTCAAATTAAATACACATAAGAATAAAAATATACAAAACTGTATTTTTTGGATTAAATAGAACCTAAGGTTAATCGAATTGCATTTATTATAACAAGATCCATAACATTGTTGTGGAGAACTGTGCTTGAAAGTTGATAAAAACTTTCAGAATATTCAAGAATCATCCTTTGCCATACTTTTCTTAAATAGTTTAAGTATTTACCTATTTTTGTTCTCAATTAGGTAAAAGGAATGTTCTAAATTATTTTATTACCTTTATTATTTTGTTGCATACTTGTTTTTACAAAACATGTACAAATTCTAAGATGTATACATACATCTCATATTTTTTGCAATCGCTATAATTTATACAATGATATTAACTCCTTCGACAGTAATTTAATTATGATATATCCGTTGCTAACGAATATGGAATTGCTTTCATAAATGTGGTATTTATGGTATAGTTCAATTTACAAGAGATCACTGGTAACTCATGCTTACTTAAAAAGAAAAAAAAGATACCGGTAAAACACAAATCAATAATGTTACCTTACTTTTTTTTTTTTTTTTTTTTTAAATATAGTTTCTCGGGCTTTCTAGGCGCGTAGCCTTTTATCGCCCCTAATATTGTTCTGCTTCTTCTTATACGTTATATACAGACAACAGATCTATTCATGGCTACTGCTGTTATAAATTTCGGTTTCTCAATCAAAAAGGCGGTGTTAACAGGAAGCGTCTGCGAAGTCTGTAGCACCGCCCGTTGGAGTCCATTTCTTGTGGTCAGGGTCTGCCTCTTCTTCACCACATTCTCATTTAGAGTTTGGAATGATTTTGTTTCTTGCTAGTTACCTTACATTCATGTAATATTTTATTTAAGCAAACAATACATTTCATACTTCAAAACGACTTCTTAAACTTTTATAATCCGTAATAAGATGTGCTTAAGAAGTCTTATCAGTCAGCTAATGCGCAATAGGGTAGATTTATTTTTCGAAGAGAATAAAATAGGTTACGTTGTACAATAAGAGCACGGTAGGTAACTTTTGTTATGTAAAGTGTACCATAAATATATGTATATGTTTAGCGGGTATCTATTAGAAAATTGACTTTTTTCACCTCCTTTTAAGGTCACGTAGATCAGCAGAACGTCTGACGATTATATGAGGAGAGCGTCTTTATGCGACGGCACACTTTGTGTAGTTCCTTTTATGCCGCAAGTGTTTCTCTATAAAGTACGTCACACAAATGTCTTGGATTTTTAACTATTTCATCCGGCTTGTCACGTCATGCCACACATTCTTAAACTCTTCTCTATCTTCTTACACTTTGTGGCCTCCACTCCTCATTTGCGTATGACGTAATTTCATTTATTAATTCATTAGTTAAATCTACATTTAAATATAGAGTAAAGAAATTCTATGTATACTTTGTTTGTGAATAAATTCAAATATTAAAAGCATATAAACATTTAGTTCCAAAAAACCATTTATCAGTCATTGTCTTCTAACTAAATAATTGCCACCTTTATAATTACAGAACCACCCTGTTCTGTGTTAAAAGCACCCTAAAAGCAAGAGCTGATTCAAATTGCTTGAACTTTACCACCACACGCTATGCCACGTCACAAGGCAAACGAAGTACAGGACACAGACATGGCGCACCTACTCATATTATAGATTTAAAGTAATTTCCGATCAAACTTCCTCATGTCCCTGATAGAGCATCATTGCTTGTTTATATCTGTCTTTGTCACACTATTATATCTATCAATATATCTATCCTACTCTTATTTTGACGTTTATCTCTTTACCCATATAGTCTTGGCTTGGCTTTTCATGTTTATGTTCACACCTGTCTGAATACAGATGTAAAACGTTGCACACCTCCTTACTGATACACACATCTACACACACACACACAGACAATGAACTGCACACTTTGTTGAATTAGTATTACAAATACAAGGGTTCAGCCACGCTGTTACATTGTATTATTAACTTTAAAGTTACAAGTAAAGGTTGAGGTATAAGTTAAGAAGCGATTACATGATAATTCTATAGTTGTTGTTAAACTAAGATGATAATATGTATAATATAAGCAGAAATTTCTTACAGAGAAGATAGTAATATTATAATTTGATAAGTTAAAATTAAAAAGTATATTTCATTAACTATTTTTATAAAAAAATAGAACAAACTACATGCGACTGCCGAACATGCACGAATATTGTCATTGGGGTGTATTGACGTTGTTTCGCATTAGCACTTTTTCTAATGATAGCAGGCTTCCACTTTAATGTTTATCAATAGCTCGTATTTTCTTTTCTGAAATTCATGATTCTGAACACACAAATTGCTTAATACATTTTAGTATCTAGCTGTGGAAGCAGGACTTATACTTAAAAGAGGTTATAAGAGCGGTATAAATATATAATACGATAATGAATTTTATCTTATTCGTTTCTATATACATTATTGAAAAATAAGTGAGTCAATGCTTTTTTTAAGTATGAGGCGCCGCCGAACTCTCGTAATTTAAACTATACTAAAGCTTTTATTTATATGTATATGTATAATTAATGCATGAATTGGAAATCTTAATTACGTTTTTAAAGACAAACAGTTTTTATCCTTCAAATTACACATATTAGTCACGCCTATTTAGTCTTATACACAACACTTTTTCTTACACTTAAAAATTATCATTTATATGAAAATTAAAATGCCCTAGCCGGTGTTCATGATATTTTGATGTAAAAGTAACAGCTCATAGTGAATGCAAATATAGTATGTATACCAAAAACTGCATAGGAGAGGTCTTGAGTTAAGTCTCGGCAACACATAAACTCAGTTGTGCGCAGAAAGTTTCTGACACAATATTTCCGCTGACATTGCACTTCTCGTGCCATCGATGAGCAATGTTCTGTTCACTACGTACTATATTTCTCTTCCGGACGAACACACTTCAGTGATCCATGTTAGTTAGGGATGTTTCTACCCAAGCTACATACTTAAGTTCATTATGATTCCTCATACATATGCAGTTTATGCGTAAACTTAGCGAGTTTAGGGTCTATAAAGACTGGCATCGTACACCTCTAGGAGTGGAGGAAATTCAACCATGATTTACTGTACACAGTGTAGTATATAACTCGTACTCCGTTTCTTGTTTATCCAGTCATTATCATTAATTAAAAAAATGGTTCTTGAGAAAAGTATACATAAAAATTAACTGAGAGATTCCATGTCTGAGAATTATTCTAATCATAAAATTGTGCTTTTCCAGCCCTAGCACACACTTTATTACAGTACATTTAAAATAACACATAACACACATTCATATAGCAGAGTTATTCGTATTCAAAACGAAACGCTGCGAGAGCTGAACATCATTTTAATATTGTTATAGAAAGAAATATTTATGAATGTCTTTCAAAGTACATTATTCCATAAATTTGATTAATGCTGAACACAAACATACTACTGGAACTTTAGGAGGGGTGAATATGGGGGGCACGAATACAAATTGAGAGGTCCCTTCAATTTAATTTCATATCTGAATTTGCGGTTGATTTATACCGAACATAACTTAAGGGTTGCTCCTGATATTAATTCGTATTGGGCAAAGGGGGTTGGTTGAAGATGGGGATGAAAACTGAAATATAGGGGAATGAATTAGCTAGAGTCTAAAGATTATTTATTATGCTATAATAATATATTGATCAAATTTTTCAATAATATCCTCATTATTTATAAGTATTTACTGAAATATATGATTAAAGTATATTCGTATACTAGTTTAGTATATTATGTATTATTTATGTATTTTTTATGTACAATGGATAAGCGCTGTCTCACTCATTTTACTATAATGTATATAAGAGCGAAGAGGATACAAAATTTACCTATTTTTAAGCATGAATCACACCTATTGAATGTTTACAATGTAACCTTTGTTCCTTTGTCCTCTCTTTATTTATTTACCTTATCTATTGGAACCATATTTTACGCGTGGCATCATTGATGAATGAAATGAGGTATTTTGACGATTGTCAAAATACGACCAGCCAAGACTAATAGCATATGGTCACAATTATCTTCCAACTTACCTGCAATTACCTGTTATTTAACTTCTTCACTCAAAATCAATGATGTCTTCATCGTTCTAGGGGACAATGCTCGCGCCTTCTTTACATCCCGCAAGAAATCTTGTTTATCTAATCGTAAATGGATCTAATCATACTTTTTGGGGGTTTATTTGTAAGTACCGGACAGATGTGTGACATTATTCTTTAGAAGTTTCTCGAAATCAATCGTGTTTGAAGATAATCTTTGCTCATTTGACCAATTGAAGATGGCTACACGAAATCCAATTGAAGAAATCGAAAATAAAACGTTGGAAGGGGTAAAAGAAAAGATTTTAAACCATAGATCATAATTTGGTGAAGAGTTATCTTTTGTAACGTTCCTATCATGTATCGTTATTACTAATTAAATTTTCCCCTTCTCTTCTATGAAATTTCATCCTTTTATTCAACAAAGTGGAAAAGAGATGCATACTAAAGCGTTAATCAAACTTCAGTTACTAATTACAGCCGGCTCGTGCAGCACATACAGTTTTGATATTATGAAAGTGATGAATAAATATAAATGAAATCGAATATTTTTTAAATAATACTAACAGCGTAACGTCACTAAATACAAAGACTAAAAATTAAGCAGCAATTATTTCAATAAAAAATGTTAAAACTCGACTTTATAAAATGAGTTCACAAGATCATAGTGTTCAATATAACAATAGATGAAATATAATCATTAACATTCCATTATTCCCAAAATATATAAGTAATCGAACTAGTGAATGATCCAAAAGGATCATGTGAAACTCGTTGATGTTTCTATATATTATCGGCAGGAGGTTTGTGCTTCCTTAACATTCACTACACGATCGTCCGGTTTCCGGTATCGATAACTTCCGACCTGTTATCTCGTTGTCCGAAGCCCTATCCCACCCGAGGTTTTCGTTTCGTCGTCTTCGTCGTTGAGGGTTTGGAGATCTTGATAGCTGCTTTCCATTCCCTCAATCACATTTTATCGACGCTTTCAGTTTTTTGAACGTGCTTTACGTGCATGGTCATGCTGTAAGAACTTTTTTTTATTATTTTCCAATCGATAATAAAACTTACTTACTATATATTTTGTTCTTCTTAAAGAAAATTCAAAATTGTTGTAAGAAGTATTTATTTTCTAAAATGTTGTACTCTTTAATCAATCGTACATGTTGGTGATGAGAGCAATGGTAAAAAAGTAGACGACCTTCCTTATAGACTTCTATATAGAATTAACGGGGCCCTGTTTACTACGATGTAAAACAAATCGACTACGATGCTAATTCGTTTTGTTACTTCTCTACTAAATTCCAAATTGAAGCTCTGGGTATTGCCAAATCAGGAATAAAAGAGGAGCAGTTTTAGTTACAAAATGGCGGTAATTTGATAAAGCAGTAGTCTAACACACTTCCCAACTAATAACATATAAATTGCCAGCGTAATAAAATTTAATATTATTTCTCCTGAGCGGCTAGAGCGGGGGGAGTTCGTTTTACACACGATAAGCCCACATAATACGCATTTTATTGGAACATATTCCCGTTCAGTGCTCCCCAGTCTCCGCGCATTTAGGTAAAATCTTTAAATACTAGTACTTAGTTTCTGATCCTCCCTGAATTTCGATGTACGTATCTTATTTTCCCATCACTTTTATTATATTTCGTATTGTCAGTCCTAGGTTCAGTTTCCTCCACGACACGACACGGCATCGACATCGTCATCGGCAATTGTAATGTAAACAGTATCTTGTTTTTGTCTAATCTTTATAACCGTCGTGCAATTAACTCGTATACGAGTATAACTCGAATTGTCTGCGCGTGATCTGACAGTTACTTGCAGGTTTACGACAAAATAGCTGTAACCAGTGTTGCCATCACGTCGGGCGCGGCGCGGTGTGTCGCTTGGTTATTTTTACCCGGTTCTCACAAACGCAAACAAGCAATAACACTAGCAAACCAATAGATAAAACATGACACTCAAGGCCTTTTGCTACTATACCAAATAATCAGATTTATTTTATCAAATATATATATTTTTCTGTTATTTTAGAACTTAAGTGTTTTGTTTATTTGTTTTATGTAGAGCACACGTGATATAACGCACCATCTAAAGGTCTAAACAAACACATTACGCTATATGCAGTTCGAGCTCCGAGCTATATGAATATCTGTATTCCTATTCCACAATACATACGCGGCATTAGGATACCGCACGTTTTCTTTAGATTTTTTTCACGTGTCGATTTTGTTTTTTCACGATTTGATTCACGTGTCGAATTCTGATTAGAAATGTCTCCAATACTCACTCCGTCTAAATACAGTCTTCAAAGTAAAATACCCATTGGTATTTAATATACATAATATCGTACTTAATAAATAAATTTACTTCTTTCTTATAATATAAATAAATCGTCATATTTCCACAAGGTTCGACAAGGCATCACACAGGAGAGGGAAAGAATACATTAACACATTGTCACGTCTCGTTACACATTGTGGACGCAAATTTCTCTAAATGTTTGTGACGTCACAAATTGAAAACAAAAATTCTTTTAGTTTAGTTTTTGGTCCTGTTTTTAGAAAGTCGAACTTGAGATTAGATCCCAGTAAACAATTTGGTGAAATGTTCTGTTTTGTTATGACTCTTGCACTTTAATTATAGTTTTCATCAACTATATCTTCATTTGTATTTCGACAGGTAGAGTGGTTTCGCTATTTGTAGCCAATAAAATAGACATTTCATAGATTGATTACGATTCAATATGATTGCAAAGTAAGTCCAAAATGTTTACTGGGATGTGACATTATAACTCTTCTACTCTGAGCTTGTAACGTCATGTCACACTTTGGGAGCCTCTCCTACTTTGCGTGTGACGTATTTAATGATTGACCCGATGATAAAATAGTAAGGAAATAATTTTCTGATGAATTAAAGTACCTTCGAGATTTACAATAATCTGTAGTTAAAAAGGTAGACAGATATTTGATATCAGGGAAAGTCTGAAAAACCTGATTGACTTTATCAATAAAACTAATTTATTCTCTTTATTTTAAGTATCCATACTTGTGTCTATAAGTTGTAAATATTTGAAAATGTATATATTGTTTTAAGTGGTAATAACCATCGAAAGTTGATGCACTCAAATAAATATACTTAAAAAAAAAGTTTAACTTCTAAAATTGACTATTTTTATAATTATAATTTCTCGAGCTTTTATCGCCCCTAATAATTATCTGCTTTTTCTTATACTTTATATCCCGACTACAAGAATGATCTATTCTAAAATTGATTATATTAAATAGCAATTCAGTCTTTTGTGTATGCGTTGAAATATGTCGGGCACATGTAATTGCAGTAAATACTCGTACTATAATAAAGTACCTGCAGGTTTGTGGCACACGACATAGCTCAGATATGCCGCCACATTCTTTACCGCAGTTAAGTTTAGACTCTGTCTTCCTCATACATCTTGCTTTGAACTCACAAATACAATCCCCTTCTCCCAACTCTGTACACTCCACATGTGTGCAGACATCGTGTACTTGTTTTGTCCACAACAAAATAAAACCAAAATTCAATTTACATCGTCATCGCCATCGCCAGCGCAATCGCTATCGCCATGTTTTGCAAAGTTCATTGAATCACATTTGAGATACATTAGGAACTTTTTTTGTGTGTAAGTTTCTGGTTTTTTATTTTATTTTGCTGTTGAATATAAAAAATGAATAAAAAAAACTTTTTGTGGATTAACGATATTATATGTGTTGAAATAAATTTAAAAAATTACTTTTTGGTTATCAAATTTTATTATTTAATTTATGGGAGAAATTTTATCCCCACAAAACTCTTGTGGAAGTTATCAAAAAAACTTAAATCATTTTTGGCTACAGGGTATAACAGATATATTTTATAAAGAAAAAATATTTATTGCATTTAAGGGGGCAGTGTCCAGATTTATTGCAAATAACGTCTACGTGTTGTTTTCCGCTTTAACTTATATGGTTAAGTTATATTTACTTATTTATTTCAGCCAGTTTCCGATAATTATACTGCTTTTACTTCGGGTTTGATTCTAAGAGTTATACTTTTAGGTTTTAGTAGTATTGATTATGTAAATACGTAATCGTAAACTTATTAGGCAGCGGTGTAGAACATATACAACGTGTCCCAAAATTCAAAGATAAGCGGTCGACCTGGTCATGACTACTCGAGAAAAAAGAATGTATCTCATTTTTGTTTTGAAATTACAAAACAAAATTCAAATCTTTCAAAAATTGACACCCCTTAAGATATTCTTAACTACCCTGACCAAAATTTTTCAAATATTTCTTATTTCTCTTTGTATTGGCAACGACGAAGTAGCAATACTATCCACCACAACAATTAAAAATCCTAAAATGCCTGTAGTTTTTACACAAAATCAATCTAAATTATTATTTTTTTCTAAAATTTTTACTTTTAGTCCATTTTCACACATCGTGATGTAAAAAAAGTATGACTTACCATCAGAAATAGGCCGCCGTTATAGTGTATAAATTGCTATTTTATAATATTATGATTTTTTTTTAATTACACATAAGAATTTACATGCTATCAACCTAATGACATTAAATGCATTTTGTGTCATTGGACTACTGGCTTGTGAATAGTAAATCCAGACATATATACAAAAATATTTACAACCTTAGTACCAAGATTGAAAAATTCAATCACTTAAATTCATGTTATGACTCCTTTACAAGTTGAAAAAGGAAATTCTTTCGCAGCCAAAATGCACGGTTCGATAGTCGATTTTCCCGAGTACTATTCACATGTGAAAACCGAAATTACTTTCCTATCAACTTAATCATATGTATGTACTTTTCATCTTATTCTACTAATATGTATTTCGTTGCACATAATGCAAGTGACACATAAATTAGTAAAACTAAATCAACTCGCGTGAGTCTAATACTAATAAAACAAAACTTTATTATTCTCTTAATCAAAAACCACTTTACCATGTATAAACTTTAGTTACAAAAGACAATTATCTTTTGCAACAAAACTGCAAAACTTATTTGCAACACGTTTACCTCAATCTCTTCTTACAACCGCATCTTGTGATGATCATTATAGTAACATCTTGGATACATTATTTAACTGTATGTGTGTGCGTATATACATACACATAATTATAATTAGATTTCAAAATACAAAATGAAATACAAAACTTTAACTGAAGTAAGTTACTTTCGTTTAAAATTGATACAAACAATTTAGTGTTCTGATAAAACTTTATATAATTTTATCTAAAATACATAACTCTCTACACCACAATCTAGTTATACTCGTATTTCAATGTTCTCTTCTTCGGCAAACTACGGCTCGCGGGTTAATACTCTATGTATTTATTTATTTAATACCTTGTGCAATTTTCCTCTATATTAAATCGTCTAAATTACCTTTTATTTTCTCCTATAATAAATTTAAAATTATTCTGATCCATATTTGCACTTCTTTTACATTTAAAGCTAAAATTAATGACTCCTCTTCCTTCTTTTCATCTTGTCCACTCTTTATATCCTCTACTCGTGTTTTTCTCGCTCTCGTTCCTTCATTTATATACCTCTGTCGTCTATTTCCTTTCTTCTCTGCCATCTTTCAATAATTCTCTTATGTGATGTTCTTAAATTAGCATTTCCTGCTCATGTCGTGTGTATTTTGCCACTGACTCCATTTGTTGCGGCAACCTGTGTCGCATGAAACAATTCGCGCATCAAAAACTTTCATTATACTTTGCATGCAAAGAGATACAGTTAGATTCGTGTTTTAAACCACTGTGCGCCTATCCTAAACATTCTATGATCTGACCCTTTCATAAATAATTTGCCGAGACCTGCTCTATAGATTAGAATGACTTGTACATCTCACATACTTCTCCAGCTTATAACACAGTACAGTAGTAATTCCTAGTAACAGTGTAGAACTGTAGAGGAATCTAAAGGGACAGGGACTGGGACAGGGTTCTGATGCATTTAGATTAAATTCTAGACGAGTTTTCTCATATCACACTTCCATAAAGGTCCTTATTTCATTCCATGGTGTACTATCGTTCTGGTATCCTGAATCCTTGGTATCTTGCTACGACTATATTCGTACTTTGGCTTTGCTGGTTTTGTGTTTTTGGTTAAAACTCAGGATGGTTGGTTAGGTCTCTTTGGATGCGTCACTTATACTTGGTCTATCTCTTAGTATATAGTTGTTTTCCCTTAAACTAGATAAGGGTGAGTCTTTTCTTTAAGAAATGTGGGTTTAGATATCGTGGGTTATAGGAATAGAAACACACCAACTCCAGGAAGCGGTTTGAGGAAAGCCTCAAGAGATATGGGAGGGTATGAAGTTGTAATGATTATATCGTTTATCAGTTGGCTTTAAATTGTAAGAGTAAGATGTTGAGAATTGATCACGCATATATCGGTTTACTTGCAATTTTCTAGACTTCAATAAATCGTATGATATTTATTCAATGTTTCTTATCTATTTGTACATTATAGTTATGTTTTATTAAATAACTTATAAAACTACCTGTCTCGCTCACACTTCATAAAACGACTCTCTCCGCCTCTGTTACGTTGGCGTCACTATCTGTCTCGCTCCCACTTTGTAAACCGACTCTCTCGGTCTCACTCAAACTAGAATCATAAAGTTACGGCCTTTAGAAAGCTTCTGGTACACTATAATCATATTTAAGTTAGTAAGAAAAATTGGTTCAAATCTGGGTTACTTTGCAAAAGAAAAAATTGTCCAAAATTTAAGAAATATTTTAGCAAGTGTCATACCATTTTGGAATCCTTATTAAATGCGCCAACTTTTAATGTTACTTGCCAAACTCGGATAGTACTTTTTTTTTCAGTACAGTCACTCAAAGTTGGGCGAAGAATTAATCTTGAATATTTGGTTGGACAAAAAGTGACAATTTCTTCCAAGCTGAAGCAGTTGGCGTTACAGTTTAAGCAAGAGTTTATAGAAACATTATTCAGGAACACATAACAAAAAAATTTTTTCAAAAAAGTTAAGATTTGTAGCAACAGGAGTGAAAAGACTGTCACAAGGTGCAAATTTTCCCGATTTTTTTAAAATGCCAATAATTTTTAACCAACTTAACTTTTTAATAATTTTAATTTTTATTCAACTTAGATTTTTTTTAAATATTTTTTTGATAACTGTTATGATTTGGCTTATGAACTACTTCCGGCTTGACGTCGAATTCTGGGACACCCTGTATAATTAAGTAAAGTATGCAAATATACACCAGGTTCAAAAATCGAAATCAAAAATACAGCTGGTAACAAGTATGAACACTTCCAATGTCTGTGCAGTAAAAAAACAAAGATTTGCTTGTTTGATTTTTTCCTATCTGTACAGAGAGCTACATAAAAAATAAATGATTTGTAATACTACAAAAAACAAAGTAGAAATAACCTAAATAAGATTTAGCTTTTATTAATACTTAAAGTATAAACATCTAAAATCTTCAAATACCTAACAAATTTCAAGAAAATAACTATTATATTACACATAGTAAAATATACCTTGAATCATAGTTTAATTTTATATAGTTTCAAATATTCCATTTGGGTAATCACTTGAGAATCCACATAACTTCCGTTTCAGAAACAATTCTCTAAGGATGTTTTAGTTTGCTGAACCGCCTACTGATGGCGCGAGTGGTGATATCTGGGTGATAGTTGTTGAGCTTTGACTCTCAACGAGTCCGAGTGAGTGAGTGAGTGAGTTAGTGCTGAGTGTTGAGTTCGAACTTGTGATTCCAGTGACTCAGCTGCGATCATTTTCACACCGTTACATTATTTTTTCATTTTATTTCGTACAAACGTTTTGACGATGTCAAAGTTACATTTTCTTAATTTTAGAAAGGTTATGTTCTTTGTAAATAATTATAAAAGTAATTAAGATTTTCATGCATATGATGGTTGGTATGCCAGGTATGAGGCACCATAAAGAATTTATTCGTGTAGAAAGGGGAATGAAATAAATCCTAAATATGGAGATTAGTAACCTGGGTCTACGGTCAGTCTAATGGAATGGGCCTTCGAAATTCCAAAGTGTTCCGATTTTTTTATTCCAGTTATATCAGGAATTTTAAATATTCTACGTATAAAATTTATTCACTCTTAGCTGATTCGGACAATACCTATGAATTAATAAGAATTACCCCCGGATATAACTATGACCGAACTGGTCTATGTAAACTGTAAACTAGTGATACTATATGAAGAGCCGGGAATACTGCCCCGGTGCCTTCACAAGAGAGGGCCCCGACAGTAAAGATAAAAAGAAATATCTAAATTTCGAAGGGTCAGCAGCTTTTCCGTTTCTTTCGCACTTTTACCTAATTAGGAAAATAACTAAGTGCTCTGCTCCTTTGTAGCCACAGGGCCTCCAGACCTCCAAATCCTGTGCTGACTACATTGATCGGAAACCTAAACTTTTCGGAAAAGACAAATTTTTCAAATATTTTATGGTGCAGTAAAAAAGGACTGTAGCATAGCAGACGTGGAAAATCGACATTTTGGTAGAAATCAGAACGAAAAGAATCCAATGGTTGGAACATGTACAAAGGATGGATCGAGATAGAACAATTGAGAAATTTATGGAAAGCAACACTGAAGGTGCAAGAGTGATAGGAAGACCCCAGAGCGAAACGGAAAGACCAAGAGAAGGAAGACGTAACGAATGTGGGAATTGTAATTGTAGAAATGTATTAAAAAAGGCCAAAGCTTTCTGTAAAATGTCTGTAACGCCATGATAACAACGAGTAAAATATTGTATTCATAGCTTGTATTTGAAAATATACTGATTTGTTTTATTATTAACTATACGTCAAATTTATTTGCCTCTCATTCACTCGCATTATTCCCCATGCAAATAATTTGAACTTTGATTAAACTTATCTTGAATCTGAAACGGTCAGTTCCCAGTAAACATTTTGGAGTAACTTTGCCATCATATTGAAGATGCGAATGACTTTTTTGTCATGAAAGAGTTTATTTACAGTTCAGTTTCTCATCATCGTTTATATGAAATGTCTAGTAATGGCGAAATCACTTTATCTGTCAAAGAAAAAATGAAGATAAAGTTGATGCGAACTATGATTGAACTACAATAGTGATAGAAACGTCACAAAACGTTTACTAGGTTGTCTTTAAATTTTTGGAATAATTAAATAAATAAGGCTTATATCACAACAACTATAATCCATAAGTACAGAAATCCTATAAAATAACTTAAAATAACCTATAAAAGATATGTCAGTTACTTGTTCTAATTGAAAATGATAGTCTTTAAATGTATATAATACATTTCATATAAATTGTCGACATGTACGAGTAGTTTTCCAGCATAAAACTATTCAAACTGTGGAAATTCATTTTCCGCTACATGTCATCTGAAGACGTTATTGGCTGCCACATTGGTATTTGCAGCTATTACGTATTATCCATCCACAAGGAGAATCCTGATGTCTGTGTGACTGGAATATAGTACGAGTATCTTGTGTCTAGTATCTAGTTCAGCCACGAGTACGAGTACGAGTTTATATTGAACCCTTCCCAAAACCATTTCAGAGTAAATGCATAATGCAAGCAGAGACATAGACAGGCTTTCTGGAAAGTTCTCTGTAGGGTTCCAAGACCAAGGCTTGCGGATTGCGACTGGAGACAGACTTAGACTATCTGAACGAAAGACACTTGCTTAAGACATTAATGTATTGGTTGTTTTAATACTATTAGAGACTTATTTTAGAAAAGGAGAGATTTAAAATGTTCTACGGAATTTACTGATCTCTTTTTATTCTATTTACAGAGGCGGACTAGATCAAGTAAAGAACTCTAACCCTTAAATGAACTAAACTTGTGCTAAAAGGCCCTATTCTTTCTTGTATTGGTATCAAATTCCACTGCTTCTAAATCACAAATGCATAATTCTCAAATTAATTTATATCTAATCACAATTTGAACCGCGAAACACTAGATGTAACTCTATTGACTGTTATATAATGAACATCTCAAACTCAAATTAGGACTGAAGGGTTTACTAGGGTTGAGAACAATTAACAACACCACTATTGGAAATATGGGTTGGGTAATATTAAATTAAACACTGAATTAATAATACTTGATGTCTTTATTTCTTAACCGCATTTTAAAGGAATATCTTTACTCGGAGAGTTCTATATTTCGTCTAACTTAAGTTGCATATTCTGCTAAGTTACATTATGCTTATGAATAATCCTTTGTTACATAATGACCTCTCTTTCAGGCTCATTATATCTGTTAATTGAACTGTTCACACATATAGCGTAAAATGCGTATGACGTAAAACAGTAAAGAAAATATAACCCAAATATCATATTACTAATATAAATACTGATTGTTTATATTTATGTATCGGTACCATAGAGAGAACTTTGAATATGACGTAAGTGTTTTAGCTAGAATAAAAACACATAAATTCAACAACCACTAACAAAAGATTATGTATAATATCTAACATAAATGTTCAATGTTGCCATGCGCCTATTGTGACCGCCTGTGTTAAAAATTCGCCTCTGTTCGTGTAATATCTTTAATAATAAATTTAGTGATTGAAATAATCATGAAATTCTTTTTCTTAATATTTTCGTTCTTACAAAAAAGAAAATGTAAATAAAATAACAAGAATAAACAAAAAATTCCTCACGCAGTGAACCTGAAGAAAGCAATGTCTTGTCTCATGATATTTCCTATGAACATCTAGATTTTAGACTTAGAGGAGGAGATCGGGGGGGGGGTCATGGGGGACATCATCTGTTTTGTCATTTCGCCAACATCCAAATAGTTTGGGTGTGCGTCTTACGATTTACTTGAAGCAATATGAGTGTGTTATTTGTGTGTGTATGTGAAGCTGAAGATGTGTGAGTATATTGGTTCTGTGAGGTCAAATATTGTCTAAAGATAAAAGGCTGTAGCTCCCTATATTTCTGATATACAGGATGATTCTACGTACGGGTAGGTTAGCTTTCTAAATAATTCAGCTTTTGCAATGTGTGTTTGTCATTTAAAATATAATCAGAGTAACCCTGATTATTACGTCTTGAAAACTACCGTTAAATATACTCACTTTAAATCCATTTATTATTTACATGCGAATAAATAAATAGATACTAATTATAATTATAAAGATATTTAATAATACTTTATCCCATAACGAGAACAATTCTTCATCGTAGATATGCTATTTGTAGTCACCTTGTTAGTTAAAGATGATCGCAAAGAAGTGTCTTGATATTTTGGGCTGGTTAGGCTTTAGGCCAATACTGAGATTCCCGGCGCCAGAAATCAACCCAGCGTGCGTGATCTTATTATTGGCCTATCATTAAGTTTTGACGAACAGTTTCTATGATATATGTGTACATCGTATAATATTCCTTCATACGTACCTCAAGAAAACAAATACTATTTTAAGTCAGTTGTCGTGCTATAAGCCTCACCTGTCAATTTTTTTTTTTTTTTGCTTAATTTATTTGCCTTCACTTTTATTCGTCATAGCCCCACCATAAAACATTTTTTATATATATATGTAACATTTTATAATTCTATTTTACAAATTTCTAAATATTGAAATAATTCATTAATTAATTTTGAATCACTTAACAAAAATTTAGTAACAGGAAAAGTTTTAATCACTGAATTTTGATCTTTGTAAACTATATCGGTAGAATGTTATACTCTTTTCTATACTTTAAAAGTATATCATTATTTAATTATCTTGAGAGTTTCAAGTCAATTGACCATTTAGGATTTTAAATAAATTTAATTAAATTTAATCAAAATACATGTAAGTAATGTTGATGGTATATTGGTTTTGTAACACGTCGTCCTTAACTTGTGACGGTATCAGATAACCTAAAACAAATTATTTCAAAACATTAGAGTAATTATTTTTAATAAATATTATTCTTTCAGAGTAATAAATTTGTAATAATAACAGAAATAAATACGCATCTACGCGTTGTATTTTGAACACCAGATTTTATGCGCATATATTTAGTAAAAAAATTCTATTTTACGGTTGAGTGATTAACAATTTCATATCTTCAGCACCTATTAACATTATCACCACATACTAAATGTTAGGCATCTGCGTAATCAACTTTTCAAGCGTATCACTCTACATAAACATTGAATAAATTGTTAAAAAACATATGGTTAGCATTCTTTGTACTACACAGAGCCGGTTAGAGATTAGGTAAATATATGAGGTGTGTTGTAAAATAGGAATACACATATGCAGATATACATACAGGTCGTAGTAGTGCGTTTAGAACATAATTCGTAATTATTTTACATTTACTTATGCCGGTTTCACACCAAAGAGAGACTGTTTTCAGAGTTTTGTTGTCAAAAAACCGAAAACAGACGGAACAGAAGTTTTTAGTGTTTTCTGTGTGTCCCTTAAAAATTATAAATATGATGAACAACAACTGACAAGCGCAAATCTTCACAAAAAACAAAACTGCGTGTTCAAACTAAGCAGACTAAAAAGCAACAACAAACGTGTATTCCTTAGATCTTACCTACTTCAGATGGAACAGATGTTTTAACAATTGTCTCTTTGGTGTAAATATTTGTGTTTTTGTTCGTGTTTTGTTGAACCGTCTCTCTGATGTGAAACTGGCATTATATAATTCTGAATATTAAGAGAAAATATTAAAAACGTGGTATGTATGCTAAAATGAACATTTATCATTCGACTTATGTTAAATCGCATATTAAGGTCGTAACAGCTCTCGTATACTATATACCACCAATATTTTAATCCGGCATTGCCCATAAATACAAAAATATCCATATTCATAATTCTATTATCAAACCCTATTAAGTTCAATATAACTATTGTCGCGTACAGACCATTTACTGTTCCACTAAAATAAGGGCTGAATTAAATCTAGACGTCATAACAAATATACTGAACATATAAATTCATTCGTATACATAAACGTATATACGTAATGTAACTATACATCGTATAATTTTACAAGAGCAATATAGACATTGTAATCAGACAGCAATATCGAAAAAGAGTCCTATTAGATTTCACGCTTCAATAGGTAACACAGTTCAGCAAAGGGAATCAACGGTAGGCGATAGGCGATAGGGATTGCAAATCCCTTGATAGGCATGAAGTGTCTATGCTGTTATATTGAAAAACAACAGTTTTCAAAAAATATATTAAGTTATTATATAAGTTGATACGTTTCATAAACCATATTAGATGAATTCTTCTGGGACATCAACTTCCAATATTATGAAAAATATCAATGCTATATATTACTGACGATAATAATTTGTTGATGTTGTTAAAGTTATTATATAATATATCAAGCTTCAATAAAAGAAAATCACACATGCGAGGAATGGACATATTGAACAAGTACAAATTATAACTGACTTACACTGCAGTACAGTAAAAACTTAGAGTTTTTTAATATGGATATATACTTTTGTATGACATTGATATACGAAATCGCCAGTCTGTTTATTTACGTCATTCAGATAAGCATTATACTACGTCAATGGGTTTAATAAAATGTTTTCTTACCCGAGTCGAAATCTTAGACCTATCCTGATCCTAAAATGGATCTTTGCTCCTGTTTTCATCCTAAAAACAGTAAAGTGAACCTCGTCTCATCCTAAAGTAGATATATCTAATTTACTTTAAAACTGTTCTAGGCTAAAATATTAGTTGTTACTGTACGAGATTAAAAATGTCAATCTAATGAAGCAAGAAACCGTCAATTGTCTTCATCCATTTTTTCAAGCTTAGGCTTTACAACGTAGTGTTTCTTAAATTGCATGATGGTGTGTCTAACTTTTCGCCAATGTTTTGCAGTTACTTGTAGATACTCGTCTTTAAGATGTTTATCAGATATATTTACAGTCCGATATTTATGAATAAAGTTGTGAAGAGAATTTCTAATAAAGTTTTTGTGTAATTATTTGTGGAGTGTACTCCCACTCCCCTTGTTAATTTCAAGGAAAAGTAAATTTAACTTTACATTTAAGTTTTGTATTTTACGCTTTAAGCTTTTTAGGAAATTATTCCTTATCATTTAATTAATTGATAAAATAAATTAAACACTTACGTGCTATATCTTTGCTAATAATTTGACTTTTTATATAAATTTACTCTGTGTTATATAATACTGCTAAAGTTAAATATTTACTTAATTAATATTTTATTTCGAAATTAAAAATGATAAACACAGAAATTATTTACTAATTGAGATTTTGAGATAAATTTTTGTTTCGTTCGAGTGTCGTTTGAAAATTTCCAGTCCTCAAATCAAAAAAGCAAGGTATAAAAGTATGGTACATTGTAATGTTCAACGCATAAGATGAATTGAATGTTACTCTAATATGAATCTTATCTGAATTAATCGGTACAATAAATTACGATTTGATAATGTAAAATACTTCAGTTTCATGTTCGAGAAGTTTTCCTAACTAACATAAACATAAAAATCTTTTCAAGGTACTTTTCAAGAGAATGATTAGGTAAATTTAGAGATGATAATAAAAATTTAACTTTTAGAGCTTGAAATATACACCTACAGTTATATATAATTCAGAATCGAAATAACTTTCCATTTTGTCACACTATAAAAAATATGATACTAAAAAAACCGTGCGTAAAACACAATAAACCGAGACTTTATTTGAAGAGAAATACATTAAACATATAAAAATATAATACGGTATTATAAAGTAAGATATAGTATACATACACACACACGCAAACCAACCGTCTTCAACTCTCCTCCCTCCCACTCACCAGCCATCCTTATACAGGTATGTATATGAGAAATGGTTTTAGTTAACGCCTGCGGCGATGTCTTTTACTTTGAGGGTTTACTTTGTTCAGCATTGTAAAACAATGAAGAGAAATAATGTACAAAAATAAGTTAAATGTGTAAAATATATTGCAGCAACGTACATAGAAAATACAATAAGAAATAGGAAATGCAAGTACACGGAAGGGAACACCAGCACCAACAGCGAACAACCGAACCAACAATGAACAACGTGAAGTGAGTTCCATAACACCAAGGTGAAGCTCGTCGACACACTCCAGGGCATTCTGCAGCCACCAGAGTCTACTCGTAGCGGAGTCTTTAGCGTAGGGGATTGTTTATAGAAGTTTGGAGGAATAAAGAAAAATATACAACGAGATGTAAGAGAGGATTACTACTACCAAGCATTACTTCTGTCTCAAATCAGCTGCAACTATTTTTTAACCTTGTACTATTTGTTTGTAATTCATATTTATATTATTATATAAAAAGAATGCTTGTAATGAATGATTGTAAAGAATGCACAGCAAGGTTTAGATTGGGAAATGAGGAAAAAGGAAACAGATACAGGGAAAGTAGTGAGGAAAGAAAGTGTAGAGTGTGCGGAGCGGAGGACGAAACACTGGAGCACATTAAGTTTGAGTGTAAGGAAAAAGAGGTGAGCGAAAGGAATATTGGCCAGCTATTAAAGGGAGGCGGTGAAGGAAAGAGGTAGATGGCGGAAATAGTAAGAAGGAAAGAAAAAACAGGAGAAGAAATATGCTGATGGCTGGGTTGCACAAGGAACAGGAAGAGAAAGAAAGTACTAAAAGAGGCAATGAAGGGAAGCAGGAGAAAGAAAGAAGTAGCGAGGAAACAGGTAAACTCAGCCCAGAAAAATAGACTAGGGAATAGACCAGTACAGAAGGAAGACTAGGGAAAATGAAGGAAGAGGGTCAAGAGAAGAAGAAGCAGAAAGTACGTTTGGAGATAAAAAGGTCTAGGATAATGTAAATTTAATTGTCTGCGAAGTGACCGTCGTCCATATATAAAATCCAGTTATCTGGTCCAGCTCGTTATCTAGTTTGCATGGGGAACATGAAGAGAGAGGGTCAAGAGAAGAAGAAGCAGAAAGCACTTCTTGGAAGTACTAAAAGTGTAAAATAATTTTTTTTTAGTTTTAATAAATAAATTAAGTTTAGTTTTAGGAAAATAATTAGTTTTAAATAAAATTAGTAAGTTTAGTTTTAAGGCTGAATTGTTAAGATAGGAATGAAATGTAACAAGAAATAGAATACGGTAGATTGTAAAGCCGAAAGGCACACACAATTAACAATAAATAATAAAAAATATAAAAAGAATGCAATCTCAAGTCTCATCCATAGCTACTTATTCAAAAGAGAGCCCACTAACAATAAAGCATATTATTCTTCAACGCTCCAAATACTCATCGCATAGAAAAAATTGTGAATTCTGAAGACGCACACATTTGAAATCAGAGAGAAACCTTATTGACTTTATCAATGAAACTAATTTAATCTCTTTATTTTAAATGCCCATACTCGTGTTTATAAATTATTAATTATGTATTGCAAATGTAGATAAATGTATATATTGTTTTAAGTGCTAATAACTGTCGAAAGTTGATACACTCAAATAAAGTTGCAATCTAAAACATTACGCTTGATTGTAGATGCATCGTGGTATATTACAAACAAAAGACTACTACTAGTGAGATAAGAAATTAAAACTCGAACTGTGAAATATAAGAATAAAGCAGGCTGCAAGTAAAACTATGTAGAATGATGATAAATCACACATATTCCTCAGTAAACATTTTGGAGACTTTGCAATCATATTGAAGATTGAAGAGTTCATTTACAATTCAGTTTCTCACAGTCGTTTATATAAAATATTTATTTTATCGGCTACAAATGGCGAAACCACTCCACTTGTCGGAATGGAAATGAAGATAAAGTTGATGCGAACTATAATTCAAGTGTAATAATGATAGAAACGTCACAAAAAAGTACACTTAACCAAATTGTTTACTGTGCCATACATACTTATTCAAAAGGGAACCGCAACCTATATGTGAATAATGAAATAGCCCACTAACAGTAAAACAGATACTGCAAGTACTAATCACAAAGATAAAACTGCAATATTCCTAAATATTACAAGAAAATATTTAAAAGCAGAGAAAGTCTTAAACTCCTGAATGTCTTTATCAATGAAACAAATATAATCTCTTTACATTAAATACACATACTCGTATTTATAAATGTATTACAAATGTTTATAAATGTATGTTTGTATTGTTTTTGGTGCTAATAACTATTGAAAGTTGATGGGCTCAAGTAAAATATTTAAAAACCAAGTTGATATGTAGACGCGTACCTTTAAAGCATAACTAAATCGTCAAGAATCAATCAAGAAGCGACGTTCTTTGCACAGACCCGTGTAACAAAAAATAACGCCTGCAACAAATCTCAATTTTTCGCCACTAGTTCTCTTTGTTCAGGAACTAAACATTTCTGTTCCGGCACTGATATAGTAAAGGCCAGGAAGGTCATATGACACGGGCCACCGGTTTAAAGGGCCCTAATTTGAAATTATTTCGGATTATTTTTTATTATTTTACGAGGATAATAAATTTTTTTAAAATTTTTTTAAGACCCTTTTAAGTTCTCTGCGGTCCTACTTCTATTCATACATGCATATGTAATTACGTGTAGTTTCTGGTTGCAAACACACATTTACCTGTCAAAATGATAACTCTATATACTATTACAAAACGAACAAAAAAACGGAAATGTTAAACAAAAAAAAGTTATTCTATAAAATTAATCTCACAAAAACCAACTAAAATTCTAATTTAATAATGAAAATAAAATATTCAACTTCTATAAAGCAGTTTTATAACAAAACTTCTTGCACAAAATTTAACGATGTTGTAAATATTAAATCTCTAAGTTTGAAGTGGTGTTGCTACATTATTGATAAAAGCTCTCGCCTTGATTCACCTCATTCCACCCATCCCGTCTCCCCACCGCTTCTCCATGTTGTTACGTTGTAGTTTAAATAATGAGCGTGTAAATAAAGTAATAAAACATAATCGTAAAATAATAATTGATTGTTATATTGATTGCATTTAATGCTCTTAACTTCCACTTAAAACTTCTCGCAAGTAACTGTTAGAATACCTTACATAGTAGTTACATAGTATATATACACTGTAAGTACGTTAACAGCTTTTGTATAAGCACATATTTTCGATAGAGTCGAATATAACTGTCAAATACCTATGGTACACTTTTCGTTAGTTAACTGTGATCGGTTTCTGATAAAACTAGAATTAAAAACGCTCTTTTTATGATAGACTTCAGTTATGTCATAACTCCGTCGTTAAAATAGCGATGGTTGCTAAAACTTCACAGATACGGCTATGACGGAGTAAATAGTTGGCTGAGCTAGGAGTTCATAACATAAGCAACCAACGGTAGCTAAGGTGCTGATGATTCAGCTACCAATTTGTGAGTGATGTCAATCGGAGCTCCATCGAATAAAGAAGGAAAGGAGTGTTAGAGCGAGAAAGATGCAGTCATGATAGAACAGTACTAGAAGGACGCTATCTGTCATGACAAAACTTTAAATATAAACAAATAGAACGCGGAGATTGAAACATTGGAGCACATTAAGTTTTCATGTCAGCAAAAGGTAATAAGCGAGAAGAATATTGTGCAGTTATTAAAGAGAGACAGTAAAGGGAAGAGGTGGATGGCGGAGATAGAGAAAAGGAACGAGGAAAGAGAAGAAACGGAAGAGCAGAAGTGATTTTATTCAAAAGCGATGTTTAATAAAACCATGCGAACACCTAGTTGCCATTCCAAACCACAATGTGAATGTGGAGGGAAAATTTTATCTAGTATCAACGCAATGATCGGACAAAGGAAACAAAGTGATAGACGTAAAAGGCGGGAGAAGTGAAAATGAAGACAGAAGGGAAGAAGTATAGTGAAAATATAATAGAGGGTTTGTCGAGAGGAGACAAAGAAGACAAGAGGTGAGGAAACGGTGAGAATGAAGGAGGACTAAGGAAAATGAAGAGAAAGGTGTCAAGAGAAGATCAAGCAGAAATTACTTTGAAATAAAAAGGTCTAGTAAAAGTAAATAGAAAGGTCTAGAATAGTTTTAAGTTTAATTTCAAGTTGAAGTTCTATGAAATGTATTAAGAATGTAGATTGTAAAGCCGAAAGGCGAACAATTAATATAATATAATTACAAATAGAACGACTGCTACCATAACTAATCGTTCTTTCAAAGTTATGGTTATGTCTATACGTTAGCAATATAAAACGTGTGTATAAACCCACTACACCCATGCATCTAATTTCATTTACGCATAAATATCGATGCTGTAAGATATGCTGATTTTCTTTAAGATTCAACTCGAATTTTCCATAAATTTTTTTTCCTGTGTGTAAAATATTGATAAAGCTTCAGTGACTTGTCAAGTATATTTGAATGTGTCATTTATTTTATTGTAAGTATTGATAATATCGAGTCTATATTCACCCTCGTCGTATAGGGTTAGGGTTACAGTCGTTGCCGCAGTCATACTTGTAGTGTTTGCTGGGTGTCGTTGCTGAAGCTGAGCAGGAGCAGGATGTAGGGCCAATGCGGTTCTGTTTGTTTATTCAAGTTGATGTTCTCCACTTGGGGAATGTGTGTTATGAGAGTGTCGTCTTCGTCTTCGTTGCCGTCGTTGTCGTTGTCGTCGGTCTGTCCCATTCCCGTAGCACCAACTGTAACATAAACCGTAGCAAACGTAGTACTTAGTATAGTAACGATGTGCCGTTATACGGCTACATAACTCTTATAGATACACAATACACTGTTATTTGAATATTTCAAAAATAATATCAAATTTGAATAATTTCTTGTTATGCGCACTCGTAATTTGTTTTTTTTTTTGTTATGTTATGTATTTGTCATTTACTCAATATTATATCTGGAATGGCAGTAGAAGAGGCAGAGAGAAGAAGAGAAGAAGGCACAAGTGTGAAAGACAAATTAAGGAGCAGAGATAGAAAGATTTAGCAGCAGGAAAAAATGGAAAAACTTGATAACGAAAGATACAAGAGGATTTTAAAGAGAGAGAGAGAGAGATATACCGGAATACATACGAGAAAAAGAGACAAGGAACATAAGAAGAATTGCAAGATTTAGACTGGGAAACGAAGGAAAGGCAGCAGATGCTGGACAAATATAGAGCAAAGGATGTGCAAGGTGTGCTGGAAAGAGATAGAAACGTTGGAGTATTCAAGCGAGAAAAGCGTAAAGAGTGAAAAGAAGATTGTGCAGTCATTAAAGGGAAGCGGTGGATGGCGAAGATGAAGAGAAGGAGCGAGAAAAGAGAAAGAAGGCCAGGGTAGAAACAAGATAGAGAGAAGCAGTAGGGGATTAAATTTATTTATTTTATTTTAAAGAAGTGAGAATGAGTACATAGAATAATGAACATAAGTGAAATTTAATTATTCGCAATATTTAAGGAGAAAGAATGTAGTGCCTATTGGCAAAACCATTAAAATAAAATAATAATAATATGTAAAATGTATGTGTAATATTTTATAATTAAAATATTTAGTCAAGAAGGCTGAAAAAGCTAAAGCCAAAATAAAATAAAAGAAGAAAAGAAATGGAACTGGTTCTCACTGCCTCAATACTCTCAGGTGATCTAATAGGCCGAGGAACTCTAGTTCTTCGTCTTGTCGCACTTGCAGTTTGTCTGGACGTAGTGACCTCGTAACAATTGATTTCCAGTCCGGGAGAGTGGCCAACGGGGCCATATTAAAGCGAATACGTAAGGCGCGCTGTGTTGCGATCACAGAACATCCGCTCAAAAAGTAGGCCTCTACGGCAAACGCACGTTCCTCACTGTTCCAACGCATGATGGCTACTGTACTGTGACGGGATAAAACTTTATTGTCCCGCCTATCGAACGAGACCACTAGCACTCCGCTACGACATCAACCGACTAAATGACACGGTTTTAAAAAAAGGAAGTTATGATGCCGCACCCTGTACTAAGAGATAGAATTTAACAATTGCGTTTAATAAAGTAACATTAAAAAATTAGCTTACTTATTCCGAAGTTATTGTTTTACTAACCCCTTATATTATCAAAATACAACTACAAGTACCTACTTGCCATACATCAAAAGTTTTCTTCTATATAACAACAAATATTTTATATAATTATTTTGTATAATTAAAGTAATGTTTAAATTAAAGTACAGGAAACAAAGATAAAAGAATAACTGCAATTCAAATAAAGAAGGGAAACAAATTTATTTTTACAGAACTTTACAACTTTAAAACAAAAAAAAAATACAAAAGGTTTTTTTTTCTTTTGTTCTATTAACAAGTTACGCTTCAATTATTTATCCTTATGTTTTATGTTAAAATATAATGTACGAGTATCCTTTACTAATTAGTTTATGTTCATGTTCATGTAGATGGTACATGGTTTTGTTCTTTATTTGTCTAGTAAGTGCATCTGTACCGAGATGTTATAATTGTAAATAATAAACAGTTTTTTCTATTAGTATACAAGTTTTCTTTTAATAGTGCGCAAGCATGCTATACTCTTGTTTTCACTGTGTAATAAATCACTCAATAAGTTCGTAGTATGACATATAGATGGCACTATTGACAAATCTATATGTTTTTTAGATAGTATCAACCTTTAAACGGTATCTGTCAAAATTTCAAAACATTTCGACTATTAGTTTACAAGTTACAATAGTTTTGGTAACGCTACTTTTGCAATTTTAAAGACCATGGGGAAATCTGAATTTCGTGTATTGATAAACCATTGCTTTTTATTGAGAAACAATACTGGTTAAGCAGATTTCAGATTCAGATTTTTCCATTGTTTTAAATATAATAATATTAGATCAATCTATCGATTAAATCCATTAAAAGTAAAGGAAACCTCACTTTGGAAACCACTGCAGTCATAATTTGTTATCATGTGTCTACACATTTGAGGCCATTCTAGTATGTTATTCCGAATAACACGTTGCAGTTTTAAGATTTCCGTGGTCACCGCCTGCACAAATATCTCACATGGTCTTGTTTGATTTTTCATGGCAAGTTACAATGTTGTGGCTGCATTCGAAACTCTAAGGAAAGTCAGGAGTTGTCTAAAAAGTTCTAACGTTTCTTGACATGTAACTAATTTTTTTTTTTTTTTTGAATATTTATTGGAGTACATCAATTTCCATTTATAAACATTAACAATACATAATTTACAACTTATAAACATACTTAAAATAAAGAGATTAAATTGATTTTGTTTATAAACTTTTTGAGATTTTCCCTGCTTTCAAATATCTGCCTGTATTCCTCAGCATTAAAGAATACTATGCTTTACCGTTAGTGGTCTGTTACATGTAACTAATATGGTTATAAACTGCAAATTCATTATGCAAATAGACATGTGATACAATCAACGTTATATAAAAAAAAAGTAAGACTTAATAATTGTTGAATTGAAATAGAAAATCAAACATTATCTTCCAAAACCAAAAACTCTGTTCAATTGATTTCGGTTGAGACCTAAAAAGAATGTAATTTCAGGCAAGCTGAAAGACAATAGACTTGTGACCCATGTCTTAATTTCTTTAAAACTGAACCATATATTGTTAAAGTTGGCTAGTAGGACCTTAAATACCCAATTATTTGTTATTAAGTTAGAATATTATAGTAGATATACTAACAATTAATATAGTCTTTTTAATTAAAGAGATACAAAGTTATAAAAATTAAATCTGCGTGTGATGTCACATCCGATAAGTTGCTATCTCTTTTATACGAGAGGGTTTATGTCTGCAATAAAGTGATAAATCCAGGAGAAGTGAAAATGAAGTCAGAAGGGAGAAAGAATAGTGAAAAGATAATGAAGATAAATAGATAGAAAAGATAGATGAATGCAAGAGGAGAACAACGAAGGTACAGACAAGAGGAAAGGAGAAGCAGGAAACGGAGAGAAGGAAGGAGTATAAAACATAAAGAGAGAGAGAGAGAGCCAAGAGAAGAAGAAACAAAAAGTATTTTTGGAAGTAGTAAAAGTCTAGAATAGTTTAAGTTTAATTTCAAATTTGGGTTTATATAAAATGTATTAGGAAATATAATATTGTACATTGTAAAGCCGAAAGACATTAATATAATAAATAAACTAACTACAACAGAGACGCATAAGAGAGTGTATGTGATACGTCATATACTACTAACGGCTGCGTAGAGCATCCCATCAAGTTTTAAATTATAATTTCTGTGAAAAAGAAAATAGTCTGGATTAATTATTACTTCTGTGACATCATACGCAGTAGTAACATAAATGGCATATTTGCCTTACTTTAAGATATTTAATTAAATAAAAACGCCAATATACAAATATTAACGTGTATTTAAATGAAAAGTAAAGAAGACGACTCTTAAAAAATGAGTTTAGAAGCACATTGTGACTACTAGATAGAATTGAATAATTAAAAAAATGAATATTCTCTAACTTCTAACCTCTAATATATTTTTAATCGTCAAAGGAATATATAAAAGTTTTACATTACACTTTAATAGAATTATGTTTTAGAAAATATACCAGGATTATATTAAAATTAGAAAATATGTTCTCTATGTTTTCTAACAAATGGTTTTAGATTAGAATAGAAGTAAAGTTTGGAAAACGAGGTAAATCCAACAAATTATAAAACAGACTTACCGGCCATCGCTAGTAAAGTGGTCGGATAGAATTGTAGCAGTCGTAGAGATCGTAGTACTCGCCTACTACGAACATACTCGTATTCTATAACTCCTGGCAACGAATACGCCTGCTGTTGCCAACAGAGATGTTCCTATACTAGTTTCATTTTAGGTTATGTTATTGCTAAAATGAGGATAACGCTCCTTATTTTAAAATGCAACCAGCTTAAACGTATTGATAAATACATGCCACATTTTTTACACGCTTTTTAGTATATATGTATATGTAAACATGTATATGAAACACCAGAAAATATCCTACATTTCACATGTTTTAAATTTTAAGCATTCTTTGGTCGGACAACCCAAATTCCTATGCAAATATGTATTACAATGTGTTACTTCTTTCACTGAGCAAAAATTCAATTTTCTACAGTTATTTTTTAAAAGTTTTAATATTCCTGGAAACCGGGATATATTTAGTGCTGGATTTAGGTTATAACAGACATGGGGACATCCATTTATGTGTGTTTAAATGCATATGTAGATTATTTAGTAAAAACTAATATATTGTTCAGAATTTTAAAAACTAATTATTGTCCAGATACCGGAATTTTGTTCCTATGACTCACGCTGTGACGTGATTAGAGCAGCGGGACGGGAAACCGGTGACTGGAGAATACAGAACTATGCAAATAGGCACTCGCCAACGAAGGTGTGTAATCAAGCGAAATTTTGAAAAGGTTCCAAGCACAATATTCAGGCCGTGCATGAGCTTGTGGAAGGTGATCACTGCATTACTGTTATCCGGATTGCTTAAGAGGATGATGAATGAAAACAACAAATAACCAAACGTCGCCGGCAGCCGATTTTTAAAACTCTTATGTACCAAAATGGGGAAAATAGTCTGAAAGAGCGAAATTTCTTAAAGGATGCAAAATCTAATCTAAATTTTCATCATATAGTTCCCAAATTTCTTAAAAAATCAACATATAGAAGACCTTAACCCAATTTAATATTTGATTTATAGTGGTAACATTACGAACGTGTTCCAAACGTAAGGTTTACACATAGGTACATTTGCAAGGCAATTCAATAACCTAATATTTATGAAAGTGTTTCAACTTCCCTTTGGCTCAGTTCGCCATAACCTTTACTGATCGTGGCGACAACGCCGGCTCGCTAGATCGCCAGGTCGTCATACTGGCCAACACCCACCCTCTCCTTCTCATCCCAGTCTACCCCATAGACATGGCATACATAGCCGCAGCCGCAGCGTCCCGAGCTCGACCACCACGTCCGTCCACAGCTTACAATATATATGTAGTATTAAACAACTTACAACCACTGCTTGAGGGATGGAAAAGGGTTGGGGTGGAAAGGGTTGTAGTAAATACCAAATAAAAGATATATCAGAGGTGGTTAAATTGAATTTAAAAGGTTTCCGGTTTGCGGTATAACAAGTTTGCCCCGCCGCGTTTGACCGGATACTTAATATAAACGAGTCTTAGGGCCGTTCTTTTCAATTCTCGGTTAACTGAGGTTTCTTATATATTTTGGTTGATACTTTTGTTTCTCAGCTCTCATTTTTGTTCGATTCAAAAAGCTGTAGCTTTACCCAGCAACGCATGAGGTCTTTAACAAAAAAATAGTATAATAAAACCTAATTGTCATTTGTTAACTGAAGTTTAACTGAGATTGAAAAAACGGCCTCTACAAATATATTTTATAAACAATTGTTTTAAAAAAACATATATTTTTCTGCTGTTTTTATTGTTGTAGTTGTAGTTACAGTGAAATTTTTCTCTATTCACTACTAAGATGGAATAACATTTTGCAAAATATTTCTTTTTAATATTTAATTGAGTGCATCAACTTTCGACTGTTATTAGTACTTAAAACAATTTGAATATTTAGAATAATTAGATTTATTGATAAAGTCAATAAGGTTTTTCAGACTTTCTCTGCTTTCAAATATCTGTTTATAGTCTTCAGGTATATTACAGTTTTGTTAGTGCGATGAGTACTTGAAGCATTGAAGAATATGCTTTACTGTTAGTGAGATGTCACATATTGGTTGTGGTTCACTTATCATGAGGCTACATATTAAAGTAACTTCTGTTTACAAATTGATAGCCTCACTTTCCTTAATTTGTTATCAGTTTCTTCGTTTTATTCTTTCTGACATGAATAATTTATTACATTTTTAATTTTGGTATTTAAGTTTGCAAAATGTTATATTCAATTCTATCATGTGTAAATTCGCTACAGACTCCATTTTTCTACCTATTGTTAATTTATTAAAGATTGTTTTGACCTGCTAACACGCAGACGTTTTTAATGTGGTGCCAGTAGTCTAGAATAAGGGGCAGTGTTGAGACAATCGACGATATGTTAAGATTGAATAGTAAGCTATGAAAAATGAAACATCTATTATAGAATATATCAGTAGATTCGTTGGAAACGTCAAATTGGGAAGTTGGCCGAAGTCATCATTTATCTACACCTATATTCTTTCTTGTTATGTGTGTGTCACGTTCAGCTTTAAGACCGTAAGCCCCAGCTTGAATAATAAGCCTTTGGTGGAACATGGTGATGGACATTGCATAGCAAATTAGCACCCCTCCCCCTTATCCCAACCCAACCAAACATTTGAAGTAGTAACCAGATCATATTTCATGACAACATGTCAACGATGTGACGTAATCGCAATGTTTTGACATTGTCAAGTTGACCATTATGTTGTCAGGAGTCAAAGCTACGTATCGTTGTAGATCACCACCACATATTGCAGACCACACGATGAGTTTATTGATTTCTACTGGTTGATATCTGATTCGAATTCGTTAAATAAACATAGTAATTGAAATCTACTTGGTTCATCTGCGGTTTCTTTGAATTCAACTGTTTTATCTACTATTGCGAGGCTAGTCTACAAAGTTTCCAGCCTTAACATGAATACTTGTTACCCGTCAAAAAAATGCTGGTAATATCATTACGTATATATTTGTAAGGTACCCTGAAACATATCTGCCTTATCAAATCCTCAGTTCTTGTTTAACAGACATTTGTGTCAGTCGATGTTTTGTTTCTATAATTTCAGTCAGTCAATGTTTATGATACATAAGCTTAATGGAAAATTTAAAATCGATTTTAAAATCAATACCAATTAAAGTTTTTCTATTTTTCAGGTGAGTTTTTGTTACTACTACCATCCCTACTGCTAGATTTCTGCGCTCAGACTTATTGAACTGTAAGTACATTTTCTGATTTACATTCTGTCTAAAAGTAACGGGAATTTTTAAGAGTAGAAAGTAATCATTGCATTACATAAACATGATCCGACTTGTTTTATGGGGATGTATATAAATAATCCACAAACACGATTTTTTGGATCGTTTCAACCATTCGTGAGATAACTCCAAAAACGTACAAATATATAATGAAAATGCAAATTTAAACAAATTCCTTTTTTTACGTAAACATTTTATTTTGCCTTGATTTGGGTAGTCACAGTTTCCATACATTGTGATATAACATTTACATCATACAATGTTTTTACATAAAAATTGACACATCTATTTTATTATTTTCTGAAAATTTAAATATAATTCACTTAAAAGAAATTTAGTTGAAGTAATATTCCTATACTATCTTCATTTAAAAAAAAATTAATTACAAATAAAATAATATCATTTCAATAGTTACGTGAACGTAATCTAGTAAAATTTAATCTAAAAAGATTTTACGTCCAAAATCTATAGTTTACAATCTTTAAATACTTAAAAAGTTGTTTCACAATTCTATTATTCCGAAAAAAATCTAGATTTGTTTTTCAAAAGCAATGAAATAGGTCATGAAACGATATATATTGGTGATATTTTTTACGCAATAAGTAGTTGTTAATGGTAAATAAATTCTAAATATATATACAAAGAAGGTGTGTGAAAACTAGTGGATCATTATTACAAAAAAGAGAAGATTTCTTTCCGATGTATTTTATTTTAAACACATTAGTTAACCCAACAAGTTATATTTATATATAGGACAGGTATGGCAAACATTTTTATAATATTTACAAATAATATTCATGGAATTGCAGGCGTACCATCTTTTCTAAATAACCTTTTTTTTTGTATGTGTAGACAAATGCAATTGTATCCAATATTCTAAAGGATATTATTTGCAAACCATAAACTTTGCCATCCTAATTCATACAATCATTGTTAGGTTCACCACCTCTGTGTAGTAGAAGCTATTGTATTTTCATTACCACACAATTCCTGCCGTTCTATTCTGCAATCATATTTACGATGCGTTACTAGTTACATGAGTTCTTGCCAACACAATTATTTGAATGAGTGAATAGACACTCGTGTATTCTCAATAGCTTCATGCATCTTGAAACGATAGTATACATATATTATATAACACATTTCTTATAAGTACAACTTATTATTTCCTTACTAGTAATTTTCTTCGTTTTAAGTTTCATATTTTCTTTTTCTTGTTCAATAATTCAAATATTAATTTAACGTTTAAAGTAAAACATTTCAAAAGCAATTTTCTTAACAATTTTACATTAAATAATATTCTAGAAGCTGTATAAGAATGAAGTAGTAACTACATGTAGTAATAATTTTAAAATAATTGAAGGAATATTATAAAAGAAATACATACCTTATCGTAGAAACAGGGCCGGAGGGTATCTGGGGGGTGTCCTGATATAAATAGGACTGAGCTATATAAGGTGAATTGTTCTTATTATTATTATTTGTTAAGCATTGGCTTATTTAACCATCTTGCATCAAATCATATCATCATCAAATATATAAATGGTACTACAGTTTAACCTCGTCGCAAGCGACGACTGTCTTTTATGTGTGAATTGAATTTCATTTTAAATTTTAATTCCATTTTTTAATTGAAATATTTAACCCGTTCTATATTAATTTTATATATAAAAACAAATAATTTTTCATATAAACTGATTAAGAAAATATATTTTTTTTAACAAAGTAAAAAATATTTTCAATTTATGCGTTGTTTGACCTACTTTTTTTCAAAATTTGGGATTTTTTTTTTCGATTCGTAAGTAAGTTACCAAGGTTAGCCTATATACAAAATTTAAACTTTCTAGCCCAATTTTTACTCTCGGCAAAAATCACCCCCGTGCCCCCAAATAAAATATTTGAATTTTTTTTTTTTAATAACATATTTCATTATTATGTAATCCAAAATTTGAGTTTTCTCCAAAGTTTCTTACCAGGTCGCCTAGTTTTCTCAACGCCCCCTTTTGTAATTTTTCAATTTCTAATTTTCAAAAAATGTTAGCATTAAACACCGTAATACACATGCAAAATTTCACCTTTCTTTTTTTTTACGAATTAAAAGTTATAGAGCAAAAAGTAAAAGTTTCTCTTTTAGTTTTTGCAAAATTACGCCAAAAAGGACGCCAAAGTCTTAGAATTTTTTTTTTTTACGAAATAGACAATTTTCTGAAAAAATGCGTAGAGCCGTTTTCGAGCCACTATACGAATGGCGTAAACATATAAACTTTCACTTAGAACATTATAATATAGGATGACCGGCCCTGTACTTCATCAAAATACTAAGTCAGTACGAGTATGCTCTATATGAAATTAAGTCTTGTTGAATATGAGCAATAATTCAATATATTCCATGAAAAATACATTTTATGAACCGTGTGTTAGAGCGAAAATTTTATTATTTTCATCATGAATTTTCTTTTTCATAATGCCACCTTTATTCATCTACGACTACTACGACTATCGCATATGTAGATACAGTGTAGCAGAAATGTCTTATACGAACATTTTTCTCTTGTAAAACCATGTAAGAATATTCTATGTGACATTTTTCATATAATCGTACGTCTAGTAACCATTAAAGCACATATTAAATTCATCATATTTTTACTTTATTTATTAACAGTGTACATTCCAAAATTACACGAGATGCTTTTATTTGAATTTGGCGGAGATATAGGTATTACAGAAATTATTACTTTTCGCTGAAAATTTGAAGTTAATTGACTGCTTCGGACTCAAAATATATTTATCCAAAGTTAGAATCATTTGGTTAGTGAACATTGAGAATGATCGATGTGATATATATTTGACCTGTAAGAAAACAAATCGATATATTTTTTAATAAAAATGGCTTTGATATTTTTGTGTATCTATAAAAGACGAAAATGATTGACCGTGTCGTTATTTATATATTAATTTAATATATAAAGTTGAATATTTTATTGAAAATAAACGTGAAGGGTCTCTGAATGTTGATTGGCATATTAAATAACTATACTATTTGTACATACATACACACGGTTTTGTATATATAACGACTAATCTTCGCTATTCATTTATTAATCATATTGTTACATGACAACGTCTTTAAATGCGCTGTTTGGTCTCCCATGTTGCAAGTGTCAATAACTTAACATTTAATCATTTATTTTCTACTTAACAGCTATATGTACAGTACAAGTGAGTACGCTTTTTAAAACTATTTCACTTTAAAAGCATCTAGCTAGAACAATCATTGAAATGTATCGTTCATTCACTCGCCATATAAGCACCACCGACCACCAATCGTCCGCCCCGACCCGTCCCGCCTCATTTAATGTTCTGTGCAGCGAAACTACCAACTCTGAGAGACAACAGAAGCTCATGGAAATATATGGAGAGAATAAAAGTTGTGCAAGTAAAGCCTCGCCTCTTGGCCGATGGTCATTTTAGATATCATGGTATAAAATATTATTTTTTAGAAAATGCATCTACAAAATGGACATCATAAGTAATATATATATAAAATGGTTGCACTTTGCTTAAGCTTTTTCCTTTAAATTAAATGATTATCTGAATCTAAGTGATCCAGGTAATAATTTGCTTCTATCTATTTTTTATGTATCTAATTTAGTTGTAGGATGACTAATGTTTCTATGATTTTTAAATAGTTTATAGCATATTCTAAAAATAACCTGTTAAAATACTAATACCGTATTATTTATATGTTCTGGAACCTTTATTAAGACAATGCGTCACATTTTAAAATAATGTTACATTCTTATTTCAAACAAAAATCGTCTCTAAATTTAATTGTAATTAGTTGTTTTGTTTATCTTGAAAAGTATAAGTCGTAATAGAAATTTTGTTAAAAACTTTCTTGTAGATAATTGTATTACCTATAACTTTTATTAATTACTTTTTGTTGTAACTTATACAATAAAGAAGTTATAAACAGAAATAAATCTTAAATTAAGTGGTGCAGTGAATAGATTGTGCTGCAGTAATACAGTCTCTTTATTTTATTTTATTTTAGGATATTTTAATATGATATGAATTATTAAATAATATTTATTAATTTTATGTTTTGTAAAATTTTAATAGTTCATTAATATTAGTGTCATTGTCTTGAATTATGTCAGAAATGTTGTTGTCTAGTTGTAAAAGTTGAAGATTATTGCATTGTAGTAGCAGGTGTTCAATTGTTATTCTTTAATACAAGTGTTGCAAATGAATTGTCGTTGATTCTCCAGTCAATACTTTCTCTTCAATATTTCTTTTTATTATTATTTGTATGTTAGCGGTATTTGACAACCTCATCTGCGTTAAAATGTTGTTAGGTTTCATTTCTGAGTTATTTGCCTATTGAAACAGACAGAGGATACAATTTTATACATATCAAAGATGTCTTACTAATTGATAATAACTGCACGCTCGATATATTAGTAGATACCGATACATCAATAATGATTTGAGTTTACAAACCCATTTTATACAAAGAAAAAGAGAATCCTAAATTCCTTAAACATTTTTTATTTAATTTGACTTGTCTTGAGCTCAAGCATCAAACTTATTGTCTTATTGAAAATCGGATGACCCTTTATCCATCTATGACCTTTTAGTGGCAGTCAATGGGCATGTGATTCAGAGATTATCTCAGTTCCAATTTGTTTGATCTTGATTCTACTTTGCTATAGCTGTTTAGATTGTTTTTTTCTTAGCTTCTCTGTTATTTTTCTATATTACTAAGTCCGTTATCAGTTTTTCTTGTAGGTAGTCGTTCCCTTAACTTTTATTATTTCATCATTACTTTGACTATACTCGTACTTTGTACAATAACATTATTCTGTACGAACTTTTGTTCTTTTATTCGGAATTTATATACGAATAACCATTAGGAGAAATTGAAAAGCTTAGAAAAATATTAATAGCATATATGCCAGTTTAATATAAATATTGTAACAGTACTTCACCGGGTAGTTTCATGTTTTTTTAATCGGCAAACTCAATGTACGCTATTCGTACTTGTTTTTATTGTATGATAAGCAGTGCCGGAGCAAGTAATTTTCGTGGACCACAAGATTTGAGGCTGATATGTCCTTTTTTTGTATTACTTTTTTTATATTTCGTGGACCACATAGATTTGAGGTTGATATGTTCTTTTTTTTATTTATTATTCATTGGCTTATACAGCTATTTAGCCATCTTAGCCATCAAAGTTATATAGTACAGGGTGTCCCAAAATTCAACGATAAGCGGGCACCAGAGAGTGGTCCTGCTCATGACTACACGAGAAAAAAAATTATCTCATTTTGTTTAGAAATTACAAACCTTAAGATATTTTTAACTACCAAGACCACAAATAATTGTAACAATAATAATTTTTCAAATATTTCTCAATTTTTTTTTGTATCGGCAACTTAAATAGTACTGCTATCCACCGCAACCATTAAAAGTCCCAGAATGCTAGTAGTTCTTACACAAAAATCAATCGAAATTATTTTTTCCCTAAAATTTTTAAAGATTTTTACTTTCAGCCCACTTTAACTCATCGTAGTGTAAAAAAAAGCATGAATACTACTATGGCAAGTTTTTTTTAAAAATTGGCGCAACTCTTCAGGATTCCAAAATGATATAATACTTCAGGAAAACTAGTAATAAAAAAAAATTATGCATACTATTTCTAAACAAGAACAATATTTTTATTTTTTTTTATATATAGTTTCTCGGGCTTCCTAGGCACTTAGCCTTTTATCGCCCCTAATATTGTTCTGCTTCTTCTTATACGTTATATTCAGACAACAAGAATGATCTACAAAGAACCATATTTCATAAATTGTTGTTGTTGATAGTTATCACTTTTACAATACCCAAAAGAGGGGTATTTTTTATTGTTGAATGAATTAAAACAAATGAACAAAATTCAACAAAGTTCAACAAAATTTAATAGTTTATTTACATTATAGTAAATGTTCAAAATGTTTGCCACCGGCATAAATACGTTGAAGGGTTTTAACATAGTATTTAAAATCTGCTTCTTTACGGCAATACGGCGATTATTCAGCACTGATAAGCCCGCTTATAGCCCTGATAAGGTCAACGGAAATTTGAAATAAATAGAACCGTAACTGTCGGAAAATATGCAGACAGCTTTATCATTGGGTGCTCAATTAGTTGTATCTAAATAAGTAAAATATTTATATCTTTTGCAATGTCAAATATTTTGCATTTCACTCAAAAGTATGACTAAATTAATAACTAAAATTATTTAACAGGATGCTAACAAAATAGTTGTAGAGCGCATGCGTACATCAGTTTGTGAAAAGCGTTATCATACCGTATAAATGTCGACTTGTCATGTGCAATTAATTTTAATAGAGCATAGACTGCAGTTAGTGTACTGAGCAGTGCATCCCGGTGCTCAAACACGGAAATAAAGTGAGCAGGTAAACGTAAACGTAAACGAGCCCAGTAAAGTAAAGCAGCTATTATGAACCTATATCATTAAAGCGCATAGTTTTCTAATTTAAATATAAAATGAATTTTGTAGACAATTAAGCTTAAAACTAAACATATAAAGCAGTTTCTGAATAATTAATTCTAACGGTTTTAAACATTCTTTGTTCTCGTGCTTTTGTATAAAGTTAATTTTATGAATTTAATTATATTAACAATTATCTAATAAGAGCGGAAATATTTTATTAATATGAAAACGTTTTTTTAATTTTTATATGTAAATTCATTGACATTATGATGTAATTTTTGCAAATTAGAATAACGCTTGTAACAAAGTTTCTCGATAGTTCTGGATGTTGAATTTCTTCGACACGGAACTTTTTATTAAAAACAGCAGTAATTTTAGTTATTTAAATATTCATTGATATTTGCTCATATATTATACAGAATATCTTCCTAATTAATTAACAGTTCTCAGTAACTATTTTTTTAATTTATTGAATAAAAACAAATTGCTCATGTACGAAGTTTTATAAATCGTGCTACTAATCGAGAACTCTATATTGGTATGCCATACTTGAAACTTAAATTGTGGCACACTGAAAATACCGCCCGTACTAAGTGCTTCATGAAGCCACGGAAGTTATTGGCAAAATGTACGTCTTTTTAGTACTGCACCAATTTGGATTTGTGACTGTACCAAATTTCTCAGAAGCGATCCGATGTATTTACAGTTCCCTGATTGTTCAATAAGACGAAGATGATCTTTGTGAATAAAAAGCTTGTTGCGTGCGTTTCACTAATATAGTTTATTAATTAAATTAAAGAATATTCACTTATAATTAAATAACATTTAAAAAAAAATTAACTCTAAAATAGACGTATAGATAAAATTGAAGATATGTATTGTAAAAGGTATAATTCTTGTATCAACAAGATTTGTCATTTTAACGGTCTTTCAATAAGTTATGTCAAAAGTCCGTAAAAAGTGGCAAAAAGCAATATTTCCGTGAAATGACATTTTTATTTTAATCCAAAGTACAAATTCTGAGGTTAGTAATGGAACACAATATGTCAACAGCAATGATATTTCTATGTTGTATATTTCTTTTTTATTAAATAAGGAGATAATGCGCTCTGTCTCTTAAGACACATTCAGCAATATTTATGTAATGTAGAATAAGCTTATACGGTGTCCAATGGCATATCTGATAATCAAAGAATACAATAAATAAATTATTGCACCCAATATCATATGCACTTTTATTACCTTCGGCACAGCGTGCTACATTGATAAACAATAAATTAGAAACTGCATCATATGATTAAGTGTGCTAATAAGAAACAAATCGAATTACTTCCAATGTGAGAACAACTTTATACACCTTACTTGCAGTCAGAGGCGGCCTTAGGGGCTGGCAACCAGGGCAATCGCGCAACAACCCAAGTAGAAAAATTCATTACTATATATGTATTTGAATCTCGCGCCTCGCTCTTAAGAAGTTCCACTTGAATCAGTGCGTATATCTTTTAAGGTATTCATATACCTTAGTTTATAATCATTATTATTTGTCATTTTTGTGCTTGTTAACTTTTATAACACTTCCAATATAAAATTTTATTTCTCGTCAATTGTCGTTAAAAATACTTACTTCCAATTTATATAAATTATACAAAGAACAAGTGCCTCGTTAAGATCTGTCGCCCCGGGGACTCGCAAAGATGTGCCACCCCGGGGACTCGCAAAGTTCTGCCGCCCGGGGTCTCGCAAAGATCTGCTCCTCGGGGCCTCGCTATGGCTAAGGCCGCCCCTGCTTGTAATTGTAAGACCTAAAAAATAAATAGTTTTTTTATTAAAAGATAATCAATGTATTGACTAAATACAAAACTGAGTCTAACAACGAAGTTAATTTTTAGTAACTTGATAGTAGAGATCAGTTAACAATTCTAATATTAACATCATAAATTAAACCTTTCTTTAAAATGATTCCTAATCTATTTATTCATCCCTTATCACTTATAACACTGGATATGAAACGTTTTAACTAAATCTAATATAAAACGAGTATAAAACATGGTGCATTCAATCTCTCCAAGAAGAACAGCGCATACTGGTGTGGCCATCATAAATTCATGGATTCATACTCTACTATGACTTAACCTCGTTTGTCTAGATTATAACAGAGCTATAATATATTATATTCTAGTTTAATATCTGTATGTAATGCATTTTAAATGAAAAGCTTATATTTCCATTTGTCAAATGAAGTAAAACCTTTTCAATCTTTTCATTGTGACAATATTTCATTCAGGTAATGGTGCAGTAAGATATTATTGTGATTGTTTTGTGACGTAAGTATCACATCATATTAAAAATGTTTAATCGATATCTTCTTTATCAAATGAAATAGGTTTTATGTTGATATTAAATTTTAATAGAAAACTACGAGTATTAAATCGTAAGAAAGATTCCCGGGTACTATCAGTTAATAATATAAAAGAATTATTGATTATCCTGATCATTAGTAAGATATCTAAATAATGAGTTTTGAGGTAAGAATTTGATGTGCATATTAATTTTCTTTGGTGAATCAGATAGAGGGTACAATTCTGATTTGATTTTATTTATTTTTTATTATATTACTACGATTTCAACAGAAAGGTGATATCTCGCATTAATTGTAATATAATACGTTTGTGCGTTTTGTAGATTTGTTTATTTATATGGCTGGTATATTTGTTTATTTTTGATTTGTTAATCATTGAGTGAGTTAATTTATTGCTAGTCATAGAATACATTTATTACATCTTCGGGCAACGAACCAGGACATAATCATAGCTGAGTTTTAGCCCAGTAAACATTTTGGAATCAGTTTGCCATCATATTGAAGATGCCTATGATTTTTTTGTCATGAAAGAGTTCATTTAAATTTCAGTTTCTCATAGTCGGTCAAATGGTGAAACCACTACATCTGTCGGAACACAAATGAAGATAAAGTTGATGCGAACTGTAATTGAAGTGCAATAGTGATAGAAACATTACAAAACGGGACACTTTACCAAATTATTTACTGTGAGAGTATATGACTTAACTACCTCGGCCCCCCATAGGACCCTACATTGAATTGAATATACTTTTATCTATTGTTTATGTCTCTATGACCTTACAATCGTCTAACAAATATTTCACATTTAATATCATAATATTACTATAAACATTTTTAATTTCACTACTTATCCAACTTCATTTCCTTGTCTTTAGTTTCACTTCTTTTGCTTTTAACATGATTCATCCATTTTATACCCATCTTCTTCGTTGCAAGATTTCTATCAGGCCTATTTCGTTGTCCACTTTTTTCCTACGCCTATTCTTAATATGCTCTAATGTTACAGCTTTCATGCCACACCTCTTGCATAGTTTCTTTTCCTCTGCACCCCCTAATTACAGCTCTTTTCTTCATTCCCAAGTTTAAATCCAAGATCAGAGACAATTCTACATATAAACGCATACTAAACTCAAATTTCTGTGTTCGGAGATGTCTCACTAATGTTGATGTTTCGATTAAATCGATAAATCGATGTTTCGATTAAACTCTCATTTTATGTAGGTACATTTTACATAATCGAACATTATAGTCGACACAAAAGTGAGTTATTTGTGACCTTCTTCCAAACTGTATCCTAAAAAAATGTACAATATAGAATATACGAGTATATTCCATTCAACTTTAATAATTTATATAGCAACAAATATGTAAACTTGTACATGAGTTTCGAATAACAAATAGTTCTGAGGCACCCGTACATTTGTTGCATAACTAGTAGCTGGAAGGGGATTTGGAGGGAGTAAGGGAAGCTGTGTACAGTTCAGAATGAATGGTTTAATAAAGCATTCGTGTGGAGATTTATATTATTGTTTTTTTTTATTATAACAGAATTACAACTGTGCTCTTCTCTGATAAACAGATTATCATGAAGTGGTGAATAAATGAACTCGTGACTCTGTTATGTCTAAATATTTTACGTATAACTTATGTATATGTACGTGCTGCAATATATAAACAACTGCACCTACTTTACATTCATAAATTTAGAGCCAGGAACAATTAAGCGACGCTTACATAGATTACATTCAAATTTGATTTTAGTTTTATTTTAATGCAAGTCAGATTTCACTCAGATTTCAGATAGATGTCAACTATAAAAAGAGAAATTGTCAGAAACTTTTCATAAGAATATTCTTTCTCTTTCCATCATCATACAATTAAATAGATATATAGATCTTGTTTCCATTTTACATTTAAAAATATTTATTTTAGTAGAGAAAACATTCTAAAATTATTTCTCTAGAATATCCCAGAAAAAGAAACAAGATATATCTGTCTCTGTTACAGTTAAATGGTTTATTTGCAACTTCATTCAACACTGGTACGGTAGTGAGACCAGGTGAAATGATTTTGCCATTTGTAGTTCATATCACTGACATTTCATTTGAACGAGTGAAATCTAATTGAATTGTTTCATGACAGAAAAATCATACGCATCTTCAATATGACATTAAAGTAATTCCAAAATGTTTACTGGGAAACAACTCTTCCTTTCTCCGCATTGCATACGATTTTGTGCAAATGCAATACAGTTTACAGCACATAGACCTAACTATAACGCTTGCTTGCTAATGTGTTAATATATTTCGATATTGTAAATGATATAGATAAAAAACCCTTTAATCAAATTGAAAGACAACTAATGTAAGATATCAACCCACTAACATCAACCAACATCATTAAAATTATTTTTTAATTTTAAAATATTTATACAACTTGTAAATGTATTATCAATCTAAAGCTATATTATTTCAAGTATAACTTTCCTAAAGTTTACTCATTAAAGCATTTCTTTTAATGTAAACAAACAAAAGCTCTTATTTGACTAATTGATAATCAAAGTTCCAAAAGCTCATAAAGCGAACTGAACTCAAAAGGTCTCGAGATCAATTGAAGAGATTAGTCGGCTTGAAACAAGTGCCCCGCCCCTTCGACCAAAGTTTGTGTATATTCATAGATATATCTTTGAATAAAATTATTCTTGAATTTTAAGAAATCTTATATAATTTTAACGAATAAATAATCTCTCATATGATCTACGAATTTTTCGATTCTCAGTGAAATTTTAGTTAAGTTTTCGTAATTTTAGTTTTTTTAAAGATAGACCACATTTTACTAACGAAAAATGTAACCAAGGTATTTTGGTTAATAAAGCTGCAGTTATGTTCGAATCGAGCAAAATTGAGAGTTGAGAAGGTTAACAATAAACCTCAGTTAACTGAGAACTGCAAAAACGGTACTTACTGAAGAATAGAGTCTACATTCTTTAAATAACTCTTACATATTATATAATAACGCCAGACTGCTGTATCTTTGGATTCGATATCCGAATCAGCACTATACTTTCCTTATTATTTCTCGGAAGGAGAAAGAATAGTGGGAAGGAGGATAAGTAAGAAGTAGTGTTTATTAGAAAGAAATGAATTAAATTAAATTTTTATATTTTTGTTGACTTACAGAGTATGAGAAATAATTGTAGACAGATTATAAGACCAAAAAAGCATATACATTAAAAAAAAACGTACTATCTTGATTTGATTTTGGTAGTTTTCCATAAATTTTTTAGGCAGAAGTGGAGGTAACGTACATAAGATATGTACGTTACCTCCACTTCTAGTTTTTCATAAATTCCACTGGTAGTTTTTCATAAAATTTTTAGGCAGAAGTGGAGGTAACGTACATATGATATGTACGTTACCTCCACTTCTGCATAAAAAATTTACGAAAAACTACCAAAATCAAATCAAGAAAGTACTTTTTTTTATTGTATATGCGTCGACACCATTATAACTTCCAACATACGAGTCAAACAAAGAAACGTTACCATCATAATTAAAACAGTTTGAATATTGGCGCCTTAAATATTTACATTTCAAATCAGAATGTGTTATGACGTAATAGATATTAAACAGAAAATATGTATTAATTAACATCCTGATAAGTAAGAAATATTTAAAGCAGTAGCGTGAAATACTTTTATTAAATATATCCCAAACTTATTACCTGTCTCCGTATAAAGGAATACTATTTTCACACGGTTTAATAAGATGGCTGAGATCATTTCATTATATTTGCAATTTATCTGCGTTTTTAATGTATCTTCTTCTCACTCTCTACAATTGTACGTGTATATAGTATTTTTGTAAGCAATTATACTATCATCATTAAAAATACAGCCCGAGGGAGTATGTTCCTTCATCGGATTAAGTGATACAAGTTAAAAATAGGGAACAGGCATTGTCTCGCTAATATCAGTCAATACTTTAAATAATAAATTTGAAACAGTGAATAATAACAATTTTCAAAGATTAACTAATTAATCTAGTAAATTAATTATGTTAAATATTGCCGCTGCACTTAATCTGTCACTGTGTGGTCGTATAAATTAGTAGCTGATTTATTTGTTTTGTTTGAGTTAACCCTGGTGTTTATTCACTAGCCGCAATACTCCCGCAATGAATATACTGGCATTTCAATACAGAATGATTATCTGTACCAGTACTAACACTAGCACTAGCACTCTGCATTTACGTAATTGCTAATGCTCACGCTAAATTAACAAGCCATAGTAAAACACTGGTGGAATCCTAAAACTTGTTTTGCACAACTGACCCTTTACATACTAGCTAGAGTACTAGTAGTTAATATATTTGTAAAATGCAATTCACAATCAATGATATGTTGGAACGAAATACAAGGTGCCCGTGAAATATGAGCATTTGCTACGTAGAACTTACATTTTTTATTAACATTAAGTAGAGATCAACTTTGAAAAAATTATGTGTACTTCTGTAATGGTCGGTGTTTATTAAAGTAAGTCACAATACAAAGTATTCTTCAGATTCGATCCCCGAACCTGTGCTATGTTTTCTAGGTTTGATTGTTAACAAAATTAACTTGATTATGTGCAAATACTGTCAACATTGTACTTGTATTTTTGTATAAAAATGTTATTCAATTTTGAACGTAAAAGAATTATATAAATGAGAGGTCATCCGTAGTTATCTATATAGAAAATAATAAAAACCAAATGTGATTTAAAATATTATTGTGGAACTACTCTAAATTCAAGGTAAAGAAACTCAGTTTGTAAGACTTAGTAAACTTGAAAACGAACCAACTTCAAAAAGTGAAAAACATAAATAAACTAGGGCAAAGTTTAAATTACAAGTGACTAGGGTTGAGGAGGTCCAGTGGGATGCTACAAAGATACGGGTAGCACTTAAAGATATATCAAGGTTAAATAAATAAATTATAAAAATTGAAATGAGACAGAAACTTCAAATATATCAGAGAAAAAGTAACAAACATTACAAAAAATAAACGATTCAATTATAATTGTTAGAATGTTTCTTTGATGTTTAATTTCCTCATATCGACGTCAAGATGGATGGAGGAGAGGAATAATGAAGAAACATTTACCGCTACAGAATGTATAGGGATGGGGACATCATCTTAAAATATGATTTCTACTCGTTTGTCAAAGGAAATAGGAAAAGACCCGACGCTTCTCTTTATATATACAGATATTTTCATATTTAATATATATTCCGGTTTACTTCCAAATTAAAAATTTCGGCATAATAAGCAACGTTATTTTTTTAATAAGTAATCAAAGATAGTCCAGAAAACAACTTGGATTTCATTTGAAGTCATATTTAGCATAATCTATGAATCTCCATGAAAGAGTTTGATCACACTTCCCTCGTTCATATAAAATGTCTTTAATATGGGCTGCAAATAACGAAATCTCTTCACCTTTCAGAATCTAAGCGACGAAAAAGTGGTTGCGACCTATAGTAGACATCTTGTGTTGTTTGAAACTTCACTTAGCGAGAGATTTTACCGAATGGTTTATATACGTGGTGGTTTTAAATACGTCACTCCGCGAGGGGGCAAAATACTACTTAGGTATAATGGGCTAATATTAATTTCTATAAAACTATACTATATATTGATTAAATCTCAAATGTCAATATTTTGTAATAAGTGCATTATCACAGAAGATAACAACATCTGAAATATATATTATTGACCCTTTGTCACACCCGATGATTTGCCATCTCTTTTAGGCAAGAAAATACGATATTATGAACGTAGTGAAAAGGAAAAATAAGTTATGTTATAGTAACGTCACACACAGAGTAACTGCAAAGCTGATATTCAAGTTTTAAACAGCTGTATTTTCGTCAACTTTTGGATATTTAAATAAAAAGAAACAGAAATATACATATTTTAATCTATATTTCAATCAAAAAATGAAGAAACCGACCACGGAAAAATTAGTCTATTGTAAATGAATTGCAAATTTAAATAATTCCATTACTTGACAATTATCTTTCTCTTTAAACGCAAATGTTTTAATTTATTACACTTATGTAATGTTAATTATTATGTTCTGTATTTTAATTTACATATTTTTAATCTAATAAAGAAACCTAACTAAACTTAGATTAGCTAATTGCCCTTTGCTTAATTAGTCATTAGATTGTATCATATGTAGCAATCATTTATTGGTTTAAATGGATGTTTATCCTCGTATCTCATATAAAATATGGCGAGAAAAGTAAGGTCTTCTTTAATCTATCGGATTAACTATCTGAACTCCGTTGACATGAGACAGCAGACAGGAGACAGAAGACAGGAGTTAGGCAACATCCAACGCTTGACAGATATACGAAACGTGACAAAAATTAAAAAAGTTCTCGCTACAGCTAATGATAAATCATCACTTATTACGCACGATTACTGCAGATATAAAATGTTGAATAAGATTTAGAGGGAAACATCATGTAAGAAATGTAATATGTCTACCGTGTGGAGGGGTTAAGGGTGTAGAAACAACTTTGTTAAGAGGAAGGAGGTTCAAGCTGCGGGTTCATAAAAAAAATGTCAGCAAGTATTATGTTTCAAAGAAAACTGTGTTAACGCAAATTACCGCTAGTCTGGCAAAAGAGATTCATCGTCAAATGAAAGTAACTAGAAAATTCGGAAAATTCTCTACTTGTGACAAGGAATGCACCCGAAATTGTGGTCAATTTTTTTTAAACATTTTTCCAAATGAATATTTTAAAGTTTTCATGTTTACTAAATTAAAAATAAAATGGATCGCTATTTTACATTTTGTTCCTATTTTTTTATTTGTTTCGTGACGATGGGTGGCAGATTAAATATTAAATCTCTTGAATTAAAGAATGTTAACTTCAAAAGGAAAGAAAGTTATCGTTGACTGCAAAGAATTTCATTTAAGATGACTAAATAAGATCAAATCTTCACGGATGATTGCAGAGGATGGCGTTCCTTTAAGATTGAACAAGCGTATTCACGGAGTACTATCATTCACAGCCCTAGTTTCAATAGAATAAATGACCTTTACTTTGTACCCGGAAAGTCCAGAAAAGAAAAATATTTCTAAAACAATGCGAAATAGGAATTCCAAAAAAAAAAAAAATTTTTGCTTATTTATTTATTTTATTATTTAATACATCAGTGTATTTCGGATGGTAATCGTATCATTGACGACCTCCTCTTTCTTTAGCAATTGATGTCGATACCTACTACAACACTACACCGTTGTCCTAATGGTGTTTTCTAATTACAGAGCACAATGCGATTTAGTGCCGCACTGTGTCGCATTGTGCGGATGATTAATTCGAACACACATTAATTTTTGATACAAAGGTCGTCTTATGAACGCCGTAGAAGTCGCTATAGGAATAACGACCAACACAGTTGATATTTGAGGTCGACAGAACTCACGGTTAGTTAGTTAGTGCATATTGTTAGGATATAATGAAATTAGATAAAAAGAAATTGCCAATTTATGGTAAATAATAAACTTTAAATGCCGTTTCTTTAAATTTCACGTATGATAATATGATTGAAGTTAAACAATTAAATTGTAATTCAAAACAATTGTAATTATTAAAATATGTATGTAAATTACCAAAATTAACTTTAAATTTCAGAAGCAACACATGAGTTTGTTTAAAATTTATAATTCCTAATAAAACTGGAGATATAGTTTTATATATGTACCTTTAGCAATACTTGCTTAGTTTTATTCTCAACTAAATTTTTTTTAAAATATTTATATGAGAGGATCAACTATCAAAAGTTATTAGTACTTAAAAGAATATATACATTTATAATCATTTACAATATATAATTTACAAATTATAAATACGAGTATGGGTACTTAAAATAAAGAGATTAACTTAGTTTTCCCTGATATCAAATATCAGCCTGCATTCGTCGGGCAGATAACAGCCTTATCTATGCGATGAGTATCTTGAGATTGGACCTAAATTTTATATATTTAATTTAATTTTTAGTTTTATTAAAATATATATATTTTTATGATTTAAATAAAAAAAGGATTATTATTAAAGGTATTAAATCATTACAAACAATACTATTGGAAATAGTAATAAATAGTAATTGTCAACAATGTCAAGAAGTTCTATATTTTATGCTAAATAAGCTGGTATCAATGGCGCACACAATGCGTAACTACAACTTTTTAAAGTGCTCAACTGTACGAGGCATTGATGTAGTTGCTACATTTAATGTTGAACATAATACCGCATTATGTGCTCTTGTGCCGTAATTGGAATCTCTATGTTTATATATTGCATATCCCAGTAAACATTTTGGAGTAAATTCGACTTAATTTCTATTACATATCATGAATTTTTTGTCTGGAACGTGTTCGTTTTCTATTCAGTCGTTCATAGGAAAGGTCCTTTTTATGAGCTACAGACATTGCAACGACAGTTCACTGCTGAATTAAAAGCGGAGTAGGTTTATGATTTATGACCGGATAATAAAAATATACCCATGTGGGAAAGAAACAGAAATACTTAATGAATGATGTTGGAAAAAGAAAGAATATTATTATGAAAAACTAACACAAAATCTGTGACAGGTAGAGAACTTGTAAAGCGTTAGAATAGAATTGTACGAGTGACTCGAACTTCACCAAATAGGACACTTCACCAAATTGTTTACTGGGATATTTAATAAATCAAAGTAACAACCAAAGCAAGTAAATGTAGCACTTGTCTGTGAATCGAATCCGAAAACACAGCAGTCTTGAATAAGAAATTGTTCATATTTTTATAGTAGATATGTTAAAAGGTTGTTATGAAAATACATACATGTGTTAAACAGAATATTTTCAGTCATCCTGTAGTGACCTGGAAATTCAGGCAGATTACCAAAGCCTCATTACTCAGTTTTGTTCATATGTAACTATCTCTTTTCAAACAAGTTATAATATAAACGCTTACAACATTTATATGTTCAAATATTTATAAACATAAACTAAAACTTTGTTCGTTTGATTCCAACATTTGCATTAACCACCGTTGCAATTTGAAATTTTATTATGTTAATTTGAATTGTGTTTGTTTTGCACATTTCAATTAATTTTCTACATTAAAGTAATGCACACTCATTACCAAATGTATTAGATTATGACCATTAGATTGTGGTTTTTAAAAGTTTTAATTGTTTTCTACATAGGTGATGTCACATAAACTAGATATTTTTAATATTGCTTTCACAAACTTTACGTGTCGTACTCACTAGTGTATTTTACACTATTTTAACTAATTCTAGGTAGTATTTCTATGAAACAAAAATGTTTCAATCCTTTGTGCAGTACTTGTAAAAGGATTGCAATTTTGAATGTGATCTCGAGCAAAAAGGTCGAGTACCTACTCAATCTTCTAGTATTTTCTCAGTGTGTGTTGACTTTTTTTTAGTTGCGTTTAGTAAATAAATAAAAATTAGTTAAAATGGTGTTTAAATGGACTTGAATAAAGAATTTGTCTAAGTTTGATAAATTTGAAAAAAGAGGATATACGCTTGCAATGGTTTCTCTGTTTATCCGTGTTGAACACAAGACCCTTGTCTATTGTTCAAGAACTGAGTTTTGTTCCTATTTTTTGTCTAACCACATTTTTTTCTAAAGCAACGTAAAGGAATTCGTTCGAAATATGAAAGCTTTCGACGTATTAAGTTGCATGTCGCACTAGTATGGACGTGTTGTATAACTTTTTCCAACAAATGTTGGAATGCGCATGTTTAAGTCGCACGTATGTGTATATACTTTAGACAAGTGACTGTTACAAACAAAACATGGATTAAACCTTGTTGCAATACTATATTTTGCTTTTGTATAGATGGTAAAAATAAAATAATATTTATGTTTTATGCAAAGCGCAATATAATATCATTCTGCTTCTTATAAATTATTCTAATTATTGTCTAATAAGAATTAACATTAAGTATTTCGGACGTTATATAATCCGGAATATGTTTTGTTATTCACCTGGACAATATAGCGCAATAACGCATTTTTCACGGTATATCTGGCCTGTACAAGTATAAGGAAACCTGGCAACGTTGCTTATTCAAGTATACGTAAATCTGGCAACGCTGCTTGTACAAGTACATATATTGCAATTTTGCATTTGTAATGAGTGGTTACTCATCATTAGCATTTAATTCCAGTTCAATTTAAAACTAATTTAAATATGACTTGAATATGTGTTATTATTATTATTATGGTGGTTGTCCGAGCTCGAGTCCGCTGCTCGCAGCTACCGAACGACAGTCTGGTAAACCCAAACGACTTTATAATTAGTTCTATTGTTTGAGAGTTGTTCTAGTTACCAGTTAGCACCATCCGGTCATTATAATGCGGGAATCAACATTTATCCTTGTCCGTTCTATATCCCTAGCCTCTAGACCTAGTCCTACAGAGTCCTATCTATAAAAGCATTCAAATTGAAAAGTACTCGTAGTATTCAGCTAGAACTAGGACTAGAATACTGGAAATCCTGTACAAAGGATAACGCCGCACTTCCGTAACGGAAGCAGGACTCCCATCGGTTGGGATTTACATGCAAGAACAAGATAGAAAAGAAATTAAATTTTCGTTATGCCAGGAATTATATTATTTTTTTTCAAGTCGTGATAATTTTATAATTACTTATTTAACATTTTACTACACTGTAAATGTGAAATGGTTTAGTTTAGCAGAGTCCGGTTTACTATAGTCAGAGCGAAGTCGCTAAGAGTTCGTATTAAGACTTCGATTTTATTTCGGTGTTTGAAATGTTGCATAAACAATCTAAGTTGTCATTTTATTTCATTAGAGAAAAAGAGTAGAGGTGTATTAGATACTGATCACACCACCACAACCCTAAATAGACTTGTTTACTCATTTTTTAGGGGTAAATTTTTCAATTGTTGATTGAAATTGATATTAATAAATGTATATTTGAGTTTTTATTTATCTAATTACTGACACCCCCACCCCCCCCTGTGCTACTATTCCATTCGCTCTTTTCATGATACACCACTGATAGAGTGAATACGATCGATGAAACTGGTTCCGGAATCCGGTGGTTGCATTTTGTTCATTTATTTTTATTTTCTTTCTTTGTGAAATATTTTTAAGTTGAGTTGCCATTGGCTTAGTTACGCCTTTTCACTGTTTACGTAGAGGTACGTACTGATGTATAGTCAGGTGCATTCCATTTTTTGCAGGCGGAACATTTTACCGGAGCTTGAACCAATACAATTCACAATGGGATAGCCGCTTGTTATAGAATTATAGAATAACTTATGATAACTTTAAAAAAAAAAATTCTTTTTAACAAAATAAAAAATATTTTGAAATTTTAAAATGTAACCCACTTTTTTCAAATTTTTACCTTCGGCAAAAACTGCCCCATGCGCCCAAATAAAATTTAGAAATTTTGAATTTTTTTTTTTAATATGAGATTCAATTAATACACAATCCTACTAGGCCCCCTAATTTTCACGGCGCCCCTTTTATAAAATTTCGAATTTCTAAGTTTTAAAATATGTTCACATTCAATAGGGTAATACGCATGCAAAATTTCACCTTTCTATATTTTACTAATACTATAATTTACTATTATACAGCAAAAAAGGGCTCACTTTTTCCAGTTTTTCCAAAATTACGGGTTTCCAGGAAATTCAGGAAAAAATCCAGGGACGCCAAAAGTCTTAGAATTTTTTCCCCTACGAAATAGGAAATTTTCAAACACTTTGTTTGAAAAAGAAAAAGCCGTTTTCGATCTACCATACAAAATTCGAACCAAACATATAAACATGTAAATATACAACTGAAACATTATAATATAGGAAGGATATACATCTAATAGACCAAATATAACCAGATTTTAACTAGTTGTAATATAGTACAGACCCACATACTATTATAGACTAATTTTTGTTTCATAAACATGTTCAATATTTCATTAAATTTATGATTCAAATTTTAATTAATTTTATTAAATATTTTTTACTCTCGAAATGTATATCGTATCATATTTTATGAATTCATTTTTTCATCAAAGCAGACCAAACCAAACCAAAGCAAACCAAAGCAAACCAAAGCAAAACAAAGCACGGCAAAGCAACGGCTTTTATTAGGGGAACTCCCAACACAATCCTGTGGTTCTGGTGGCTCATTTTTCCTATGTACTCCTACAGACATGCAAACGCACATATCAATACTTATGTAATTTTACAATGTACAACGTAAATCTAAAACATGAATTATTTATATCAAACACTTTATTTTATATTAAATTATATTAAAAAAAGTAAATACGTTGTATACACATTGTGAAATTCAAATTTTGTGAAGAATATATTCATGAGTTGTATTTTGTTCTGCATATCATAATTCCTATATAGAATGATAATTAAAAAAGTTTGTACGAATAATACGCGTTACAGACTTACCTACAGTTCAAAGAATTTAGAAAAACTTTTAAAACACAAATGTTTTTGAATCTTTAATTGATAATTTAAAAAAAGTTCTTTTTTATCTTTTTATTTTTCATTTTTGTTTTATTAATATTACTGAATAAATTAAGAAATTATATCAGTGCTAAAATCTGGCACGTGACTGGCCTGATGTTACTCAGCTTTATGTTTTCGTCTATTTATTTTGGTTTATTTAATATAAAACATCAATCATAAGTTTGTAGGATAACATATAGAGGTACTAGTAGAGATAGTTACTTTTCTTACTTTTATTATAATGTTGCAGTATTTTCATGCCTATTTCTTCCAAGCTGTCAACACGCCGCTGATTTTTATCGCAAGACTGATTCAGCTGATATTGAAAGCATCATTTCGTCCACCAGCATTCACTGGAGACAATGAAGTCCTATACCTGTCCCAACATGTTCACGTGGGGGCGACCGTGGAGACCCCTATGAGCACCTCCCAGGATGTTCAATGCAATTTACATCTCATATCAAGATCCGTTACTGTACTCGATCTGTTCAGCATCCCATCGCCATCCCAGTCCAGGCACAGGTCCAGTTTAACTCTTCAGGGATCTACACACGATAAATTCTCTCCGAGTCTACGAATTATCGTACTAAAGCTTCGAAATAGTTTAGTGAAGCCTTTCTATACATATGTATATAAATTGTTGTACCATAGTAATAAAAATCGCTAAAAGTATCGCAAGTTAGTGTCTCAAATTTGCCGCTAGAGGGATATTATAAAACTTTTTATACGATTCTCTAATAAAGTATTAGTTTTTTGTAATACGATTCATTTTGTGCCATCAAACTAGGGACCAATTTCATTTTCATTTAATTATTATTACATGTATCAAATCACAATCGAAACTACTATTGGTTAGTTAAAATGTGGTCTCTGTGAACTATACAACAGTTTAATTGTGGAATCGTTACATTACACTGTAAAAAATATTGGTTTAAAAAATACTTTATACGCCTTCTTAGACTAGAGTCACAAATTTGTATCTGTTAGCCATATTGTTCTCTAAGACTCTCAGTACAACTCTGGTGCTACTCTGGCTTCAGTCTTATCTTAACATAAACAACTCTGGAATGTGTATGGAGCTCTGCATTGGAGATCAAGTGACGTAATCTGAACCCTTAAGAGGGTGCGACCCTTTTTGCATGTGGTACAAGGCACTGCAGACTAAGAAACAAACATCAAAAGCATTTCTTCGACCAATTTCTTTTTTACAGTGTAGCTATCACTGCAGCCTCTGTTATTGGATACACTAATATTCCAATAGTATCAGTTTTAATTATTTATTAAATATTGTGTTGTGGTTTATTTAAACAAATGCCATAAACTACAAAACCAAATAATAGAATCACAAAATAACAAAGTAAATATCATTGCTGTTATTTAGAAATAATTTATAAGTCAAATATAAAATATGTACCCTTCTAATAATCATATTTATTAAAATATATGAATTTTTATCATGAAAGAGTTCGCTCACCGATCTTATTGCAATTTCATCAATAGAACAGCGAGTTCAATCACTAGACAATTTAATCTAGAAGAAGTGTGTAAAATTTCCATAAGATCAGTGCATGATCGTTATTGAGAAATCGTGTCGTATCTTTTTTTTTTAAATGAAAATTTTATAAAATATTGTTTAATTGTTGCTCTTTTAAATGCTTAAAAGTTGGAATAAGATAATTCTTGTTTATTTAATTTATTTAACGTCGGCCTATTTCCGATGCTGAGTCCTATCACCGACGACCTCCTTCAATGTTGGCAGTATTTATGGTGTCGTGGCCTCATATATGTAGGCTACACCACTGCCTAATAACTGTATGATTATGTATGACCATAATCAATATAAGTTCATAATAACCAAACCCAGAAAATATATATCTGGTCCGGGGATCGAACCCGAAGACACAGCAGTCGGCGTCAAGCATCAATGCTCTCGCCCACTGTGTCGTCAAGATAATTCTTTTATTATATAACTGAAAGGAATAATTTGATAGGAATAGAATAGCAACAGAAGAGGCAGAGAGAAGAAGAGAAGAAGGCATAAGTTTGGAAGAGGAGCTAAGAAGCAGAGACAGAGAGATACAGCAGCAGAAAGGAATGGTAGAAGTTCCAAATATAATGAAAGGTATATAAGGTCTGTCTCAGTATGGAACCGTATTTAAGCGAATTTCTGCCGGACGTATACGGGCTACTACGCTTTACCTATCCGAACCATGTAAATGTAATGAGATCTCTCTGGAGCTCTCAGACTGCAAGCTTCAAAGCCGTCCGAATACGGGCGGCACTACCTCGCACATTAGAACCGTATAAAGGCGAATTTTATCCAAGCGTTACCACTACTACAACGAAATCGTATCCGAACCTTTGTAAATGCAAACAGCCGCCTCAGACTGGAGGGGATACCTAAGATCGCTTGTTGTTACGCTGCAATACGGTTCAAATGATATCTATCGGCGACATCGCTTGTGACGAGTATGTTCAGCATGCTTCAGTTTATGTTTGTATTTCAGTGAATCATGGACACCGATATCGATACCGATACGATAGAACTAAATTTAAATTCACGACAACCAGAACTCAGATATATAATAAATGCTAAAGTCCCTTTAATACCAGTAGTGTATCGTAATATCATATCGTATCATAATAAATTATATTAGTGCTAAAGAACTCCAATACACCCCCTACAGTACACAAGTTAGTTATCTGACGACTGACTACAGACATCTGTGACACACATAGGCGGTTTGCTTTGTAGCTCATCCAACCCGCCGAGTTACGTCCGAATACGCCGTCGCTTAAATACGGTCCCATACTGAGACAGGCCTAAGACGATTTAGGAGAGAGAAATACACGAAAATATACGAGAAAAACAGGCAAGAAGCATAAGAATAATCGCATGATTTAGATTGAGAAACGAAGAGAAAGGCTACTGGGAAAATAGAAAGTATAGAATATGCAGAATGTGCTTGAGAGAGATAGAAACGTTAGACCACATTAAGTATTTATGGGAGAAAAGAGTGAAAAGTGAAAAGAAAATTGTGTAGTTATGAAAGGGGGGCGTGAAAGGAAGAGGTGGATGAGAGAGGAGGTGAAAGGGAAGGATCGGCAGAGTAGAAACAGGAGCGAGAGTAGCTTGAAGGTAAGCAGCAATGATTTAAACTTATATGTTTTGTTTGTATTTTTCTTTTGAAAGGAGTGATACTTGGTAGAAAATGAACCTTGAAATTAGCTAGTGGAAAGTTATCAAATGTGAACCTTACACTACAACATAATTTTCTATCTGAAATTATTAAAAAAATTGGGAAAATATGTTGTTTTTTTACATTCGAACACATATAACTCTTAAATGAATTTAATTATACATCCAATGAGTTCATAAAGTAATGTAGTACACAGTGGATAATTATTTATTATCTGGTATGTGTTTCTATGTATGTCTGTGTACATCCACAGATTTTAACGATAAGTTTATTGAAATAGCGAAAATGTCATAAAATAAAAAAATCATAACAAACAGAATTTATTGTCAGCAGTTTCGGTTAAAACACCATTTTACCATTTTGGTTCAATTCATATTTTATGTTATTCGAGTATTTTCTCCAGCTTACTGAGCCATAAAGATTCTTATATATGAAGGGTCAGTTCGATAGTAATACTACGCTATATTTTCATGGATTACTAAACGTTCGGCAAATTTGTATATTTTCGTTTTGTTTAACATCATATTTCATATCAGTTGTAAGCCATAAAAAACTTATTTGTGAGATGTACGCGGTTGTGTACGAGTACGTATTTACAAGTAAAGTGGATTTTTAGATCTATGCTCGCCTCTGTTTAAGATAAAATGGAATGGACCAAACGTAATGCACATACGCTTGGTGCTTAAGAAGAATAACAAAGAAAGTACGCCGTAGTGGCTTTTGCTTTCAATTTATGAACTAGACTTTAAATTTTGTGTTTGATTCTTGTTTTAAATTGTAAATGCCATAGCCGGTGTTCGTGATTCATAAGGAAACACAAAAATAAAGACTCCACCAAGCGAAAAACTACAAACGAGTTTCATAGCACAGCGCACACAGTTTGTTGTTGTTTTATTTAATGAATTATTTACCAAATATAAGCAGTAATATAGTTCATATATATAAGACTTTCACATTATAAATCGGTAAAAATATTAGAATACATACGCAGAATTTCTTATTGAGAGACGTAGCACACTTTCAACAAGTTCTAGAAAGGATAATGATCGGCGAATATGACGCAGTAGTCGTAAAACGAAAGAGAGAAAGTATTTCAAATTGTTATTAATTTAAATGGCACTACTAATATTTTGTAATATTCGTATTAGGGAGGTACAGGACATACCTATTGCAAGTTTCAAAAAAGTTTGAAAACCGTGTCACAATTTTTTCATAGTTAAAAGTTATGTTATGTGGTGAAATTGAGCTAAAAGTTATAATATATGGAAATTGTCCATTTCTAATCATGTATAAAAAAAAAATATGAAAAGTTATACTTAGGATGAACATAACATTTATTTCGTGACTAGTTTTTCTGTATTTAACGTAATTACAACTTTATTTAGCTATAACATATCTGGCAAAATAGGCAGTATCTTTTTAGGGTTAACTAAGCAAGGCGTCCAACTTGAAGAAAAATATACGTTGCCTAATTGAGATTTAGAATATATAGCATTTACGTTACATTTACTGTTAAGAATGCTAAGCTATGTAAATATTAAACAAATATTCTTAAGTAATATACATACTAGAAGCATACTAGATACTAGAAGCCTTTGATTAGTTACTAGACAATATTTTTAAAATTCAATCCACATACGTGGATTCAGAAGTAACAAGCGAGAAAACAGTACGAGAAAATGAATAATAAATCTACAATAGTTATAAATTCAATTGATACGGGTATAATACATATTTACCAAGCTTGGATTTTGTTGGTTTTGGTTTGGATTTGGGTTTAGGTTTCGGTTTGAGCTGCTGCTGCTGCTTGTCCGCTGCTTGTGCCTTGCCCTTTTGTGTTGATGGGTTGGTTGTGTGTTTTGTTTCAATAATTAAAACGTTTGTTTTTTAGGTACATTCTGTTTAAAACAACCTAACCCTCACTTAATGTAAATATTAAATGAGTGTATTGTTCATAAACCCAAAAAATTATTGGACTACTATACATAAAAATAAATAGTCGTATAAATAAAAAATATAAAAATAATAGCGATGTTATTGGAAATCATTATTTCATTAATTGTGTAAATAATTATTTGTATTTTTGTGTGTTTATTTTTCTGCAACAGTCTGTTGTAAATAAACAAACAGATTGTTTATATTAAAAGAGATAGGTCATTAAATGCAGGAGATCAATTAATTGTAATAATTGATAACATTTAACCCCACGTACCGGATCTGGTGGGTTTTTAGCATTACCAGTGCTTTTGGTATATCCAAAATTAAATTTGTATTACATTTACTGTCATACGAGATGTAATTCTAATTATTATCAGTTTTTTCTTGCCTAAATTTGAAAGTCTTCTCATTTAATTATAAAATGTCTTCCAAACTTTAAAAAAAAAATCTTTTCTCTTATGCATCGTCTTCTATTTTTAATCTCACCCCAAATTCTATTCTTTCCATTATTAATTTTTGATCTTTTGTAATCAGTAATGTAATGTCTCCATTTTTTTTCTGCAAAACTAAGTTGTTTTAAGATAGTTGTGTCTTTATGTAAGACTACCCTTATACCTACTGCATCGTCAACAACGATATCTTCGTAGTACCAACAAAATGAGGATTAAAACGAAGTTATTACGGTTCCGTATTTCCCAGAATCCACCCTGATTATTCCAAACTTAATTAAATTAAATGAAACTTGTTACCAACATCTACAGTATACAGATCCCATCTTGAACATATTTAGATGTTATTTATAAATAAAACAAGCCGTACCAAGCGTAACAATACCCGTTAAAGAAATATATATTAATATAATTGTTATTCACACTTCGTAGCAATGACAGAAGTAAGTAAGTGAGAATATTATTCCACGTTATCATTTTATTCAGTGATTTGGTTGGATTTTCATCTGGTATTTCCGTTTCTGCATCTATAACATGTTTCATATTCGTGTGTGTGTTTTGGAGGATAGCAAGGAATAGGTAGTCCTGCGCACACCCCATGGCCCATGGGATCAGGATCGCGGGAGAACGCGCCACCAGATGAAACGGTTGTTTGGCAAGGGAAATCTAACTGCAGTAAATTGCCAACACCATGCTGGCTTAGTTCTTTTGACTGTTAAGTGTTTTAATGGTTATTTACATTAACAACTGGGATTATTTCATAATAAAGTGCATTTTCAGAAATTTCTGTTGTGAAATAATGTATTGTTATGAAGTGAGAAATGTTTTGTTTTTGAAATACTATTGTTGCTTAAACTATAATGTGATTTAAAAAGAACATGTGTGAAGTAGATGCCAACTAAATCAAAAATAAATGCACTCAAGTTTAAGTTTTATGGTTTTAATATATTTTAAAATGTAAATGTGTCAAAACAAAATAACTGGATATTTAATTATAAATTTTAATTAGAACATAAAAATTGTTCAACTCCGAGTTTCACCGAATTAAAAGTATAGTATAACATCCGAATTCAATTTAAACTATAAAATATATTTCATTCCTCTGGGCATTTTTTATTCAACATATTACTCCTAGTTTGGAATATGTATATTTGTTCATAAACGCATGCAATATTCATATTTATATATCAATATCTTGCCTTTATTTTTAATTAATGTTAGTTTTAAGATTTCTATGTTTTAATTCATTTATATTTTATGCCTATTTGTTTTTATACACACATATATACTTCTCGCTTTGGGCAAACGATACTATTTCTTATGTAAACATCCTTTGTTTATATGAGTCACTTCTCTAGGGTTCGACACTACGTAAATGTTTTCGATTCCTTCTTATTAACTCAAACCTGGAACGTAACGCACGCTTTAACCTATTAGTGCATATACAAAAAATAATAATTACACATATTATTATACATAACTAAAACCGCGAGTTACATTTACTTAGTGTCGTAACTAGTATTTTTATCAATTAAAATATTTAATCAATTTATATGTAATTCAATAGTGTAGTTTTAAAATAAATGTAATCTAAAAAAGTTCTGATGTTTTGCTGTGTCTTTTGATATAAATAAAAAATTGTTATTAATTAGTTAATAACAAAAAGGTCCTTCATAACAAATTGTGCGCACCCTAAGCTATTGAAAGGAACTGAGCGACATTTGCCGTTCGAGAACTTGGAAACCGCTACCAGATCGCAGATAAGCCCACAGCCTGCTTATAGATCTACAAAGGTCCAAACTCCCCAAACATTTTGGTCCTTCTTCGAACCGGATATTCATCAGCAAGGTGAACATACCAGCAAAAAACCTCATTTTTGCGCCCAATTTTCATCAAAAACTACGCAGCAAGTTGCAGCCATTTTGGGTTCAGCTTCGAACAAAGAACTTCACACGCCAGTGGTGGTCAAGGTATTCCTGAACATTATTCTTATAATTTCCACCTATCCTTAATATTATCTCTATTTTGGGTTTTTCATTTACATTTTATTTTTATACACTTTTACATATATTACGTTTTAGTTGTTAATGCATTATTTCAAGGTGTTTGGCCATCAATGAATATTTCTAACATTCATTACGTCATTCATGCGTCTCAGTCACATAATTTATTATTGTTTATGTGAGTTCCGTTGAATTTGATAAGCCGTTCGCTCGTATATTCCAGTCATTTAACGTCACTACTAGACTATGACTGTTCTGTTTAAGAGCAACGTATTTCGTGTTATTTGGACACATCCTCTTGCCTCGTTTAATCTAGTCATTTAACGCCTTACTAGGCTATGACTATTTTTTAGAGCTCGTATTTCGTGTTACTTGGACACAACTTTTGCCGTTTATACTTCAGTCATTTAACGTTCTACTACTGGACTATGACTTTGTAGGGCATATACACCAATTGCATTGGTAAGCGAATACTCCTTATTCCATTGTAAACGTTTGAATACTTTCAAACATTTGTGTTATTGAACACAGGGATCGTATTACGTCTGTTACGTAATAGCCCACAACTCATATTATTTCGAACAATAATATATACATTAAATCATTTTTAAATATACATTTAAAAAGAGTTCGTAAAAATTATTTAAAGCTCCATTCACAATGTCGTTAAAAACTTCAAATACAAAAAGACATCGTATTAAATTAACATTAATACAATGCAGCCAGGCAAATAAAAATATTGATATAGCAGATTCATCCACGTACGATGTGGAAGAAATAAAAATTTGTTATAAACAATGGCAACCACAAATTTCTTCTATTGATAAAATTCACGCTCAAATGATAGAATTGACAGAAGATGAAAATAAATTAGATGAACACAATTGTGATTCTAACTTTACCCACAACTCGAGACTTCATAAATCCCTTTTAGTTTCACAACGCGACAAATGCCTGTTTTGCAATAAAGATCACATTATTGGACATTGTAATAATTTTTTAAAACTTAACGTAAGGACTCGAATCGACGAGATCCGAAAAAGACAGCTGTGCCTAAATTGCTTACGCAAAGGTCACACTACTAACAGCTGTAATTCAAAATACAGTTGCAATACTTGCAAAAAGAAACACCAGTCATTGCATTTTTAATTACGACTCATAGATCGTAAAAATTCGGTGTCTTGCAGTGTTGTTATACATTTTAAATCGTTTTAATTACGACTCGTAGTTCGTAGGAATTCTATGTTTTTTACACTGATTGTGAAACATTTTAAGGCGTTTTGAATACGACTCATAGATCGTAGGAATTCTGTATTTTACACCGATTGTAAAACATTCTAAAAACGTTTTGATTGCGATTCATAGATCGTAAGAATTCTGTATTTTACACTTATTGTAAAATATTTTAAAACTTTTTGGGTAAAAACCGCTTTACCATACAACACATTTAAACACTGCATAGCAACAAAAAACACCATTCATTGCTACATATTGAAACAGAAGATTCGGATACTTCTGTTCCTACAGCTAGCACTTCTAACACCTTTACTGCGCATGTCAATTGGACAATCAAGTAATGCTTTCAGCCGCTTTGGTAAGCATTCTTGATAAAGACGGTAAGCTCGATTATCGCTCGCGCACTTCTTGACAATCGTAGTCAAACTAGTTTCATTACCAATCGTTTAATTAGCAAATTAAATATTCCTACCAAACAATCGCACGTGGTAATTTCGGGAATCGGTAATTCGGAAACTAAAATAAATAAGCAGGTAAAAATCGCTTTACATTCTGCAAATACAAATTACAAAACATTTGTAAACTGTCTCATAATAGACAAAATAACTGATAATATTCCACACACTACATTGGATATTAACAATCTATCAATACCCTCTAATATAAAACTAGCGGATCCTAGTTTTAATAAACCACAATCGGTGGATTTATTATTGGGTGCCGATATATTTTGGAAACTCCTACGTGTTGGCAATACAAAGCTTGTTAATAATCGATTAAATTTGCAACGTACCTCCTTGGGTTGGATAGTTACCAACTATAAAGTTAATACTAACAACAACAATGCTCATTGTTACCACGCATCTTTACAAACTCAAATGTCCAAGTTTTGGGAAATTGAGTCTGTTAAGGAATGTAGTTCTTTAACGGTAGAGGAACAGGCGTGTCAAGAACATTTCAATAAAACTACCACTCGCGATTCCGATGGTAGATTTGTAGTAACTTTACCATTAAAATTGCCTGCATCAATGCTAGGAGATTCCAAGACGGCCGCTACTAAACGCTTTCTATCACTTGAAAGAAAATTTGCTAATAACGAGCAATATAAGTCCATGTATTCTGCGTTTATCCATGAATACATGCAATTGGGTCACATGTCTCTTAACCCAAATCAGACCTCGTCTGAACCCTCGTACTTTTTACCACATCACGGTATAATAAAATTAAGTAGTACCACAAGTAAGTTGAGAGTGGTCTTTGACGGCTCTATGTCAAGTAGCACAAACACGTCGCTTAACTCTTTACAAGCGAATGGGCCGACCATTCAAAATGACTTATTTACTATCTTAACAAAATTTCGTCAATACGAATATGTAGTCGTAGCAGACATTGCAATGATGTACCGACAAATACTGGTACACCCATCTCAAAGAAATCTTCAACAGATTCTTTGGAGAGATAGCCCAGACGACAAATTACAAGCTTATCAGTTAAACACTGTAACTTACGGTACATTATCTGCAGCTTATCTTGCAATAAGAAGCTTAACGCAGCTAGGCTACGACAATACAACTGCACATCCAAATGCTGCAAACACAATCATCAATGATTTTTATGTTGATGACATGCTGACTGGGTCAAATGATCTGGCAGAACTTAAACAACGCTGCAATAAAATTATTGAAATTTTAAGCAGTGCAGGATTCAATCTACGTAAATGGATATCCAATGATCCTGCTGTATTAGTCGATTTGGACAATACAACAAACGACAAACACTTCTATATCGAACACGGAGATATAGAACATTTCAAAACTTTAGGTGTCAAATGGAACTCTGAAACAGACTGTTTCAAATACAGTATTGCACATTTTGATCCACCTGCTAAACTAACTAAACGAAATATTTTATCATTTATTGCTAAAATTTTTGATCCACTTGGATTACTATCGCCTTGTGTCATACCTTTCAAATTAATGATACAACAATTATGGCTAGCTAACTTACATTGGGACGACGAAGTTCCAGAACATTTAGCAAATATTTGGACTGCTTTAATAAAACAATTGCCAAGCTTAAATAACGTATCTATACCGCGAAAGTCATTAATCAGTAATTTCGAAACCATTGAAATTCATGGCTTTTGTGACGCTTCAGAACGTGCATACGGTGCTTGCATATATTTTAAAAGCACTAATAATGAAAATATTTCTAAAACAACGTTATTACATTCAAAATCTAAAGTATCGCCTTTAAAATCGCTAACAATTCCATGCTTGGAATTATGTGCAGCATTGTTGCTGTCTAGAATGACTAAAAAATTGTTGTCAATAATATCTGTACCGGTAAACCGCGTAATTCTCTGGTCTGATTCAGTTATTGTACTATCATGGCTTAAATGCATACCTAACACCTTAAAGACTTTTGTAGCAAACCGTGTTTCCGAAATTCAAACAGACATGAATTCCATCACTCAATGGCGTCATGTGCGTACTGAATATAATCCAGCTGATTTGATTTCGCGAGGCATTCTTGCTAGTAATATAATTGATTACAATTTCTGGTGGCAAGGTCCAGACTGGTTATCGCAATCAGAAAGTTCATGGCCTGAAAGTAATTGTACTGTAAAATGTTTACCTGAAACGAAATCAATTATATTGTCGAATCATTCCATAACCAAATCAAATCCTATATTTGATACATTCTCAAACTTAAGAACTCTCAATAGAGTCACCGCGTATTGCCTACGTTTTATACACAACTGTAGAAACAAACAAAATAAGGCAAACGGCATTTTAACGGTTACAGAATTACAAGATTCAATGCAACTTCTTGTGAAGTTAGCACAAAAAGAACATTTTGCGTCTGAATTAAAAGCTCTAAAGTGTAACGCACCTTTAGCAAATAAAAGCACACTGCTTTGTCTCAATCCCTTTCTCGACGATAACGACATCATTAGAGTAGGTGGCAGACTAAAATATTCAAATTTCGAATTTCACAGACGGCATCCTATTGTTCTACACAACAAACACAAATTAACAACGCTGATAATGGAGAAGGAACACCTGAGATTATTTCATCCAGGCCCTCAAAAATTATTATTCAGCATAAGGGACCAATATTGGCCCATTAAAGGCATTTCGTTAGCAAAAAACATCGTACATCGCTGTGTGACATGTTTCAGACAAAAACCGCGTTTTCCATCACCAAAAATGGGTTCTCTTCCATTTGCAAGAGTTTCTTTGGACTTTCCGTTCAAAGACACCGGCGTCGATTATGCTGGCCCTATCATGGTCAGAAACAAATATGGCCGAGGTAGTAAACTATTAAAATCTTACATTTGCTTATTTATCTGCTTCGCAACAAAGGCAATACATTTAGAATTGGTTACTGAACTTACGACTCAGTGCTTCTTAGCTGCTCTGAATCGATTCATATCGCGCAGAGGCAAACCTAATATCATTTATTCTGATAACGGCACAAACTTTGTTGGCGCCAGCCGGGCCTTAGGTAAATTTTTATCGGATGGAAATAATGCAAAAACAATTGAAACTGTGGCTTCTGATTTAACCATTACATGGAAGTTCATTCCACCATACTCGCCTAGTTGGGGAGGTTTGTGGGAGAGTAACATCAAGTCCACAAAAGCACATCTTAAACGTGTTATACAAAATAATCACTTTACTTTCGAAGACACTTACACATTGCTAACCCAAATAGAGGCAATACTCAATTCTCGCCCTCTTTACCCCGCCTCCAATGATCCTAACGACCTAGTTCCCATCACACCTGGACACCTGCTAATAGGACGGCAGCTTACTAGCATCGCTCCTGCAGAGGACGCTCCAATCAATCTTAGCAGAATGCAGCGCTTCACACAACTTCAGGACTGCATTCAAAACTTCTGGAAACGCTGGTCGAATGATTATCTTGGACACTGCAATCAACTTTCCAAATGGAAAACTTCTACAGGTGTTGTACCGCAGCCCGGAAGTTTGGTTTTAATCAAAGAACCTAATCTACCTCCATCACACTGGATGTTGGGTCGTATTGTGAAAGTGAGTGTCAGTGATGATTTAACGGCTCGTCTAGCCACTATAAAAACAATCAAAGGCGAATTAAAGCGTCTAGTGCGACATCTTGCTCCATTACCAATCGAACATTAATTGAAACTTTGATAACATATCCCAATTTCAACGCCCGGGAGAATGTTCATAAACGCATGCAATATTCATATTTATATATCAATATCTTGCCTTTATTTTTAATTAATGTTAGTTTTAAGATTTCTATGTTTTAATTCATTTATATTTTATGCCTATTTGTTTTTATACACACATATATACTTCTCGCTTTGGGCAAACGATACTATTTCTTATGTAAACATCCTTTGTTTATATGAGTCACTTCTCTAGGGTTCGACACTACGTAAATGTTTTCGATTCCTTCTTATTAACTCAAACCTGGAACGTAACGCACGCTTTAACCTATTAGTGCATATACAAAAAATAATAATTACACATATTATTATACATAACTAAAACCGCGAGTTACATTTACTTAGTGTCGTAACTAGTATTTTTATCAATTAAAATATTTAATCAATTTATATGTAATTCAATAGTGTAGTTTTAAAATAAATGTAATCTAAAAAAGTTCTGATGTTTTGCTGTGTCTTTTGATATAAATAAAAAATTGTTATTAATTAGTTAATAACAAAAAGGTCCTTCATAACAAATTGTGCGCACCCTAAGCTATTGAAAGGAACTGAGCGACATTTGCCGTTCGAGAACTTGGAAACCGCTACCAGATCGCAGATAAGCCCACAGCCTGCTTATAGATCTACAAAGGTCCAAACTCCCCAAACAATATTCATTAATACAATTTATATATTTTTAACATATACGCATTTATATACGTACTCGATTTTCTTTTTTTGTACGTGACAATAACAATTATTTGCGTTAAAAATTAATAAGCGAAAACAAAGGCTTGATATTTCATAAATTTTAATTTTTAGAAAATTTAAATGAAAAATTAAAATTTGAATTTGATATGTTCAACATTTCTAAAATCCTTTTGACATTTTAAATATGATCATTGTCATTATTTTTAAATATCGGTAGAATGTTCTATCCTGAGGTAAAGTTAATCAAAGCATGAATCATTTGCTCGAAGAGCAATATAGCGTATACATTTGACGTGTGGTTACACCAGTTCTTTCTTTAACGAATATAAAAAACGAATCGGTTGATTTTTTAACAAAAATAGTTAATAGAACAATGTTAACCTGCTAAAGTTTAATATTTTATGAATAAATTAACAAGATGACATTCGTATAAACTCGTAAAATATTTGATAATATTTGTATATGTTCATACAGAGTAATATATTTGAATGCTTGAAACTTGAATATTGTTTTCAACGTTATATCAAAACTTTAGTCTAATATTTTCCAACTGGCATTCGTCAACTTCTGACGAATTTTCAAAAGGCTACATTTCATAATTTAGGGATTCATTTTGCTCGCTTTAAAGTATGGGATTCATTTTCTACTTTATTTAAAGTCAACTGATAGTTTTTTGTACCATAATTTAGAAAATTAAACGCCCAAATAGAAGGCATAGTATTCAGCATGTTCGAAAAAATATAAAATCCAAGCCAACCGATATTGTTTTGAAGAATATAAATTAAAAAGTCACCAAAGTTAATTGTATCTAAGTATTATAATTCTAAGCTAAGTTGGAGGCCCCTAAATGTGTGGGGCACGTGGCAACAACCACTATTACCTCTTTTCTGAGAAACCCTGCTTATATACATATACTGATACACACTAGTTATATACATATGTATACATATATGCCACATATTCATTCAGACATTTACATAATTTTACATATTAAATTTTTTCTACGCTCTTAAAATATATTTCATTAATTACAACTTGGAATAAGAATGTAAAATCAAACTACATTATATGAATTTCAAATATTTCATCTGCTCTGAAAGAATATACGACATATATAGCACAATACATCCATATAGTATGCTACATCTGATTTCATCTTATATAAAAAGCGCTTACCATTTCAATCTCTAGTTAAGAATGTTGCAATATATATGTGTGAGTGATTTATTACGGAATGCATTTGTGCATCTTTATTCAATTTCTATATAGAGAAATAATTTTAATTTATTGCTTTTCATCGATAATATATATTTTATATACAGCAATTTCATTATAAACTTTATAATATCTTATGATCTGATGTACAATTTAATAAGATTGTTAAAAATTCATAGTATCTCCTTGATATGTAGATATATACTATGTATAAAATGCATTACAGTATATACGTTATATTAATTTCAATAAATCGAAGTGCAAAGCTGAAAGTGAAAAGCACTTCGATGGAAGTTAGTTTGTGATATCATTTGTAAAGTTTTAATTGATTTATATTAACAAACTGCGTATCACTATATTATTAGTTTACAGGATTACTGATTTAATAGGTTATTTTAAATATAAATAAAGAAAGGCAAGTACCTGATTGTGCTCAAGAATTTGTCTAAATTACTCTCATTAAGGACAAACTCAAAATCAACACTATTCACTTAACATATATGTAACAATACTACACCCGACTGCGTGATTACTACGTCTATCTGTTTTTAAACAAAACACAATTTTTATGGATAATTATTACTAGAGAAATACTGTCCTGTCGGTTTGCCTATCAAAAAATGGCTACAATTATTTTTAATTAAAATTTAATTATTTTTTTTTTTTTAAACAATTTTGTTCAATTGTTTTTTAACATAACATATAATAATTCATTTCAAAGAGAGGTATGGAAAGAACTTAAAAAGTTATTTGCTCACCATATGTAAACAGATATTCGAGTAATCACGCAGTCTGATGTTAGACTATTATATGTTTTATCTGTTTGTGAACGTAATTAACATTGCCAGGTTAAACGAGTGATTTTATTAAGTAAAGTAATTGATAAACGTGGCTTAGTATACCTTAGGTTAGGATTAAATTTTTAACCGAAATATGCAATGATAATAAAGTATTGAAGAAACCTATAGCTCTATAAGTTCGAATTTTTGAAATGGGCTTGTGTCCTCATTTTTTAGTGATCGATTTTTTAATTGTTGATTGAAATTGATGTTAATAAATGTGTATTGGCGTGTCTATTTTATTAAATATCTAAATATTGACGGAGATATAGCAAGTAAAAGTTTGAATTGTAGTTTTAGCGCTAGAAATAATTGGCCATATTTGTATGACGTGAAATGCATTTTAACGTCAGTTATTTGTTGAGTAGGTAATGTAATAGGTTAATCTGTGGTAATGTTTTGTAGCTGTTGGTAGTAAAGTCAAAGAATAATAAGTTTTTATTTTATTTAACCCTGCTAACGCAGACATAATATTGAAATTTTATTGTTCCTTGAAATAGCTGTAAATAATATTTGATATTTTGATATATAAATACATATAGCAGAGATTTATGATCTGTAAGGTTGGTAACCTTACACAAGGATTGTGATGTCACATGCACTTGGAATGTGTACAACGTTGAATCCCTTTAATAATTAAAGAGACAAAATGACTTTTTTAATTGTTAATATCTCTTAACATATAAAGAGTTATTAAAAAATAATTGAACAATTGAGGTCCTAGTAACCCACTTTATCAATATATAGTACACTTTTATAGAAATTAAGACATAGGACACAATTCCATTAATTAATATTGGTTGAAACCTTAGTATAATGTCTTCGAAATATATTTTAGGAATGGTGAAATACTTTAAATAATAAATCATATTTTATTGCACCTGAATATGAGGCTTTCTGAGGCCCTGTGCAAATTTGAAATAGAAGGTTCCTTAATTTTAATTTTGATATTCTTACACTTAAACTGCTCCCATTAACAGGTTATAAATGAGGTTAAAACCTCCCCTTATTGGAGCGCTGACCATTTGACGTAGGTAATAATCAACAATTAAATTAACACAAAAATTTAAATAAATAAACCGATTTTGTGTAAATACTATTCCTATTTGTTTTACGAAGGTACACATATCATATATAGACAATGACATATCTTCTGCAAATAAGAATCATTTAAATATCTTGGTCAAATAATTCCATACCATTTTAAACACTGAATGCTTTTCGCTTTTAATTCCAACTGAGATATTATCACGTGAAGCCACCGCACCGCAGCGCCGCGACGCAGGGTCTGACGTCGTTAAGCGTCGGTTCGTTAAGCACACATGTTCTAGAGAATTTAGATTTTATTTGCTAGAAACGTGAAATAATATCTAAATCTAATTGCATAGTCAATGAATGTATTTCTGCATTGAAAATTTGACAATATATTCTGACATAATAGAATGAATCATTTATTATCCTAAATTATTCTGTTACTTTTAACGGAAGTTGTATAACAATCTATGTGGAATGTGATGATAAATATTACCAAGCATTTTATTCTAATTCTTCTATTATTTGTTTAAAAATTCAACGTTTTTGGAAATTTGCTATAACTGTATATGTTAATTTTTTAATATTTATTTATTTATAGTGCATCAACTATTGAGTTATTAGCACTTAAACTAATATATATTACATTTTATCAACATTTTTGTAGGGCATAATCTATACAATTTATAATTTTCTATTTAATCAGCTTGTTTCATTTATTCTATTTAAATTCTTCAATCTATGCTTCTTTCCATTATCCATCTTTTTCTATTTTAACTATAACTGCATCACGATCGATACATCGCTTCCACTATGATGACACCCATTGCATTTATCAAGCAGTTTTCCTTCTTTTTCGTTTTTATTCCTCTGTCTATTTTCTTTATCGATTATTTCTTTTTGTTATCGTGTATTCTTTGTTCATATTAATGATTATGGTTGCACATAACCAAATAAATCTGATTGTTACCAAACCCAGATAATATAACACTGGCCCGGGAATCGAACCCGGAGACATAGTAGTCGAGTGCGAGTAATATACTACACTGGGTATAGTATGATTTAATTAAGATAAATCTTCCTCCACTCCTGGAGCTTTGCGATACCAGCCTCTTATGAGGCCATAAACTCGCGCAAATATTGCACAGAAATTACGTCTGCATGTGTAACACGGGCGGTTGTAGGAAGTCAGGTACCTTGGATAAGGGGAGATACCCCTATTAGATATTAAATCACTGAAATGTGTTCGCCTGGAATGGTAGTAATAATACTACCGGTAGTATGACGCGGTGACACCGAACACTGCGCACCATTGGCTAGGGAAGTGCAATGTCAACGAAAACCCCATACGCATACCCCCGCAGCCACAGCTCAATGCCGGGAACCACTACGGCACTGAACTGCGACTACGGTCACCACAACCACAACTTGGTCCCAGGAGATTGACCTCCCCAGAGTGTCTCCCATCCAAGTCATGGCTGCCCACTGTGATGCTTAACCCCAGTGATCGAACGAGTGCGAGTAATATACTACACTGGGTATAGTATGATTTCGTTAAAATCTTCCTCCACTCCTGGAGACTTTGCGATACCAGCCTCATATGAGGCCATAAACTCGCGCAAATGTGGCTACAGAAATTACATCTGTTTGTGTAACACGGACGGTTATAGGAAGTCAGGTACCTTGGATAAGGGGAGATACCCCTATTAGATATGAATCACTGAAGTGTGCTCGCCTGGAATGGTAGTAATAATACTACCGTGGTATGTAAGCGGTGACACCGAACACTGCGCACCATTGGCTAGGGAAGTGCAATGTCAACGAAAACCCCATACGCATACCCCCGTCGCCGCGGTTCAAATGACGTGTGCACGACGGCACCGAACCACGACTACGGTCACCACAGTCACAGTTTGGGCGGATGATTATCCGCACCCGTCCAAACTGTGGCTGCCCGCTGTGATGCTTAACCCCAGTGATCGAACGAGTGCGAGTAATATACTACACTGGGTATAGTATGATTTCGTTGAATCTTCCTCCACTCCTGGAGACTTTGCGATACCAGCCTCATATGAGGCCATAAACTCGCGCAAATGTGGCTACAGAAATTACATCTGTTTGTGTAACACGGACGGTTGTAGGAAGTCAGGTACCTTGGATAAGGGGAGATACCCCTATTAGATATTAATCACTGAAGTGTGTTCGCCTGGAATGGTAGTAATAATACTACCGGTAGTATGACGCGGTGACACCGAACACTGCGCACCATTGGCTAGGGAAGTGCAATGTCAACGAAAACCCCATACGCATACCCCGCAGCCTAACAGTTCAACTACGGGCACCACACCGGCCGAACTGCGACTACGTCACCACAACCACGACTTGGTCCCAGGAGATCGACCCTCCAAAGCGGTCTCCCATCCAAGTCATGGCTGCCCACAGTGATGCTTAACCCCAGTGATCGAACGAGTGCGAGTAATATACTACACTGGGTATAGTATGATTTAGTTAAGATAAATCTTCCACCACTCCTGGAGCTTTGCGATACCAGCCTCTTATGAGGCCATAACTCGCGCAAATATGGCACAGAAATTACGTCTGCATGTGTAACACGGGCGGTTATAGGAAGTCAGGTACCATGGATAAGGGGAGATACCCCTATTAGATATTATTCACTGAAGTGTGTTCGCCTGGGATGGTAGTAATGATACTACCGTGGTGTGTAAGCGGTGACACCGAACACTGCGCACCATTGGCAGGGGAAGTGCAATGTCAACGAAAACCCCATACGCATACCCCCGTCGCCGCGGTTCAACTGACGTGCACGCAACGGCACGTCGAACCACGACAACGGTCACCGTCAACCACTAATCTGAACTGGGGTGCCAGTCCTACACCCGTCCAAACTGCGGCTGCCCACTGTGATGCTTAACCCCAGTGATCGAACGAGAACTGGTGGGTTCAACATGGTATGGCCGTCGAAAAAATGCTCTCGACTACTTGTGTCGTCATGTTCATTTTTATTATACATATACAAAACAATGTTGTATACAGAAATGATAGGAAATTAAGTTTTTTTTCCTATTGTTAATAACTATTTGTTTTATGACAATTTTTGTAGCCATATTATCAAGATGAAGGCAATTATTTTCCAAATTAAGACATGTAAACAAAATATTTCGACGTATTTTAATTAGGAGTTAAATAAATTAAATTAAAGGAAAAATTTAAAAATGAAAACATCGTTATAATATAATTTTTTTTATTTATACACAACATGTTATTTAGAAAATAACACAACTACATTAATCATTGAAAATTAAAGGCAAACATGTTCTATGGTATGGCCAGACCATGAAAGAATAATGGAGAAAGTTTAATCTTTTGGATATTGATTCATAAAGAAAGCTGGTTGGGTTTATTAAAATAATGATAAAAGTTATAAATTGTTTGTAATTAGCCTTCAGTGGTTAATTAATGAGAAAAATATATAAAATATACATATAATAAATACATAGTAAAACCAAAAGTTAATTTGAGTTTAGGTATTGTGCTTACTGGGAATAAAATTGCAGACTCGAGTCTTAATTTCTTTTATACTTCTCTACTAAAATGTTATATTCTGTTAGCAGTTTATGCAAAATCATTAAACAATTTGTTTTTAATATTTATTTGCAGAATCATTTGAATTAGAATCAGTCTAGCTGATTACATGTGTGTTCAAAAAGTAAGAAAAATTTATGATTTAAATAGGCGAACGGAAATTATTTTATATAAATGTTTACAGCAACTGGTTGAATCATAAACACAATATTGTCTATTTAATATTAACGAGTACGTAACATAAACATATAAAGTATTACCTAATTAAATTGTCACGTTTAAAAATTAACATAGCACATCACTTGTTTTTGTTTTAAATTAGGACTACATCCTACGTCCTATGTCTTAATTTCTACAAAACTGTTCTATATATTGATAAAGTGGGTTACTAGAACCTCAAATGTTCAATTATTTTTTAATAACTCCTTATATGTTCAGAGATATTAACAATTAAAAAAGTCATTTTGTCTCTTTAATTATTAAAGGGATTCACGTTGTACACATTCCAAATGCATGTGACATCACAATCCTTGTGTAAGGTTACCAACCTTACAGCTCATAAATCTCTGTTATATGTATTTATATTTCAAAATATAAAATACTAGCTGTCCCGGCCACGCGTTGCTGTGACTAACGTTTTTGTCATATTACATTACATAGCGCCATCTATTGAATATTTACTCAATCTAGTCAACAGATTTCGATTTACTCAACAGAATATTTACCCAATCTAGTCAACAGATGTCGCCATCATCGTCGCCCGATGTCATATGTCATATACAGATAATTAATAGACAAATAATTAGCAATAAGATAAATAAATTGAGATGTAAGCTATCCTATCTTTCAAGTTGGGTCAAACTGCACACGGTGTACAAATTTCATTAAAATCGGTTAAGTAGTTTAGGAGTCCATAGCGGACAACACAGTGACACGTAATTTATATATATTAAGATAATCTACATAAAAACAAAAAAGTGTTATTATTGTGTAACTAAATACTATCCTAAAACAAATAAAGTACCTACTATATAGAAAACAACTACAAAATGAAACTGTGTTTCAAGTAATATTACGATGATAATTATATCGCATAAACAAATTAGCGCTGCATTCAACCGTTCAGTAGGGAACCGACCGCGCGAGTGACCCGCGCGGCATGGTATCTCGTTGAGCTACACCCCCCTCCCGGCTTGCCCGCAAGCACCGCCTCTCCCCCGCCGCGCCGGCCAGCGCAGAGAGCGAGTTGGTTTTGTTTGGGAGTTATTTATCATTGTAATCTTTAAAGTTTTTTGTTGAAATACCATAAAAACGGTTTTTGTGATTTAATCTTAAAAGATAGACATATACTATCGCGGACTGTTTTTTAGATCATTAAAAGAGCTATTATTCTTTAATACATATTTTTTATGTATCTTGAACCGTTTTCACGGCGCACGCAACGGAAGGCTTCAAAGATGAAATAATTTCTCCCGTTTTTTACACATTTACCACTATATCTTTGCTCCTATTGGTCGTAGCGTGATGTTATATAGCCTATAGCCTTCCTCGATAACTGGACTATCCAACACAAAAAGAATTATTCAATTCGAACCAGTAGTTTCGGAGATTAGCGCGTTCAAACAAACAAACTCTGTCGCTTTATAATATTAGTATAGATTATTTTTATAATTTCGCTATTTTTTTCTTCCTCTTTCTATATTTTCAAATATAGAAAATTTATTTGAATCCGTCATGAATTTATTTCTTTCTTCATTTTTATTTTCACTAAAATTTTGTGATACTAATAATTTAGAGTTGGATTGAATTTTTGGTACTTTTATGGACCTCTGAGAATTATTTTCTGTTTGTTCCTCGTCATTATCTTGTTCATTTTTTCTGTAATTGTTCCTTGTATTATAAGTTCTAGGTGTAGAATTTGTAATATAATTAATGAAACTTTGTTCTTTCTCATTCTGTTTAGTTTCAATTTTATTATCATTTATATTATTTTGTTTTTTAATATTTTCCTTTTTACAGTTTCTATCTAAATATGTTCTTTTTCTAATGGGTGCTGGCTTATATGATGGTATACTATTTTCACGACTTGTTAAATTTTGAGGAAAGTCCTTTTCATAATTAGATAATATATCAAATCTATTTTTTGTAGTTACAGCATACGAATTTTTGTCTTTCCAAATTTGAGGTATTTCAATAGCGGCTTCTTGATAACTAAGATTTCTGTTTCCCATTAAAATTTTTATTTCTTGTTGCCTTTTTCTTTCTTTGCAATTTTTATCAGTCGCATCATGTTCTTCATCACAATTTACACATTTTATAATTTCATTTTTACATAAATTTAGCGTATGTTCATTTGAACCACATTTGATACATCTACTCTTTCCTTTACATTGATTGGCCGTATGGTTATATCTTAAACATTTATAACATTGTCTCGTATTTTTAATAAATGGTTCACAGGGTAATTTAGCATTCCAAATATAAATATATTGAGGTAAATTTTGGCCTTCAAAGAAAATGATAATATTTCTAGAGTCCTCATATTTAATTTCATCTTCAACTTTCACTCTCCTTTTTAATCTCCTTATGGAGTGGATTTTATACGGGTCACTATAAATGTTTTCTTTTAATTCTTCCTCCGAAAATTCAATATCTACATTTTTGATAATTCCAATTCTTGTAATCAAAAACATTGGTATAAACATATCAACTCCTGATGTTTTCTTGTTATTTAATTTCACTAACATATTAGCTGATTTAGGATTTTTACATACCGCCATTATTCTATTTTTCCCTATTTTCTTTATTTCTGTAATATCTTTTCCATATTCTGAATTATATAGCATTTTTGCTGTTTTTAATGTACTGATCCCATATTTTTCATTTAGAATATCTTCTTTCTGAATCATAATTTTATAAGAAGATAAAGTTAAATTATCTTCATTGTATAAATTTATATTGGGGTCAACTCCCACTTTCCCCTCAGAATTCAAATTCATTTTTTAAATTCAGAAAATTTGAATATTAAAATAATAATATTTTAGATAATGCAATTTTACTTTAAATTTAAATTTACTTTTTAATTAATTTATATATATGTATATTTAATAATATTAGTTCAATTAAATTATTTTAAGGAAACAAACAAAACACGTCTATCACGTATCGAATGACTACTCGATTGTGCTTTATAATATTTCTCCCGTTTTTTACACATTTACCACTATATCTTTGCTCCTATTAGTCGTAGCGTGATGTTATATAGCCTATAGCCTTCCTCGATAACTGGACTATCCAACACAAAAAGAATTATTCAATTCGAACCAGTAGTTTCGGAGATTAGCGCGTTCAAACAAACAAACTCTGTCGCTTTATAATATTAAGTATAGATTATTTACAGCTATTTCAAGGAACAATCAAATTTCAATATTATGTCTGCCTTAGGGTTAAATAAAATAAAAACTTATTATTCTTTGACTTGACTTGATTTTTTGACTACCAACAGCTACAAAACATTACCATAGCACTGACCTACTCAACAAATAACTGACGTTAAAATGCATTTCACGTCATACAAATATGGCCGACCATTTCTAGCGCTAAAACTACAATTCAAACTTTTAATTGCTATATCTCCGTCAACATTTAGATATTTAATAAAATAGACACGCCAATACACATTTATTAACATCAATTTTAATCAACAATTGAAAAATCGACCACTAAATAATGAGGACACAAGCCCATTGAACTAATGTAGGCTAGTTTGTCAAATAGTAGACTACAATGCGTTGGTTGCAAAACGCTGTTAGGCTTTATATCTAGGTGGTGTTGCCTAAACCCATGACCTAACTATAGAACAATGAATTAATTTTAATGTCTTGCACAAGCTATAATAACAAATACAAGCTTATTATTAAATATTGGAATTTTTCTCACAAATTAAGTTTCAGCATGTACGAGTTCACATTTCGCATTTATTTATGATCCTAACCTACAAAGCAAAGCAACCTCGTTGTTTATTTGTTTAAGTTTCTAAAATGTTCTTAAACTCTCTGATAAACTCGTTCTCGTATATTTTTCGGTAGAACGTGTGAAGTAGATTGAGTTATTACACCAATAGTGAAGATTAGGGTCAAAGCTATATAAAACAAGTGAAACAAAAGTTGACAGCAACTACACGTTGACGGATTACAAAAAAACGGATTCATCAGATGGTGCAACCCAGCCCTTGATGGAGGCTTGGATGGGGGATGGGAGTCAGCTACTGACATGCCAGAGCGAGTTGGCATGGAACACATTTTAAATATATTGAATTTACTCTTAGTTTTTCTCTTTTAAATTGTTATAATTCAATTTGAAAAGTGACAACGTGATTGATACGATTTTAAAATTATCTTTTATTTCATTGAGAAGGATCCCTTTTGTTTTCCTCCCTCTTTACTGTTCTCTACTATATAGTGCATAAGGGTATAAATAGAGCATGTGAAAGTCAAGAAACATAAAGTGTGAGAAAGGGCCATTTCCTTTCCGAAAAATGGCGCTTGGTTTGTATTAGATAGTTAAGAGATTTGTAGTTAGGTTGAGTCAAATTTGCGAGGCAAATATTGGAAGATTGACATGGCAAATTTCCTATTACACGGTGGAACGAATGTTTGATCCGAATGATTTATTTTATAAATTTGTTGATATTGATATTATTGACACTGACACTGTTTAACAAAAACTTTTTAGTAAATAAAGAAACTTTCAAGTATAAAACCTTCCTTTGTGTGACGATTCGTGCATGACATGTACATCAAGTGTGTGATATTGGACACACTTAGTTCCAGTATCGATCTCGACATTTAATGTTTATTATTTAAATTGTCAATTCCTTTTTATCTAATTTTATGAAAATAAAATACGTTCTGTCAGCTCCAAATATCAACTGTGTTGGCCGTTATTCCTTACAACGTTATCCATGAAGCCCATGACTAAATGGTCACTGTTCCATCGACAGACGAGCTAGACGACAGACTAATATATCTGATCAGTGTTACCAACTAATGAAATATAACTTCTTTACATATATACAACAGAATGTGTATAGTGTTACATTAAACTTTGTTTTGCTCAACACTATTCAAGTTTGCATCGATTAAATATTTCGTATCCAATGGAAAACCGAATATCAAAGTATCAAGCGTATTATAACGCTAAGTACTTTTTTATTGTTCTGTTTTGAAGTATGAATCTAACAAACTGAGTTAAGGGTTGTTTACCTCATTAATTTGGTACAAAAGAAGTAAAACTCCGCTATAATGCCCTTAAGCCTTAATCTACCGCTAACGCACCCGCACCAGTAGAGTATTGGTGGTTTCGTACACTCAATTCTTTACAATTCTTCTTTATATTTTTAGTTTTTGAATTTTAGTAACGTTTTTTTTAATGATGGAACGATTTCCTGAAAAGATTTTGTGGTAATAGGGAACTGGGCGTCTACAGGTCCTACCATTGAATTATAGGTATTCAGTATTTAGGAAACAGGAGAATATTTAATCATAATCTAGATCTATTATAGTAAAGCACTTGTTTATTTTCGTAGATTCCTGGTAGTTTTATTAAATAAATTATTTAGAACAAATATTCTCAATAAATTTCTGTGCATCATATGTATATCGACTTCGACACCATAAATACCAAATAGTACTAGTCTCAGTATCGTAAATATTCTTTATTAATTCTTTAATTTAACTAATCTAAAAATAATCTCCTCCTATCCTCTACTCTTCCATGTTTCGTTCCTACTCCATCTGCATATCCTCTTTCTCTGCACTCCTTTGATCTTTCACTCCTTCTGCATGGTATTCTTCCTCCCTCTTCTAAGTATCTTTTTCCATTAATCTTGATACGTTCAAAATGTCACATTGATTCGATTCTTACTGCTGCTATTTATTGTACTATGCTATTCCTTCTTTTCAAGTATCCTTTCCTTTTCCCTCTAGCTCTCAGCTCGTGTCTTCTCCTCCTCTTTCCTTTCCTCTTTTCTTTCCTTGCACATTAATTCCTACTCTTCTTTTTAAAATTTCTTCCTTTTCAAATCCTTTTCGTTTCGATGCACGTCCATAGAGTTCATTCCAAAATAGGCTATAAAAATACACAGCTTTTCTAATTACGTAATATTTGTCTTAGCTAATAGATTTCTATATACCGGAAGTGATGTAACCGATGAATACGAGATTAGCAAGTACACATACCATGGTTATATATTCATCGCTTTTTACCGGGCCATAATTAGCTTTCTGTATTAGCGACTTAATTGCATATTTAATCATTTCATCACAGAATACATTATTTTTTTGTTTTTAAATTTCAAACATCAATTAATAAAAGCAATTACGAAGCTCTGCGTGTCAGTACATCGTAGTACGCTTTGGTGGTATTGGTGATAACAAATTATTCAACATCTTTTTTACTTTTAACATTTTCACTGTTTTTTTTATAATCGTATTTTTTAAAGGTTGTTCAACTATACTACCTTATTGGAAAAATGTCTGCTCAAGTAAAAAAAACCTGAATGTTTAATTTCCTTTTGATTCTTTATTTTTGTAAATGTTCATTCCTAGTTAAAAATAGCTGCTGCTGTTGCATATGCACTGCATTGCATATATTGCATTCGTAAATTTATACTGTACAAACGAGTTTTTCTTTTCTAATAAAATGTGTTTTACAGGTTTTAACAATTTTCTCTATATTTTCAGGTAATAAAAATGTGTTTTGCGTTTTTATTCATATTTGTTATTTTTTAATAGAATTATGTTAAGAAATACTGTTATTTAATTTAATTATACATTTATTTATGTTTTATACAAATAAATATGTTCTGGCTACCACAGTTGAACATTAAACTTACTCTGTAAATGCTCTAGTCGGTTCACTTGAACTAAAACGAGCACACGTGAGGTCTGGCAGAGCTAAAAGAATTCATTTTTTCATTCATTATGGATAATATGTTACATATTAAACTAATATATTTTGTAAAATATTTTTAATATATTTAATGACAATAACTACGTAAAATATATTACTTAAAATAATTACTGATTTCATGAAACAATTTAATTTTTATTGTAAATTTATTTGGTACAGTTATGTAAAATGTATTATGTGTTTTATTAAAGACCTATTAACTAATGCAAGTTAATGTTCTCTAATATATTTATATAAAATTTATATGAATTTACATTTTATGTTTAGGCGGTTATAATTTTCTATGCGTTAGTCTTTCTGTTATATTATTCACTATCCTTTCAAAGCTAAAACCACTAAATTGTATAAAATCAACTAAAAGGAAAGTTTTATTTTAAATAAACAAAAGTAATATATTATTTAAAAGATCAGCTTCAAAATATAGGTTACTCGTTATTTTGGTATAAAACACTTTTCCTTTCTGGAAAGCTAAATTATGTATAAAGATAGAGAGGTCTATATAGGAAAAATTAGCGGCCAGAATGTTGGTGAAAATGGCTTGAAGTATTAAAATGACAACGCCTTAAGGTCTAAATACAGTGAGATGGAAATTCGCCACACCGTATGGTATTTTAACATATGTTACTGGTATTTTATTAGTAGACGGGATTCATTTCCCGTACAAGTCGGTACACCAAATGAAATATCTATATATATATATATATATATATATATGTTCTGTATTTGATAGCCAAAGTATAGTATACTTTACTAGATATGTTTATTGTGTATTAATGATCAAAAAAATATTTAATTAAGTCTAATTAAATCAATCAATATTTTCTCAATCTGTGTAAAGAACAACAAACCAGATTAATTCAAAACTTTAATTACAATTAGAAATCCACACCCATTTGAAATTAGTAAATTGAGGAGGAGTCTTACATTTCACTCCATTAATCAAACAGAGTGCTTAACTAGCACCTACTCCTCCTTGAAACCAAGTCCACACTCAATTTCTTTTAATGATACTTTTTAATTTGTTTTTCTTTTTTCTGGTACTTAAGTAGAACTTAAAATCAATACATCTTTTTTCTGTATTAGTGTAGTATTGTTGGTGGGTTGGTTCGTTGGATGGTTCTTAGTGAGGTGCACGTTCGCAATGTACGTGAAATGAAATCACTTTAGAACTGTAGCTTAGTGTTGGAGCTGCTAGAGATGCTGGAGATGCTGGTGAGAGAAAATGCGACGACTTTGTAGTTGCTATTGGCTTTTATTAGAATTTAGAACACTTGAAGCAACTGGGACAATGTATTGCTGCAGTGCTTGTACACGCTGCACTGCAAAAGAAGAAGAAGGCAGGCAACTATACTTGAACTTTATATGTCATTTAGAACGTGCAGCTACGGACATTTGGCCAATGACACCGTTCGGCGTTCTGTATTAACACCAAGAACAGCACAGATACTTTTACTACGAGTATACTATATTTTATGGCACAGATAAATTATAACCAATTCAACTTTTAATCCTGTAGAACAGGACACCATTGCCATTACTATCTTTTAGAGTGCAGTCAGTGGCGTAGCTGGACATATCGGCAACTTAAAATTAAATAGAACCCTTGGTAAATAAATCATGCAATTCCTTTGTTGTTCGCAGCAAATAATTAAAATTATAACATATATTTTCTTACTATTCTTCGTCATTTTGCTAATATTTTAATTTAAAACTCATGATAGTTACCTTATCACCAGTTAATCAAGTTAAAATTTAGGGCAGTAACGATGTATATTTTGACTCTGACTACTATGTCCTCGGGTTCGATCTCCGGGCCAGATATTATCTGGGTTTTGGTTATAATTCCCGAGTGGTGACCGGGTGTGAAAGAATAGTCCCAATGTTGCTCATGCATGTCGTAAGAGGCGACTAAAATGGGTACCCAGTGCCTGGGGGTATAGCCAGGCACCCTGCCCCTGGGGATTATATCAGGGGATTGGTCCTCCAGGCTGGGGGTTGGGCGTGGTGCTAACAACTCTACCCCGTGAAAAAAACCTTGTAATCTCAAGTAATTAAATCATTCGGAAAAAATTCTTGAGAAGGTCAGGGCCCACCCAGGGCTGTCGAGCCACTGAAGAAGAAGAAGAACAATGTATATTCGAATTCATCTTTTATGCACTTAATTTTCTCACCTATGTGAATAAATCGCTATAAATTCACTGTCATTGCACTAAGCAAATATAAATTGTAAATTCCCTAGCACATCTCTCGTGTAGAGGAGTGGAAGATCTTGTCCTTTGTTGGATAATAAATATAAATATAAATGCTCAAACTAGCAAAGTAAATAGAAAGAAGAATACGAAAACCATGGAGACGAGTCGATTCTATTCAACGATTTTAAGACGATTTTATTCAAATGTTTTCCTCCAACATGTGAATCAAATATTGGAAGATTGACATGGCAAGTTTCCTACTACACGGTGGAACGAATGTTTTATCCGAATGATTCATTTATTTTGACACTGACACTGTTTAACAAAAACTTTCAAGTAAAAAACCTCCCAATGTTGGACGATTCGTATTGCAGTGCATGACATATGAATCAAGTGTGTGATGGGGGTAAAAAAAATCCTTTTAACGCCGGTCAATAGACCGATAACATCCCGAACTTCTTCCAACATAAACACATGACATTGGTCACACTTAGTTATTCGGCTACACGATGCATCCAACGTTGGAAGGTTTTCGTAGCATCGTTTGGTACCGGGTTTACTACCTTTGACAATCAAGACGGGCATTTAACGCCGTTGTAACGAGTCAGTAGTCCGCTATTAATTAAATTGTTTAAGAATTTATTATATTACATTTGTAAATATCATTATTACAATAATATACTATTTTTGTACATTTAAAACGTGCTGGTTTTATTTAACCAGTGGTCCATCCACTTCAATATCGCGAACACAAACATATTTAGCACTTTAATACAGCTGAGAACTGGCTTTGTCTTTCTACTACGCTTTCCCGCTTAGTCAAATAACTGGTCCAGTTTTCAACTGAATCCAGAAGGAAATAAGATACTAAATATTATAATAACCCTCTTTGTTTAGATTAGATTAAATAGTACTAGATTTTGTTTAAGTAAAATATAACACGAATGTAAAGTAATGTGTAACATTAATGTTTTGTGTTTAGCAGTTGGTATGTTGCTGCAACAAATTTCATACTTGTTAAGTTGAATTGTATGTGGAAAGGTATCTCTAATTAATACCTACCCTCGATATTCAGAAATAAAGATTAATATCTCTCTTTTGTATTCCGACAATGCATGTATCACAAGGTAAAAGAAAGATAACACGGAATTATCTGCAGTACAATTAATGAAATGTCAATCACCTTTATTTCCGATCCTGATATATTAGGAGAAGAGCTGAGCAGACCTATACTGTCTGTGCATTATCTTTCAATTGATTGATTGATGGATTAGGATAATACATGCAGCATCTGGATAAAACAGAGAATGGAGAATAGAAATCAGTCTTTTGATAATGATCGTTACTAGAAATTTGAATTCGTAAAAGTGTATAGTTTATTGTAATCTATATCAACAGCGCACCAAGCGGCATATCTCTTGACCACGTACAAAGTTCACTACTTATGTCTGTGATAAATATATAAAGCAATATATATATATATATATTATTTTCTCACACTAAATTCTATTCTATTCAGAGACAAATCTACCTAATATAAACATAACATACGAGGCGTGTTTTTTAAGTAAGTACCGTTTTGGAATTAAAAAAAGACGTGCAAAGATTTTATTTTTACATGAAAGCCTGTACCTTAATCTACTTTTCTACATAATTTCCGTGAATATTGAGGCACTTGTCATAACGTGGCACCAGTTTTTGAATATCCTCCTCATAAAATTCTGCCTCCTGACTTGTTAACCACTGTATCACAAACACTACGAGAATATTGAGGAAACCAGTCGCACATTGATGAAATTGTAAAGCGTCTGTTTTCTCTCACCTTCTCTTTCACTTTCTGCACAAAATCTTCATTAAAGACCGAAGGACGCCCACTCCGTTCTTCGTCATGCACATTTGTGCGGCCATCTTTAAATGCTCTCACCCATTTCCTTACCATTCCATCACTCAAAATGTTTTGTCCGTAAACTTCACAGATCTCACGATGAATATTGATCGGTTTTACGCCTTTAGCACTAAGAAATCGTATAACAGCCCGTACTTCACAATTGGCGGGACTCACGATTGTCGGAGGCATCTTAAACACTCAGTAAACAACATATACAATGAAGAATCAGACTGTAATGGCGTCAGTGCGTAGACAAGAGATGTAGGTAACCAGCGCGCAGGTAACGCCGACCGTAGCGCTGCAAAGGCAGAATCGCAAAACGGTACTTACCTAAAGAACATGCCTCGTATATTTATAATATTATTAGATGAATTAGCAAGTCCTGATAGTATATAAAACATCCACAATAAGCTCGTCATCCGACTCAAGGATGTTCATCATAAGTTCATCATAAAGAACCTTAAATAAGAGAGTAAGATATAATCGATCTCTTAAAATAAAGTAAGCTACCATAAGGGGTAGGGTTACAGTATCATACCCTTTTTGATTCCAATACTATTAATATAGTCAATAGCTGAAGGTAATTAGGTATTAATTTTACTATAAGATACAACCAGATAATTTATGTTGCACTACCGTTGTTTATCTCGACCTGTAAATCATCATTATAATTCGATTTGTTGAAACTGCACTAACAAGTTCCTGGAAATTATATATACAATAAAAGTGTTTGTTTGTGTGAAAGGAAATGGAGGTAACCCGAGTATAAAATTAATAAGTAAATTTAAAGTTATAAAATTGTTATTCAAGTGGAAACCATTTACTGATGCACAGCGCCAATAACCCACTAAGAAATCCAGAGGGGAATGGGGAGCGAAGATGAGGGCGGAGGCGTTAGCTATAAACACAACTCAATAGCGAAATAGTGAAGAAAATAAACAACATAACAGCAACCCGCGATGTACTTACAGGCCGGATAAATCACCTATAAAAATACATTACCATGTAAATAATGCGGTAACTGTTAGTTCTGTGCACTGTGCTGCCTTGCCTTTCTCTTCTTCTTTCGTAACTTTGCCACACTTATACTACAATATCATTTGTGAGTAGGATGAACATCATCAAATACTTGTAGCAGAGCTTTATTGTGCATTGTGTGTGGGAGTTATACTTCTTAGCCTTTATGATAAAATGTATGATGATTTATTTATATGTTTATATCTGTAACAGTTGAATTTGTTATAGTATACACGAATATGTGGTAAAGAGACATTTCTTAAAACATTAAGGACAAGTTTTAATGGACCATGTCTGCTAAGTGGGTGATGAACTTTTAGATATTTGAAACGTTATTATACATATATATTTATTTATTTATTTTCTTTGACTTTTATTCGCCATTGCCACCATCAAACATTTTTTTTAATATATTTAACATAACATTTATAATTCTATTTTACTATTTTCTAAATATTTAAATAATTCACTAATTAATTTTGAATCATTTAACAAAAATTTAGTATTTTAGTTTTAATCACATCTAATATTTCATTATTGAATTTGATATTTTTGTAAATAATAATTTATGCATTCAAATAAAACATGAACTAAAGTTCCTAATTTGCACATTGGCATCTATCATCGGATTTGATTCTGATTCTGATTTGATTGGATGAAACATATTCCCTAATAGCTAACTTTTGTTAATGAAATCTTGATTTCTCAAATTGAAGTTCAGTTGTTTGATTATATTAAAAATATCATATGTAGGTAATTTCACTTTCATCTCCATTTCCAAGTTTATTGATTCCTGTGCCAATTTATCTGCAATTTCGTTTCCTCTTATTTCACAATGTCCTGGTATCTAATTAAATTAAAATACAACTCCTTAATTTTGCATGTCAAAATATCATTATTTGATTTGTGATCATTGGAATTAAAACACATATTATTCATATTTTCATTAATTTCCAATGCTAATTTTTCACCAGTTTAAGAGCAAACTTTGTAAACTAATGTAAATTGATTATAAAAATTATTAAATCTATTCAATAATCTATTGAATACAAAAAATCTATTTAATAAAATGCTTAACTTAAGTAGCGAATAATAAAAGCGTTGTGCTTCGGTATTTATATTTCGGTATTGCTTGCATGCACTTTTTTTATTTCTTGCGATACGTTCCCGCTATATTATATTTGTTTATATAACGGGAACCTCAACTAATTTTGTAATTATGTAGTAGTTCTTTAACAGTGAAACACTTGAAAAGAAGAATGGCTTACGATAAATAGCTTCTGCGAAAAATTTATAGTAATGAATTAGCTAAAAATTAACCATGCCTAATAATGTGATAGTAATGATGTAACTGAACTAAATATATTTTAACTACGTGAATTGCCTTTTAAATTTAAAACAGGATTATATAGCAAATCCATTCAGGAAATGAAAACTTTTTTACGAAATAGTAAAAACTTTATTTTATTTTTATATCAAAGTAAAACAAAAATTTAACAAACGTGTTTTTCCCCCTTTTTAAAAAGTTTTATACAAAAATATTTTATTCAAACCAAAACAAAAAAAAAAGTTTAAATGTTCATAACTTACACTGACCACAGATAACGTTTGCGAGAAGTAAACTTTTTGTTTTACTTTTCTATATCTTGACTTCCGGTTTTATACTAGTATAAGCGAGAGCTTTGAACTGTAACGAAGTGCTTTGGTCGAAGTCTTTAGTTCACTTGTTTTTTCAATTTATTTTTATCAACAATTGTAAAAATTGTTTATGTAGGCGGATATTACATTTATTATTTAATACAACATATTTCTTAATATTTTTATTGGGTTATAATAGCAGCGCTTGCTACCAAAGAAATAAACTCTCTTTATAGATTTTCAAGCTGTTCTATTTGCTTTGTTTTTAAGAGCTTATATTGTTAGACCAATTTCAGTTAGATCGTATTACAATTAATAATACTAATATGTATTACCAGGCCCGGATTTGAGGAAGAGCAGGCGGGGCTGCTGTCCCCGGGCCTCCGCAAGAGAGATAAAAGCAATACCTTTTTGAAAGACTTGACGGAGAAAAATTGTTCCTTTTATTCGGAAAATAATTAGGGGCCTCCACACTTCCAAATGCGGCACTGTTTATTACTAATCAATTAATTTAAGTAAATATTACCACATAATATAGTTTGTCGTTTAGCGAGCACTACCCCAGTACTAAAATTATCCATTCTTTCATCTCCATTTAATCTCACTGGTTAATATCTTTATTTTTATATTTAATGCCTAACAAGAGATGAGCTCCTACATCCCTGTTACTCGTTATGAGTCACGAACACCGGCTAGAGCATTTACGCTTTACTTGTATGTGCAACTGCGGTAGCCCTGTGCGCTTAGGTGAACAATAAAGTGTAATTTTAAACTACTGTTCATTACTTGATATTTCTGAGACACGCTCTCAGCGTAAAATTAACTTACGTGGTTCCAAGACCGAATTTATGAACACTCTTCAGTTTGTAGTACTCACATTTCGATTGTCATTCTTTTGTAAGAGTCTTTAAGTTTATATTTAAGGTCCAACAAAAATTAAGCTCCTCTATCCTTGCTAGAACGCACCGACGCTCGTTGTGGATCACGTGCACCGGCTAGGGCTTTTACAATTTATATTATTGTTATACTGGCTTCTATTTGTTTGGTTGAGTATTGCTTATTTCATTGTGGGCGTCTCTTTATATTGTTGACAATGTTTCTTTATTATGTATTGTCAATATGGTCATAGTAGAGAGTTAGGTAGAGTAAAACTTCACTGCTCTTTACTCTCTATTTCTCGAATAAACAAGTTAAATATTTCATAAAGTGCTTGTGTAACATAAAGTTGATTCAAGTTGTATAGAAACTATTTCAACTAATGATGACCTTATTAAGCTGTTCTAGAAATTACCTTTCAATAATAAAGTCAAGTGTCAATTCCAGGTAGTGCTTTTGACAATTCTGCTTGAGACGGTCTATCCGTACTTCTAGTGCAATCCATCAATTAAAGTACTGAGTTGTTGAATGTTTGCAGATGTAATCCATTATGACAAATCCGTCTCCATTCGAAAGAACTTCCTAGAAGGGTAATGAATCCCTACTTAATAAAAGCTTCTTTTCTTGGAATTGTTTGTTTTGGCTTTGATCCTTCATTAAATGTGTTTGATATTAAACATAAGCGCCATCTATGTGCTAAATGTAATGTATAATTATTATAATTATAAATTTCAATTACGATGCATTTTAATCAATATAATTATGTAATACATGTAATATTTTTTTTTGTTATTGCTTGCTTGGCTACGCAGTTTAGGCCTTTTTGGAAAGTAACAACCCAAGTAGAAAATTACCTTACTATATATGTTATTGAAGCCCGTGAAGTATTAATAAAAAAGGAAATATATATGTATTTGAATCTCCCGCCTTGCTCTTTAGAAATCACACTAGAATCACTGCGTATATCTTTTAAGGCATTCATGTAAGTACCTTAGCTACTTACTTAAATTAACATTAATTATACAAAGAACAAGTGCCTTGCTAAGATAGGCAAGATTGCTAGGAGCTTCGCAAAGTTCTGCCGCCCGGGACCTCACAAAGATCTGCTGCCCGGAGCCTCGCAATGGCTAAGGCCGCCCCTGAGTATAAGGTCTCTGACTGATGATATTTGGAGATCATTTCTAATTGTTATATTTCTGACGAACCACGGAGCGTTGACTATTGTTGTAAGTGTTTTAGATTGAATTCTTTCTAATATGTCAATATTAGAATTACTGGTGATTCCCCATAGTTCGATGCCATAAGACCAACTGGGCATTAGTATGGACTTATAGAGGAGAATCTTGCCTTTCATCGATAGTTCAGATGTTCGGCACTTCAACTAATACATTTTGGAAAACTTTGCCCGTAATTAAATGCTTTTGTTCTGGATGTGTTTTTTTCCAGTTCAACCTACGATCTAGATGTAATCCCAAGAATTTGGCTGATTCTGCTTCAGATAGTGTTTTGTTATTTAAAGTCACTAGTGAATTTGATATTTACATTCTTCACTTTTTCAACAATTTTTGTATTCTATCAAGTCCAATTTGGAGTAGTCTAGATGCCTGTTTTTTCCCGAGTGGTGACCGGGTGTGAAAGAATAGTCCCAATGTTGCTCATGCATGTCGTAAGAGGCGACTAAAATGGGTACCCAGTGCCTGGGGGTATAGCCGGGCACCCTGCCCCTGGGGATTATATCAGGGGACTGGTCCTCCAGGCTGGGGGTTGGGCGTGGTGCTAACAACTCCACCCCGTGAAAAAAACCTTGTTACGAAATCTCAAGTAATTAAATCATTCGGAAAAAATTCTTGAGAAGGCCAGGGCCCACCCAGGGCTGTCGAGCCACTGAAGAAGAAGAAGAAGAGTCCTGTTTTGGGTTTCCATGTGACACTAATATTGCGGTATCATCTGCAAATGTAGTATCGTGCCCTTCTTTGTTGGTAGATCAGCGGTATACATTAGATATAATATTGGTCCGAGAACACTCCCTTGTGGTATTCTAGATAAATACAAAAACATATACACAGAGTTATATTATTGAATTCTATTTAAGTTCTATGTTTCAATTAAAACTTTAAAACCGTCTGATATTTCTATAGTGCATTGATTCATTCCTTTAAAATTATTGAATGCCTTTTAGGATTTTATCCAGTGTATTGGAGACTTTTGTTTTTCAAGAACCGAACTCTCCTCTATGCATACAATTCATGCACTTCGCTTGTCCAATGCGGCAGAAACACAAATAGCCCATAGTAATAGCTTGCCTTTATATTCATAATTTTTTTAATGTGTACTTCCCGCCCTTTTTCATAGTTTTATGGTTTCAGGCTAACAACATTTAAAATACCTTTTAAAATTATCCATCATCAAAACCCTTTAACTGTTTGTGACTAACTTCATGATAGACTATTTTTAAAACTGTTTTAAACAAAATATTAAACAAGTTATTTTTTTAAACGATGTGATGTATACTTATACATAGAACAAAGCTATTGAAAGCTTTTAACTCACATAGAGGAAAAACTCTACTTTTTAAATATATTGTATGAAGTTTGAAAATTGGTTTTGTAACTAAGTTAAAAATCTGTTTTATTCATAATGAAAACAATATATAAACATGTCTGTGATTGGAATAATTCGGTTGATTCAATTTGTAATTAATTGAAAAATGAGTACACAAGTCCATTAAGCATGCAGCTAACATGGTTCTCCGTTTCAGATATAAAAACTGGTTCACCCAACACTTCGGCACGAATACCAAGGTCCTGGTTGATCCATTCACTGTTAAAGTTAGTTTGTTGAATAGAATGACGTGTCAAGGTGACATGTAACACGGGAACAACATCCACCATCACCATTCAGGATAGACAAATTCCTGCTGAATGATTGACGTTTCCAAGAACACCAAATCTTAAGTCACACAATCTGAAGGGAGTTACGAGAAATCAGAAATCACAACGGAATTCTGGGACAAGACAGGGATGTAACATACGTAAACTACGAAGAGATTAACTTGACGTGGACATGATTTGTTACATTGTCAGATTTGAATCTTAATAGCTAAAGATGGGAGAAACTGAAAAAAAGCGTAAAAAAAGTTTCGTGTGGTTTCAGAATACGAATGAATAAAGTTACTGTTTCTGTTATGCTTACAGCTAACTTTTATATTATTTTAGGGATGATGAGGGTTGAAATAGAACGGTTTATAAATAAATTGCTTGGAAATAAACAAAATATATTTATCAGAAAATTGTGTAGATTATTTTGAACACGTGACGTTAAATGTATGAAATCTAATAAACATAACTAATTGGGATTACGGACTTTTTGTAAACTACCTTACTCTACTTGGTCCACTTTAGGCGCTTACATTCATAATTTTAGAATTAATATATTTAGATATTTTTCCCAATCAATAAAAACTGTTATTAATTTAATTTAAGCGGCCATTCATAAATGTCGTCACTGTCACACCTTGTCACATTTTAAGGAATCCCTTGGTGTGATGTCACACATATCAATTAATACCATTTTTATTATTAGAATAAATCTGAATGATCTCATGGAAATTTTTAATTTCTTCAGGAAATTACGTTCTACTTTCTTTTCGACTCTTTTTTTGACAAATTCTTCTGACTCCTCCCCCGTCTTGTCAGACGTAATTTATGGATGGCATCCAATATAAAAAAACGTTATTTCTTTGGCATAAATTGATGTTTTTTTGGCGCGTATACAAGATTAGGTAATGCTTCATATTAAATTAATATATAAGGAAAAGATTTTCAATGTTTTTTGCATTTGTTTAATGACTATGTAACAAAATTACGTTACAAATACTATTCGTTTACAATTATTTCGACAAATAATAAAACGTAACGTTAGATAAAAAATTATAATTATAGATATTAAATAATACATGAGCGATACGTTTTGTATTAAGCGGCTTATTAGTTTATTCTTAAGTAGCTGATAAAACTCATTTTTATTGTGAGTGATTTTTTTTCCTAAGGCTAATATTACCAAATGTGATGACGAAAGATGACACTGCAGACACTTTTGGTTTGAACTACAGCACGGTGGTCACATCGTGATTGTATTTATTGTAAAAAGATAGAGACAACACCATATGACCACATTGAATAAACAGAGACAACGAGCAGGACAAGGTTCCAAGTGGATCATCTTAAGACAGTCGCGTCTCTTGTGTGCTACCCTTTGGATTCAAATCCTCTTTTGCTGTAAACGTCACATTCAATTTTATTTAGACACAATTTAGCTTTCGTGGAACTGTGTCACTCTAATACTTTTTATACGAGTATATTAGACTTTTTGTAACATTTTAAACTAAATTTAGACACTTTGTGTATTGCCCTGAGAGTAATATGATGTTCTGTTGTTTTTTTTTTGTCACGATAAACTTTCTTTCAATTTTACTACCAAAGTTCAAGTATTTCTTCCACTTCGTCTGTCTGTCTGTCTCTCTGTCTGCAATACAATCGTTCTCTATACAGGGTTGTTAAAATGTAATACTAAGAAAATTAATTAAACAATAAATTTTCAATGTAATTATTGATAGCTATTTAAGTATCTGTATTACCCAATATCCAATATCTCTTCATAAATATATGGCAATCCTAGAAGAACCTAGATTAGATTGTCTTAAGGCAAACCAATTACCAAGCAAACATTTTACATTACTAACATGGATATTTAATACCATCACTTTTAAAACAACATATTTCAAAATTATAAAATTGTATATGAAGTTTGTGATTAATTTTAAAATTAACATTTCAATAATTATGCAAATGACTCTGCTAATAACATAAAGGAAATTAGTTTGACAACAAAGAGTTGGGTATATTACCCAACTTGTAACTTCAAAATGTAAATCCAAATAAACTTTACTTGTAGAGTGGCAACCTTAAAAATTCATTAAAATATTCATTAAAAAGTTTTGAGATCTGTTTGATAAATGTTTGATTCATATTTCGTTACAATTATTTTTAACTACACCATATTTAATTGCAAGAGATTTTGTATGTAACCTAAACGTTCTACACCTATAGTATCCTTCATCTAACGGAGCCATCAATTTTCCTACTTCAAATACATAAAATTTAATTAAAAAGCTTCGAACTTTGCTTTTGCTTTTTAAATTTTAATCGGAAGTATGTAGAGTAATAGAATTTTAACAAGGTAATTCTTCTAGTGGTAATTCTCTTTGTAATATTTTTAAAAAGTACCTGCATATAAAGTGCTTTATATTCTAACAGGGAATATCACACTTTTATCAGTGCAGTTCGCTCTTTTTGCTCCTCTGGGTGATTCAGTCGTAGTCCGGGCTCGATTCCCGAAGATGGAATAAATTTGTTCCATGACTGGCAAATGATAAACAAATTAACTCACCAAATGATAAACTAATCAAAAATTAAACAAATTTACGAACCATATCTAGAGAATTTATAGTCCAGTAAGTGGAAAAGCAGACTATATAGCGAAAAAATTACTATTAAAAATATATACATCAACCATATAACAAATAAATCTGCAAAACACCTAGCTGTTGAAATCATATTATTATAATGAAAATATAAAAAAAAATCACTGTTAAGGCAAAACTGCATTATAGCAAAAAATAATAAAAAAGGGAATATAAAAATAAATTTGTCGGTGCCGGATTACAGAATATGACGAACCGTAGTGTGCTAGATTAAAGGCATATTACTGTATAAGTTCCGTTACAAATTTTATTTGCTATTAGAATCATAAAATGACCATAGAATGATAAAATGAATTTCTAATAATATTTGAATTCAAAATAGAACCGGATGAAGCGTTTTAAGGGTAGCTAAATTTTAAAAATTGAGATATTTTCAGTCAAAATTTTGTTATAATTAAGAAAAGGTAATATATATATATTATACTCTTACTTAGGTTATATATACATACATACTTGGAGACAATTAATCAACACTGTAGTGACAAGAGTTGAACTGAATCTTCGTATAAAACAAAATATATTGTGCATCTGAAGATGACTTTGTATGGGAAACCGAAAGCTAGTGTTTTAATTAGTTGATTTAATAGAATAAATGTTTAGAATGTAGTAGTGTTTTAATCAGTAAAAATATAGGAGATTAAAGTTCCTTAACTAACGTACAATATATAGTTATATATATATATAATAAATTAGTCATCGCATGTGTAGTACATAATAAGTTTAAAATATACCCACGCTTAAGAAAGTTTCAAAAGTTAAAGTTCATACTTTGTAGAATAAGTTTGTACAAAGTATGGAAATTAATGAAAATTATTGAGGATTTCAAAGATAACACACTTAGCAAAGGATATGTAATGACAATATATAAAGAGGTTAATTATATCGTCTTAAGTTTTAAGAAGAATATAAACTTTAGAAGATCAACTTATGTTCTTTCTAGTATAACAAAATGTGTTAACTTTGTAGGAAAGTATATTTATTATTTATTTTCCACCAGATCCGTATATTAGGATGTAGCACACAGTGGAATTAAGTCTTTCACTATAGATCTAATAGTTGTCTCATTTAATATGAGTTGTAACTTAATATTGTATCTCTTCCAAGCATATTACCATCCTTTATATTTGATTACATTCTTTAGGCTTAGTGACTTTAGAATTTTTAAAGTCACTGGCTATTTTTGATTTTAATAGAAACTGCAGTGTCAAATCACTGAGGTTATAAAAGTAATAGCAAAACCGTTCTAGCAAAGTAATGATTTTTAATTTGGTTTTTTTTTAAATTAAATAAAGCACCAATCTTTATAATTTTGCACTAATTGCACTTAAATAAACACTAAGGGGTCACCCAAAAGTTACGTCATACAAATTGCATGAATTTTTAACCCACAGTCGTGCATTGATACACATTTGAAAAACATTTTTCTTTTGGTGTAATTGTATTTTGTTATCATGTTTAATGTCTATTTTCAGAAGACGATTTTTAGGTTAGATGTGATGTCACAAAGCTTATGATTGCCGCCCATCCCTGTCACGTCTTATCACACTTTATGGATTCCCCCTCCCTCTTTGTGCGACGTAATTAATAGAATGCCCCTAACTCTTAAATGTATATTTGAAAACGCTGCGTACCAGAAGACGAGTATTCCTTTGTCCCTGTATTATTTGAATGTCTTCAACATCCCACATTTCCTTTCAACAGTTAAAAGTTTCTTTTAATAGCGTTATTATCAAATTCAGTTTACCGTATGATAAAGATCATTTTAAATTTATTTTCTATTTGGACGTCGTAAAGTACATTAGTATGTCTATAAATTTTAAGATGGCACTAACTTTTTTAACATTTTCTTTTATACCAAATTATAAACTTTTTAAGACATTATGAATTATACAAGTAGAATTAAGATTTATAAAAGCTATTTTCAGGTTTCTTCTTTACATTTGCTTTAACTAAATACAAGCAATTGAAGAGCTTCTTTTAAGACATGGTGTGAAATACGATGTGTAATTTGTAAAGTGTAATTTGTATAAACTACACCACAATAAGTATTAATCTTTGAGGCAGAGCACCATTATTTGGACGCCCTCTTGAAAATAAGGTTGTACTTAATTTTATTTGTTTATCTTCAATCTTGAAAGAAATTCAATCTGTTAATTAACAAATAAAATATTTTTATATTTTTATTCTCTACACAGCCCTAATCAGATAATCCTGGTTCACCCCTGTGCGAGCCGTGGTTCACCAAGCATTGCAATGTCTGCTTGTACGAGCAAGTTCTCTCCGACGCGACACAAGTACTTTTGTAATTGTGTCACCAGTTGTTGCAGTTTGGCACCATTTTAATTTTGCTTAACAAGTTTTTACACGTTTTCGGTTGCTAACCCAGTGTCCTCTTTATTTAAGGGTTGCTATATTACAGATTCCAGGCAATAAATCAAATTAATTTTTTAATAACCCTTTGTGAAACCAAAGTATACTAATTTACCTACTAACTAAGAATACTTAAAAGTTAATAACAATACTTCAACACTCAAAAGAAACCCCTTTCAAATTCCCATCCCTATCGTTGTGACTCTGTTCCAACCCTTGTAGACTTTCCTTTTAGTTAATTCTTATTATAATACTATTTAACCCCTTTATATAAATAACTATATGATACTTATACATTAAGGGCTGAGTTGTATCATTTTCGTTTTAAGTCGTTTCATCTCCCTCTCCTTCTGTATACGTTTATCTTACTTGAAAATATGTCGTTTATTTTAAGATCAAACAAATGAAATTATGTGAAGAAAATTAACATTTTATTTGAATTAACATGGTAATTAAACTTTGTTAAAAAGGTTGGAAATTTTTAAACTTTTTTTTTATTACTTAATTTAAAAACATAACAACTGTACCTAGCTAATATAGAGTAGAGTAGACAACATTGTGATGTGTTGCGTGTTCAGGAGCGGAAACGGACATGGTCTGGGAATCTGTATTTCAGCTTTATTTCAACGAGCATAATGGCAGCTTTCAGTAGAATAGTTTGAGTAAGTAGCAACTTGTATATGATCCACAACACGTGTAATGAAGCAATTTGTATTCACATAAACTTTAAATATAAAAAAATTCACCAAATGTTAACACACCTACATAAAATTGACGTAAAGAATCTGTGAATATCAGTTATGTGTTTTAATGCTTCATCCAAATCGAAGTAACATGTAATTTAAGACATCTTCATTGTTTGTCAGTACTACGTATTCACTCAGACAGTTTCATATGCCTTTAAAAAAATTATAAAATGAAGGAATAAACGCCAGCTCAATTCTTAAGCATTTGGGTCTGAGTTCACCAAAGAGACAACATTTTTAATTTTTTCAAGCCTAAGACTTATTTACTAAGTACAATAACGCTAATAATGTTTTAGTTTTAGTATAGAAAGGATTGTGCCCTTTACCGACCGCTAAAAATACTATAATATATATATAAATACTTTAATATAAATTACCTAACTGCAAGGTTGCTACTAGAATAATATACAACACAACTGTAAACGAATAATTAAGCATTATATGAAAATTGGTATGCTCATTTGCTGAAAGAGTTAAATACATGCGTTTTTCAATTGGTATTAGCTAATCCTGCAAGGTTATTCAGCTTGGTTACATTTAATTTTGCACCAACCTAAATTAATAAGCTTAAAACTAGCTAATGCCTTGCAAAGATAGCTTTATAAAATATAATTACAAGATTCTACCAGGGATGTATATTTTATATTAACTGAATATTGCGCTGCGCCTCTCTAAGGCTGTTGTAAACAAACCACTCTGTAATATTCAATTACTACTACGAATCCCACTTCTGACATTTTTTGTCTTCCTTCTTATAATAATACAAAATGGATTCCAATTAGCTACGAACATTAAGGTATGAAGTCTTATAAAGTAAGAGTAAGTAATAATGTAAATATATATATATATATATATATATATATATATATATATATATATATATATATATATATATATATATATATATATATATACTTTTAATATATATTATATAAAATAACAAGAATTGGTTTTTAATGATTGTAGATGTAATAATTGTATAAAAGTAGATCATAATTAGATTATAAAACTTATTAATAAAGCATTAATTTAGTTCTAAGTTTCAAGCTTGTTATATAAACAAGTCAAAATGTATTAATATTTTTACAGTAAAAAGTAAGAAGATGAAATACATTTTAATATAAATATATTCTTTGTTTAAAGCTCTTTATAGAGATTTTCTTTTACTAGATCAACGTTAATAAAAGCTATATTTTTAATTTAGTTAGATTAAATTCATAATGTTCCTAGTGTACACCTTGGCCGTACAGATAGCAGTGATTGGTCGCAGAAAACCATAATAATTGGCCAGTAATTAGTTGCTCCACAAATATTTTAAAATTAAATTAAAATATAGAAAAAAATGTGTGCTATTTTCTAACGTCCCATTTTGTTCTTCTTATTTATCCCAATTTAAACAACTTTTTTGGTTCTATTCAACTATATATGTATATGGCAAATCTCAACTTTCTACCTTTTTTCATTTGATATTGATTCAGTATATAAATTATTAATATATTGTTATTTTTTTGAATATATACTTGAATGCATCAACTAGATAGTTCAGCACGAAAACAATATATACATTTATAAACACAAACAAGCAATATACTCGTACAATAACAAACAATATACATTATTTAAACAATTTAAGAGAATAATTTACATTTATAAATACAAGTACGTGTATTTAAATTAGGATTATTGATAAAGCCAATCAGGTTTCGGCTTTCAAATATATGCTTATAGATTATTATGCTTATTAGTTTGTAAATAAAAAAAATATCGGTGAATTAGTGTTTATAACACTTTTAACTGCAAGTCTCATTATTATTGGAGTAATTGTCAATAAAACCGATATCCCAGAAACCGAGACAATTTTCAGAACAATTTGAAACAATTGTATGATTATATTAACGAAATTTGAATACCACCCCGAATTCTGAACTGATCTCATTAACCTTAGATCGAAATTACGAGCTCGGTGCCGTAGAAGGGGTATATTGAGGACTTTCCAGGATTCTTTACTTAGTAGTAAGACGAGGTCTTTTTCTTCCCAGCTATAGAACGGATCACAACGCTTTGCAGTGACTACACATTATAAATATTTTCCTAACACGATAAAAAAATGAAACGGCTTCGTTGTGTTTCGCTCAATTCACATCAAAATTAAGAACATAATTATACATTTCAGATACTCTTTTAATTGGTTATATGTATTCCAAAAACTCTTCCATTTGCTTCTGATTTTCTTTCATTTTCTTCATAGGTATTAGTAGCCGTATATACGCATTATTCTATAGCTACAAAAAGTTGTATTATAACTTTGAAACAATAAGAACCAATCCTAATTATCAAATATATATCCTGTCCTTATTTTAACTTTATTAACATGTAACCCAGAGGGTTGTTGTATATTTTAACAATTTCCATCCCCTTTTAAATTTTAAATAAAATTATAATTTATATTTTTAGTCGTTGAATGTATACTCGTACTCATACAAACACAAACAAAAAGGTACTTAAAATCCACTGAAAATATATATTTTTAATTTTATTTCACCTCACGCTTTTTAAAAACAGTTTTTATGAATAATCCCATACAACAACTCTCGAAAAATGATTCCAATACATTTTGTATACATAGTATAGTATAATAGTGTTAGTGAGGTGTACATATTTTGACATTTTCCATTAGTTTACCTCAAAATAATAATTCACAAATGTTTAAAACACAATATTTGCATTTTATTTTATTCATATTATTTTAAATATACGCCAGTATGTACGTTTATTTTAATATTTGTGTGAGAGCAAACAGAAGAATGAAAATGTCAACTAACAACAAATTCAATGCGTTAATTGTCATTTATTTTTATAACTCTCGTGTTTTATGTTTTAAGTTTTAGTAAGTTTAGAGAGTGCATACCAATTAAAAAACTAAAATTAAAACTAAAACATATGTATCTAATTGAATTTACTACTAAAACCTTAAACCAAAACAGAACCTGGCGTTATAATACTTTACTAAACTAACAAAATAATCGACTAATTGAATGATGTTTTTAATTACATTTACAACAGCTGGATTGATTTTAGGAGCATTTTACACCGGTTTTAAAGTAGGTCAAAATCATTTTAATACCACACTTACAAATTCATTCTGTACCATTATTTAATGTGTAACATTTCCATGCCCTAAAACAGCAGTAATTGTTCCGCCACGATCACAAATTATACCGTGCCACCTTGTTTTAACATTTACGTAAATGCAGCAATATTCACAAATGCTCTTCGTCTAGAGTAGGGATGGTGAACCTAAATTACTTGTGCTACGACTGCCACACTGTTAGTATAAATGAATTTGCTGTCAGATCTTAAAATGGTTCATTTGCTCCTCAATATAGAAACTGAATGAGCAATTCATTCGACGAAGCGACTATAACAGGTTCAGACTTAAAGATCAGAATTAAAAATACAATAAATTGTTCATCTCAGGAAGAATGGAACGAAGAAACTGATAACAAACAATAAGAAGTAAAGTAATCAAATCCTAAACAAGATTTACCGGGCAGACTAAATAGAAGGCTGGAAGTAGTAATATAATCTTACTTATACAAACTTTTATAAAATAGAACCACAACCTATATGTGAACAATGTATTAACCCACTAACAGTAAACCATATTATTTTTTTAAGCTCTAAATACTCATTACAAAGACGAAACTGTAATATTTAAAACCAAATAAGTCTAAAAAACCTGATTAACTTTATCAATAAATCTAATTTAATCTACTTAGTTGAAATACACGAACTCGTATTTATAAATTAGAAATTACGTATTACAAATGTGTATATTGTGTTTAGTGCTAGTAACTATCTAGTTGATGCACTCAAATAAATATTTAAACAAAGAAACTCAATGCAATTTAATTTAGTGTGATAGGAGAAACTGCCTACATAACATTATATATACATATATGATCCATAATGTGCAAATAATATCCTGTATATTTTTTGCATATACATGAATTAAGTAAACATAACAGTACACCATGTACATGCAGCAATGTTTAAATATGTTTATACTTTTGCATTTGCACATACATATACGGCATATACATATACAAGTTTTACATCACCACGGCATATACATAGAATACGCAATATATAATACCTTGAATATAGTATATATATCCAAATGTGTTCTGCAATTCCATAACTATTATTTGCAAATTTTTGTCAAGTTTATATTAAAAGGTTCACAATCCCCGTTTTAAAGTAAACTATAATACTTTCATGATTTGATATATTACACATCATTACTCCTGAAGTCCTGCAGGTGTAGGTGTAAGAGTAGTTGCAGAGATGCAGGTGTTGTATAATATAAATTTCCTAACATGGGTTTGGTTATATATTTCAATACATTTTTCAAACGAGAAAATGGAGTTTGGATTAAATTTGTACTACACGTCGATGAAATATTCTTTAGAAAAATGAAGCTAGAAAATATTTCAAACTCACTGTAAAAATATGCAGTCAAATAAAAAAAAAAAATAAGTAAATGACAAAAAGTGATGTAAAGGGAAAGTCAAATAAGATTCAGAGTTAATATACTTACGTTACAAAATTGAACTTACTCGTACTTTATGTACAAAAATAGTAATCACATTATGATATATACGCTGTGACCGTAATAGTTATGGTTCGATCCTCGTACCAGTTTAATAATTTTTAATTTATTATATACTCCCGAGTCGAAATTTTGACCCTATTGACGACCTAAAAGAACCCGTTTCTGGGAACATTTACAGAGGATTTTTGCTCCTTCTTTAGGCCGTTATCAGACAAATTACGATGTTTATGCTCAAATTATAATGGTATTTAAAACCTCATATAAAACTATTCTCTCTCTAACTCATTATTTCATATTCATCCCTTAACAACAAAATCTATATCGTACATGTATAAATACATTTCTTAATATTCTTTTTGTCCATTTCAGGTTTAAACGAGGTTCACACAGTAATAAAATAGAGCAGACTTAAAATAAAACGAGAATCATGATTTCATTTAGGATAAAGCGAGGGTCATATAATAATGTTTAGGATGAGACGAGGTTCACTTTACTGTTTTCAGAACGAAAAGAGGAGCAAAGATCAATTTTAGGATCAGGATAGGTCTAACATTTAGACTCGGGCTAACATATTCATGAACTCATTAGATAGCAGATATATAAGGTCACGACACCATAGAGACTGTCAATGTAGTTCGATGTCGTCGTTGATCCATACAGACAATAACACCCTGTTTAAACGTACACATGTACATTTTTACATTATGTGATCTTTAATATACTCAGCTGATGTTCTTAATGTCCGTTTTAATTTTATTATACTAGAAAGTTATAAAAGTTTACTATAACTGCCGGGACTTATTTTTATTGTTCTTATGAAGTGTATTTTCTCAAAGTATGATAACATTTTTTAGTTAATAAATATTATACTTATAACCGGAACTAATAATAAAAATAAATCTTTGCAAAAAACGTGATAAAGTTCTTGAAAAGAAATAAGTTTACTTAATATTAGAGTCTGACTGTATTTAATTTATTATATTACTGTAATAAGAGATTTGTTTCTTTCTTCACTTGGCTGCACACAGAAAACTGTTGCTGTAAAGTTACGCGATATTAAATTAAGAAGAAAATAACGAAATATTTTTTTTAGATTCTTATATCTTGCATAAAAATTTCCGATTAAGTAATCATTTAATTAATTATCATATCATACAATATACGAGAGTAATATAGTCAATCTCATAGTTTGAGAGTGAATGGAAATCCGTTTATCAATTAAAATCATAAAATGACAAAAATATATACTTTTTTCATATTTTGTTTTTTTCTAATATACTCAGAAAACTTCCTTCTTTGTTTTGATTGTAAATTTTAATTTGTTGGTGTCTCATTAATTAAAGTTCATACAAGCTAGCTGTCTTTATTTTCAAATAAATTAAAATAAGTTTAGATATAAGATAATAATTGCATTTCCAATGTTTTAAATTTTAAAAATAAATATTCTGAAATAATAATAACACCTACGTAATAAATTTAACTATATACACATATTTTAATGTATATGTAACTTTGCTGTAAATATCTATATAGGCAAGAAGACCGAATAAGCTTAAGCCTAAATATATATCGGCTCAGACATCATAAAAACTGCAAATATAATAGAAAGCTGTTGGTATCGGAAGTAGGTCAATATAGGTTGTGTCTATACTATAATACAAATAAATTAGAAATACTCTTAGCTATCTAATACAGAAATGATTCAAGATTGTCCACTCTCAATCCAGTAACTGTATTATACAAGACAAAGTTTTTATATGAAGCTATAACCTTGGTAATTTTCAATATTCTAATAATAAATTTGTGTAATAACAAAACGATTACCATAATATGTAAATTCGTTCGCTACGAGCATTGTAGCTGTATAACTGTCCTCTATTTACTTTATTTGGGAACTTCTTTGTATGCTTGACGTAGCCTCCTTGTTTATACTGCGGATGGTTTGGGCTGGATTGAGGGGTGAGGGGATGAAGGGGTGCAGGCCTAGTGCGTGAACCCTGTGGGATGCCTCAACGGTCAAGACTGAATAACACAACGCAACATGATATGTTCTACTACTGTCCGACGAAAGCTTGTGTTACACGATAAGAAATCCGTTTGAATGCAAAGAAAAATGTACAAACAATGCCTAATTTAGAAAACACTTCTTCAAGAAAAGCCATGTATTTGATGTTGCTGAAAATTTGCATGTACATGTATATAACACTGGCGTAAATATAAGGAAAATTGCTTTGAGGCTTCAAAACCTTAGTAAGAGGTTAAACTTTTAACAGAAATAAACCAATGTTATTAATTTAGGATTAAATTATACATTTCTTTAAATCTCACTATAATCAACAAATTATCAATGCTGAATAAAGATATTCGTGGCACCTGGTGTAGAAACTCTCTTTCCAAATGCAAAATGTTAATTTTTTTTCCCGGCACAGAAAAGTCTTTTTAATTATTAGCTACATCTGTTGTTATATTGTTATTATTTTATTTTAATGTTTTGCTATTAGGCACTACATTCTTACCCCTTAAATCATTAAATTACATATCATTGAGCTTAATTACATTCATTTGATTGAGGGGTGAGTAGAGCTTTCATTTGGAACTTGAAGATTGGGTAATTTGCTCTCATCAAATAAGGCTATTTAAGTCAGTTCCTACATTACATCTGTTGTTATATAATCTCAAAAATTACTACTAGTAAAAGTATTTTATATTTTAAAAGCAGTATCTATAATTTGTTGGTACCAAGAGCCATTTCAACTTATTTTAGAAACTATTCTGCGAAAGACAACGGACGCAATTGTATTCTAGCCAATTATGAATTACCTTCTTATTTGTTAAGGGTCACGTAAAATAAATTGCATATAGACACAATTGCCTTTCAGCTTAATTAAAATTACCTTTGTTTAGCTTTTACGCTTGTTCTTCAATTTACCTCTCTTTGCATTGCAGAACTTTGCAACGTATAAAAAGCAATTTATAGAAGGGTCATATTGTTTTTAAAATCAGAACTCTTTTATTTCTGATCTGAATATTATTCTAATTTTGAGTTTTGACCAAGAAAACATAAATTCTAAATGAAATATTCTATTAATATTCTAAATTAAATAATGCACAAAAATTTAAACATAAGAAACTGTTTTCCTTTAATTAAGAATATGCAAATCGCCTCTTTCATAAGACAATATCTCAATTTTAATAGGAATTGTAAATTTTTAATGAAACTTATGTGTTGCTCTGAAATCAAACACTTTTATTTTAGTAATTAACCTAAATCATACTGTCCTACCTGAAACCAAAGAAACGATATTTAAAGTTTATTTTAGTATAAATAGCTACAAACTTAACAATATGCACAGCCAGTTCTTTCAACTCCAAATATCAACGTCTTGGCCGTTATTCCTAAAACGTCATCTATGGAGTCCATGAGTATATGGTCACTGTTTTACCTACAGACGATTTCTTTACAAATACATCCATAACATAGTCTACAATATCATCTCAACTGTTACCGTATTATTTTTAAATATTCTTCACTTAAATTCCACTTATCAAGTTTTAATGGCACTTAAAAAATATTCAAAAACCCCAAATGAAGTAATTTGCGTCATTATGAAAGTAATTTATATAATTACCACAATGGGCCATGCTACATACGAGTATATCTAGTTTATCCTCGTTTGAATGGAGTGTGTATGGTTGGTTTACAAATCACTCGTAATTTTGACGAAACGGGTCATCGTCATCGAGCTAGTGCTTGTCCTCCACGTCCAACGGAATACAGTAGAGACATAGTGACTCCCGTGCCCGTCTGGTTCTGTTTTATCAGGATGTCACGTCCACGAGATGGTTTGCTGTGACTATGGTGAGGGAAGAGGGTAGAGGGAGGGGGTGTTGGACAGCCCCGAACTCACCAACTCGCAGGGCTCGATCTCTGCCATCACATTTACATAGTGACAACTGCTACCATTACGTTTAAAGTTATTTCAGGGCTCGGGATTTACCCGACTTCGAAGTGGCATCCATTATGGCGGTACATGTCAAATAAGAATCTTTTTTCTAAATTTATTGTATATATACAATGTGATTTATATATTGTAAGGGTTGTTTTACTTTGAAGGGTTCATTGGAAGTATTGAAATAATTATAATAAATTTGTTGAGGATTTCTAAAGAAATATTTATAGTAAAGAGTGGCTTATAAACAATAACAAATTGACCTTTCTATACCTTGATTGATGTGCTACGCATTTTATGAATCCGTGCTATACGAAATCGTGTTGTAACACTACACGATTTCGTATAACACGGATCCTCCTACACTAAATGAGTTAGAAAAAATATCTGCAACTTATTATATAGGGTTGGTCGAGAATCGTGTTATAGGAGGGGTATCTTTAATCTATGTTTTAACACTTAATCTTGTGTATAAAACTGCCTATGATGCCTAAATCCTAATAAGGTTTTGCGGGATTGCGGTATCTTTTAGTTCCAGCCAAAATCAGCATTGTTGTACGCTTTATTTTCGATAATGTTTTTCAATGACACAGTTGAAAATGACATAATTATTTCAAAAATTACTACATGATAAAATAACATTTAAAGAATACTTTGTGAAATTTTCATAAATAAATTTCAAGAATATAGGCATTGACAGCGAATCTCCGCAGACGTCACAAAAAAAAGTAACATTGCGGTGTCCCTAATAACTCATCAATGGATTATTTGAAATCAAAACAACAAAATGATTTCATTAGTTGATAAGTTTCTGCAGGTAACCTTGTCGAGTTTTTTTTTATTATTAATTTTTCAATTTTTTACAGCTCTTGGAAGTCAAAAAACCGATTTTTCAATAAAATAATCAGAAACTTTGTTATTTTAAAATACGTTAAAATTAAAAAAAAAGCTCGACAGCGTTACCTCGGCATATCTGTAAAGAAAGAGTGTGCAAAATTTTAAAAGGATCGCTCCAGTAGATTTTGATCTAGAGAGGACACCCACTCTGAAAAAGCTAAGTGTCAGAAAAACGCGTTTAAAAGTTTCAAAGAAAGACGAAACCAAGCCTGAGAGGTGAAACTTAAAACTCTATATCTCCGACAGTTTTAAACCAATCAACTTCAAATTTCCACACAATAAACTTAATATGTTGTACATTAATATAAATAAATTTAAAAAAATTGAAACCTTATTCACCCATAAGAAACTAAAGCCTTACTTACAGTTGTTTATGTAAGCTATAAAAAAAATTATGTAATAAACATCGCATTATTTTCGATTTAATTTTTAATATCAATTAAGTGCTATAGTAAACAGACTGTAGTTACTATATTACACTCTATACATTCACCACTTAATTCAAAATTTAAATTGGCTTATTAATAACTTTTTTATTATAAGAGGTATAACAAAAAGTTGTAGATAATATTATGTTCTACAGAATAATTTATTTAAAAAATTTAAAGATGGCTTCAAATTTGAATACTTTATACGTATGGTTCGGTGACACATTTCCTTGAATCATTTTTAAAATATAAAAGTACCTATGTCTCAAATAAAATAGAACAATTAGTATTTCGCCGTATCATTTACCTATGCCATCAGCGTTTTGCTGAAGCTCATTATTTTCCAAACGATACATTTACTATCAAACATAAAGTATGGCAACATCAATGAAAATTGTTATGCTTCATAAAATATTTATATCAAAGTTTCACACACAAGTAACTATTATCATCATATTATATAAAAGACACACTTTCTTTCTTCATGTGCGAGTGTATTGGTGTGTAGGTCAGTAGTGTCGTTCGAAAGCTTTGTATCTGATGACCCACTATCCGATACTACTATCGTAAGAGATTATTATGGATCAATATTGATCAATATAACGCTATATAATGGAAATTGATTAGACAGAATCTGTCAAACGATCTAATACTCTTTTGTAATGACACTATCGTTTCTAGAAGCGCTACTGACGGGTCTATCAGATCAGATCGAAGATTCCTGAGCTTACACTCGTGTGCGGTGTGGCTGAAGATCTCACTTCACGTACTTGAGATATACGACGAGGGGTGGGAAGGGTTCTCGTTTGTTTATATTTCATATGTTATATTCTTCTATGTGCTATATTGAGTATGTAAACAAGTGCATTTTTTTAGTATTCTGATGTAGATACATGTACTTAACAAAATCTATTTTTTTTAATTTAGTTTATTTAACGTTAGCCTATTTCCGATACTAAACCCTATCTCCGACGACCCCCTACTACGTTGGTAGTATTTATGGTGTCGTGGCCTATATGAACTATACCACTGCCTATTTATATTGACTCTGTATTAAGAAAAGATTACTCGATCCTTTTTTTTGATCACCGATTTTAATTTATCTCCGTCATAAATTCGTTATTCTCTACTTCACTTGAATTGCGGTGTTGAGTTGCCATAGCAGTTTATCTATTAAAACTTGTAACTGGAGAAGACGATATAAGTCCATGTCAAACGACAATCTTCTTCTTCATTTTCTATAATATCTTGCAGTACACGTATCTCATACACATTGCAATTGCAGGATTACGGTTCTATATAGTTTTATATCATAACCTAAATTCAGATACTCGGTAGAAAATAAACTGCTTCTATACCAAGATTAGTTTCTTATTTAAAAAACTGAGCTGAGCTATGTCAGTGGCACCGGTAATATGATGATAACCTGTTCTATGTCGAGTAGAGAGCATGGTCATATATACAGATCAGAAACCGAATCTTTTTAATCATTAACTGAGGTTAAATATTTTTGCTCGTTTTCGGTACTTAGGTGCTTCATTTTATAAATTACTCTTTTATTATCACTAAACATTATTTTACCTCAATAACAACAATATGAAAAGCCTTGACAATGCTATATCTGTATGTAATTGTCTGCACTATTTATATTAGTAAATTTCTTACGCATTGTAAATTGTTTTTAAATATTACTACAGTGCATAAATCTACTATAGTCCAAATCACGATAGTTCGGCGGCGACTTATGCATAAAAGAGGTTATAAGAACGGTTAAGTCTATAATAAGATAATGAATTTTTCCTTATTTGTTTCTATATACATTATAGAGAAATAAGTGAGTCAGTGTTTTTTAGTTATATCGGCAGTGTATACCCCACAACTTGTTTTAAGTATGAGTCGCAGCCGAACTCTCGTAATTTAAACTATATCTTGTTTATCAAGCGTAGTATCTCTTTCACTCATTTTCAGTACAGCCTATTTTAATCAGGTCTTGTAACAACTAACTATTTAGACAAACAATTATTACCGAGTCGTGTGACACGTTAGTGATAAATAAAGTAATATTCAATTGCTGCAACGGGGTTATTTTAATCATTGGTTGTAAGTGTTATTGCTCTAAATATTAAGCAGATCACAACTTGAGTATTATACGAGGCGTGTTTTTTAAGTAAGTACCGTTTTGGAATTAAAAAAAGACGTGTAAAGATATCGCAATAATTTTATTTTTACATGAAAGCCTGTACCTTAATCTACTTTTCTACATAATTTCCGTGAATATTGAGGCACTTGTCATGACGTGGCACCAGTTTTTGAATACCCTCCTCATAAAATTCTGCCGCCTGACTTGTTAACCACTGTATCACGACGCCCACTCCGTTCTTCATCATGCACATTTGTGCGGCCATCTTTAAATGCTCTCACCCATTTCCTTACCATTCCATTACTCATAATGTTTTGTCCCTAAACTTCACAGATCTCACGATGAATATCGATCGGTTTTACGCATTTAGCACTAAGAAATCGTATAACAGCCCGTACTTCACAATCGGCGGGACTCACGATTGTCGGAGGCATCTTAAACACTCAGAAAACAACGTATACAATGAAGAATCAGACTGTAATGGCGTCAGTGCGTAGACAAGAGATGTAGGTAACCAGCGTGCATGCGCGGAACGCCGACCGTAGCACTGCAAAGGCGGAATCGCAAAACGGTACTTACTTAAAAAACATGCCTCGTAGAAACCAATCAATAAGTTTCTACAGTTAAATAAATTCAAGAAATGGATGGAATACAAGATGCGAAAAGTACGGAATCTGATAAAGGTAAGAGATATAGAGGTCCAACACCAGGATGGGATGAAGAGGATGAAGAAAACAAAATACAATACCATATACAGTCTGCTATGGATGAAAAGAATGCCGCAATACCTAGAAAAACGGAGAGGTATAGAAAAGAGAAAGATCGCGAGGTTTAGACTTGAGAATTAAGAAAGAGGAAGTAGATACTGGTGTGCAGAGGAAGAGAAACTGTGTAGGATGTGTGGCAAGGAAGTGGAAAAATTTGGGCATATTTAGAGTAGATGTAGGGAGAAGTTGGACAGTGAAGTAGACATGATGGTGATCTTACAGGAGGGAATAATAGATGAATGAAGTTAGGAGTAGGCGAAGGGAAAATGTAGGACAAGTGAGATGAAGCTCGATATGTAGTTTTCATAATGTAAAATAGTTTATATAATAAAAGGAAATGCAGTCAGTGAATTTAAGATAAAAGAATGTAATGCATAACGGCACATATGTAAAATTTATTCCTGCTATCAAAACTAACAATTCACACCCGCTTGTGCAATACTCTGACGAGTATATTTTGCAAGTTTCTCCATTTATTAAAACATTTATTTACTAATAAAATAAACGAAGAATTGAATATATTTGACTTTCAAATACTATATTAGATGTGAATATATACGTAAAATAAAAAAGTATAGAATATAGCCAATAAGTGATCTATATGTTTTAGAAAGGTTTTTATAAGACCAGATCAGACTGATTTAACATTGGGGTTATTTTTTGTCCATCCTTATTATTTAGAATATCGTTATATCTCAGCTCTATATAGCAGTAGACGCAATGCGGATTTTAGTGGAGTCTTTACCATTCTTTTCGGGTTTCGGGAGACTATACCTTTGTAAGGATATTTGTTTGTGCGTGAAATATTTAAAAAAAACACTAACAAATGTAGAACCTTTTTTTTTTTGATAATAACTAATAGAGTTAATACATTATGGCGTTACAAGGGTGATAGGTTTTACTTTGATTTACGTCGATTTTTACGAATATTTTGCAGTTAATTTATTACATATTTTATAGTTCTGTTTAATCAATAGTGGAACTACAATACAGCTAGGGGAGTGAAGTCCAATTCCGTTGACCAACATTCGTAATAAAATATTCAAATAAAGACAATGCAATAATCTCTTTCTTAACAGTGGTGTATCGATAAAAATTAAAGTAAAAGTTTGCTCTATGACAAATTATGTTACCACAAAACAACTCCAATAGACCCTACAGCACACAAGTTTGACTTGGCGTACTGTCGTATCGGTACGTAGTATATATGCATTTTGACACAACACATGCAAAGAACACGATTTTTCGATTCACGTCGCTTTTTGTCCGAATTCGCTATCACTTAATTACGCTTGCAGTGTGCGACAAACCTTAGGTTATTTATGAATGAGTAATTATAATATTCTAATTATTATAATAAATTACACGTTTGTTTGTATGTCTTGTAAAAAGTACCAGCGATAATTAAATGATGGATACTATTATATACACAAAATAATTAAATTTAAAAACTGTTGTAACTTTAGTAGATAATTTATACATGGATTTAACAAACTTTGTTTTCTAAAGCGAATAAATTAATAATAATATAAAAAGTAAATTTTATAAAGAAGAAATAAAAATAAAACAAAAACAAAAAACCAATTTTAATTACTTTTTTATGACAAAAAACGTAAGGTAATAAAACGGTTTTAAATAGGAAGGATAACGATGAAGTAATCCTGAAATGAATTACTGTTGTAAAAATTGTTTGGACTCGTCATTTTACGCTGTACTTATTCTTTTTTTATTTTAGGAAAATGCATATTTAAACAGGACAGCACACCGTTAATAAACGGCGACTTTTCAAATGTTGACACAACGTATGAGAATTTTATGCAAATTTACTTAACATTCATAAAGACTTTTTGTAATCAGAGGCAAGTTAGAAACAGGTTCGCATTAGGTCTGGGGATGGTTATAGCCAGGGCTGGTTCAAGGGGCATGTGAGAGATGTGGTCGCATAAGGCAAAAAGTAAAGGGGAAAGTCTAAGAAAAGGAGTGCCTGCTTTAATGTAATTTTATAGTAGACTATTCTAAGAGGGGTGCCAATTCATCATCTCGCATTCAGTATAAGTTTCTTTACTAATTATTTAAGAAGAAGAAGCACAGTAAACATTTTAGTGAATTGACATACCTAGGCAAAGGTCCAGTCAAGAAAGTCCAGTCTTTTTCATTCAGATACTTTGTATTAAAATAAAAGTATCACTTTATTTCACGATAATATTGCAATATCTATTGATTTAAAATGACACCTCTTCCTACAAAGCTTGACACAAGCTAATTCCAAGGTTTCTTTTTCAATTCTCATATAGAATGTAGGTTCATTTTTTACCTGGGTTGATGAAACCTTTTACATAAAATTAAAATGCAGATAAATTTGTTGAATACAGCTAGAATGCTTTTAACTCTAATATTGCTTTTGTCGTTATCTCAAAACTCAATATTCGGAGATGTCTCAGTAATTAATTGGACCCTCGAACTATACATACGATTAGCATCTTGTCGGAACCAATCTTGGTTACAATATTCATTTTTTAGGAGTCGTTTTAAATTTTTGATTAAGATAAATATTAATATATGTATATTGGCGTTTTATTTTTTTAAATATCCAAATGTTTCCGGAGTTATAGCCATATCAAATTTGAATATCAGTTTTGTCGTATATATATATATATATATATATATATATATATATATATATATATATATATATATATATATATCTTCATGGAAACTCACTCGAATATGCCATAAGAGATGGTATATTTACTGCATGTGACGTACCATGCATTGGAACTTTTTATAACGTTGGATCGCTATAATAATTAAACGAAAAAATTACTGTTTCAATTGTTAATATCTCCTAAAATAAAGCGGCATTTAAGGTCCTGGTAACCCTGGTAGCTTTATCAATATATTGCAGAGTTTCACAGAAATTAAGACATAGTTCACAATCCCATTGTATTGGTTGACCCTACATTCAGTGATTGTGTATCAATAAGAATTAACATTACGGTTTTGTACCCACAGCCCTATCTCAATATGTTGAAAACCAATAAGCGTGAAATCAACCCCCTCCCCTGATTACACAAATATATTAGTTTCAACATGTGTCAAACGATCCAATTCTCGTATTAGTAAATTTAGGGATTTAACTCTCACTATAGAACTGTAGTAAAATAGTACAACATGTCAAACTAATTAAACTTGAAAACTACAACTGTAATACTTACCTAACTTACTATACTGGTAAGTATTATTACCATTTAGTATTTGACTAAGGACTAAACAGCTAAACTCTAAAGGATTTTCCAATGCGAAGCCGTGTTTCCCTTTCCTTGCAATGTACATGTGTATAACACGTGATGTCGGTGTGGTTAGTTTCGTTTGACTAGATGACAGAGGCGAATTGGGAAACATATAAGACTGGACATTGCAATTTGTAGGTTGCATGTAAGCTGCAAATGAAGATTGTCCACGTAACGTCAAACAAGCTTCATGCAAGTTGCATAGGATCATTTCTCTGAAGATTAGAATTTATTGTTTCAAGATTATTTTATTTATATTTTTATAGTTATGAGACATATTTTTCTATAATATTTTTAGTATTTAGAGTTTGTGAAGAAGCTCTGAGAGCATTGAGAAAGCATGTTTTTTCATTGGGAAAATGAAAATACGGTTTTATTAGAAGACGACGAATCAGACGTAGAATACGCGCGTTAGTATACTTATAAATCTACTAAAGAACACATTTCTAGGGGTATTAAAATCTCCCAGGTAGAAAATTGTCTTGGAGTGCAGGTTTGAAACTTGAAAGTAGCGTTATTTATGCGTAGTGTAGAAGCTAACTGCAAGGTTGATACTAGAATAATATACAACACAACTCTAAACGAATAATTAAACATTAAGCTTATTTTCCAAGCGTTATATGAAATTTGGTATGCTCATTTTATAAGCGTAGCGCAAACTTGCTGAAAGAGTAAAATACATGCGTTTTCCAATTGGTACTAGCTAATCCTGCAAGGTAATTCAGCTTGGTTACATTTAGTTTTGCACTAACCTAAATTAATAATGTTAAAACTAGCTAATACCTTGCAAAGATAGCTTTTAAAATCTAATTTCAAGATTCATTTCTACCTGGGGCTTAAGAAGACCATTTTGAGGATTAGAGGCTATTAAAATGGATATAAAATAGGACGCTTTTCGATATATATACATATCTATATATATATATATATATATATATATATATATATATATATATATATATATATATATATATATATATTAGTATATATATATATATATATATATATATATATATATATATATATATATATATATCGCAATCAATTATTAGGTTGCTTTATTATAAATAAAATCTGGCAGCTTTCATCCTCCTAATATTCAGGTAAAACAAAATATTAAATTGCACTCTATACGGACACACACACACACACATATATATATATATATATATATATATATATATATATATATATATATATATATATATATATATATATATATATATATATATTGGTCTCTATTGGTTCGAAACCTCATCCGCTTAATGGATAAACAAATACACCGAACAAATTGTTCAATATAAAATTAATATATTGAATTACGCGCCCTATTACTCATCTAAATAACTTCTATTAAACTAATAAAGGTTTTCTATTTATTTTCAAAGCAAATAAAATCGATTATACTGATTTTAATATAAGTTAAAACACTTTATTTATAGTTCAATGGATATGTTAACAGTAGAGAGGATTTTGTCCCTTCGATAGAGAGGGCTGAAGTCCCTGGCTTAAGCTTGTGTGAGCCCTACGTTGTTAAAACCAAAACGTCAATAGCAAGAACACCACCACCGCGCGCTAAATTCCTCTGTTTTCGTAAAAGCCGAAGGACCAAAGATATCTATGGTTGGATTGGCTGTGCTGTATTGGTTTGCAGTTAGCTTGGGTATAGGTCCCGGTAATTACATAGCTAACGTAACATATTAAGTATGGTACACAAACGTGCGACTTAAACATACAACATCATGACATTTGTTATAAGAAGTTGCACAGCTCGCCCACACTAGTGCAACTTGTAACTTAATACGTGGGAAGCTTTCATATTTCGATCGAATTCCTTCAACCTGCTTTAGAAAAAAAAATATTTATCGTAGTTTCTTTAGATGTTCCGACTTAAGTTTGAAACATTTTTGTTTCATAAAATGTTATCTACAATTTTTTAAAATAGCATAAGTAAGGGTCTTATTAGAGTCGCACGTTTATGTCACACTAGTCTGTACGTTAAAAGTACAACACACTTAGTACACTCATGTCTAAATAATGTCAACTTGTATGCAAATATATAAATGTTGAATGTTGCATATTTATATTGCATCAGTCTGTACCATACATTAGATACCAAAATGTTGTATAAAGTATATTAATTAATATTAAATAGACGACACAGTGGGCGAGAGCATTGATGCTTGACGCCGACTGCTGTGTCTTCGGGTTAGATCCCCGGACCAGATATATATTTTCTGGGTTTGGTTATTATGAACTTATATTGATTATGGTCATACATAATCGTACAGTTATTAGGCAGTGGTGTAGCCCACATAAATGAGGCCACGACACCATAAATACTGCCAACATTAAAGGAGGTCGTCGGTGATAGGACTCAGCATCGGAAATAGGCCGACGTTAAATTAAAAAAAAAAAAAAAAAAATATTAAATAAAATATATTTTGACAGGATAGTGAACTTCTTTTGGTTAATTTAACCATCTACAATTTATAGTAATATGTTCTACTGTTAGTGGGCATTGTTCACAGATACTCTTGTACTCTTTTGAATAAATATGTTTGAGCAAGATTTATATGACCTATCAGCTTTCTATTTAGTCCGACAGGTAACAATTATTTGTTTAGAAATAGAATGAAATTAGTTGTTACCAACAAAACGGGTCTTAAAATATAAACTGTAATTTTTTATAAATATATAACATAATTAATATGAATATAAAAAGTTTTAGTAACAAAAATAAATCAATAGGTATAATTAATGAATGAAGCTGTTACCAACATGTAATGTAAAATGATGGATTGTTCATCAGTGTGGTTTTAATTGTACAGTGTGGCTTCTATAATATGTAGATTATAATATGTATAAAATCATAACACACAGCGCTTTAATTAACAATTATTTGCTTTATTTTAATATATTATAATTAATTATTACCCCGAATGTAAACTAAATGTAATCAAATAAAATATTAATACCGGCGCGGATTTGTGTTGTTAATTGACTTTGCGACTTATAATTAATTAGCGTTATTTACTTTTCTTGGATTGATCTTTAACCTCATAACTGTTCTTTTAATGTTAAACGATTGGTATACAACAAATCTGGTACAATACACACACGATAGCCTACCCATATTATTTCAATCATAAATTTATAAAACCACCGATAAAGATGAGTTAAAAAGTCTATTTACAAAAATGGTAGAGGTACCTACGGACGTGACGTCAACTGATGTTTTAATTTCTATAATAGAATATAATTTAGAAACGCCACTGTATTGCATACATAAATTTTTGTATCTGTTCCTTCATCTCTGATTCTTTTCTGTCCAGTGTAAATTTGTTTAATCCACTTACATTAAACTATATTTAACTGAAATTTTAACTTTAATTGAAGGAAACCAAAGGGGTTTTAAGCGCCTAGGGTCAATCACCGGTCATGATTTAGTAATATACTGTAAAAGCCACAGATTTGTGAAATTTCCACTGTCCGTCTACAAGGTATCATATTTATACTTACACGCATATTACTTACAAAATAATCAAAGCCAACAGCAATAAGTGCGGTCAGGCGCACTGAATTATAAATGCCTTAACTCCGAGTTAGAATTTACAAGTAAATCTAAAGTTAACAGACACCTAACTCATCGTTACTTGTGCGTTGTGTTTTAAGATCACTCGTCAGATATTCAAAGCATACATATATTTTTTGTTCTTATTTTATTTTTGAAACAGACCTAACCAAAAATATTCTTTACCTACTGTTAATATGTCTCATTTGCCTTCGGTTCTGCACGCTTTTGCTTGCGTTCATAATAGAGTTTGTCTTCAGTATACTAGTACGAGAGTGAGCAAGATAGAAGATCTGTTTTGTGTTTGGGAAAATTCTAAGTGGAACGAGCGCGATAGTGTCAGTCGAATGCGAACGGTGCGACGGTTGTGAGTGCTTGAGCTCCTGCTATTTAAGGATACGTATAATATATTAAAAAATGTCAAAGTGTTTGGTAAATGATATATAATTCATTAAAATAATTATCAAAAAATAATAAATGTGTAGTGAAATCGTTTAGTAACTCTAACTGGATATTGAAAAGGTAATGTCAGTGAAATAATGGATTAGTGTGATAATCATTTTAAATATAACCTTAAATTAAAAGTGTATAAAATCAGTTTCTGTGTTAGATACATCTTTACCTTGTTTACATAATTTATGTTAATATTATTTACTTTATCAAGTTAACCGGCAAGAATAAATTTCACTTATATGTACAAAGTGTATTACATCTAAACACACTTGACGGATAAACTAATTAAAATACTAATTAAACATGTTATAACTTTGAAATTTTAGAATTTTAGACTTAGTTTTCGAAATATGTACTTTACAAAACACCTCGGGCTATAAACTGTTTAGTTTTACTTCAATGTTTAACTACTTCTTTATTTTATTAATTAATATATCATAATTTAGTATCGTAAAATTAAATTAAATACTTTTTGAAGTACGTACGTACGTCGGTAATGCGTACTAAATATAACCTACAATTATGAATTAATGTCATCTTTGATTCATTACTTGCAATTTATCTTAAGTAAACTTTATTTTTTATAATATTAGAATTCGTGGAACCGCGTATTATTATTTCTACGTTTCTATAGAACGTTTTATTTAAAGTTTTATGCTTGCCAAATCTGTCAGATGGTTCCAGATATTTTAGATCAAGGTGCCAAGATTAAAAAATGTTTTACGAACTTCAAAAAACTAACTTATATTTTTAGAATATTTGTATCGTAAATTCAAGAAAGTTTTATGTTAAATGTTTAATTATTTTATTTTAAATAATGGACAATGTTTGAGTAAATACTTAGAAATATAATTTTAAAAAAAACGACAGTGAATGTCTTTGTGATATTCAAAGCCATCAGATTATTTTATGTGAATTCATTATTATAAAACATTCCAAGGTGTTAAGTGCAAAAATGTTAAGTTAGTGACAAGTAGTAATGCATATGCAATATCTTTTATATATTAGAATTGTTTGCTAATTATTAGAAATTTGACTTAGAACACAACGAAGACGTTATGATAGTTTTTATCAGGATTGTTCATGCGGTGAGGTTTTTATTTCGTAGATGTTTTAAGTTACTTGTCAAACCGACATCATAAAACTGTCATTATGCCGCTTTAAAATCGTAACATTTAGCATATGCCGGTCGAAGTGCGTGTAATATGATCTTGACTTTATAAAATACACAGACAGACTGTTCACTAAACACGGTTATGTAGTATTTACATGTAATATACTTCTAAATACATTTACTCCATAGATGGATGTTTCAGTTTATAGGTTATGTTCATTGTAGATGATACAAAGAATTTTTATTTTTATATCATATTTTGAATAAATATAGAAATATATAATAATATTTATGAAAGTAAATCTGTGAAATATATTTGAATATAAACTTTGTATATAGATAGATACAGATTTCTAAGTATGCTGCTCCGTAGAATACATAAACAAACTTGCTTATTTAATTGGGTACTTATTTATTGGGTGCATGATCTGAATAAGTAACAACAATGAAACAGGCTTAAAGAGTATATAAAACATATACCATTTTATCTTTATATTAAATTTAGAATAAATTATCGTTCTCGTATATTATATAGACTTTTATTTTAAATGACATTCAGTTTCGGAGATTTATAATTGGAGTGTGAGTTAATATTGATGATGTTAATTGGTTCACTGAAAAATATAACTAAACTAAAATTTTCAATTACTTTAACGTATTATATACATTGTTTTTAATCCTAAAATGACAAACGAAGTTGTACCTTTTATGTTTTTAAAGTACGTAATATAAAAAAACTGAGTGACATTATACATACTGGAATATTTTTCGATTTTTATGTAATTTCATGATTAACTTAGTTTAATTAGAAGTGCTGTAGAATTTGTTTTTTATATTGAACTTTGATTTTGGAATTTCTTTTTTTCTATACTTTTTTATAGTCGTATGTACGTTTTTGTTGCGAAGTTACGGTCAATTATTTATTGATTCTAAGTAGTTATCTACACTCTAAAAAAAATTGGTCCTAAAATGAATAGCGCGGAAATAAATCCAGAATTGTTTAATACATTGAATCATATAAATAAATGTACGCATATGCACTCTGTTGATTTAAAAGTTGTACGGAAATTATTATTTATATTTTTATTAATGGTTTAGTAAGTAACATTGCGGTGCCACTCATAATTCAGCACTGGATTTTCTGAAATCGGAAAACCAACAGAATTTCATTAGTTGATAAGTTTCTACAGGTAACGCTGTCGAGTTTTAATTTTTTATTCATTTTTCAATTTTTTACAGCACAATACCAATTTTTCTGAAAGAAATCTGAAACTTTGTTATTTTAAAATAGGTTAAAATTAAAAAATTTAAAAAAAACTCGACAGCGTTATCTCGGCATTTATGTAAAGAAAGTGTGTGCAAAATTTCAAAAGAATCGGTCCAGTAAATTTTGAGCTAGAGATGTGTGTGTGTGTGTATGAAACCGCATTTAAAAGTTTCAAAGTAACACGAAAGCAGACCAGAGAGGTGAAGACTTAAAACTCTATATCTCCGACAGTTTTACTCCAATCGATTTCAATTTACACAATAAACTTAATATGTTGTACAATAATATAAATAAATAAAAAAAAAATGAAAGAAAGAAAAAGTTGACACCCTAATCCCCCCTTAAAAACTAACAAAATAGTTGCCTTAGAGGGCTATTCTGATTTGCAATTTAAATATATCGCATAAATTAATTAAATAAACTAATTTTATTTTAATTTATATAAAAACCTGATATTTTCATAAATAATGTTGGTAAAGTAACAGTAAAATAATTCTATAGTAAAAATAATTCGACATGTAACAAATTCTTCAAGTTGAGCAGAACTGGAAAGTCTTTAAAATCAAATTACTTCAAAGTATAACACGTCTAAAAACGGAAAAACATTTCTCTCGCACAAATATCATGTTTGAAGGGTTGTCATGTTATTAAATCTCCTTTCTTTCAAAAAAAAAAAAAAAATAGAAATTGAAAAAGGAGAGATTTCTATAGTATGAATATACAAGTTTATTTTTTTATATAAAAAATAATATTTTTTTATGGGTTTTTACATTATCTTAACTATGTTAGTCTGAAGGTGTGACTTTATTTTTTTTCAACAAGTTGTAAGGTTTTCTTTCACACTATTACTAAGTCTCTTGGTTAAATCTTTGTCTATGTTGGTCCGTACGATGCTGCTTCGATCGTTCGTTGTACAAACTCTAGTTTTATACTTCGGCTGTTTAAAGACAAAAGTTTTTGATGACACTACATTTCACGTACTTGTTTCAAGTAAAAACCATTAAAATCTTTGAAGCGCTTTTTCGTTCTTTGTCGATAAAGAAGAAATGTACTTTAATGATCAATCTACTTTTGTTCTCGTTTCTTTTGGAAACAATGGACACTAAGTTTAAATAATCAAAAACACGAAAACTTAAATAGAAAAATTGGGTTACGTTATTTTTTATAACTTCATGTTTTTCGAATTTGATAGCTGGTAAAATTTGTAAATCATTTTTTCATGACTAATCTTGTATATTTTGTCTAGTTTAACATAATACTTTTTATCTAATGTAGCATTGCATTATTTACCTAAGCTTAACATAATTCTGTTACATTGTGATTAAATAAATGCCGAATTAATTAAAAAACTTTTACTAATATATTAATTTTTTATGTAAAATTATATAATCCTACATAAATACCTTTATACGTCAAAAAACAAAAATTTGTGTCGAACGATAACTTTTATATGTTATAGTAACCTAAAAAAAATATGTAAACCGTAAACTTTTTTATGTTAACTAAACCTTACATCTACGTAACTATGTTTGGTAGATTTTATGTGTAGAAATATGCAAAAGAATTTTATTAATGTGCTTTTAAGATGACATTCTATTTATCACTTTAAGTTTCGTGTAATTTTCATCTGCATTTTTAGTTATTAATATCTTTGATGATAATAAATAGCTATCGTGATTTATCAATTTGCGAGTATGTTATTTTTTTTATAAATTTAAAACAAAGTACAAAGGGCGTCCGAATAAATTTTTATTTTAGGTGCAAGACTACTAAATATTTAACTTAGTCACAGATTATATTCTAGCTAGTATAAATTCCGATAATCGTGCTCTTTTGGACCGAGTCTACCGGCAGACGACTATGACAATTCAATTACAATTTATCAAATAATATTTCTGTAACATAGTTATAAAATTGATATAAGTACAAAAGCTCTTGTAATAACTATATTGATATATTTGGTTTCTTTTATCACTAAGTCGAAGATACTTGAGTTTCCAGTAATAAAACCGAATCAGTAAAGTTACATAACTTAATATGATTTGTTATGGTCAACATCACAAAGCTTTTAGCTCAAAATCGATATTTAATTTAATCTTGACAAATTTCGTGCAATCCCAACGTGCATTCTGTAGTACATACATACATACAATTCATTTTATACTATTGAAAGTTATTTAAATGTAACATAGTTTGAATGTTGTATAATAAATAAAAAGTAACGTTATAGAAATAGATAATAATTTGACAGTAAACAAGTTCTCTCGCTCTAAAAAGTGATATTGTTCGGTCAAAGCGATGTTGCCGGTGTTGCCAAATATACAACGTATTATTAAGTGATTTATGGCATTTGTGAACCTTGTAAAATTTACTTTAAATGGTCAACGTATTATAGTGAACGTCTAGGCTAATAATAGGTTATAACGTAATCATAATTTACATAACCTTAAAAAAAAATTACAAAAAGTACCGGTTGCTTATTTAAAAAATGTCATTAGGTCGTTATTTTTACGTTATCGCGTATCGTTATATTAGGGTTAAAATGTTTTTATTTGCTAAACTTACTTGTATAACATTGCATGTAACTGTTTTAGTTTGACATTGTGATATAAAAATAATCTCAGACGTACGACCAAACAATAAAGTGAAAATAAACACCGGAATGTAGCACTGACAGTTGCGGCTGCTCGGCGAATAAGCCAACCAGAGACACAATGTTAAGCCAATGTTTTTAGTCCGGAAGTGTTTCATTTAACGCGTCTAACTTTATGTTCTATTAAGTTTTTATGATTTATTATTTATTTTTAGCATTTTCTATATTAGGAAAAAATTTATTTTACTTGTAGAAAAATACGAATATTTTCAGTGTTGCCAGATATGGGGATAATTAAAAAAAATTGTCTTATTTTTGTGAGATCATAAACTTTTCTATTTGCATTAAATTCTGTGTGCTAACATTATTTTCAAGCCGTTTCATACATTAATGTTTTTATTTTTACTGCGTTGAGATATATTTTTTATATAGTTTCCGATATTATAACATTAAAATTGAATAAAATACTACTTGAAATAAAGCTAAATTATTACCTGTTACGGGAAATTTCTTATTATTAATTCCACAATCACTTTATTAGTAAAATCATCATGTGGCAACACTAATTATACTAAAATAACATTAAAATTACATTACAATTACTTGTTTGCTGATAAAAAGATGGCACGAATAGCCATTGGCAAATATGTCACCTGTATGCACACTTTTCATGAAAGTAAGTGATTACTTTAATGTTTAACAATACGCAACTGTGTTGAAAGCATAGAGATATATGAATAGAATGAGCGAAGGGTACGGCCGCGTGTAAGAGGAAGCGATAAAGGAAAAGACAGAGATAGCTACCGAGTGTCCTATCTGTCTCTTTCTATACGAACCGCTGCTCTTAGCTTGGCTGATTATCGGTGAAGTAGGGGTAAGCAAGCAAGCAGACGCAGTGCTCGACTAGAAAGAGACACAGAGGACACTCGGTAGCTATCTCTCTCTTTGCCTTTATCGCAGTATTCAGCCCCTTGCGCACTCTATTCTTATACCTCTATGGTTGAAAGAGATAAAAAGGTCTTCGTAGATAAAAGTACTGCCGTACGTTCTGTTGCGTGTAATTTCTGCTGTAGTGTTTATCAATACACCAATGTGTTGAAAAATATAAAAGTACGTACTATATATCAGAAGTACGCTACGTATGTATGTACGCTACGTTTTAGCTGCGTATGTTCTTCAATACAGTGGTGAATTGATACATATTAAAATTAAACTTTTTTCTCATGATAAAGTGTAATAATGCGGAATATCTCTTTTTGATAAGAGTTTAATACATTTTCGAAATTCTCCAATAGCTGTAGGTGGGCTCTCTAAGAATATAAATCTAGAATAGTAAATTGTTGTAAAATCTCTCTCTAACGGGCTCTAAGGAATTAGGCTACAAACATTTAGGTGCGTCTGGCAACACTGTAAAATCTAATTATTGATTTTTGATGTCTTAAATTTTACAACCACTTTTTATTATTTTTATATCTTTTATATTATTGAGATCTGTTACTGAGCCCAAAGTAACAAGTATTTTGACATATTCTCAGTATTTTACTTTAACTTATAAAATGTTAACAGATTTTGAAAACCAATGAATTAAGAAACATCTCAAAAAGACATAAAATTGCAGTAAAAGTACACAACAACAAAATTTTAGACTATTGACTTTTATATTCAAAACGTTGAAGAATGCGATGTTAATTTAAGATAAGTATAAAAAAAACGAAGAGCAAATTAAAAATAAACTTTGGATAAAAACGAGTAAACTGAATCATCAAATATATAAACAATGTTACTCGGATGTGACACAACTCGAACTTTATAGTGAAATGTAATAAAAAACTAAAAATAACTTTGAAAATATAAGAAGAAAAAAAAACATGTGTTTTGTATAAATTTGTGGGGTAAATAAATAAAATAGTGCGAGTTAAAAATAAATATTAAATTGTGATATTTCGAACATAAAATAAAATACAGAAATACAAAATCTATGAGGTGATGAAAAATAAAATTTGGTGTGATTATTGTGACCCGTGAATAATAGATTGATCCCTACAATCGTAGTGTGAGTGGACTGGGTGGAATTGGCGCCAAGATGACGTATTATCGTGTTAGTTTTAGAATTTTTCTCTTGTGGGCGTTACTCACATGTGGACAAGTGTGCGGACAGGAGATTTACAGAGTGGATCCATTAGGTATTTGCAACAATGATTTATTTATTTTTTTGTAGTTTTGATATATTGGTATATAAGTTTTATTTCAGAAATATATTTATGATATATGTGTCCTAACATCAACAATATATTAGTATTTCTTCAACTTTCATTTTTCAGTTTTTATCCTACTCTTGAAATATATATTACTTTGCTTTGTTTGTTATAACAACAGGCGACGTGGCGGCAACAGTTGTAAGAATTCACTTCATGTAAAAATGGACTTAAGTCCAGCCAAAAACTTCTTTGAATTCTTTGAATCTTAAATCTTTGGACCATACTACATTTGAATTCTACTGAATAGCATAACTACGTCAAAATTAGTGCCAGCCCGATAGAAATGTTTTGTACATATGAGATGATGCTTTGGCACCACTTAGCCACTATTGCAAAAAATCGTCTTATTGTTTTGTATTCTCTCAAAATAGCGTACTGCGAAATATATTTACAGTTCTTTTACCATTTGGCGCATTCCTCTCAGACCGGCACCAGTTAAAAATTTCTTTTTAGGAAGATCAAAACAGTGGTTTGAATGTTTCTTTTGTTTAAATGCGCGAGAACAGCATTTACAAGCACAAAATTATGTTAACAATATAAATTAATTCTGTTAGTACAGTTGGCTCTCAATGGTGAAATTTTAAGCAGAAACTAAAGACGACCGTTTCTCAAATTTTCAGTGAAACTGAAATTTAAATTAAAAAAAAGGTTTTTCAATTTTAGTTTTGTCAACAGTCCGACCACAATTAACTAACGAAAAATATAACCGAAGTATTTGTCTTGATTACGCTACAGTTATTTGCGACTGAAATAAAAATGTCAGGTGTAAAACAAAATTAGCAACCATGGTTCAAAATAACCTTCAGTTCTCTGGAAATTCAAAAATTGAATTGTAAGTTTTTTTTCTGACTCGTTTCTTTTTTTTTTTTATTTGATTACTAAAGATTATTACAATCTGTCCTGCTTAGAGGACATTCAGTGATAGGTATGTAAAAATAAAGTGTTTGCGCGGGATGTGCCCATCGACTCATCCCTCAATTTCAATAGATCCTAGATTCTGTTCAGTTGGCTAATAGGTCCTGAGGTACTTTCTTTTTTGTCTGCGTACTGCGGAAATATTTGACTTTAGACAACTAGCCAAATTGTTTGGATGTTCAGTTATTCTCTCCTTGTATGCTTTGGTTCTAAGCACTATTTCTTCATTAACTGTAGGATTATCTAGATCCCGATGAATTATGTGATTAGGTATCTTACTCGTAACAATTTATTTTTTTTGACCTAGTCTACCACTATTTTAAAACGTTATGTTTTTTCAAAGAGATATAGAGATTATTTTGACACAACATGCTTCATTTATGCAAGAATGTTCTTTAAAAGTAACTGGTATAGTTAATATCACTCCATAAAGTTTACGCGCATATTGGCTCCATCAAAAAAAGCTATGTTTGCTATATGTTTGTATATGTTCCCTACATTTCCAGACGCCCTCTACAGAAGAACTATGCTTATAACAATATACTCTTAAAAGTTTAAAACAAACTAAAACAATGTATTTATTATTCTATTTATTCTTGTGTTGGATATACTGCGTTTAAATTGGCTTGAGAAAAGTTTTTATTTTGTTTTAAACTTTAAATTTAGTAGATGAGTATCATTAGAGCTCCGAATGAATTTTCTTTCTCTATAAAAAGATGATTTTTATGATTTATTATACAAAGAATCGTATTCTTACTCAGACTTTTATAAATTATGATTTTATGCAGAAGAAGAGGTATTTGTGTGATTAGCGTGTGCGCTTGTCGACTGTAAATATGAAAAGTTAAAAGAATGTCTAATTAACTGTGTAGAAAGCTATAGCAACTCTGAGATGCACAAGAATATAAAATACGTAATATTAGTCAGTAACGAATCGTAAGATTTTTTCGGACCAGAGCAAAAATTTGACATTGGGTCCTACCTACTGTACTAGCAGTGCGAAGTTTAAAAAAAATTAAATTAAAAAAAATTAATAGGATAGTTTAGTTGTCCTTGACAATCTTCGTGAGGACTAGAGAAAAGGTTATTTCCCCAAAAATCCAAGACTTATCCCCCCCTAGAACCGAGCCTGATATTAGTACAACTATCAGCAGCTTTTAAATATTTGCTCACTTTAAAGAAATTTGCGCGGTTCAGATTTTACTGTTTGCACATACGATAAACTTACAGTTCTATTGAATTTAAATCTGATTGAACTTGTGATCTGATCGTTTAAAAAGGCCTTAAATCAGATGTTGACAGATCTTAAAGCATTCATATACTCGCATTAGATAATGCGTAAGTCTAAAAAAATTAATTATGAAAATTGAAATTGAAAGATAAATATTCATATTCAGTTGTCATATCTAATTATCTTTCATTTTAGATAAATGTTTCCTCATGACCTTTTAATTAAAAATTTCATTTGTAATTAATTTTTTCGTTAGGTTTTAAATTATTTTTAATGATATTTTATGATAAGTTTTTAAATCAATTTTTTTCAATTAATTTTTCTACAACTGCCATTGTATGGGTTTGTATGGTGAAGTTTTTGTTTTGATACGAGTATTATCTATTTATCTATTTATTCTTTTTTGTATTATAAATAGTATGTATAGATATATGTTAAACATATCACATGCATTTCCAAACCACAACAAATATCTAACCAAACAAGAATATAACTTTCAAACAAAGCAGGTAAACAGCTGTATCTAGTAAACTAATGGTCGGAATGTCATGAAATTTTAACAGATATCGTTTGAATGTTAGCACTATCTAAAAATCATATAGTCAATAGTAGAGCCATCTATACGTCATGCAAAGAACTTATTGAGTGATGTGTTATATACTGTTTTTGTCTAGCGGATATATTTTAATTTCAAATCAAGGAAAACGTCATTTGAGTTGATGTTAACACTACAGAAAATCATCTTATAATAAATAAGTACATTTTATATAAGCTAACTACATAAATAAAGTCGGCTCTCATTAAAGTAAAAACTTTTCGAATATATCGTATCCGAAAGACAGTTTTTATTAACTCACAACTAATAAAAACATAATTTACCATTTAATGAAGTCTAGAACTTTCGAATATTCACAAGTTTCTTTAGAAAACTTTAATATTATAAAATACAACAAAAAAAAAAAAAAAGAAAAAGTTATTATTTACATGTCTCAAGGAACTACGCTTTAAGTTGTAAAGATAATTATAAGTTTAAGAAAGGAATGGAGGAAAACGTAGCGCACTTTTAAATTACGTCCAACCCTTTAACTAAAGACAAAAAGATTCTTTAGGTAGATCAAACATAGTTTATTATTTTTTTTTTATTTTAAGGCTTAAATTAAAAATAAGCTTTTGTTTTATAAAGCTTTAGTTGAAGTTAAAGCGCACCTGTGCTTGTCATTATTTTGACTAAAATTAATCTCTATATACTCCGGTCTCTGGTTTGAAACGTAGAGTTTTATTTTATAAAAGACTATTATATTTACACGATATTGAATAACATTGAAATAGTAAAAATATATTCGAGTTAGTTTCTAAAGCAGTTATATTGAAATATATTTTACAAAAAGTATTAACGGAACTGAGCTTAATGGATATAATATTTTTGTATTCGAAAGATTTATAGCATACAAATATTTTAAGCTATAAAATGGATATAGTTTATGATATAATTTTGATATTTTGGAAATTAAACCGTCTGTATAAGAGATAACATGTACACGAGTATAATAGGGCACGAATAGTGAACTTAGCACTAGTTCTAAATATTATTTTTTTATATTTAATCAGATCTTCTGTTTCAGTAATTTAATTATCATATTTATATCAGACTTCACACAGTGAACAAGAGCTGTAAAGAAAATCTTATCAAGTGCCTACATATACATATGCATTTGTAAATTTATTTAATATTAAATGATAATTTTATATTGTTATTATTTTATAATATTATCTATTATTGTTTTAATTGTATGCTATCCTATACCAACGCTACTAATTTTTTCTTATTAGCATCAATAGCACAACGACGTTTTTTAAGTGTTCAATTGCCAAGATCGACAGTTATTAAATTACTTCTGAGCCACCAACATCAGAGTAATTGAAGCAGTATCAAAAGTATTATTGAGTACAATGTTGGTATAGCTGCAGATTACGAAATATTAATTAAATGGTGAACCTATTGATTAAAAAGTAATGCTTTATTTGTATCCGTCAAAAGCCTCATTCCATTCAATATCACATTCTGCGTAAAGGAAGTCTGGGTCCGCATCCGCTGGTTGAAGTATATTTCACAATTTTTCAAAGAGCGTTGATGCTTGATGCCTAATTGTTGTGTCTTCCTCTTACCAGCGGTTTATTTTTTGGGTTGTTGTTTTGTTAATCTAATTAAGGTGTTAAAGGTAGACAGATGTGTGAAAAGATGAGTATTTAAATAATTTTTAAGTACTTAATTTATTTTATAAAACAAATAATCCAAAGTTATTGTAGACTAAGTAATTGCCAAATTAGTTGGATCCCGTTCTACATGTCGTGCCCATTATAACATTTTACTGGGTTTTCTAAAATGAATAAAACAAAAAAAAAATCATTAGTTTAATAGTTAATCTAGTGTCTGAACGAAAAAAAAAACTGCAGCCTGTGATAATCTACTCAAGCACTAGTTTATTGTTTATAAAATATATAAAAGTTTTAATAAAAAAATAATCCTTCGATCAGGCACTAGTTTTTTATGCTTTCAACAAGCATCAAATCCGTTGAGTAGTTTTTGAATTACAGTTTCACCAACTTTGAAAACATAATTTTGATAAAAACTCATTTAAAGTTTAGCTACCTGCCATCAAGCGTTAGAGATACTCGTATATAAGTCATTTTTTAATATCATTGTGTACAGTGTTCAATATCGCATGTGAATACTCTTTGTTGAAATAATACTCTCTTAAGCCGGCGCCAAACGATACTACGAACACCTTTCAACGTTTTTTCTACCCCCACCACACACTTGATCCACATGGTATGCACTGCTGCACGGTGAATCGTTAAATATTGGAAGATTTTATACTTGAAAATTTCTTTATTTACTTGAAAGTTTTTGTTAAACATAATATCAACAAATTAATAAAATAAAGCATTGAGATCAAACATATGCTATGTCAAACTTGCTATGTCAATCTTCCAATATTAGACTCACACGTTGGAGGCAAGCATTTGAATCAAATAATCGCCGCATCGTCTGGAATCGGGTTATAAATAATCCTTTGTAGCTCTGAGTGATGTCATCGCTACACTGACTGAAGTCACAGGGTTGTACTGGGAGTATTCATAACACAAGTAAATAAAGTTATTTGAAAACCGCTTATCAAGAAAAATCGGAAACATTTTTCTTAGCGCAATCCGTCTGGAACAAGCTTAAGAAATGTGAATTTTTATATGGAAAAAGTGATTTGTTTCATGTTCCATATTTTTCGAGAGCAATGTCACTTAAATTTATATTTCATTGAAACATATCAAGGACACAAACGCTTGTATTATTTGATTCCAGTATAAATATATATTTTAAGATCCATTTCCTATAAAGTATTATAAATTCTATACAACACGAATACGAATACGAATACGAATAGAAATTCAATAGAAGCTGTTGGTAGCGACCGTGCAAATAAAATGTACTTATACTGTATTAAATATTTGATATTATTTTAAAATATTTTGTTTCTCAGTTTCAAGTCCTAACAGCCACCTCCTTTCACATTTTATTACAAAAATGAAATAAACTACAGTGACTTTTGTCTCTTCTGATCTCCGTTGACTTTTAGATAGAAGACTGAAGAAATTAAATCGTAAATAGACATATATTTCAATAAAATTTAAATAAAATCGATTGAACTTCACAATCCTATTACGACATATGATTTCTAAGTTCTAAGCTACAGAAATACAGTAATTAATAAATACACCTTTTTTTTTTAAATATTTATTCATTAACTTGCAAAAGTTATTAGAACTTAAAACAATATATACGTTTATACGAGTATAGGTACTTAACATTAAAAGATTAAATTTATTTTATTGATAAAGTCAATAAGGTTTTTCATACTTGTCTTGCTTTCAAGTATCTGCTATACTCCTGAGGCATATTACAGCTTTGTCTGTGCAACGAGTACCTTGAGCATCGAAGAATAATATGCTTTACCGTTAGTAGGCTGTTACGTTGCTCACATATTGGTTAATAATTAAGTATGAGTAAGATTTGTATGAGCTGTCATAACACTACATATTACTACTTCCAGCCTTTTATTTAGTCCGTCCGGTAACTCTTGTTAACACACTAGCTTATTACAAATCATACATAAGACAAATTACTTTTATTATTATTTCTCATTATATTTTTCTTTGCATATGATTTTCGTTTAACCTTGCAACTAGTATATATCATTCTGATACTAATTTCCCGTGTCTACAGACGACTTATGTCAAATTTCAAATATCAAATAGGTACTTGTAAAAAATGACGGCAAATTTAAAACAATCACCTCCTATTAATTCACCCTTTATTTGCATTTTATATGTAATACTTTAGAAACTCTACGGGTTGTTTGTGATTATAATTCAAATCATATATTGTATATCACCGGATATTGCATAATATACTATTGTGTAAGACCATAAGCAGCTTATAACGAAAAAAACAAAATTTAATAACAACAAAAAAGTGATTGAGTTTGAGCAGCTAATTTATAATTAATGTGTAAGGCTTACAACATAATCCAATAAATCCGAAATGAAATCATATCGCACATTCTGATTGTCATGTCCCTAACCTATTAATAAAATAAACGTTGTCATGGTTTAGGGCTGAGGGCTGAGGGCTCAGAGCTCATGGCTTATCAGCTACCAGTACTTAATTTGTCAACATAAATGTCAGAATAATATATTCTTTATCAAACAAATTTAACGATGAAATTAAACTGTAGTCGAACTTTCTAGCAATGAACAAAATATATTTAACTACCTATACAAACTTTCTATCTCCCCAAACTCCACTGAACTCTTCAAAGTGCTTCTTTGTAGCACTTCTCTCTCTCTCTCCCACTCTCTACGTCTCTCATATCATCTCTCCAATTCCTCAAGTAAATATCTTCTTTTATTTCTTTTAATGTTTAAGGGTGAAACGAAGAATTTATGTATTGGGGTACAAGTACTTTTAAAAACTAATATAATAAGGATTCATTCAAAGAAATGCGAATATATTGTGCTGATTAAACTGACAAAATGTTATTTATGTAATTCTAATATTTATTTTTATTTTTATGTTTTAAAAGTTTTCTTGTCATTTATCATTGTTGATTCCTTGACTTTGAACGTATTAAAAGATAGCACAAATAAATTGTAAGATTCTTGTTCATGTTCTACTGTAGATGTTGTAATGTATTGGTATGAAGAAGGATTCGAATATCGAGTAAATAGGATATATCACGTGATGAAATAGTTTCAATAAAAAGTAAGTACACAAGTTGGTATAGATAAATAAATGGTTATCAGTCGCACATGCAATTACAAATGCAAAACGTAACGTTACGTTAAGAAACGTAACATAACGTTAACAAATTTAATGCTATTTGCACTATTGTTATAATTTCGAAGGTTCCTGTATTAAAATATCGTTCAGAAGCTGGATTCGATCCGAAGTCTCCTATTTAGTACACAGACGTTTTCCAAGTAAACTACCTTTGACCGATAAATTAAACTCATTTTTAATCGAAGATATCAACTCGTTGCCTAGGACGTTTTTACAAAGGATGTATTGTCTATAGCATTCCCCTATTCATTTGATACTTTGCAGTATCACTTGGTCACAAATTTTATAAATACTCTCAGTACATCACTGGACTTCAACCCAGTCTTGTCGATGATATGAAGCAGAGTTACAAATATTTCTTTAGAGACTAAAGCCGGCGCCAAACAATGGTACGAACGTTCCACGAATCGTCCAACAAAGGAAGGTTTTATACTTAAAAATTTTTGTTAAACTGTGTCAGTGTCAATAATATCACCAAATTAATGAAATAAATAAATCATTCGGATTAAACATTCGTTCCACCGTGTAGCATGAAACTTGCCATTTCAATCTTCCAATATTTGACTCACATGTTCAAGGCAAACATTTGAATCAAACGTTCACTGCATCGTCTGGAGCCGGTTTAATCGACCATGACATGTGACTGAGTTCAGCACGATACAATGGACATACAACACATTCAGCATTGAAACTTTGACACATACAGATGGGTTAAGAGACCTGACTCCATACATATTCCATTAGAATTGATATACACCATAATTATTAAGGTAGTTGATCCCTAATATTAACAACTCTTACACAAAAATACGTGACATGAATAACTCGATTAAATTCAGATATTAATCTATTGACGCACTCATTTAAATAGCACCTGAATTTTTAACGGATAATTACGTAAATACTAATTACACGCGAGTATTTTTTGCTTTGAAATTGTAATCACTAATGATAATCTGATTTGCTTTCACGACACGCACTCAGTTTCCTATATTATAATTAAAGTACTCGTAATTTAGCTCTCTGTTTATTTCATTTAATGTTTTGTAATATGAAACCTTAGTTCTGTGATATACAAACATATTTTTCTAAATACATTATATGCTAAACTTGGAATGTAATATAACAAAGCATGTGATATATGAATAACAGGGTGTTGTAATGTATACTAGTGTATTAATTCTTTTCGTTTATTATAAACACTTACATAGCCTACAGCATTGAATTTATACATCGTTTTTAAGCTAGTTAATGAATGCATTTTTAACTCGAACAACTCGAATAGACCCTGGTAATATTTTTGGAGTGCCTTGTATTTTAAGTAATATGATTAATCTATTTACCTATATTATTAATGCAATGGCACACAAAACAATAGAATTAGCATTTAGCTAATATCTAACTCACTGTGCTCTAATGACCAGTCATTCATTAATGCTGTCATGACGCATGCGTTATTGCATCAACAGTATTCCATCAAATCATTTACAGATTAACGTAACGACATTCCTGTAGAAACGTTGCATTGAATAAACCGATTAGGATTTAGTTTTAATTAGGGACTATAAACAACATTCAGAGGTAAGCAAATCAGATTCAAAATATTTCATTTTATTGGAGCCACATATAGAGGGTGCGGAAGCATTCAGTCGGTTGATGTCGTAGTGGAGCGCTAGTGGTCTTGTTCGATAGGCGGGACAATAAAGTTTTGTCCCGATATAGTTCAGTCGCCATCATACGTTGGAACAGTAAGGAGCGTGCGTTTGCCATTAAACCTACTTTTCGAGCGGATGTTCTGTGATCGCAACCCTGCGCGCGTTTCGGAATCGCTTTAATTTAGCCCCGTGATCAGACAAACTGCAAGTGCGACAAGACGAACAACTGGAGTCCCTCGGTCTATTAGATCACCTGTGAGTGGACCCTAAAAGATTTGAAGATCAACACCCAGAAAGAAATTGCCAACATAACACCTGCTATACTGGCACGAGTCATGACAAACGCCAGAAATCGGTTTACTCAGTGTATGGAGAATGGGGGACGTCACCTCCCTGATTTGATCTTCAAAACTAAATAAAACAAAACTTTATGTATGTGTCTACATTACAAAACACAAATAAAAATTTTCTGATTCATACAATGGGTTTTATTAGGTTTTGAAAAAAGGAAGTTATGCTGCCGCACCCTGTGTTTGAGGTTTATATCGTACGACGCTGGTTTTTAGACGCTTTCTAATCATCGACTACGTGCGATAAAAAAGTTATATCTCTGGTAAGGAAAAGGCGCAAATAGCACAATACTTATTCCTATATATTTGTAATTTCATTACTGCGCATGCGCTTTTGTGTACAATTGTGAACAATTGTGTGTAAATGGGGACCAAGGTCCTACAATGCACTAAAGGTATTTCGATGACTGTTTCTCTTTCTGTACAAGGCATACCTTTACAGTAAATGTACGTATATTTTCAGATTATTTTTGTAAATGAATAACACATCATAAATGCACATGGAGCTTGCATAATACATAAATGATAAGCACTAAGTCGCTGTCTATATGTAATCCCACCAGTGTTTGCCGTCGCGCCGCTTGGTAGGTGGTCAAAACACAAGCAAACAATAGTTAAAACCCAACCACAATCTGAAATGCTATCTATGCACAGTATATACAGATAGTCTACACCATATTTATTTGGCTGCTCCTATTGGAAGGGCGTTTATTCAACAATAAATTTGTAAATCACGACATTTTCGTAGACAGTTAATGGGTACCGTTATTTTATAACGAAATCCTACTCTCAATATAACGGGCGTTTAGTCAATCAATACTGATAAATAATACTTTCCGAGTGCATTAGTTTTTCTATTTTTATTTTTTAAATTCATTTTTCTAATTACTATAAAACACTATTGGCAGTTATATTGGTTTGAAACTATGTGAGCTCGGCTACCATGTCCGAGTATTTGACATATGAATGTGCTTAATGTGTCCTAACTAATTGACGATAAGCAATTAAAATAAATACTGATACTGACCTGTTCGAAAACGGTTTGTTTTATATTATAAATAGTTTGCTATACTAAATGAATATAGCTTTTTATACTTAATTACAATTAATTTATATTTAGAAACCATAATTACTGTTATAATTAAAACGAATATTAGTGTCCCAAATGTATTTGTGGTGAAGATATACTCTTGATCATGTTATCCTAGGATGCAAAAATAGAGGGGGATCAAGGAGGGGAACAGGATTAGATAATAAACTATGCAGTCCTATGTAAGGGCAGGAGAGAAGCTAGAGTCGAGTTATGTAATATGTGTATAACTATAAAAAATAGCGAGCGAAAGGAATATTGGCCAGCTATTAAAGGGAGGCAGTGAAGGAAAGAGGTGGATGGCGGAAATAGTAAAAAGGATAGGAAAAACAGGACAATAAATAAGGTGGTGGCTGGGTTGCACAAGGTACAGGTAGAGAGAGGAAGTACTAAAAGATGCAGTGAAGGGAAGCAGGAGAAAGAAAGAAGTAGCGAGGAAACAGTTAAACTTCAGCCCAGAAAAATAGACTAGGGAATAGACCAGTCCAGAAGGAGGACTAGGGAAAATGAAGGAAGAAGGTCAAGAGAAGAAGAAGCAGAAAGTACTTTTGGAAATAAAAAGGTCTAGAATAATTTATAAATGTAATTGTAAGTTGAAGTATATGAAATGTATTAAGAATGTAGATTGTAAAGCCGAAAGGCGAACAATAAACAACAATTAATAAAAATAACTATAAAAAATATACATAACAAATATCGGTCTTGTTCATTCTACACCCATTAACTTTTTTCTGGTTTTATTAGGAAAAAAAAATTTAAGTTCCACCCAATCACCCAATAAGTTCGTCAATCCATATGATTTTTAGATAATACCAACCTTCGATACGATATGTGTTAAAATTTCACAACATTCTGACCATTAGTTTACATGCTACACTGATTTTAGTAACGCTACTTTCGTAATTTTTAACAGAATGCAAAATTCTAAATTTCATGTTAATAAAGCATTTTTTTCTAATGAGCAAACATATCTTTCAATTTTAGTTATGTTTAATTTACAATTTAGGGCTTCCTTTAGAAAACAGTTCAATGCAAATGATCAACACTTGCGATGAACATAACTAAATACGAATTCAAATTCAGTACGGGGTTACAAGTTGATTTTGTTATAGCAACTGATAACAATTTTAATTCTAGGTGTAATATCAAAATTTAAGAGAGTACATAAATTTGTAAAATGGTAGCAATAGAATTTATTTGATAAATTAATTTAAAAGGTTTCATCCACCTATCTTTTATAAACTGTCTGCTTAGTTGTACATATCTTACATTGTGCACATATTGTTTGTAAAAACTAACACAGCTGCGAAGTTTTATCAACAGTTTCCAGATCAAAACGTCACGAAACGTAAAAATATGCAGAACATATTGTTCGATTGTACTTTGTTGCAAAACTTATTTTAACAAGCAAATTACAGCATTACATTCGTACGGGTGTAAATGTCACAGTTAATTTTATCGATAAAATTTTCAGTCAAATATCAGCAAAAAACAAGTTAAAATCACTAGAGATACAATATACTTGGACATATCTACTATAATTTCATTTTCCAATAGAAATAAGGTTCCATATAGTTTGATATTCAGCATAAAAAATACTAACGTAAAATTACACTTTAATGCATAGCATGCTCAGCTCAGAACCTCTGTTACACATGAAATCATATGAACGTACTTGTGATTTTAAATTCACATTGAAAAATGCAGCGAAAATTTTCAACAGTGCAGCCTAGGTGTAATACTTTACTTCGTGTATGATTGTAGCAGACATTATTTTGTTGAAACATTCTGGAATTTGCTAAAATGTTGTTTTACTATTATATATTATATAAAATTATTAATAGTAAATTATAATTCCTGTTAGTTATGCAATAATAAATGTAATAAATATGTTGTGGAATTATAATCTCGTGATAATATTAAATTACATTTAATATTAATTGTATCAATAATTGAAATAATTAAACAGCTTTAAATATTATTAAAAATAATTTTATATAACGCAAATAACAAATTCTGGTAAATTGTGTCTTGATTCTTTTGTGTTCTAATTTAGTTGTTTTAACTATTTTTATGAATGGATGATTTTAAATAAAATAATATTTTTCTTTATGTTTATGTTTACCTTACAAAAGTTTCAGTACTTGTTTGTAATATATAAAGTTAGAAAATAATAGAATATCAGTTATCATTAAATGGTTTCAGTTAATTAAATCAAGATAAACGAGTAAAACAACAACGGTATTTAATTTCCATATTATTCCATCATATGATGTCTATCGCAACAATACTCCGCCTCACAATTGAATCATAAACAAAACAAAACATGTACAAAATGAAAAAATGAATAACAGCGAAATGGAAGCTCGAAAAAAATGTGTAGAGTAAAAGATGATTACGCTAAAATATTTAAAAAATATATGTTTATGTCAGGATTAATTAGGATTTACTAATTTACATTTATAATGATAGAATGTTCGAGATGTTTGGTCCTGTGCTGTAACTAAATTCAGTGCAGCCCCGTCCCAGATTTGTTGCACTGGCACTCAGTATAATCTGGTCCTACTTAGACCTTATTTTATAAACAATATCTGGATGCCTTAGTCCCACTCCTCTTTTTTCGGTCTGCAAATTACAATAACATTAATTTAAATCGTACTTGCATGATCGTTTTAATCATTTCTCCATTGATTCTTTCTGATAACCTCGTTCCTTACTTTTTTCCCTCTTTCTCGTTTTTTATGTCAATGTCCTTTGCTTCCCCATCCTTACTTGAATTCGATTTCTTTCATTCTTTCTTCTTTTCCTTTATAGAATAAATTACAACAATTTTTTTCATCAAATAATAAATAGTACTCAAACAATACTCAAATCTGATGATAATTTGTAATTAGTAAATCCTAATTATTTCGAATTTCAGTGGTGTGTTGACTCCATAAAGAAAGCACACAAATGTTCATAGAAACAAAGAAAAATTTCAGGTTAAGAACTCAACAAATCACGTAATTTATATGTTGATAAATTCAGAAAAAAATTGGAACTTATAATTCGGTCATTGTTTTAAATTAGATACAACATCGGCCTATTTCTATCTCTAGCTATAAACAATTACTCTACTCTAGTAATTTGCCAATATAGTTGCTGAAATATTCTCACATTTAATAAATAAGTACAACTTTTTAGTCAAAATTTATAGTGCAAAGTTGCTGTCAATTGTAACCCCACTTGCATATACATCAATGCTGTTTCATGGTTGGTCGAGTGCAACACTGAAAAAAAAAGAAACTTTGTAACCGTATATCAAAAACTTGTGGAAACATATTTTTCTACATACAACAACCAGGACGAGACAGAATGTGTATTGAACTTTAGCACTCGGTAAAAAAAATGAAAAATTGCTTCGATAACGTTTTGCTTGTATTTATTTTATGGTTTACACTTCGATTTATATTTATGCAATATCTTTATGAACCTTATGAACCCACATTATGTTATAATCCGTAAGAACGCAAGGAAGTTTGATACAAAAGCAAATAATGAAATACTTATTAGAATAAGGCACGGTCGTAAAGACAGGTCTAGCAACAGAATCGATTTGTCTGTATGTACTATTACGGAAAACCAATAGAAATGGTGTTTTATGGTCATAAGAAAAATATACCGTTTTCATACTTCACAGTAAATAATTCCGACTCTATTCAAAATCATATTTATCGAAATCTATGAATTTCGTGATTCAAATGAAATGGTTAGAAACTGTGAAATCTCTTTACCGTTCACAATCTAAGCGACGATAAAGTTGATGCAAACTACAGCAGACTTGTTGTGTTGACTAAAACTTCACCTAATGAGTCATTTCACCAAATAATTTACTGGGTTCTTTATAACGAAATGTCAAAAATATATTTTTTGCCCTTTTTCGCCATATATCTGCACTGTCAGTTACTCTACCATATGTTAAAAATATGCAAGGACATTTTTTTACTGTTTTAATCCAAAACTTAATTTTATCCAGTATTAATTTCTAAAATAAAACATAATTCTTTTTAGTCACAATGTTTATTACACAAGTCCCTATTGGGCGGTTATATTAATACTAAAATGTCGCTAAATAACATATTTGGAAACTGTTTTTAGTGCCTGATTTAAATACTACCCAACTTCTAACAAATGCAACATGTATCATTTTTTTATAAATTCCCTAGAAACTTTATATACATTTTTAAATTCAATTAGTTACTCTAATTCGTTCCATAATGAAACATATCACTTTGAAACAATAAAAAATAAGAACTTAGTATTACAGTAATTTATTATCAGTACGAGACATTTTTAAAAGTAATTAATTTTGAAATGTATACCCAAGGTGCCATGTGCAGTATAAGAGTACTACAGTACAGTACAGTACAGTACAGTTCATAGTGCAGTTTTTATAAAGTGCAGTTTTACAGTGCAAGTGTTTTATAATAAAGAAGGTGGTAACGCAACACGCGATGTCGTGATAAATCCTTATTAAATGAAATAACAAATTTCTTTTAACAGTTTTACAATTACAATTAAAGTAATTAAAAAAGTTTAAAACCATGGAAAATACCTTATGAATGCTATCATAATTTTAAAACGAACAACTTGACTTAATTAGTAATTAAAATTTACTTGAGAATTAGAGAGAACTAAATAAAAGAAAAACTGAAATAAGTATACTTAATTATAGAGAGTACACTCGTTTATAAGAGCAGAAGTAAATATTTACATTGAGTCTAGGTATAAATGAATTATATTCGGAGTGGAAAATTTTCCCTAGATGCATTATAAACCGATCAGAGCTTAAGAGGAAAGGCCGATAGGGTTTCAATGGGGTACTCATAAGGTTTACCACACTAAGAAAATATCATGTGAGGTTCATTCGCATCTTCTACAAACATCTTATACGAACTTATAACTGCATTAACGGCTATGATGTCGCATACAACATACATAACATTTGTTTTAATTTTTTATAAAATACTTATATACAATAATTAAAAAGAGTGTACATGCTCCTGAAACACATCATAATTTTTAACAGATTTTGAAATATATTTGTTAAATTTGAGCAAATAAAAGAGATGTTCAATAAAAGCAAACAATTTGAATGTGCATATGCTATTCTCCAACATAAATCTTATTTCCATAGCGAATAATACAAACAAATCATCATTTACACGAAATATTAAAACCCCTCCTCTCTCTTCACCGTCAACGTAATGTGTGGTAAAGATATTGCAAAAATAAATGTTTTGTGAATAAACAAGCTTTATTTTCGTAATGTCCAAAGTAAATATGGCCGCATGTGTGACTGACATATAGTGATTTGAAATGTTTATGTTAAAATTCACGAATGGGTGAGTTAAATATGTTGAAAGTATAACTAAATTCACAAAAGGGAGCAAATATAAACGATTTACTCGCCTATACCCAGTACCCAGCTGTACCCCACTCTCACCCCGCTTTTTCATTCATTCAATGCAACAAAATCCATTTTCAAAATATATATGCTGTACAAAATAAATTACTACTCATAACAAACTTGAAATACTTGTATAAATGCATCTGTAGTTCAAATTGCTCTAAAAATTACTGAAAATTTTTAAAAATGATTATAATGTTTTCTTACAAATCTACGAGGCGTGTTTTTTAAGTAAGTACCGTTTTGGAATTAAAAAAACACGTGCAAAGATATCGCAATAATTTTATTTTTACATGAAAGCCTGTACCTTAATCTACTTTTCTACATAATTTCCGTGAATATTGAGGCACTTGTCATAACGTGGCACCAGTTTTTGAATACCCTCCTCATAAAATTCTGCCGCCTGTTAACCACTGTATCACAACTGATACAAAACACTACGAGAATATTGAGGAAACCAGTCGCACATTGATGAAATTGTAAAGCGTCTGTTTTCTCTCACCTTTTCTTCCACTTTCTACACAAAATCTTCATTAAAGACCGAAGGACGCCCACTCCGTTCTTCATCATGCATATTTGTGCGGCCATCTTTAAATGCTCTCACCCATTTCCTTACCATTCCATCACTCATAATGTTTTGTCCGTAAACTTCACAGATCTCACAATGAATATCGATCGGATTTACGCCTTTAGCACTAAGAAATCGTATAACAGCCCGTACTTCACAATCGGTGGGACTCACGATTGTCGGAGGCATCTTAAACACTCAGTAAACAACGTATACAATGAAGAATCAGACTGTAATGGCGTCAGTGCGTAGACAAAAGATGTAGGTAACCAGCGCCATTGCGCGGAACGCCGACGCGCTGCAAAGGCGGAATCGCAAAACGGTACTTGTTTAAAAAACATGCCTCGTATTTAGTGAAATGTGTATTTTTAAATATTTTCTCCTGTTTTTCATTGTTTGAATTTCATTTAAAAATTCTGACCTGTATGTTCATTAAAGCAATCGATTTCCTATTTATGTAAAAGCATTAAACACTTTTTTACTTTGATGTTTGATAATCAATAGCATTACAAGTGTGTTTAATTTACACCCCCTCACCCCTCACGCAAATCAACGACCCATGCGTTTTATAAATTAAACAGGAAGAGTGTGGGTCTACCTGTAGATAATTGTTCGATACATTACTTCACTAATGATTGTTAATTATTATCGAATCTGCTAATGATTATTAACTGTTCCAATATACTCGTTACATTGTATTGTACAATTTGATGGGGGTCGACACCCGAACATTACAACCCTAACTATGCACCATCAATCGTGTCTGTCGAATTAACCACTGGGAATATATTATTCGGTACTAAATGATAACATTCGCTTCATTAATGAATTCATCGATTTTTTAGGTTCAATTCATGAAGAATTTGAGGTTAGACCAACAAATTATTCTTATTAAGTGTTCTGTGTTCTGTATTTTACATTCATTCATCGATTTTGTTCAAATTAATTTCTACTCTTAATTTAAATGTAATTTTAATTTAGTAAATATAACTAGCAAATGGATTATGAAGCTGATGGTGATGAAGAGAAATGATAAGATGAAAGACATCGAAATAAAACACCAAAAAATGGAAAGGAGTAGGGAAGGAGAATAGCGGAGCTCGTTGAGGCGCAGTTGATGTAATGGAAACAGAACGGATACATAAAAGAAAAAGCAAGGCTACATGGCCCTAACAATCCCATTCCTAATTATTTTAGTAATTTACATACACATTACAATAATTACACAATTTATCTTAAATCATATTATCATACCTGAAATCAAAGTAACGACATTTAAAGTTTATTATTTAAATTGTAAATTCCTTACTCTAATTTTATAATAACTTAAAATTATACACAGTGAGTTCTGTCATTTGGTCAGCTCCAAGTGTGAACTGTTTCGGCCGTTGGCACAAACTACAATGAAAATAGCTATAACTAATATATACCGTTGCTCATCTGAACAGAAAGCAGTTGTAATATCTCTGGTCAGTGTTACCAACTAAAGAAATATAATATCTTTACATTTACATAACTAAAATTAAAGCAGTAGTTATGTTTTCAAATTTTTTGTAAAACTTAACATTAAAAATTGAATAAAAGTTAAATTGATTATGTACGTACTTAATAGTGTAATAGTGTAGTTCAAATATATATTAATATCAGTGATAAGACTAAACATCGGAAACAGACTGACGTTAAATAAATTAAATAAAAAATAGTACCCCATAGAAGATATTACCAATTTCCCACGAAGTATAATGCACCTCTGATTGTAACATAATTTTTAATGTAACCAAGTGAAATTAATTTCCTTCTAAAAGTAAAAGTTTCATCTTACAATATTATCACAACAATTTGATATCTCAAGATGAGTTACTTGTGTATTTTATACTTCTCATTGTGCATTTGAAACTTAAATTAAAGTAAATAATAAAGTAACCAGACCTTTCTTTGTAAACTTGTAATTGGATGTCGCCAAGTATCAAAAGAACCACTCACTTCGTTTATTTTAACTTATGAAATAAAACCAAGCGAATTGTTAAACATACTTTTATGTATGTACGAGTATAATAAAATGTCAAGAAACTTTCTGTTTACTTGTATTTTAGTTTTTTTTTATATTAGCATTATCAATGTCATGGTACATTTGTTTTCTTGGCTATAATGAAGTCTACATCCAGCATATTTGATTTTCATATATTTTAAAAAGGTTGCTTCGGTCCGGGGAAAATATCATGAAAATCTAAAGCTTCAACTTATTTGAATGCTGTTAAAAATGTCGTAAGATTTTGACATAAAAGGGCTTAGTCTATACGCCGTAACTTAAATCAATATTTTTCCTTGGGAATTTAAAATGAAAGAAAATAAAATAAAAATACCGATGAGATGGATAGTAGCTGAAATGTCAATGTTATGTGCTACGGCTGCCAATAATCAAGTTTGGGGCTGCCGACTTTTATTATTAGAATAATATTTTATAAAAGTATTTTTATAATGCTGTAATAGAATCAACTTGGTTATTTTAAATCTAATTTATTTAACATCAGTCTATTTTGTAGTGTCGTGGTCTTATTTATGTGTACTGCACCGTTATTTAATAAGATTATTGGTATCACATGTATGTAATCAACTTACCTTAACAAACCAAACTCAGAAAATATAACTCTGGTCTGGAGATCAAACTCGAAGACACAACAGTCAGCATTTGTAGATTTTTTTTTTATGAAGTCAATTTAAAAAATAACCTAAAATTTTAAAGGTTTCTTTTAGATAGAATCACTTTATACAAATTATACTCAACGAAAATCTTATAAATTTTGAAGCGTTGTGTAATTAATAGTTTTGAAAATATTCCTATAAAAAAATAATTCCCATTAAAAAGCAACTTTATTTTTTTTCTTATTATAGTTTAATGAGATTCTTAGGGCCACTGCCGTTTTTTGCCATATTTATTACAATAACATTAATCTACATTAGATTCATTTACAGTATCGTACTTGCAAGATTGTCTTAAGCATTTCCCCGCATGATGCTTTCTAAAAACTTTGTTCCCTACATCTTTGCAATGCTTTATGAGCACACAAAATTCTAATTTTTCCATTATTTTGAAAATTACTTAGTGTCACTAAAACCCATGTCACTCGTAAAGTAATGGTCCAAATGTCATGAAATTTTGCCACATATCGTTTGAAGGAATATGTAAAAATGATATGAATTTGTAAATAATGGCGCCATCTATATGTCATCCTACGAATTTATTGAGTGATGTGTTATTTGAAGTATAATTATGCTGTTATTATTGTTATTCAATAGTTCGATAATTTAGGTTTAAATTTTCCTTATGTATATAATGATTTTTCACTAACAGGCTGAATAATTCAAAGCTTAATAAAATTAAAAAAAAGAAATATAATATACCCAAACATACATTTAGCGGCATGGCATCAATGATATTACAATTATAATTATTTTGTTGTTTAAAGCCAGGTCTATTTTATATGTATACTACTTTTATTCTGTCATTAGCAACTTATATGTTAGTATATATGTATATAATGTATACATACATATACATGCACTACTACATAATAAAACTGTAAAACATAATACCTTCATTATTATCCCCGCATTTGTTTTTTGTTTTGTTTTCTATTTGTATAATACAGAAGCTGCATCAACATTTTCTCTGTTTTGTGTAAAAGGGATATTATAATTTATAACATAGATATATTTTATATACACCATTTTTATTTTAAAAATAATAAATTTAATATATATGCATGTATGTTTATGTATAGTAATATAACCATAGGTAAATACTAAAAACATAAATATACGAACACAAAAAAGAATGCTAGCAAAAAAAAAAATTCTTACAACATATTCTTGTGGAACAAATATAAAAGTATAGTGATAGGTTAGTTGCCTATGGTCTAGGGTGCTGTCATCCACACCCGAAAGGTGGCATTGGTTGTCTGGGATATCTTTCACGTTTTTTCTTGAAGTGTCTATAAATAAAACACTTGACGTGCCACTTCAACACACATACACACACAAACTATATAATGAAAATATACTTTTAAAGAGCTCTACTATTCTATCCAACGCATTATCTGATCTCTGGTGGAGCATCCGTGAAGTTAATGAACTTGAATTGTTTGTTATTACAACGGGAGACTGTTTGTGGATAAGAGCTGCGTTATGCCGGTTTCACATCATGGAGACAGTTTGATAAAACACGGACAAAAACAGAAATGTTTACACCAAAGAGACAGTTCTTAAAACATTTCTTTAAAAACAGTTTTAGTAAACCAAACACATTCCCATCTGGAGTCGGTAAGATCTTAGCATATATATATGAAGAGAGAATCCTGGACCTGAAAGTGTGTCCAAAATGTGTGCGAGAGAGAAAGATATATGTTCTTATTTTTTCTCAAAACATGTTTTTGTTTTATTTTTTGACAACAAAACTGTTTTCAAAACTGTCTCTCTGGTGTGAAACCGGCATTAGGTTCTCTCACATTGGCCTCATCACGCCTTCACAATTCGAAAAGCATTCTCTCACACTGAAAGCGACGAACCCGTGCATATACGTACGTTTATTTCAAACCTGCTACTCAATCCAAAGTTAATAAAGTCTAAGCTTGCCCAGTAAACATTTTGGAGTCACTTTGACATCATATTGAAGATGCGTCATGATTTTTTTGTCATGAAAGAGTTCATTTATAGTTCAGTTTCTCACATTTTTTCATATAAAATGTCTACTTTATCGGCTACAGATGGCGAAATTACTCCACCTGTCGGAATACAAATGAAGATAAAGTTGATGCGAACTATAATTAAAGTGAAATAGTGATAGAAACGTCACAAAATAGGGCACTTCACCAAATTGTTTACTGGGTGCTCTCATGATAGAGACTGTAAGCTCTAATCGTACAACCAAGTCAACGATATCGCACGTAGTCTGTTTCAGTGTAACAGTAACGTAATACGAAATGCGTTTCACATGCCTGAAGTCATTTATCTTCATGAATTGATGGAACGAACACCTTCATACCGCTGTTAATTGCATGCAATTTCACTAGATGTCACTGTGTTACGTGTCTTGTCAACGTGATTAATTTATCAATTAAATATTAGGAGTAGAATCGATTTTAATTACTAACGTAACTTAGTTAACTAGTGTAATGTTAAACAAGAATTTTAGCGCTATAAAGTTGTTTATTGTTAAACTTATCTTATTGGTGGATGCTGACGTCTAACGTAAGGCAAATAATATATTAGAAAATTAAAAATGTACCAACTAATGTATAGTTGGTACGAGTCTCGGGAACATATGGCGACAACGTTTCCAACAAAATTGTCTTTTAATTTTTGATTTTTAACTCCTGTCCCCATTGTCACGTCTTGTTACACATTGTGCACTTATACCCCCCCCACAATAACAATGTTTCTTAGTGTTATTATTTTTTTGGAAACCGAATTTTAGATTAAGGGCCTATTTTGTGACTGCTTACCTGACGTCTGTTAACTTCTGACGATTTTTCAAAGCCGTATAATTTACAAATTAGGCTACTTATGCCAGCTTCAGGGTATGGGATCCATTTTGCTCTTTATTTAAGTTCTTCTGATAATTTTGTGTAAACTTACATAGCTTAGTTTAGAAAATATAGGCCTTTGAAAAATCGTCAGAAGTTAACAGGCGTCAGGTAAGCAGTTACAAAGTAGACCCTTAAATGTAAGGTCACAAAACATGTGACTCCCCTCATCCTCTTTCACGTTTTATCATATTGCCCCTCTTTCCCCTTTGCGTGTGATCTTTGATGTGTAATTAATGGATGGTCTCTTTCGGCCAATGCAATATTTAATTCCTGTAATAACTCCGTTTCGATCAGGTTATTTCAATACAGATAACCTATAACAGATTTTTAATAAACCAGTAAACATTATTTATCATTCAAATCGTTCAATTGCACTCAACACATTAACGACCACGTGATCCTGCAAATCTTTCGGTTATTAGTCACTCACGCATACATGATCACGCGTTATCAGCCTGCTCATGTGTGATTTACATTTTACTGCTACCGGCGAACAAGTAACAGTCAACAAGTAAAATGTGCGGTCGTTAAAGTGTTTACCTATTTAAATAGTATACCTAAAAGCTATAGCCAGATATTTACCTCCGTTCTATAAATATCTAACTGTTATATTTTCATCAGTGTTTAAATAAAGTGTTAACAATCATATTTAACGGCGTCATCATTTGTTTAACGTTACACTTATGCAAGGAAAGCAAGTGGAAACCCTTTCTCCCTCTCTATTACTTCACTACGTCTGTACTTCCTGTCCCGCAACTGATGTGTTCGTGGTACTTCACTATATTTCCGGTAACAGTCTGTTACACGGTTATTGTGCTCTCACAGTACAAATATATGAATACAATTTATTTCACTATTCACTGAGAACTACCACTACTTTATATTAAACGTCAGTGTTCAGTACAGCCAACACTATGTGTAATGTGTATTGCAGACGCCCAGGCGTTACGTAAAACGACACGACTCGACGCGACGGTTCATTTTTGTACGTCCATATTTTCTAGTTTTACGTTGACACATTGGATAAGATATTTTATTTTAGTTTCGCTGCAAATTAAATTTATAATCATTTGTTTTTATCATGCAGGTATAATAATCAGAGAACTAATGTAAGAACGTGTGTGCTCGGGCTCGGTCTATTTGTTAGGTTATTTTTATATTAGCTTCGACTCGATTACATAGTCTTACGTAGTTCGTGATGGTACACTGTAAAAAGTTTATAGTAATTTTAAACTTATATAAACTTTTAATATAATCATGTCAGCAATACTTACGATTTACTAATTACAAATCATAAGCCAATATTAGTACAATATTATTTATTAACAAATATAGAAACTGTATACAAGATTTAGTGGTGAACCTATACAAAATAAATTAATATTACTTGCAAAGTATCATGAAAAGTATTAATTAAATAAAACACGTGTTCCACTCTCTCATTTTAAAATAACATGATATTATATTTTCTACTTTATGTATTTCATTATATTTCTGACAAATAACCTAACTCTTAAAACTGTATAAACGATGGTTATTTTTTTTAATTAAAACAATAAAAAATATTCTCTTCGACGATGTAAGTACGCTAGAGCATTACCTAGGTGAGTTAGTTGGCTCTCTGGTCATAATAATAGGTACATATGCTCCTAGAATTTATAAAATTCTCTGGTATACCTCCAATACAGTTAACAATCTTTTGCTAGTTTTATTTTGAAATAATATCCACTTATTTTTTTAGAAAACGTTGGAAGCGCAACCAATTTGTAAACGATAATAACCATTTACGAGTGAAACATATAATTCCTCAATGTTCTAAAAATGTTTCCTCAACATCCCAAGAAATTTTAAGCAAATATTTGACAACAGGAAATGTCATTTTTATTAAATAAAAGAAAAGCTCGAGAATAAATGAACTATTTCAGGCAATGATTCGTCTATCATATTCTAGTCGTTTACCAGTAGATTTATATCAATTTCTTTTTATTTCTTGCGCTATATTCTTTCTTACTTCATATAATTTCGTTGTATATATCACACATTCATTTCAATTTATTAAAAACGTTATGGAAATACCCAACAAATGACAGTTTCCATTTTATTTTTCAATATACAAATACAATCATCTTTTGTAGTTCCAACTTTAAACTTTAATTTTATGCATACGTTATTTTGTGATACACAATCTAGTCGCGACAGTGTCTGATTCGAAAAGACTATCTTTTTCTCCAGTTCCTAGTTCTCTAGTCTTTATACTTTAGAGTTTCGGAAAAACTACGCGAGTAAAGCGAAGTACTCACCAAGCGAACGTTATGTTAGCTGACTTTCGCTAATTAGTTCTGCGACGCAAACCTCTTCTTTTTCTCTCCAAAGTTCATACAATTATTTTAAAAAGAAGTAGAGTTGCCGTCGTATTACTAGAGAGCAAAGTTAGGAATAGAGCTCCGAATCTGAGCCCAGCGTGCTCGTGGTTCCGAATATACGTACCACACGTAGCCAACACCAGTTAACAAGCAAATGTAGCTAGATTCACATGTCACATGCTTTGTTATTGGCTTCCGAAGTGAGAGTTGTATTTGTCCACTTTTGGTTTAGGCTAAATTAGATCCAATGCTGAGAAGATGGTAGATTTTAACGCTTTAAAGGTAATTTAGGTACACACCTCAACGTGATTGTGTATTTTGCCTGTTCATTGCAGCAGGATTATGTTCTGTGGTTCTTAGTTATTGCTTAGGTTATCCGTCGTATTTGAAAACACTTCTTTACAAATAAATTATATTACTGTTATAAAATTTATGCCAGGTATAAACTGATAATAAAAGCCTGTTTGGACGGGATTTATATCTGGTATAAATTTTATAACAGGTTTATTTGTAAGGCGGTAATAGTTTATTATTATTATTATTGAAACACTTATATGGCCAATTGAACAATAAGAACACGACTGACAGTAAAGTATAATAGACTGTTTAGGCGACTTCATCTATTTTAAAATGTTGCTGAAAGCAGTGTAGTTGGTTATATAGGCCAGCAACTCACTAGAGTAGGGATTGTGATCAGCTGTAAATCTGGTTTGTTGGTAGAGGCCTTAAGTGGTGTAAATATAAATGAATTTGTAATGAAATATTAAGTAAGTAGAAATTTTTAGAAATTAGAAATATGTTTCAAAATAAAAATTATGAAAACATTTCGCTATAAAAATGTGTGCTCAAAACTTTAACAAGTATACTACTACTTTTACATCTAACACAAAAGGTGAAACAATTTAGAGTAATAGATACGTTTTTAAATATATTAAAGTATCTAAATGCTTAATTTATCTAAATACGTGACAACACTGGTCTCTTTCTAAGAACAATTTGCTAACAACGTTTTTTTTTATTTGATGACTACGCACCTTAACTCGCGCAGCATTCCTAACATACATTCGTCTCAGAATTTGTTTTTCCTCATTATTTTATTATCGTTTTCCATTTTGTATTGTTAATATTTTTTTATCGTTTATCCATTTTATTTTATGACATCATTGGGATTTTATAAAACTGCAATTCAGTTTTTTATAGATAACTATTTAGTTTTATTATTACTTTTTTCTCTATTTTAAAGGATTTTATGTGACATTCCAGTATGATATCCAAATACACGTCACGACGATACATCACAAACTACTGCTTTATACTCGGTATTAGGTTCTTTTATTTTTGTTTTATGTTTTAACTTATTACTAAGCTTTAAAAACATTTTGTAGTAAAATGTTGTTTTATCAATATTTGTACTTAGGGACCATTCATTAATTACGGAACATGCAAAGAGCGATGGAGGGGGAAACCAAAAAGTGTGACAAAACCTGATAAGAGGAGGAAGGGAGTCATAAGTTCTGTGACGTCACATCTCTTCTAAAATTATGCTTAAAAACAACAGACAAAATCAAAAACAAAAAAACACCAACACCTGTTTTCAAAGGAGTAGAGTTCGCAATGTGTGACTAAACGTGACAATGAGAGGGGGGGGGGGGGGTTGTTAAAAACCATAAAATATGTGTAACGTAATTTATCAATGCCCTCCTAACGCTTTGCACTGTAATAACTTCCACCTATTGCCTATTAACATCATTATAAAACTTCTTAAGAAGACCCTTACAAAATCTTAAGAGCATATTTTACGCAGTAAAGGATATCCAGAAAGATATCTATTTGAATAAGACCCTTTCAGATTAAATATTACAAGATTTTACTTAATTAAAATATTAGAAGGAGCTAAGATAACATATATGTAAATATCATAAAAAATATGCATCTTTACTAGTGTACACGTAACGTTTTGTGTTTAATATCGGGATATACTTTTTCATCTGACTATGACTATAGCATGAACCGTTACTATATAAAAAACGTACATATAAAGGTCTAAACAGTGAGTTGGACCGTCAGCGTACCGTGTCGTCTTGTAACATATGTTGCTAATTCTTTTCTTGCGAGATCAAATATTATGGTATTTTATTAGCGGAGGGGATACATTTACCGTACAAGGCGGTACGCCAAATAAAATCTACATATATATTTTCTAAATCCTCTCTCACCTCATAACAGAAAATACGCAGAAAAATTTTAAGAAACAAAATTTTTATTATTATAATCGCTGTGTGAATAAAACTTAATGCGTCTAGATTCATTGTCCCTTCCTGAAAATATTCCTGCCGGCGCCCATGCTCGTATATCTGTGTTCTAAGATAGAAATAATAGATATGTTTCAACGTATACCAAGGAATAAGCAGCTCTCTGTTCGTCTACATTCATAATAAATCATAATTCCATGCATTTTATTCCATATAATATTTCCACGAGCAAGAACTTTTTACTTGTTTCTGTACCATATTGTTATGAGCTTACAAATTTTTATTCTCCAACAAATTCAATAACTAGTAACATCTGCATAATACTAAAATATACTTACAGATAATAAACCGATATATTTTACATTTGAAATTGTTAACAATGAGCTTAGTTTTAACTAAACCATTGTTGCGAAATAAATCTATTGTTTCATTTCATCACCATTCAATATATGTACCGTTAAATCCCACCACACGTTGTGTGACGTCATTATTTCATTGGTAATATTACCATAAGCCGATTAATTTGTCTTCAAACATATTCCGCGATTACCTGCTATTCGTTTAAAAGAAATCAACTTAGGAAATGACTCTATTACTAGAAACTGAACAGTGAACATTAAAACACAGTGATTATGGTATTATGAACTAAGTAAGAAGAAGAAGTATTTTCATTAAATACCAAGTTAAAATCATTCTGTGGTATCAGCATCTTAATCCAAGTTTCCACGTCTCGTCCTTGTTTAAATCCTAATGGGTTTAATGCACAGTTCCCTTTATTTCAAGATCTTCCTTGTCTTTTCTTAGGCAGTGAGCTCACTATATGCGTGGCTACGTTATTTTCTTGTATACAACTAGACAAGTAAACATTTTGGAATCACTTTGCCATCATATTAAAGATACATATTATTTTTTTGTCATGAAGAGTTCATTTACAGTTGAATTTCTCATAGTCGTTCATATGAAATGTCTATTTTATCGTCTGCAAATGGAGAAATCCACTCCATCTGCCGGAATACAAATGAAGATAAAGTTGATGCGAACTATAATTGAAGTGCAATAGTGAAATAGTGAATAGTGAATAGTAATGTGAAAACAATTCACAAAATTGTTTACTGAGTTGTTTTAAAGATAAAATATTGTATTGTATATGTAAGGAGCTTAAAAAGTTTGGGATGCCTAGTGTTTAAGGTGAAACGATACTTGTCCATTTTTTCTCGCGAAATATAGATGGCGATACTATACAGCAGGTTAAATATTATTAAAAAAAACATGTTTCTTTATGTTTAAATCGTTTTATGTAAGTAACTATAAACGCGAATCAAAATCTAAAGCTGCAATTAGTTAGATGAATAACGTATCTACATTTTAAGCTTTCTTCCACTGACTTTTAATGAGTTGGAACCGCAAAAATAACTTTTGAAACTGAATATTGCTATATTTTCTAGCTAAATTCCAATTTTTATATGACAGGTAGCATTTTTAAGGGTTTGTCATAAGTAAAGGTTATAAAATTTATGACAAACCCTTAGAAATGTTACCAGTCATATAAAAATTGGCTATCGCCATCTACATTTCGCGAGAGAAAATGGCCAAGTATCGTTTCACCCTAAGGGGTATATGCCAGTATGTTGTGAGCTCATAGTCTATGAACTCTCTCTCTCTCTCTGCAGATGATATTCCATACATACTTCCATGTCTCTATTTTCAAGTTACCGCTAGATCTATACTCCACGCTTGTAATGCGTTGTTCTCCCTGAGAATGTTTCACTTCACTTCACTTCGTTGCTTAAGTTTCCTCAAGATATGTTAATACGAACGTATGTTTCATGTGGATTATGTGCCTTCTGGTGTTGATAAGACCATACAACACATAGCTTGCTTAATACTTGAGGCTCGGCATCGGCCTCGGGCTCCTGCTAGGGGCCCCAGCTTCACAGCTCCATAGCTTAGCAGGTGCGGTTTGTTATACTTATGACTATGTTTATGTACGAAATTGTTGTCACATTGTAAGTTAAAGATATGTTTCGTTAATGTGTTGAAAGATTTTGTGCATAAGCATAAGTAGCATAAGCGTAGATTAAATAAGAGAAGATTATTTGTATATCATTACATGTACCAAATTATAGTAGGTTAGAATGATTGAAAGTGAAACGAGGCAAAACATACAGTATTTTAAAAATTATCGTCTAATGCCTCGTACACATTGGTGCAACTCAAACTTGCGACATCCAATATGTGTTGAAAGATGTTGTGCAACACGTCCACACTGGTGTGACATGTAACTTAAAGCTTTGGCATCTTTAATAATTCATTCAATCAGTTTTGTATATTGTAAAAAAGTAATAAAAGTTTTTTTTTAATTATCTCACTAATCTCACGCTGTACATATCGCATATAAATGAAACAACTTAGGCAAGAATATATCAAACAAAATTAAATTTAGCTAAGAATTCAATGCACACTAAACACGCTAAGTCATGTAAATAAGCAATTAAATATTCTTCCAATGTATTTCGCAGAGAAATGTTGTATATATGAAAATCAAATATATAACAAAACGCAAAGAAAATAAACAAAACAAAGAATATTTATGTAGTAGCTATATTTCAAGTGCTTGGAGAATTTAATTTATAATTATACATTACACTCCATTAATATTAAAGAGGAATCTCAGAGGAGTAGAGTGACTTAAACCGAGTGATGTTTTTAGGGTGTTTCAAACTCGTATTTTATTTTGTGGTATGTCAAATATTTAAATGTTTTTGTTTTGTATTTGGTTAAATTCTAGTTAATGAATTTATAAATAAGCTTTAGTTTCTCTCATTGTAGGATTATTGTAATAGTACGAGATCCGACTGCGTGATTAGAATGTTCATCGGAAAGTTGATTGCTAAAAAATAGCGAGAGAGAGAGAGAGTTAGCGCACCATGCCGGCTCATATTTTCATATTTTGGTAGGGAACAATTATTTATAAAAATGTATTTTATTTAAAAAAGAGATAGACAGATCTATTATAAATTCGGTTGAGATTTTTACGCATGTAAAAACAGAGATATTTCGATACAAATATTCTGTTTCGGGGTGCCTAAATAATTAGAGCATTGTCGTGCTAAAATGGAGAGGTTTCACCCGTATTACAATTGGTTGGTTTTTTTATAATACGCGCTGAAAAAAATCGGCGTTACAAGTAGTTTGTTACAGTGTGAGAAAGCCTAATAGAGATTTTACAAACATTTAATTTTAAGGTTCACCGCTGCGCCGCGTTCATAATTTCTGTTCACCAGCATAGATTTTCATATTCGTTATCTTGGTTACAGTGCGCCACAAAAAGGGTTCGTAACGAAAGAAATTTCAAATAACAGTTTGTTTTAAGTATTTTTATACTATTATTAGCCGCGTAATAGGAGTTTAACAACTTACAAACTGTGTTACAAAATGAAACTGTAACATCCTTTGATTATAAAATCAGCCCTTTTGTTTGTTTTTGTGAAGCTACAAAACGATATGATAGGCTCAAACTAAACTCAATGCATACCGGGAGTCTACCGAGATTACATGTTAAACGACCCCCTTAATGAATCTTAAACAAATTATAACAACTAATTATAAGTGATGATTGCCAGATTTTGTAGTAGGTACATAGTATAGAGTACGTGTAAATATTGTCCTAGCTGGAAAAATCTTTTTGAAATTGTGATGTCATGGAATTAGGGCAAGGGACTCTCAAACTGTTGGAGCCTGTTGGAACTTTAAGCAAACTCAAAATTAAAAAAATATATATTATCCAAATTTATTGCTTTATTTGTTGATGGTTTTATTTTCTATTTTGCAAATAGAATTTTCAATGAATTTCATTTTCTAGTTTTTTTTTTACGAATTAGTGTACGGGCTGGATGAAACGACTCGAATGCCCGTGGTTTGGGGATCGTGGTTTAAGAGCTGTGTGTGTGTATATGTATATATTAAGAGGATTAGGGACATGCAAAATCCGCATTACTTAATTATTAATTAGAATTCATCATAAATGCAGACGTACATTTTATGCCATACTTTTAATCCCCGTGTTTTCAAAAAAAAAAAAAAAAAACATTTAATTTTTTGTTAACAATTGGACGGATAATATTATACAGTTAGAGAAATATATATTATACTCTTTTTTTTGCTTCACTTTTCATAAATATTATGCAAATACTCCGAATTGACGACACAGTGGATGTCTGTGGAGTGAATGTCATGAAATTTTAACACATATCGTTTGAAACATTACATGGATTTATCAATATTGTCGCCATCTATATGTCATCCTACGAACTTATTGAATAATGCGGAATGTGAAAGTATTTCTTTCTAATTCAAAAAATTAAATAATTTTATGATAATTTTTACAAATTGTGTTATCATTTATTTTCTAAATTTCTAAATTTCTTAAAGAAAACAAGGCTAAAGCAATCACACGTGCTATGCAGTATGCATATAACATAACCGTAATGTTTCTATTATAAATATCTCATTTTACTAACTCCACTATCATTGGATCATATCCCTTAGAGTTCATTTACATTAAGTGTATTACATTGGAGCAAAAATATAAACACCACCCTGTACAAAGTACTCGCTCTCTGCTATCTTTATCACCTGTACGACCTATACACTCGTACACAGTTGAAGGGGTTGCAAGAATTCAAGTTATACTGCTGCAGGGTTAAGAATAGATACTTATGTGTATAGTGAAGGTGGTGATCGTACTAGGTATTGGTATTGGTACTCTCTGGAGTCTAGATACTTTAAAGGTATTCGTAAGGTGGTGAAGAGATAAACATTGAACAATCTGCTTTGTCTCCACTTACTTTCATTCTTCGTATACTTTACTCTTTACTGGATGACTTGAACAGAAACGGAGCAATTTCAATCTTATAAAATTACATCTAATTCTATAACAACATTGAATACAGGAAGTATGATTGCAGGTGTTTACTTTTTTATTATTGTTATTTTATTTAACGTCAGCCGTCAACGTTTTAAGTACTGAGTCCTATCACCGACGTCCTCATTTTGTTTAATATTTATTTGAGTGTAAACTAAGGGTAAAGGGAAGAGAGGTAAGAAGCATAATAAAACAAATAAACGTGGAGGTGCAACAATTGCAGAGGATGAAGCAGATAGACGAAGAGGGAATATTTTTCCTACTATCAACTCAATGGTCGGGCAAAAGGAACAGAGTGATAGACGTAAAAGGCGGGAGAAGTGAAAATGAAGACAGAAGGGAAGAAGTATAGTGAAAATATAATAGAGGGTTTATCGAGAGGTGACAAAGAAGACAAGAGGTGAGGACACGGTGAGAATGAAGGAGGACTAGTGAAAATGAAGGGAGAGGAACAACAGAAGAAGAAGCAGGCATATTTCTTCGAGCCAAAATAAGTTTTAATTAATTCGGAGATTAAGTTAATCCCTTGTAACTTAAGTATAAAGTCAACATGTAGTTGGGGTATTATATAATATTTTGGTTTTTTTTTCTTTTTCAAGTTATAAATATTTGGTAGTGCAGTGCATGAGTGATGCAGCGAAGAGTGAGAACAATTGGTCAACGATATTAATAAATGAAATGAAAGTAGTGTGACATATATTATAATTAGTACGTACTTGAGAAAAAGTAGATTTATGCTCACCGTTCTCTTAAGTGTTACTTCCACCGTATTTTTTAATTGTTTTTTTTTTACAATCTTTTTCCCTATTTTCTCTAAATAGATTTAAATGTAGTTGTAACCTTTCCCTATCTTACTGCCACAATAATTTATTTTTAAATTATGACATTTTTAATGACTCTTTTTTTTTCTTCTTTTTTTTGTTAAAACTTTATTTTTCAGTTCTGTTAGCAGCCGTTATGAGAAGAACTACGTATAAAAATAAATATGTATGTATGTATAGGTTTAGTATATACCAAACCAGATTTTTATGTGATGCGGTGTTTTGTTTGTACACCTATATACTTCTATATATGTAGATATATGAAGCCGTGGTTTTAATTGGTATAATGCTCCCAGAGCGCATAAATAACAACAGCACCACTCGGAATAGGCGCACGACACACCACCCTCGCCGCTGCCCCTTGTCCGCCCTACGCATACCAAAACAATGTTTTAAAATGTCGTCCATTCTACCTATGGTACATACGTGATGGTATTATATACATCGACATTCTGTATCGCGTTCCCGCGATCCTAACAATAAGGGCGATCAAATCGTTATATAGGACTCATTTACCTTAAGTACGGTGGTAGTTTAACACAGTGATTTATAGATGTTTCAAAAAAGAATTTCAAAACATTATTCAGCTTCTATTTGGCCTGTGTTATTTTTCGTTTGGTTTTTTTTTTGTGAAAATCTCTTACAATGCTTATAACACTGCAATCCATTAATTTCATTGCTTTTAAATATTGTAATATCGGTTTTTATTTAACGTTATACTCGTATAACGTTTTTAAACGTTATAGTAGCTTATTAGTCCCCCGTTATTAAACTTTTAACGGTATTTATGATCACTGCCTCAGGCGAGGTATCTTTAGAGGTTGCATTTTTCAAAGTGTGGGAGCGAATATTGGATGGGCCCTGAAAAACAGTACCGACGGATCGACGATTGCGATTGTTTCAATCGCATCCTTGCCCGTTTGAAAAAGCTATGAATGTCCTCCTTGCCTTCGGTACTTCATACCTACGTGAGGCGGGTTTTTCGATTAAATGTATCGAAATGAATTAAATGTTCGATTAAATTGAAGGTGATGCTATAGCTATAATGACAAAAAATTGGAACCAAATGCATCCTTCTCATTGAAAAATAAATCCTTGTATTTTAGTATTAAAATTTTCAATTGGAACTGAGTTTTCTTCCTTATTTCAACAGTCCTTCATTCATAAAGTTATGCCCCTTTTTTATTCAAAACAACCAAGAGGTGAGTCATTCGGCCAAGTCTCGCGCCCATTCGACTTTGGGAACCACTGTTCTGAGAGATTCTAAGTTCCACGTAATGAGGTGTAAGTGATTCGTAAAATGTTTCACTCATATAAATAAGATCTGTTCGATCACGATCATTGCTCGCAAGACTCAGGAATAGCGCTCCAGGTCAATAAATTTAAATAAAAAATATCATAACAATATTGAAACTTATAACTAATTAATAATTATCATTATTCCACATTTATATTTATATTTATTACAGTGATTTCTTTTTTGTGAATTTTGAAGAAACATGTTATCACATGAAAATCATTTTTTTTTATTTTAAAAATTACTTTACTTATTACTACTACTAAACTACTACTCAATCAGCTAGAATGAAGTACCATACATGTACAGTTCTACTGTTTGTTTTCTCACCTTAAAAATGTGTAATAACTGTAACTACAAAAGCAATTTTTCAATAGAGTTTGCAATTTCCAAGATTCCACCGTCATAAGAAACACATATGAAACTCAACGTAGCGTAATGAAACTTGAGAGCAAAGCACATATCTCGGTCTATTAACTCCAGTAACTAGTTCATACACGCAGAGGAATACACTACTCCCTTCCCCTAACCCCATTTCTCTCTCAATTCTTTACTAACACACATGCATGTAAATGAACACATTACATAACGCATACATGAAGATCCTGTATAGTTATTCACTCACATACACATAGCATAACGATCTTTTTGTATGAAATTGTTGATAGAATGCTCCATGGAAGATAGAGCCTTATAATTTCATAAAAATACGTGTCACTAACAATTATGCATAATTTAAATAGCAGATGGTCATCATAATTAAATTTTTATAATGACGTTATATTGTACGTTTTTTACAGTATTTGATTTTAAACGTATAATCAGCGGGATGTTCACACGTTAAATTTTTATTAGTAGTTTTTCTACTAATCACACGTAAAAATACGTGTCACTAACAATTATGCATAATTTAAATAGCAGATGGTCATCATAATTAAATTTTTATAATGACGTTATATTGTACGGATTTTACAGTATTTGATTTTAAACGTATAATCAGCGGGATGTTCACACGTTAAATTTTTATTAGTAGTTTTTCTAACAGCGAATTCCTGCACTATAAGGATTAGTTTGTCATTGTTATTGAATACTTCTGTAACAATCAATTTAATTTATTTTATAAATGTAGTCAGCGGTTCTGTAGTCAGCGAATGTAATTTATTTAAGTATTCTAGTAAATATGCAATGAACGATTGAACTCTTACGCTGCTTAAGTCGATAATGCTTAGTGTAATCAATCGAGTGTACGTTTAAATCACCATTTCATTGTTATACACATAGTACACAGTACACAGAACGAGTTAGAACCTTTTTTCAGTATTCAATGTTCCCATGTTAAACAGATTCATTGCACGTCGAGTGTTTGTACCGCGCGCGCCGTGGCTCCATGGCTCTATGTAAAGTAATGTAACCGTAACTCAATGTAGAGTATCGTAATCTGTTATGCACTGCAACTAAACATAAAATAACATACAAAGGAGTTACAAAGCTGTGCTAAATTTAAAGTAGATGACTTAGTAGATTTAAGTTAGACTATTTCTTCATTGTAAGTAATAAATACAGATAATATAATAATTCCTGCTCAATGAAAATCATTGATGTTAGTCATACGTTTTTTAGGCATGAGTGTTTCAGATTTGATGAACTTTTGAGGTCCAAATCAATGTAATATCCATATTGTTATGTTGAATGAAGTTGTGGCAAGCTAGCAGGTTGAATCTTCCACTGCAAGTCAATTTCTATATGTAAAGTAGTAAATGAACATTGGAATTAGCTTGTGTTAAGCTAGTAGTATAATGCTAGTTGTGAAACTAGCATTGCAAGACAATTTTCTACCTGGGGATATCTTTATAATTTTACCAAATGTTAGTGTCTTTTTTCCACTGTGTTGGAAAATGCACAACTGTATGTACACTAGAACGAATCCAGCATTTACGTGTCCGTTTGCCCGATAACCTTGTGCTTGTATCTATTATTATACTAGTGGCCCCCGCTAATAGAACATCTTAATTATCACACATAGTATATATTCGTATACTATATAGAGGTTAAAGACATGCAAAGATTTCAAATCCAATTCAAATTCAAATCCAAAGCTGTTAGGATGTTTTGCTAATTCTAAAACGTTAAATATGAGGTAAAATAGTTTACGTAATAGGTAATTTTTATTATGTTAGATAACCCAGAAATATACGTAACTATCTTTAGCGATTTGTAATAGTAATGTAACGGGAATGTATAAATATTAAAAAAGTAATGCATAAACTATTAAACAAAAGTAAATTGTTAATTAACCGTAAAGGTTTGTGTTTACTAGTTCTGTGGTGTAATCATTTTTATTTCTTGTGTTCTTGAATTCTATGTAAAAAGTATAACAACATGTTTAATACCACCACTAACTATTACATAATATAAAGATTTGTTCGAATCCAAGAGGATATGTGTTTCAAACGGTTGGATGAAACTGCCATTCGTCTTGTAGAGCTGGGAGCAAGGTCCAAGTCTTCTTAGAGCAGCCAGCGTACGAGCTAGTGTCGATACAAACATATCGGGTTAAAGGTGAGGAAACACCCCCCACCATAACTCTTCTCTCCCGACCCCCGCCCCGGGAGTACTTAACAGAACTGTTGAAATGTTGGTGATAAATTAGAAAAATGTCGATTTATTTTATTTATTACAGGATCTCTTTCATTAATAAGATTAATAAAATATTTAGGAAATCGAAACTTATGAAATATTGAAAGTTAAGATGGATATACAATACACACACATGTATGTATATATACATATAATCGTATATTAATAAATATTACCGCAAATTATAACCTAACAAGGTTGACCTGCTTATAACCCGATAAGGTCTCCGTCAGGCAATAACGTTACCTTCCTTACTAGAACCGTATCATTATTTTTACAATATGTTTATCGGGATCTTTTTCTAATTTTTTAAATTATTTTCATTGACTGAATTTAATAACCAAAATATATCTAAAACATATCTATTATTATTATAAATCGATCTACCAGTTCTGCTTTTTAATATACGAATTATAAAATAATTAATTTGCATTTAATTTATAATTTCATCAATTTTATAATTAAAATTGTATATTGTATTTCAAAAGCAAACTTAAATACCGTAAATCCATAAAATACGAAATCAGAAATGTTCAAAATATATATTCGTAAATATACATCAATAGAATATTTTACATAAAAGAATTTCATATTAAATTTTAATAAAAATACTTGGTTATGTAATTTAATTGCTTTTAAAAAATTTCAATTAAAATTCTTTTTATTTACATCTCATAATTTTATTTTAATTGACACTTTTTTATTGTTTATTTTTTTTATTTAGTTACAGTTTACTTGTATACATGTTTTGACATGTTTTAATTGAAAATATTTCACCTTGTTCAGTTTGTTTTTATAAATATAATTATAGTATAAGTTGTTAAAGGAACGTCTTATATCTCTTCTTTTAGATTTGTTGCTGTTAGTTACACTACGCTGCACTCCACGAGCAGATAGTAATTAGTTTTATATAAATATTTAATAAATATTTAGCTTTAGGGACCTCTGATTATACTATATTAAAAAACAGATAGTTCATGCTATATTCGAAATATCAACACCGAGGTAGTTCAAAGGAGGAGCAGTACTGTACTAATATGTAGACCCGGGTTCGCCTCCCGGCTTCGATGTTGATTTTTCTTTCAGTTATTGTTCTTTACAAGACAACAACATACATCTTATGACATATAAGTAGTAGAAGCAACCACGCTCATACATTAACAGGACCGCAAGGCTTGCATCAAACGCATTAGCTTTATTGTATCGAACGAGGAAGGGAAGCTGTATGCAGCGACTGCAGAATCAATGGTGAATATTCCAAGCACTGTATATTGGAACTTGAACGCTAAAAAGGTTATGGCAGCTGCAAACGACATACAAATTGGTTTTTTCAGTTTTAAATAGGTCAGTCAGTATTATATGCTCCGGTTATTGATCTGCCATTAAGATTTTATGAAATAGAACCGTTATCTCAATGGCTTAATATTAAGAGAAGATCATTGGTTAAATATTGCAGAAAATAGTAGTTATGGAATTAGTGAAGTGACCATACGTTCATACGTACATTAGATAATATTGTTTAGGCAAAAGATAATTTTTGTATTGTTAGTTAAACCTTTAATATACTAATATGTAACTATGTTAATATGGATATGTTGCATTTTGTTTCTGTTTTAAGAGTTATGCTCAAAAAAAAAATAATGTTAGATACATATATATGACCTCCCCTATTTCGAATCCCGAAATTTAATCAACCAAGTTCTTAAATCTAAAATCCCAGAAAACATTTGGATATACATACTACATACATGGTACATACATTCATGTATATTTCATATCCTATGTATATGCTGTTGTGATGTAAAATCGACACTGTATGTCATATGTAAGTTATATATTTTCAGGAAGCCGAAAATATTAACAAATATATATATTGGTAGATTAAATAACTTTATAAATTTCTTCAGTCGTAATTTTAAAAACGTCGTGCTAGTTCATATATCGTGGTCGTCGTTGTTTGTAGGTTGTTAGTATTTGTTGGCATTAGTATTAGAATGAAAACTGTATTTTATTTATCAAATTCTAGTTCTAAGTTACACTTGTTTCTTATTAGTTTTGATTATTAATTATTTATGTAAAATATTTATTTTTAATTATTTTAATACACTAATTTCTAATTATTTTGTTAATCTTTATTTTACTTGTTTCGTTTGTTTTGATTCGTTTCGACTGTGATGTTTATTCATTTCATGTCACATTATGGACCATATATGAATATACAGAATTATCTAATGTTATGTGGAATATTACATTTGAATGTGTATACATTTAACGATTTACAAATACATTACTCAAAAAATAGTTGGCCCATATTTGTGAGTTATTTTTATTCATATTATATTATTTTAAATTGGGAAAACATTCGTTATCAATTCATTTGGGAATGATCAGTTATTGTGTTTCCGCGGTTTTGGTTTTCCGATGCAATAAACCCTTTTATTATTGCGAATCAATTTCTCTCTATTTATTCTATTCCCTTTGTTAACATAAATAAAAAAAAAACGTAATACAGACTGTCATTTTTGTAAATATTTTCCTGATTATATTTTATATAATATAATATAACCTTATTTGAATATTTTATTTCTAATATCAACAGTAAAAATAAGGATAATATAAAATACACATTTCTTTCAAAAACGGATTTATTAAAATTATTTATGCCAAGGATTTGAACCATCTCTGGCGAATTTCTTCGAATCATTGATCTCCTATGTTCATATTGAAGCACATAGCGGCTTATATATTCAGAGACGGAACGGATTATACTTCCTTCTCATCTATTATCTTTCCTTCTCTTTCTCGCTTCTTCTCTATTCCTTGGAGAGATTCGGTGTAGGAACCGGATAAGTTTGATGTCAGTGATAACAAGCTTCTTTATCGTATCGTACAAGACTATAAAGTTATTTACTGCTTTGATTTATTTATTGTCCGATAACATACGATACTATACGATACGACAGTAACATGACATTATAAATAAAGCTTTAAAGCTGCAATACTAACCGCAATTATCATAGACACATCTTATAGTCCAAGCTTTAAAGCTCTAGGTTTAAAGAGATCAAATTTTATTACTTACAAAATGATGAAAATTGTTTATTGGGTCCTTAATGGTTACTTAAGGACAGTTTAACGGTTTATGATATTAAGGTCTACTACTTCTTGCAATACCCCTATCTCATCTACTGTTTTAGTTTGAATTTTAAGTATGTATTTTAAATGTACTTAATGTATGTATTAATTTTTATCTATATCTTTATATATAAGAATTCAGCTAACTTATGTTTGTGCTCGCAAAAAATGAAAAAATGTCGGTCGATTGACTTGAAATTTTGACACAACGTTGCAGTCGAATACGCGCGTATTTTCAAAAATTGAATTCATTTCTTTCGTTTCTTTCTAGTTGATCATTTGTGCCTTTTGTTTACGTCCCCTTTCATTTCATATCAGACTGAGCTAAACGAAGCGAGGCCGGTTTAGTTAGCTTAGTATAAATTATTATTAATACAATTTATTGCGCTAAAGTTCTGATATAAGATTTTTTTCGATCATATTGTATTCATCTATTGCACCCAAACTTGTCGAAAATCGCTTAAAAGCATACAAGTCGAATATGGCTTTAGTCATTATCTTAAAATTGAATATTTAAAGTTATCGAGTGGACTGATATATTGAGACCAGTAATGAAGCAGTTTCCCGAGTGGTGACCGGGTGTGAAAGAATAGTCCCAATGTTGCTCATGCATGTCGTAAGAGGCGACTAAAATGGGTACCCAGTGCCTGGGGGTATAGCCGGGCACCCTGCCCCTGGGGATTATATCAGGGGACTGGTCCTCCAGGTTGGGGGTTGGACGTGGTGCTAACAACTCCACCCCGTGAAAAAAACCTTGTTACGAAATCTCAAGTATGTCGAGCCACTGAAGAAGAAGAATGAAGCAGTAAGTTTTCCAAATTGGAAGATCTTAGAAAAATTTCTGTGCCCTAAAACGTACGATTTCTTTGACTCTTTTTGGTCGTTGGAGTTTGGATCGTTATATGGTCTTTCAACAAAAGCGGTTATTTCAAATAATTAATAAGAAATATTTCGATTTTTTATTGATTTAAAACGACCGCTCTTGTTATAGACCATATACATATCGGCTGCCAGAATAATTAAAACCTAAGTTCAAAATAAAACAAATCAGTTCCACAGTTTTTGTTGATTTCCGTAAATGTATTTCTGAACCTGACTTTTTTATTTCTGTTCTCGTAAGTTAATGTAAGAGTATATAGTCTTCACGCTTTAAAAGACAGTAATTGCTGCTTCGCTACTGGCATTCTGTAATAGAGATTTTAGTACTGATTTTAAACATTGCAGTGGAGGGACTCATGTATTTTTTAAATGTTTTTTCATTAAAACTTAATGGTTATGGTTTCGGAGACGCTTAGCAGATGTGCATAAATACTGAACATTTTAACGATGGAGATTCCAGCAAACGGCAAACGGCAAACCGAGAAACGAACGGTACAAGCAAGCACTTGTCGAGGTTCGCGGTACATTTTAGGGTAAAATCACTTACATAAATATGTCGATGTTACGTTTTTCTTTCCCTGATAATTGTATTCTAGAGTTTTCTATTTGTGTTTTATATCTTTTACATTAAATACGCTTTTAAGCAGAATGTTGCTGAGTTATTTTGCCGCATATGCATGAATACAATTTTTTTAAATGTTTCAATTTTGTGGGAAACATATTCCTTGTCAAATTTGTAGGTTAATTTTTTTCTTTACCTTTTGAAATTTTAAGGGTATGATGAAGATGACTCATAAATGCAAGCAATCAAAATTATAATGCAAACAAACTTCTATAAATACTTGCAGGAATACCCCTGGAAAACTTGAACCTCGAATATTTATTTCGTCGTTGTCCTAAAACCTAATATTCGGAGATATCTCGCTAATGACCTGAAATTCATAGTGGTATGTTTCTTTTCACAAATGATTCTGAGACATGTATGCTTCTTTAAGGTTTTTATCAACATTTTGAAAATTGTAAGTTTTAGAGAAATTCAAGGTCAGAGGTGGTTAGGCTTGTTGACCTTAAAACCAACTAAAAAAGATTAAAAAGTATTGATTTAATATATTATCTTATAATATAGAACATACTCCTTAGCTAAAATGCAGCTTAAAGCATCCTAATATATTACAATGTTAAATAAATGTTGTTCATATATTAAAAATATACCACTGTAGTAAATAGAGTAATTTTAAAAAAATGTTGGTATGTGATTTCATCTAGAACATATTTAATTTATTATTTTAGAGATAAGACCTAAATGCAGGCCTCCCAGTTGAACTCACATCCGACAGAACTAAATATAGCCCTAAATTTAAACTAAAGAATCCTCTTATTTTTCCACTGCACTTGATTTATATGGCGCATGCTAAATATATATTTTTTTAATCAGATAAAAAATAGTGAACATCTTGAGCTTGGTTTATGTCTTAGAACGGAATAATAAAGACATTCCTATTACTTTTAATAGTGAGGGTGAAAATGAGATTAGGATCTAAGTTATATATGTATACATTATATATGCAAGACATTTTAGGAATTATAAATTTTTAATCAAACTTATGTGTTGCTTCTGAAATCAAAGACTTTTATTTTAGTAATTTACATACACATTATAATAATTACACTGTTTAACTTAAATCATACTGTCTTACTTGAAATCAAAGAAACGATATTTAAAGTTTATTATTTAAATTGTCAATTCCTTTTTAACTAATTTTATTATAACCTAACATTATGCACAATGAGTTCTGCCGACTTCTCTGTTGGCCGTTGGCACACACTATAATATAAATATAAATCTAAATGCAAATTTTCTAAAAGTTACCTTTGTATTGTCTAAAATATAGTTTTAATCGATTAAACAATGCGTGGTCAATTTATTTTCATTTTGACGTATGATCCTTTAAATATCCTTTGGAAAGAGCTTTCCCAAGAAGTTTTAAGCAGCTTTCTACGATATTATGACATACAACCAGGAAGCCCTTACAACAAACTACTCATTTTTTAAACGACCTCACAATTCTTCAGAAAATTTATATTTGGAATTATGTATTATACAGAATTTGTTTTACTGTTATAAATATGAATTATAGGTACAAGGAAAGGGAGAAAGGGGAGAGAGACAGAAACCGGAACCGGTAGGAGAAGTGACAAGGATTCTGAAGACAGAATGTATACTATATACCGTAAACTCTATTTATTTTTATTTCTTTCTAAGAATAATATAAATCCTTTAAACTTCTTTGTCATAAATTTACGGTAAGAGTATAAAGGGCAAGACTTGACATTATATATTTTATGTTTTATCTATTGCTCTGCCTATTCTGAGCTACGTTAGCTGTTCTCAGGATCCCCCCCGCTACTCCTTGGTTCGTGTCACTCTTTCAGCTTTCTGGAGTCTAGTGTAGAAGAGCATATCGTTATGAGCTTCGTCAGCAAACGAGCGCACGGTTAACTGCTGCACGAAGACCCAGCTGCACGCAGATAACAATTTTAAAATAACCATTCCCAAAACTAAAACATGTTTTACAGATATTAAAAATTAAGAAAAGGGAAGAAGACTTTGTTTCGGTGATTAACACTAGAGATAAACTTTTTGCTTTATTAATATTTATTACTGTTTAAATATAGGTTAATTCTATAAGCGTTTGATCTCTCCCATTATATACCATATGTACCATATATACAGGAGCCGTCATCAATTAAAAATGCAGTAGTTTCATTAATTATGAATCGTTTATGTCAAAAAATTTAAAAAAGTGTTTCAAATACATTAAACTTTGTGAATGACACGCCATTGTTAGATGATTCCACCAAATCTTCCGATAAATGTTTACGTTGAACAATTTCTATTTCTATTTCTGTTCAAGTACGATCTCGCCAATAAAAGCGTGAAATTGTGTGAAATTTTGAAGAGACTCTAAGGACAGTTTGGTGATACTACTCTGAGTAAAACCTAACTGTTTGATTTGACCTAAAAGTTTTAAAATGGTCCTAATATAGTGGAAAATCACAACCGATCAACGCCAAGATTCTGCCCTAGCCGCATAAGTTTTAGCTACTGTGTTTTGGAATTTAAAAGGTGAACTGCTTATGGACTTTCTACATAAATTACGGACAATGACTGTGGCCTACTAATGCCAGCCGCTTGATGACGTCATGTGACTGCTTATTGCAACAAACGATGTGATCTAACTCCTGATACACTCAATAAATTACAATGGCAACCTCTTGAACACCCACTTTACAGTTCAGACTTATGAGCACTTAATGCGGTATTAGGAGAAAATTTTGAAAACGATACAGCCATCTTCTTTTTTTATAATGCAGTGCCGAAATTAACTATATAGCATAAGTAACAAATGCTACGGGTTCTGCCCTATAATAGAAAATGTGCAGTTTGTAAAATTTTGGTTAAAGAGAAAATAATTTTCGTGAGATATATGCATTTGAGCAGCGCAGACGCTTGAGTTCCGGTTTTGACCTTACTTTTAACTTATTAATACTCTTTGATAATATTTTACTTAAAAAAAAATCTTAAACCACAGTAAAAACTGTATTATTTTTTGTAAAATATTGGAATACACCTACACTACAAAAATACCACGCGGTGCTGTGAAATTCTATGAGTATAAACTGCAATTTTGTAAATTGCAAGAATAATGCACAAGCACTCGCTGTAACAAGACTACTACAAATATAATAGAATTAAAATCATATTTTAGTTAGATTTAGTATTTAGTTGGATTTATTCGGCCTTGCTATGAAGGAATTGAGAAGCTACCTATCCGAAGGAGAAAATTTATTTCTGTTGAAAGAAACAATATTGAAAAATAAGGCACTCCATTTGTGTTTTTAAAATCATCAAAAAAATCGATCGATCTTCGTACTTTAATATCATAACCAATAAAGGTACCGTAGCAACCTAAGCTGTTCATAAGTGATTTACATAATCATATAAGATTAAGATGGATTTGAAATGTAATAAATAGTTCATTAGTAAGTCATTATAAATTACATCATCGCATACTTTGTTTCTGAACGTCTTACGAGTAAATGTTCGTACAGAATGGGAGACTATACTGTGGACAAGTCCCGGATCCTGTCTTCTCTTCCTGTGTTAATTTCCTGGAGATAAGAGAATATAGTATAGTTCATGGATATTCCAGCTTAGATGTACCACTATAATGACAATAAAACAGAATAATGCTTGCACACTGCAACCATTGTCTTGCTAATGTTGGTACCATTATCACAAATCCAAGACTTGGTTCACTTATACCAACATACACATACATACATACATACTGTAACTAAAGTTCGATTATAGTTTCCAGAACATTACACTGATATCGGGTTAGTATTATATGTGAGAATAAAATGTTAAAGCTAATAGTTTTAAGTTCGTGTGAGTGACACTGAAAAGTGAAAAATAAATTACTTAGAAGGATTATTAATAATGTGGAAAAATACACCAACATATATTACTTCATAGCCATGGGCGCCCGCAAAAAATTTAATGGGAGACTTCACACTTCTATTTGGGGCGTATATGTCACAGTCTCTTATATATCTACCATGAATTTGAGACTGATTTCCTTCCATCCATTGTAAATTGCCTTTTCTTGCAACTGTTCTCAGACCACCACGGAAAGCAGTCAACGTATTCTGTTTAAAGTGAAACATTACTTCTTGGTTCTATAGTTAGATATAGATGATAAAAGCGTACTAAAATGGCAATTGATTATTTGTATTGGCACTTTGTGAATGAAACGTGGAAGACAAGTGAAGCGTATGGAATCGTTTAGGCACCGTTTTTAGCAAATAAATGCTTCATCTTAAGTTGCATCTTCACTTGAATTTAATTTGCCAAAATCAACAAACACATGAATACGAGACTAGTCAGAGAAAGAGTTATAAAATAAGTCCTAAGATAAGAGTTTAAACATATTATACATATATGGATAAAGGTTGTATCATTGCAAACGTTTTAGCTGGACTTTCAATAGAACTGACGGTGAGCAATCAGTCGTATCGGCGCTCTACCCCTATTACGGGCTACATCCCGTATTAAGACTTACTTATTAATCAACCCTTGTATATAAATAATGTTAATATAGATCTTCTTCTTCAACTATTTATTTTAGAACTAGTCCCTTTGCGAATAGTTTGTTTATATTTTATACGATCTTGATAATGGTAAATGCTCTATAGCTTGTCTTACGAAGTACTGTAGTACTCAGCTTTCCATGTGATTCGACCCCCAGCAGCTTCCTATTTTCTCTCCAGCTCTATACCCTCTTACCCTCATTTTACGAAGAAGCCCCTTACTCTGGAGAGAACCCTAATGTCAAAACTACCAAATCTCAAATCTCAAGCAACGGATAATGATCGCGGTTAACTCAGCAGTTTTGATTTTCACGGAATAATAATATAATATATACGGATGTATGGTGGAGACTGTAGATAGTAGTGTATATGTATGTGTGTTAGTGTGGGTATCAGACCTATGATAATACACTGTTTATTTCTGGGCTTACAATTTACTTACTTGAATGAAATACCAAACAGTACATAGGCTTTCTATTGTTATTTTCTATCATGTTAATGTGCTATTAAATTGACAAATATTTAATAAAAGTTCTGTGTTATTTTATTTTGTGAAATTTTATTAATTTTTCCAAATAATTTTGGGTGCGTCTTATATTCCATGTCTTTCTTGAATAACTTTTTAATAAAACACAACTATATTATTTAAATTTTATTTATAATTTGGCGGTAGTTATTCTTAGTAATTATAAAATATCTTGTTAAATACGTTAATAGTTTTCAATTCTTTTCATTTTTACTATCTCATAAACTTATTAAGAAACTTTAAATGCTTCCTTTTGGGTTTTTAATTTGAAAGTTGTTCTAAAATACGATTTTTTGAGGTTAATTCTCAATTCCAATAGGACCTCCACGACAGGTTCAACCTAGTGTTCTACATATCCTAAATACGTGACTACAATAAGTGACAAGGGTTGTACACAAATTTGCATTTATGTTGGTGCAATTACCCCCAACAGATTTTGACACCCGATGACAGTGCACAAACATGTTACAATGTTTCAAAGTAACCCCGTGTTCCGTCTGTGGCGCTAGTGAAGGGTGCGAGCCGGTAGGATCTTCTGGACCCTTATGGGTTTTTATCTCAGAGGGGAGAATGTTTTAGGAGATCAGTGCTTACGCACGTGAATTTTAATGCGATTTCTGATTGAATAAGTAAAATATATGCTTACATTGTTAACATTATATATATATATATATGTATATGTATATATATTGTTTTCGAACGTGACCTACAATGACTTCCTGATTTATAACATTTCAAGTTTTAACTTTTCAAAGTCGTGAAGTAGCAACCCTCTGGTAATATTTTAGTAGCCTTATTTTTCGTTTATGGGTGCGTAGGGATAGATTAAGATTCGCATTTCAGTTTAATCTTGCGATAAAATTATTTTATCAAATATTTTATGCTTGAGCAAAACTATGAATTGTTATCAGGTATACGAGGTCTGTACAAAAAATAAGGTGAATTTTCAGTCAAGGTCAAATTTCGCGGGCTACGTACATTCGATTATCGATTTTTTCATTTTGTTATGTTGGTACACTCGTCTCGAACATATGTTCACAGTTTTAGCTATATAGCACATTTAGTTTGTTTGTGAGAGGCATAAAAGTTAGAAGTGTTTTGCGTGTTCGGCGATTTTTTGCTGTCGAAAAACATGGATCAAAGAGTTTGCATTAAATTTTGTGTGAAAAACGGAATCAAGTGCTCCAAAACACTTGAAATGTTGAAAGTGGCATACGGTGAGTCTACTTTAATCCAAAAAAATGTTTGCAAGTGGTACAAGCTTTTCATAGAAGGTCGAGAAGATGTGAATAACGACGCTCGCCCTGGACGGCCCAGCACATCAACAACCGATGAAAATGTTGAGGAAGTGAAGAAAATTGTTATGGAGAATCGTCGAATCACTATTAGAGAAGTTGCTGAGGATGTCGGCATATCGGTTGGCTCATGCCATGCAATTTTTTCCGTAATTTTGGGCATGAAGCGTGTGGCAGCGAAGTTTGTTCCAAAATTGCGATAATGCACCTGATCACTCGTCATTGCTTGTTCGTAATTTATTGGTCAAAAACAACACCGTAATCATGTCTCAGCCTTGTGACTTTTTCCTGTTCCCAAGATTGAAGAGATCCATGAAAGGACGGCGTTTTGAGACGATTGAGGAAATACAAACCGAATCGCTGAGAGAGCTCAAGAGCATACCAAAAAGTGCATATCAGAACTGCTTCGAGGATTGGAAAAAACGTTGGCACAAGTGTATTATATCTGAGGGGGACTACTTTGAAGGGGACAAAATAGAAATTGATGAATAAATAAATATTTTTTGAGAAAAATGAAAATTCACCTTATTTTTTGAACAGACCTCGTATTATACTCGTACATACCATATACCATTTAACTGTACATTTCTTAAATAAGTAATTTTTCTGATTACAAATTTAGTTCTTTAAACAGTATTGCTACTCAGATCATTAGTTAATAAACCACGGTTTTAAAAAAATAGATCAAAGATGAAATTATTTTATGTTTTTATCAAGGTACAATCAAGCCAGGCTATTGGTTGGCTATTGCTTAGATTGTGGGTCTTTGGATGTTGAGATACACTGTGAGCTTTCTCCAATATAACATAAACAAAAGCACACATTAAGTAAACAGAACTACACGATGGAACAAACCACAGAATCTATTTAGAATAAGCTTTATTTCTGTTGACATTTAACAAGTAAACAAAAGCCTTTATGTTACGTAACAAGTGAATACACATGTCCGAATCCGAGTCGGAAAATAACTTGGCAGACGTTATGACCTGAATTAGATTTATGTTAAACATTAGTGCTAGAGGGTAGTGGAAAATGAGAACACGTAAATAAGTTGTACAAAGCATGGAAAACACAATAAACTATTATTTAGCTAAGTCAAACTGTAAATTAAATTACTTTGGTTGACTAGTATTTCTAAGTACGTATTAGAAATGTGACTGAATCGACTGCAGCCTTCTGGTGAAAAGGAAAATCGGCACAAATGTATAATATGCATTTTATTACATTCGATACTGTGGTATATTGATACAAAATTTTACGTAAATGCTATCGAAATGTAGTTATATATATATATATATATATATATTGAACATTATAAAACAAATACGTTTTTAAAATGTTTTTAAAGTAACATAATCACTTAGAAAGTAATTTAATTCAACCTCTGATTAAAATAAAATGTCAAATCAATTAATTTTTAACAGAGAATCAATGTTGAACATTAAGTCTCAACTAGATTCAAGTACAACTTAAACAGCAATTCATGAGATTTAGCGGGTAGACTTCTGCTGTTTTTAATGATTTAATTAATTACATTCGATGATTTATGTCAATCTATTTCTTAATCTCTTGACAATTTAATTTACTTTGAATTTAACCATTACGTTACGTTTACAGATTCTGTCTAATTCTGCACCAGTCGTGCTCGTGGTTTAGCCATCATTCCTGGCGCGGTATTTAGTTCATTCTTATGAATCCAGAATTAGACACTAAATGCGTGGAGTTTGAGTAGTAGGAGGAGGGGGAGGAGTGGCAATAAAAGAAGGTTACAGAGCTTTCCTCTCCTTCTCGCTTATTTTAGCTTCTCTCTCGTCAGAACAATCTGTTAAATACATCATTTTAATTACTGCGACGCTTTAAATAAAATGTCCTCTTAATGTTAAGTCCCACTCTTCTTGAGTCCTAGCGTCGAACGAACCAGTTGTCTAAGGTTTTCCTGGCATCCTCCTCTCCCTACTTGCTAGATGCTATTCATTTCTCTTACAATTTGATGCAGCGTTTTATATTCGTTTAGAAATACACTGCTAATGTTTGTTGAGAAATAAATTAGAAAATGTTATATTTTGCAACATATTCCCTTGACAAAAGTAATGATAACGTACTCACATTTTAGGTAGATTAACTAAAGTACTAGTAGTTAAGCAACCTAACTTTATTGATAACTAATTTATTTCAATTTCGACGTGAGTAGTTCGATAATTCAGTGACTTTTTTTTTGTTTGAAAAAACGCTTTATTTCCCAATAAAAAATATCTTTTTCGACGCTTTATTTATCAACATAGTCTCCTTTATGCTCAATACATTTAGTCCAGCATTTTCCAATTATTTTATTCCTTCTAAATAATAGATTTAGTTTTTTTTTTATTTGGTTTCTATAGATTATTACAATCTTTCCTGTTTAATGGACATTCTGTGATAGGCATGTAAAAATAAAAACAAAGTGTTTTTCGTGGGATATGCCCATCGTCACATTTCTCAATTTCAATAGATCCTAGATTCTGATTAGTTGGTTAATAGGTATTGAGGTGCTTTCTTTTTTAGTCTGCGTACTACCGAATTATTGGACATTAGACAGCTGGCCAAATTGTTTGGATGTTCAAGTATTCTCTCTTTGTATGCTTTCATTCTAAGCACTATTTCTTCAATAACTGTATATCCAGATCACGATGTATTATGTTGTTAGGTACAAACCATGGTGCATTCATGACAATCTTTAGCATCCTTAGGTTTACTTAAGGCTCTCAAAATAGGCGTTTGTTTCAGTGAACACTTTGTTAGATCCAAATGTTTTAGCCATTTCTTCAGGTTTGGAAACAGGAAATAGTCACATGGGGCTACATCGGGGAGTAGCAGTTCGTAATAGCCCAATTTTTGAATTTGAAATTTTGCCATGGTGATTACACAGTCAATCACAATGGCGCGGATAGCTAGCTACTTTCAATGGCCGGCTGTCTGTTTTCAATGACTGTCAAATATAATCTAAATGATGCAGCTTGCTCTAAATTGATCAGTAGTCTATTACGTAATATATGGCAGTCGACGTGAGCTGCGCGGAAAATTCAAAGAGTGACTGAATTATAAAATTGCCCTTGTACTTTTAAATCATACATTGTTCAGATTGAAAGCAAGTAGATCAAGTCTAAACTATTGGAGTTCAACTTCTGGCTTCGCAAAGAGTGGTCGTACACTGGAAATCTGACTGTCATAAAACAATTTTAACTTTGTCGTAGAAATATAGAGACAACATCATCGGATCACATGGAACAGAAAGAGACAACACTAACTGTTAACGTCTCCAGTGTGCAGCCACTCTTACTAGAGTTTCTTTGTAATGGTCTGACTTTCCATCCCCATTTTTCTATTCTACCCACCGACTATTTCTATCTTTTTTGTCAAACACTTTTCAAGAATATTTAGTTTTGCTAACGAATCATAATTTAATTTTTATTGTTCATAATCGCCTTCTAGTTTAATAGCCCACTTACTTTTACAACTTAAGACATTAGTACTGTCTTTGTCTTTCTTAGTTTCACAGTGTTCTTGCTTTCACTTGGGTACAAAGATAGCACAGTTTAGTAGATGTATTCGCCTCCTATCCAACTTGACTATCACTTTAATACTCACAGTTTAAAGTCATCCTACGATATTACTTTGTTGCATATTATGTCTGTGTGTGTGGGTGTGTATGTGTGTATTTTGCGTCTTGTTAAGATGTGAACTAATCTTGTAGAATATATTTTTAGGTAGCTATTTTAAACAACGTAATGTTTTATAATAAAACTTTAGAGAATTTAAATTTAATTACTTAAAAAATATTTGTTGTTTACAACATATTATTCTTCAGAGAATTAGTTTAAAAATAAAATATAGTACTATTTGTTATTTTTTCTTGAAATTACGAAGAAGCAGAGCCGACTGAAGGTCGGTTTTGATAAACAGATTTATAGTTAACAGATTTTAAAAAAAATATATGTTAGCGCACGGTGTCACTCACTATAGGCCACATTTATTATATTGTTATGATACGGAAGGTCTAAATTCTCTTAACAAGTCATATCAACAAGTATATGATTATTAAAATATCTATCAGAAACTGGCTTCGAAACCAGATGTTCTGTTTAGTACACAGACGTTTTTTTTAAATAAGCTACCTCTGACTGATAAATTATATTCTCTCTTAACTGAAGATATAAACTCGTTGTCTAGGTCGTTGAACGAGTCAGGTGTTTTCTATATCATTTCTAACCCTATTCATTCGTGCTGTTTAGTCGTTCTTACAAGGCTATTTAATTATGGGTCTTGTATTTTTGTGATTAATTGTGAACAAATCAAGCTAGGTATTTTAAAAGATTTTCTAATCTTTTGTAATGTATTATATGAAGATGTTATATATAATAACGGTAAGCTCCTCTCTACTTGATACGCTTAATTCTACAATATGCAAAACATAACAATATGTCCCCGTTTTTGTTGATATATACTTAAGTTCTTCATAAGTTTCTTTATGCAATAGAACCAAGTGAAGCATCACATTACATTCACATCGCTCTCGTTAAAATATTCTGATGTAACCTATCACAGAAGCTTAGTGACGCTTTTGCACTTTGCATCTTTGTCTTCTTGAGCTGATATCTCGTATGTGGTACGAGTATTAGATATGCGATGGGGACGAGGGCAAGGACAAGGACGAGAAGGATTAGGATGATGACGACGAGACCTGCATTAATGCAGAGCAGCACGTTTCTCGACAAAACAAACACTCTCTGCTTACTAGTGCTTCTATTATAATGTAGTTGTATGTGTAACATTAACATGTAAATGGTTTGTGTTATTGTATTATGAATATTGAATAGTACTGATTCTGAAATCGGGTACTGTGTTGTGTGAGACTATGACGAATTACTACTCTAATTTGTTGTTTTAAGGTAGTTCACCAGGAAAACCACGTTTTTACAGAATTTGATCAAATTTAAATATAATGTTAACATAAGTGTGAGTATGACTAAAAACTGACAACTCTAACTCTCAGATTCAAACTCTTTCACACTGCAGCTTTTCACTTGCTTCCAATTTACTTACAGTGCAGCTATATAATTATATATACATAATTAAACATCTCACATAATAATTCCATATTATATAATCAATAAATTAATTTTTTAAATTAGCAGTTTTTTATTTAGTTTAAGGATACTTTAATTTCACAGATCATATATCCTATATTATATCCTATATATATATCTGGGTAAACCAGGTAGAAAATAAACCTTGAAATGAGCGTGTGGCAAGTTTGCAAGTGTGAACCTCTCATAGCAAGAAAATTTCTATATCAAAAGTACAAAATAAACCTTGATATTAGAGTGTGACAAGCTTGCTAGCATTGCAAGATAAATTTCTACCTTTGATTTGTTAATTTTGTCATTGTCAAAAAGTACGTCAATAATGTTGTCGTTTAGTTGTAAATTTTGTATTACCTGGTAAGTTTATTGTATTGCAGTAGCAGGTGTTCGAGTGTAAATTCTTAATTATACGTGTCGTAAATAAGTTGTCGTTGTCTTTTGAGGATGTATTTAAATAGCCAGTTGACATTTGTATGTTTGCAGTTTCTATGGTCTCTTCTATAGTGCGCCGATAAAAACTAAACCCAGAACATGTACCTGTGTTGGCAAATAGTTATATTAAAATACTGCCACACTAAAATAAGCACTGAAAGACACCAAGATGGTTCACTGTTACCAAAGTTACTAAAACCCCGTGCCATTGTCCGCTTTAAAAACATTTCGCTGCGTACTTTTAACTCTACCTAGAGATACTACTAAAAAGGATTTTCAAGCTATAATTATGAAGTTAATTTGAATAATTATAACAGCTATACAGTTGTCTCATAAATATTTCCTGGGATGCTTAACAAAAGACGTTGTTGAGATTTTAAATTATGTTTTTAAGAAAGATATTTTTATTCATGAAAATAAACAAAAAGTAAAAAGTCTTCCTTAATAAAAGCACGAAAATGTAATTAATATTATACATTCTAGAAACAATGTAAACCGGTAAAGAAGTTACGTTTCTAACAATTAAAGTTTGCAATGCAATTATAAAACTATTTTTTACTATGTTCTATAGTTTTATGTCTTCATAATTTATGATACTGAAGTATTACGTTACTCGTGGAGTTGAAATTAATCTGCACATCATAAATCTTCAGCGAGAGTTAAACTTAGTTTATTGTAATTATTTGTTATATTTTATGTTAATTAAAACAAGTTGTATGAGAAAAGGAAATTAGGACGTAACAATGGATACGAAAACATAATTAGAAAAGAAAAATAATAGTTTGTAAAACAAATTGTTAAAATGAAGTCAATTCGAAGTGAAAAAGTAGCCCTACTGAAGTAAAGAGCAATCTATGGGTTCGTAATAAGATAAGGAACCACAAGTACTCGTGGCTCACATCAAACGCATTGGACTTATTGTGTAAACACTACGGTTTACAATAAAGTTGATGCGCTTACTAAGCGGATCTGTGAACGCTTATGTTAATGGTTTCTCAATGGATCCCAAAATTCGTTGAAGTATTCATCGCAACGAATGCAACCTTTTATTATTTATGTTATATAATAAAAAACTACAAATTGATTCAGTGGAAACTATTTAGTGATTTTATAAATTCATTTTCGTTTAATGTAATGTACTCTCGTTTAAAAATAAAACTTAGAGATAAAAATCCAGTTCCTTAAGTTTTAATGAACTTTCATTATGCTCGTGGATTACAAAACTAAGTAATAAATAAAAAGAAATCAAGTTTTGTCATTGCAAATAATAAATAATCGCTGGAATTAACGAAGCAATTACTAGGTTTCAATTAAGCTTTAACTTCGCTAAGTAAAAATGAATACTGCGAATTAATAAACTTCTTTTGAATATTTTTAATTTCTGTTAGTTCACTTCAACGGGGAAAACTCTTTATTGAAAATGTGGAACTATTGTTATGTTAAAGATAAGCAAAAAGACTAAAGTTATGTCGGATTGAGAATGTTTAGTAATTTTAGTATTAGTCTTAATTTAGTATTAGTAACTATTAGGAATTAACATGAAACTTTCAATATGCAATACAATATATTAACTTTATATGGCTGACTTCTGCGTTGTTCGTCATCACAGCGTTGTGCGCAGTCGTTTAGGCACAGTTCTAACTGAGGCCTTCCAACTTTGGACGCATCGTGTGGTCGATGCTGGAACCACACACTTGATCCACATGTCATGCACTGCTTGAATACTTGAAAGTTTCTTTATTTACTTAAAAGTTTTTGTTAAACAGTGTTAGTGTCAATAATATCAACAAATTAGTAGAAAACTTGCTATGTTAATCTTCCAATATTTGCTATATGCATGTAATAATATGTAATGTTTGTTATATTACATATAAATTTCATAAAGTTACATTGAGAATGTAATTTTACGAATCAATAGTGATGGTCAACAGCTTCCGTGAGTATTTTACATAAACACACGTTTATAATTTATATTTATAAATTATTTTTTAATTTATTAAACCACAAGCCTCATGAGATTATATAATATTATACGTACATATTACGTAAGCTACATTTTCAAAGTTTGTGTATATTTGATTCCATTATCCCGTTATGAATTATTAAACCTCTAGTTACATCATGTAAAACAAGCTTTCATCTCGAGAGATTAGCGTTATTATATTTTAATTAAATAATTACTGAAAAGTTTTTGTTAACTGAAACAACAGTATGTGTATAGTCCTTAATTTGCCAGCTAGATGGGTCTGTTTACAAAGGCCGCACAGCGCATACGGCCGCTTTGTTATTCCAAATCATATCGCTCTCGTTCTGTAAAATTGGAGAGGAAGTTAGAACACTAAGTAAAAACATTCTATTTATTTGGATGCAATTGTTGCAAGTAGTACTATCATCAATTATCATTTTTCAAAAATTAAATATTTATAGATCATCGGCAGATGTTTAAAAAATTGTAACAGTACGTACAAAAGTAACTTTATTTTATAAAATTACAATTATACATTCTTCTTGCAATAAGAACGTTTCAAAAATATATTTTGAGAAAATGTTGCTACGATTTTATTATGTTTCATTGATTTTTGTAAAACTCTTTCTGGTACATATGTTTGCATGTAGTCGAATTTGTATGTAGTTGCATAATTAATATATTTGGGTTGAGTAAATATGTTTGTTTGCTATAGGTATGTATATAGCCGTACAAACAGTTTCATTGTATTTGACACTCTGAATTTTGTACACCTGCTAAACGATATAATCTGTAGTGCCACCAAGTGCAATATACTTACATGTAACTATATAAAAACATCCTTTTTAACTAATCTCTCTGTTATATTTAGCAAGTAGCTTATGTTTCTCTTATTGCTAAATTGAAAGATGATTCCTCGATTATATGTTAATGTTAGAGATATAAAGAAAAGGAATTCAAAACCGTTATAGAAGTAAAGCGATCAAAATGTTTATTACAGTGTTTCGTCAGCAAAGGCTCGTTAAGTTCGAATTGAAAACCAATACAAAATTAAAACGAAGAAAAAAAACCCAATCCAAACGAGGTAAAATCCATTTATACATAGATTAGTAACTTTACTTGCTCGATGAATAAGTATAATCAAGAATCTTGTGAAAAATTTCTTGTATTGCAATATGTATCAAGTAACGCATGCAGAATCAGGAACTGAAAATGGAAATTTAAGAAAAAATTATGACTCGATAGAAAGAAACTTAATTTTAAAAAACTTTTTTTTAATTATATTACTGCAATTTCAATAGCTAGGTTATATCTCGCATTAATTGTAATATAATAATTGTTAATTTTTGTAGATTTGTTTACTATAAGTGATTTACTATAAATTCTAAAATAAAAAACGAGTAGTCTTTTTAAAAAACCTAGGCGCTACCATACCATTTGGTTTGAACAGAGTTCTTAAATCATTTATTTAATTTATTTGCAATTACAATGGTATATACTACACTGTGGGAATATACGATAAAAATTATTAATTAAATGTTTAAATATGTACATACCATTGCAATTGTACTATGTATACGACATACATTGCATCACAATAGCATATACATAGGATATGCAATATACAGTAATGTTGCTTTCTGGGATAGCATCCTGAGTGAGTATATTTAATAATTCTATAATTTGTTTATCATGGAATAAATTTATTCCATCTTTAGTAACAGTAATTTAACCTCGGCTACTCAGAAGACAAGATTGTTAGGACTTGATATAAAAAGCCCTCTTCTCTATTACATATATTTCAAATGTATGATCAGAAACGTACCAGAATAATTTCAAATTTGAATCCTTGTGTATAATTGTTGTTGTTACAAGCTAGGCTGAGTATTGCTACTAGTGTACCATATAATGGGAATGGTTTTGATTAATACACATCATTTGCGTATGCAAACACGTTCAGAACTATCTTCACGTCGTATGTACTTAGACCTGTAGCTAGGAGTTGGATGATAAATGTTGTCTAAACATTAAACAGTAATGTTGTGAGACCAAATATTAAATCTGTACATGACATTGAGCTAATAAACCGTTACCGTAAACCCGTTACGAAGCTGGAACGTTCAAAACTCTTTAAAAGTTTATATACGTGTACACCGCGCGTACCTGAAATCAGGGATTAACCTGAGGTTTATTTAAATAGAATCCAATTAATTTACGTAATTGTTTCGGCTGTATGTATCTATAATTAAATTTATATCCTAACGTAATCATTTACTGTTTGCGTTCATTAGTGATGTATAATTAAATGACAATTTTGATGTTAATATGTTTAAAGCTAATTTATACGAGTACATTATTGGATATTTTTAAACAATGAAGTGGTTCTCTCTCTCTATCTCTCTCTGTGTATGAAATCAAATAAATCCCCTTTTGATCTCGTATTTACTGATAATATATAACTAATTATAATATTCATCAACGATATTTTACTAATAATATACCTGTTTATAATAGGTCGTCCAATTACCTCACGTACCTCGAATATAACGACGCAATTGAATAAATACCTAACCACTATTACGACGTATTGCAAACGCAAACGTTTATTTTCAATTTATTCCAGAATTACATCATTGATAAAATAATCGTTTCTATATTTAAAATAACACTTACGTTATTATTTTTCTTGATATCCTATATTATACTTCAATTACCTTACGCAATATCATACGCAATTACCTTACGCATATCGTAAAGAATATTGCACTAAACAAGGTCATTTATTCAAAAAAGGTTATTCAATGTTTCTCACAGCAATAAAATAGGCCATTGGAGTTGTTTTTATACAATGGGTTGTTAAAGCACATAATATGTCACTATAGAAAAATTTCCAAATATATTTAATTAACTTCCTCACACACATCATATTCCATTTGTTATTCAGCATATTACCAAAACATTTATTATTTAAACTTGCATCATATATAAAATCAATTTATTTTCAGTACATAGTAAACATAATAAAATTACATTTTATTTTATTATTACAGCTTATTCATAAAATAGATCCACCACCCTTTTTTGTGTTTATTGGTAGTCGTCATACACCCAGTCACCCCAATTTTCATGTACATGAATTTTTACGTAAAGGGAAAAATTTATTAACCAATGATGTTCAATGAACACAATCTGCAAAAGGTTTAGTCGCGTTACCAGGACGGGGATATCATGTGAGCACGCTTTGTAAGCAAGAGATGATTTTGATAGGAATCGATCAAGGCTGATGAATGGAAATGGCAATGGTGATGGTGATGGAACAACTTTTCTCGTCGAGAGCTTGAGGCTGTTATTTATTGGTATGATCTATCTACAGTCTGTACTTATCCTTTGATGTAGATCAAGCTGCAGCCATTAATGCTTGCTCAAATATGTTGGCATGAATTCGTCTGATGTTTGTTTTTATTAGTTGAAATAAATTTAAATGAACTTTGTAAAGCTACATATTAAATTGGAATTTTAATAAAATGATTCTTTTTACAAGGGAACATATTTTAATACGGGAGATCATTTTATTTATTTATTAATTATTCTTTATTGATCTATTTCTGATGCTGAGTCGTACCTCCTGATATATGTGTACCACAATTATATATGTACAAAATCAAATTAACTTAATAGCAATCATACCAGATATAACTCTGGTCCTGTAACCGAACCCGAAGACACAGAAGTAGCTTCAAGCTTAAATGCTTACGCCTACTTGTCGTCAAATTATTTTATTTAATAAGTGTTTTTTAGAAAATATTATTAAAAGCACGAACTAATTTGTTTAAGATCGAAATGAAAGACATAATCTTATCCTGATGCATTTTATAAATTTTAGAAATATTTATAAATTTTTAAAGTCTACAGCACAGTAAACATAAGCCAGCATCCAATAAGCCAGTGTAACTTTCTGCACTTAAGATGCAGTTGCCTACGTTTTTCCTTGAAGTGCTTTTTGCAGATTAGGCGCCGATTTAAATGCATGCCTAGATACTTAGCCTCTTCACATTGTGGTATAACTTGTTCATTTAAATGAACAGTAGGACATGTGTTTCTACACAAGGTAAATGTAACATGATGGCAAAGTGACTCCAAAATGATTACTGGGATAAATCAAATCTGTTTGATTTCTGATGTTGAGTCCTATCACCGACCTCCTACTATATTCTGCAATAAGTTGGCAGTTCATAGTGTCTATAGGTTAATGTACATTGTATTCAACATTTAACTTTAATATAACAAACAAAGACACTTAAAACAGCTGAAGTCAGTGTGTATATATAAAGATACACAGCATGGACGGTTTAATTATTTCTGTTGACAAGGGTTACAAATATAAAAGTAATATTTAATTTCTTTTTCATAAATTAAATAAGAAATAAGAGAAAACATTTTTAATATATTTTGAATGTATACATTCTTATATAATTCGTTGGTGCTTTATTACTTTTATTTTCATTTTACAAAATTGTCTCTTATTTATTTTATTGTTTTCATAATAAAAAAATATATAATATAAATAAAGCAAAAACGTGAAAAAATCAACGAACCGTTTCTGTTTTAAGAATTGTTAATAAATTCTGTGTTTATGCTAGTGCAAATTTTTAATATATTCTCGCGTTTGAAATATGTTTAAAACATTGACAAGTTAACATTCCAGATGGAGTCTCATTTGAAATCTGTCAAATGAAGATCGTGGAATAAAATCAGAATGAACATTTTATTAAAAACGAAGCAGAGAGTAATACCATACGTATAACAGCGCTTGCTTTAAAAGTAATTCGATTTATTGACTGATGGAGAATGATGGGTAGATGTATTACGATGCAATCTTGTAGAGATTTAATAATTTTTATATTTATATGTGGGATATTTTTTAAAATTATAATTAGTAATTAACCCTGCGTGTGTACACTGGGTATTTTAAGGAACAGTTGAAATTTCAAACTCCTATTTCCTTCTCATTAGCACAGAGCGTGGTTCACCTATGCCCCCTAAAAAATCTAGGTAGTGGTAGGGACTTAAGATTCCAGCAGCGTCCGGATCTGACAGTTTACCGGCAAAGGCGAGCTAGTGAAACTTACCTCTGTTCCCCAAAAGGGTCAGTGTATAAACGACGTTACTACTGTCCAATGTTAGGAAATGTACTTTTTTTTTGCTTTTCTCGTTGTTGTACAGTTTTTTGACTGAATCCGTAAAATATTCCCCACTTTCAGGTGCACAAATAATTCAACTTTTTGGAACCCACGCCAAAGACACTACATTCTTTCGAAAGCTTATAATCTAAGATAAGAAAGTCTACAACCGTTTTTCTAAATATTTGTTTGTTATAAAGTTATGAATTTTTTAACAATATTCCGTTTTTTCCGCGTTTTTCACTATTTGTCAATTTTTATTAATAACGGTTTTAAACTTTGGACTTTGGCAACTTCTGGACCATGTAGTAGACACTTCAAGAAGTAATCCAGAATTTTTTCAGATCTTTTGAAAGCTTAAAAAACTGGAAAAACTCAACTGTTTCCCCAAACACCCAGTGTACACACCATGACTCGAAAAATATAGTGTCTACAAGGAGGGTTAATCCTTGTGAGGCAGCCGCGTTTCTTTTACCTGACATTGGCCTCATCAGGACCCTTGTAACACCTAGCGTAAAATTCGACTTGGGACTGAACAGCCAAACTGTGCTAAGACTTCAGTGTGCTACCGTGTATAATGCTGCGAATTTCGATAAGAACAGCTACGGTATTTCATTATTTATTTTTATAGCGTTACGGCTATTTCACCGGGCTACCCCGGGTCATATTTAGCTAGAAAGTAGTAACATACCTTACTTGACACTGAATGATTTACTACATAATATTTTTTTATGATTTTATTATAATATGTAAATAAATCCCTTATAACAAATATGTCAAAATCTTAAACATAACATAAACTTTATCTACGTCATATTTTGTACAGCGGTACACTCATATTCAAATTCACTTATTGATAACATTTTTAACATACTTTGTATAATATTATATTTTATAACATATCACTTTTGCATACGGTTCACTATACAGTATTTTATTAACAACATAGAAGAGTGGGTATAACGTACAAGAGTAAAAGCTTGCAAGAGTGGGGGAAATAATGGTAATGGAGTGGGGGAGATGTTGCTTAAAGCTTTATAGAACGCCAGTCAGGCGGACGGACAAACAGCTTGAACACAAACAACTCATGCGACGTCACAAAAGTTTGAATGTATCGAAAGGTTTAGGACTAGCAACCAGTTCAAGCATGTTCGTACAAGTACTACTCGCACGTACAAGTGTATGTATGTGTGTGTGTGGTTAGTTTACATTTAGAGCTTATCTTTACATTCGTTGGTTAGTGCTGAGAAAACGATGCACTCATACAGACAAAGATTAATTGAGTTACATACGTGTACATGTGTTTTGTGTATATGTGTGACAATGTAAAAGATTATTTGCTAATTCAAATGAAACATACTCGTATCATTTGATCTAATAGGATCAAAGAGTAGGATATCTCGAGATATTTCAATATTGGTTTATATAGGGATTTAAATTCATCTCCTGACCAGGGTCCTTGTAATGATAATATCTTAATGCTTGATTGCGGTTGCTTTGTGTTGAAATCTTAGGTCTATATTCTAAGATTTCAATATTGATTGAATATTACTAATGTGAAAACCACAACACTATATAAGCCGATTAATTAGTACAGTGCTAATAAATAATTTATATTGATTTATACATATGTAACTGCAAATTAAATTCAATACTTTCTTAGCGAAAATATAGCGGAGGTTCTTGAGATATCTTAGTCAGAATTTCAACAGGAGGTAAATTAATGGAGTAACTAGGCACTTAGGTTTATGCCGCACAGCGCATGGTTTTTCAATTTATTAGTTTAATTATTTATTTGTCAGTGAGACGGACGTGTGTTAGGATTTACTAATTACAAATCATAAGCCGAACAAAATATTGGTACAATAGTATTTATTAACAAATATAAGAACTGTATACAAAGCAAAATATAACTCAATCTGCTGTTATGGTTCAAGCTTGAGGTTATCACTGGTGGAGTGGGCTATACCAGACAGAGCAGATCAATGTACATTCCAGAGTTGTTTATGTTAAGATAAGAGTGAAGCAACGCCTGAGTAGCAACTAGGTTGTACTGGGGGTCTTAGAGTGCAGTATCACTAAGATTATAATTAAATAAATATTAGATATCTTACTCTTTTCTGATCGAACTACTGAATGAGATGATGACGCTGAAGATGGTGCACGCTGTAATGCTTTCTGTAATATCTATATACCAATTCGCCGATATACTATAATCTAAAAAGCGCCGCGTTTTTTAAATTTTTTTATTTTAGAATTTGAGGCGATTGCAACGACTAGGTCATGTTCGCCTGAAGTTAATTTATTGTGATTAAATTTGGTTTATTATGTTTTTATCTGTAAGGAATTCGAGCATTTATTTAATTTCTTCTGGCTTGTCTGAAAGCATGTCCTTTAATTCACCATTGATGTTGTGTTTTGTTCTTTGCATTTGATATTGTGGGCAGGTTACTAGTAGATGATGGACTGTTATTTGCATTTGACAGTTGCTGCACTGCAGAGCTTTTGTGTAACTGATTAAATGTTGATGCATCAATCTCGTATGTCCTGTTCTTAATCTGAAGATGGCTGAAGATTGCCTTGATAAGAATTTTCCCACTTTTTTGTATTTTCCTAATCATTTTCAATTTGTTGCTATTTATTTGCGTCCAACACTGGTTTTGAATTTGCCTCATACCATTCTATTAAGTCTAAGTATAATATATCAGAGACTGCACCGCTTTTTATTTTGCAGTAATCTAGAGGTTTTTCTAGAACGTCTAGTCAGACTGCGGACCTCTATACATCCACCGCGATTTTATTTGCACGCGTTTTAGTATATATAATTAAAACCGTGCAGAATTATTCCGCATTAGGACATAGACCTTAGCCTTTTCGTCTTCCACTTCAAGGACTAATAAGAAAAAGGTTTCCTCTATGGGAATCAGATCTGGATTAAGCCTTTACCAGGTCAAAAAACGAGAATAAGTACTTATATTAATTCAATGTTTCCTTTCTATTGTAAATGAAGGATCGTGTTTTACGTATACTAGTTGGTCTTTGCAGTCCACGTAGAATTTTTACAGTGAATCTGTTATACAAATACAACATAGGATAACAAAAGAAGATGTTTTATATTCATAACTACAAGTCTAACTCTTCCATAAGAAAAGTATTTGTTGCAACTATTTGCTCATGCATGAAAAGATTGTGACATGAAATTCTTAAGTAAATAAATAAAAAAATATATATGCAAATAAAATTAAAGTTTTAAACTTCAGTGTTCATGGTTTCGCTATACACCAGGAAGTCCAAACATGGGCACCCACACAATACTCCACCTTCCCTCTCTCTCTCACTCTCACTCCCTTTGAAATCTTCTATGTTTTTCCATTTTGTTGGTATACCATATGTGGTGTACCCGCTATGTGGTAGTTATCGCATATGCTTTTTGAACAGAAATCTTTTTGCACCCAGACCCGGACGTCCGATTCGCGGTCCGCCCTAATGGGCGTCACTGGATTTCTCATGCTTACATAAACCTAGTCGTCCTGTCTAGCGACTAGCCACCCTGGATTTACTCGTACCACCCTTAATAAAACCCCAGTCAAACACCTTCACACACTAATCTCACCCTTTTGCAACTGTAGTACATAAAAAACATCCCTTTTTACCCGACATAAACACCATGGACATAGGGTTAAAGGACTCTAATGTGACGAGGGTAAAAAGTAAAAATTTGAGCTAATCATCGTTGGTTTATACGACTTACAATAGATAATGATTATTGTAGCGTTTTGTTACACCAATTGAATAAGATAAAATACTTTGATTGCGGGAGCGACAATTTATAAATACTCGTACTTGCGTGTATCTGATTATGGAACATTTTTATCTGTTTCGCCGGGGTTTTAGTTTTTGTAAAGAAATAAAAGTAATGGGCACATTAGAATAAATGTTACAATTATTTCAAAATCGTTGATATACTTAGGGTCTCATGGTTTTGTGACATTGGAATTTAGATAACATTTTTCAGTTTGAATGGACATGGAATAAAGGGACATGTAACAAATTGTGTCCCTTAGTGTAAATAAGTTGCAACAATGTACTAATACGTATATTTTTTTTTAATTTCCTTCGACGTCAAGCTATTTCCTGTTCAAATCATAATATTATTATGTCATAGCCTTATTCAATTCCTATACACCGATCATCAGTTTATTAGTAAGACTTTTACATTCTGAAATGAATCATCAACGTATCATGAAACAATTCAATTTGATTTCACCCGTTCAAGTGAAATGTCAGTGATATGAACTACAAATGGCAAAATCACTTCACTTGGCCTCACTACTCTACCGGTATTGAAAGAAGTTGCAAATAAACCATTCAAGTGTAACAGAGACAGAAATATCTTGTTTCTTTTTCTATATTATTCTGATAAAATGAATGTAGAATTTTATCTCTACTAAATTAAATACTTTCAATATCACTCTATGTCTCCATTTTAATTTATGGTGTCGGAAAGAAAAAGTAAATTTTCATAAAAAGATTCTGAGAATTTTTTCTCATGGGTAACATCTATTTGAAATCTGAGTGAAAAAGAATTGTTTTCTTGAATGGAACTTGCTATGCTATTTTCTGGAAATGTTTACTGAGTAGTTACATTCAGATAATACAATATTATATTACCTACAAATAAACTTGTCGATACCCCTGAAAAACTTGCAACTTGAATATTGTTTTCGTTGTTATCTCCAAACACAATGTTCGGGGATATCTCATTAACGAACTGGACGATCGATGTGTACAGTTATTGAATTTTATCGAAGACAAATGACACACCGGAGGAATTTTATTTTTGGGAATAATTGCACTAATCTTATGTTTAAGTAACTGCTCTTCATTTTGTCTATAAACATCTTCTCCCACACCCTTTCCCCCCATAACGTTAAGCTACTTAACTCTAAAACAACGTTATTTTAGCTTCCCTTTTTTCACAGAAGGGGCCTTTAAGGTTATTGAAAAGATATCACTTGAAACGTTATTCTTCTAACTCTATAAGAGCTAGCAACGTTTTGGACGAATAATTTTATTATTGCTGATTTTTGGATATTCTTTTCGTTATTCAAATTTGGTAGAACAGCGCCGCGTCTGGCACCTAGGAGTGGTTGTGTTTAATTGTGCGCATGCCATCTGTACAGGTAAAAATGTATTTTCAAAAAAACATTTTATTATGAATAATTTTTTTTTCATAATTTTATAAAACTGTTTATACATATGCGCTGCACAGCTGCAATAAACTCCTGGCAAGAGCCAATTCAAGATATTTACAAGCCATGCAAATTTATTAATTGCAATATTAGAAACCAGACCATAAATGGAAGCTTCCAGCTTCCAACTTTATATTTCGTAATATTTCTATACCGAGAGTTAAAACATTATCCATTTCTAAAACCAGCACAAAATGTTCTTTATAGCTTGTTGTTAATTTAATTGGTCTATCCATATATCAATCCATTGGTATAGTATAAGTGAATTGCTATTAAAATAATAGCATTTTTATGCACTGAATGCTGTGATATCACCGTGATAATGGATTATAACGATATATTTGGGTGTTTAAGTGCTTGCCAGTGAAGCGTTTGTTCCCCCGTGATTGCATATGTGATGTGTGTCTGTGTGTGTGTTTGTCATGCTGTAGGTACCGCTGCTGCAGCTTCACCTATCGGTTCACTAGCTTCAATATAATCCACTTGCTGGAGATTAATTTGATATCTATATATGCACATGGTATTTTAAACATATATGCATATGTGCCAATACCACACAAAGGGATAATGCCTGTACTAAATCTATAATACACAAACGTGTTCAATATATTGTACCAATGTTTAGATATAAAGTATAAAGTTATGTTGTTTCAACAGTTTAAATTTTATTATTAGTTTAAATGAAAGATTATTTACGATCGAATAACTAAATGTATGGATTTTAATGTTTTATTAGTCAGCTTATGATTACAAAATTATTATCATGTTGGTTATTATATCCATAATGTTATTATTACAGTATTAAACATTTATTGTATCTGAAATGACAGTGGGTTAACACGCGATATTGGCAACAACAAAGATATTATTTAACATCAATGCATAGTCTAGTAAACGAAATTATTCCTTACTTTTAAATCTAGGCACAATGGGCTTGTGTCCTATTTCTTAATTTCTATAAAAGTGTACTATATATTGATAAAGTGGGTTACTAAAACCTTAAATGTTCAATTAGTTTTTAATAACTCCTTATATGTTAAGAGATATTAACAATTAAAAAAGCCATTTTTTTTCTTTAATTATTAAAGGGATTCAACGTTGTACACATTCCAAGTGCATGTGACATCACAATCCTTGTGTAAGGTTACTAACCTTACAGCTCATAAATCTCTGCTATATGTATTTATATATCAAAATATCAAATATTATTTACAGTTATTTCAAGGAACAATAAAATTTCAATATTATGTCTGCTTTAGCAGGGTTAAATAAAATAAAAACTTATTATTCTTTGACTTGACTTGATTATTTCGACTACCAACAGCTACAATATATTACCACAACACTGACCTACTCAACAAATAACTGACGTTAAAATGCATTTCACGTCATAAAAATATGGTTGACAATTTCTAGCGCTAAAACTACAATTCAAACTTTAAGTTGCTATATCTCCGTCAACATTTAGATATTTAATAAAATAGACACGCCAATACACATTTATTAACATCAATTTCAATCAACAATTGAAAAATCGACACTAAAAAATGAGGACACAAGCCCATTGTTTTTTTAATACGTATTTAAGAGCATCAACTTTCGTTACTTATTATCAATTGAGACAATATATATATTTATAAACATTTGTAATACATAATTTATAATTTATAAATACGAGTATGGGTATTTAAAATATAGAGATTAAATTAGATTCATTAATAAATTAAAAAAAGGTTTTTAAGACTTTCTCTGCTTTCAAATATCATATAGTCTTCATACATTTTAAAGTTTTGTCGATGTGATGAGGACTTCTAGCCTTAAAGAATATATGCTTTACGGTTAGTGGTCTGTTATATTGTTCATAGCTTGGTTGTGATTTTCTTTTAAATAAGTAGGTATGAGTAAGATTTGTCTGACCAGTAACTTTGTTTACAAATTACTTCACTTCCCTTAATTTGTTATCAATTTATTACATTTTTAATTTTGTTTTTCAAGACTGAACATGTTATAGTTGTTTCTTCTGGAATGCGTCCTGAATGAATTGTTTCTTTTGCATAGTTATCAACTTGTTCATTAGTGCAATATTGGTGTGGGAGGGAACCATAAAAATTTGGTTTCTATTTGCTTATTGTAGAGGTTGTGTATTAGACGGTCGATGGTTTGAACTATTAGGTGGTTTGTATAAGACACAACCTTATATGCTCTATGATTTATATAAGATTTAACTTAAAGAAAATCAGTTTCTGAATTAAGAAGAATAGTTTTGTATATTGAATTTTAAAAATATAACCAAGTAAAAATCATGTACAGTTTTATAGAAATAAAGACATAGTTTACAACAAAATTAATACAACAATTACAACAAATGATGGTTAATATTTCGTTCCTTCTATTATATTTTCGTGAGATAATAGACGTTTTCATTTGTAAACATATTTCTATCGTTTTATCTATGATACTTGTACCTACATATTAGAATACTACCTTTAACATAATGGTGCAAGAACAATAGTTAATAATTGTAAGCGTATACGCGGGTCGGATGATGTAATTCCTGTTATTTTAATGAAAATAACATTGTTACAATTATCTTATGCAAATATTTAACAAAACAGCATTTGTAAAGCAAATGAAATACATTCGCGTTCGTCTCATTGCTTCCCGGTTCCCACAAACACATGGACACGAGTATTTGGCACTGGCATAGTGCACAAAACCTCTTTCACATACCTAGAGATATACCTAGTTCAGCGGTGGCGAACCTTTGTGTGTGCGTCTTCTAAAGATGATATTATACAGCAATTAGTCCTGCATGAATAACTAATAAAATACGACTTTTTGTAGAACGTAATGAATAGAAATTCAGAAAATAAGACATAGTCGACACAGGTTAAATTTGAATATCACATAATTATATTTAAGATATTATAAATCATTTGAATATACAAATGTATTTAAAAATTATTTAAATAATTTAAATAAATTATCATAAATTAATAAATAGGTGTAAGAATTTGATTTGATTAAAAAAAATGGAAAATAATAATAGGAAAAACACCTTAAGTGTAGACTTCGTCGAAGTGATTTATAGAATGACGTTTACCGAATTACACTTATTTTTAAAAAACGATTTAAAATTATCAGTGGAAGATGTGATGGCAATTCAAGTGAATGGAAACAAGATGATTGTGAAAATTGCAGAACATTTATTAATTGATAACATTATTGAAATGACAAATGGGAAAATAATTTACAAAGGTACGGATGACAATAATTATAATGTGTATATAGAAAGAGCCGATAAATTCACAATTGTAAGAATGCACAATATAGAATATGAAATTCAAGATATAACGATACAACACGCACTACAAGGATATGGTACAGTTAATAGCATCAAAAAAGAAACATGGGGTAGAGATATGCCTTTCCCAGTTTATAACGGAACAAGATCAATAAAGATGATTTTAAAGAAAGAAATCCCATCGTACATACCAATGATTGGCAGAAAGGTTTGGGTTAGCTATGCTACCCAAAAGAAAACTTGTAGGTTTTGTGATAGAGAAGACCATTTAGGACAAGATTGCCCTACTAAAATTAGCAACAGAATAAATTCAAATGGTTTCGCACGCAGCTATGCAGCCATTGCGGGGAATACAATGAATGACAAAGCGGTAACTGATTGTGTTGTTCCAACTGAATCAAAAAATGAAGAATTAAGTTTTGTCAATAATTCAATTTTTCCACCCTTAATGCCAAAGAATACGCAAAATGAAACAAAAATCATTTCAACAGCTATTAATGATGATACTATTGCGATTGTAAATAATAATGATAATTTGTCCAAAATTCCTACAGCACACAAAGAAATTAAGAGAAAAATTGTAGAATCATCGTCAAATGAAGATACTTTTGCAAATTCTGAAATTGAAGATTGCTCAGATAATTCCGCTGCATCCAAAATGGATATAGGATTGGAAAAAAAAGATAAGAAAAATAACAAAAGACCAAAGAAACAAAAAAAAGTGACAGGAAAAGCAATGGATATAAAAGATAAAACAATTGAATAACCTTTATTTATTCAATATCTTATTAATATGGTACTAAGAACATTTGCAACATTTAATATCAATGGATTATCCTCTGTAACATCTAAAATTATGCTGAAACAATTTATTATAGACCACGATTTGGACATAATTTTATTACAAGAAGTTAATATAGAAAATTTAAGTTTCTTCAAACAATATTTCTATATCTCGAACATTGGCATAAATAATAGAGGAACTGCAATTTTGTTAAGGCCTGGAATTGAAGCTACAGATTGCATATGTGAAGAAGATGGACGTACCTATCGATAACTGTTGAACGTCATAGATTAGTAAATATATATAATTTTTCAGGATCCAAATATAGACAACAACGCATAAAGCTTGCTAATGAAACTATTGTCAAACATATTAACTTTAGACTACCTCTAATCATTGCTGGCGATTTTAACTGTGTGCTGAACCAGAGGGACCAACTTGGGAATCTAAACTTCTGTTCTGGATTAAATAGGTTAATAACTGAACGAATTCTATCTGATATTTGGATCCTCAAGAATAAAACTCAACAGGGCTTCACTTACTTTAGGGGAATGAACATAGCATCAAGAATTGATAGAGTTTATGTTTCTGAAGATAGCCCTCACTGTAGAATACTCCTACTATAAAATGTTTTACTAAGATCCTTGTTTTGTAGTTGTAATATTAAGAAATAAATGAATATCAATATAAAAAAAAATACTAGTCTAAATTTATCGTTAGGCTTCTAGTCTATAACTATTTCGTTCGAACTAATTTTGATTTCCGGTATAGTGTGAAATTGAAACGCTGTTAAATTGACTGCGCACTTCTCAGATATATTATAATATGTGTGAAAAGTCCATCCATTAACCCGAGTCGATATTTAGGGCATCAATTACTGGATGCGCTAATGAAGACCTCAAGGATAATTTAGTTCAATGGTATATTTAACTACATAATGCCATTTTACCAATTTGGCACCCTTTATAGTGGCTTAATAGCACCTTAACAGTGACTTTGAGTCACAACTTTCGTGTCGTCACATCTAATCTAAAATTTAACTTAAAAAAAAACATAACAAAATAAATGTGACGACACAGTAGAGGGAAACGCAAAATATTTGAACCTTTGCCATTGGTTTATTATCCCTGCACTAAGGTATAAATTTATCGGTATCTATGTACTAGAAAACGCTCCAATTAAACGGATTAAAACTGAGTTTAATCTTTAGAGAAAAGAAATATACGTTTGCATTATGTTGGATTAATACTTTGAAAAGAAAGTGTAGTCAACTCTAACTATCTGCAGTTGCAGTTACCTTGAGAATGGATTAATGTCGTAATAATTTAGGTTTTCATGATTATTTGAATATTCATCTGTTTAATAGTTCAACCTGAATTGTTGAATTGGCTAAAAGATAAATGCATTCGAAAGATTTAATTTTTATTGTTCAATTAGGGGACTATTATTCTTTATTATAATGTTTCAGTCATTAAAATATACATCATTGTGATTAATTACATTTCATTTTTGTTCCTTATTCTATCTACTCAATCTCACTCCTTCCAAAAAAAAAACCCATAATCCTCTACTGCTTCTGTCTTCCTGAAAAATCTCTTACGTTTCTACTCTACGATTCCTTTTCTTTCCTTGCTCCTTCCCTGTATCTCCGCTATCCACCTCTTCTCTTCATTGCCTCCCTTTAATATTTGCACAATCTTCTTTTCACTTTTTACACTTTTCTCACATGAATACTTAATATGATCCAGCGTTTCTATCTCTCTACCACTCACCTGCACATCCATTTCCTCCATTTTCTCAGTATCTGCTTTCTTTACATTCTTCTTTTTTCTTATGTTCCTTGTCCCTTTATCACTTTTGTCCCTCGTATATATTCTGCTCTCTCTCTCCCAAATCCTCTTATATTTTCTTTTATCAATTTACTCCATTCTCTCCTGCTGCTGTATCTCTCTGCCTCTTCTCCTTAGTTCCTCTTCCACATTTGTGCTTCTTCTCTTCATTTGTCGTCATTCCGTTCCTATCAAAGTATTCCTTTCTCCTTTTCCTTCCTCCTCTTCTACTCTCGTTCTCTTTATTTTCCTTAGGATCTCGCCTTCAGCATTTCTTATTTTTTCCTAGAATCTAATTATTGTCTATTGTTTAAGTTAAGCAATTCAATGAGTTGAAAGCACTAAGTCACAATATATTTGTTTTTCCTATGTATATGCTGTGGTATATGTATATAAATATATATCTTAATATATATAAATTACGTGTCACGTTGTGTGTCCGCGATGGACTCCTAAACTACTTAACCGATTTTAATCAAATTTGTACACCGTGTGCAGTTTGATCCAACTTGAAAGATAGGATAGCTTACATCTCAATTATTATCTTATTACAAATTATTTGTCTATTAATTATCTGTTAGCTCCAAACGATGACATCTGGCGACATCTGTTGACTAGATTGAGTAAATATTCTGTTGACTAGATTGAGTAAATATTCAATAGATGGCGCTAAACGTTAGTCACAGCAACGCGTGGCCGGGACAGCTAGTATATATATATATATATATATATATATATATATATATATATATATATATATATATATCAAATATTTACGAGTCTTTGACATCGGAACGTTATTCTAAATCGATTAAATTTTATAGTACATTTTCACTCTGTGCTCGTGATTTGAGATCAACACTTTGAGTATTCAATTTCTCAAAGTGCTGTTCAATAAAACTGAATACAGCTTTTAGATGCACTAGCAGAATTGCATTCTAAATTGGCGATGACAGTGAAGACTGCACAGTGCACACTATACATTACACAGTGCATATCGTTTATGTAGATAGCAATGGAGGCACTATACATATATACATACCAGTATATAGTCTATATTTCATTCAAGGATATTTTAAAGTACTTCAATACGTTTTTCAAATACGTATTTCGTTTAACTAGCGCTATGTTTTCTGTTTCATTATCAGATGAGCACTATGAGCAGCGTTTCGTTAAATTGATTATACTCGTATACCAGTGATAATCCACTAAAGACATAACGTGGATGTTACTTTAAGTGTATCAACAGAATCAACTTTTCCAGAAAGTAAATTTTAAATTTTATAAGCAATAAAATAGGTCACAAAACGTTGTATATTAAGTATTATATTTTGTCCGTAAGGAATTTTTTATTATAATTTGTCGAGCTTCTTAGTGCCACCGCCCGTTTACAATAACAATAATTTACATTGCATATCGTCTTAAACATTTCCTTGATTGATTGTTTCTAAAAACCTCATTCCCTACTTCTTTCCTTTTTTCTCGTTTCTTATTGCGACCTCCTCTGCTTCGCCATCCATAATGAATTAGATCTATTCTTTCTTTTCCTGAAACTGTCTGGAATTCTATTGTATTTCCATTGCATCAAACTGTGCCTCAATCGCCGTCTTTTTGCTATTCTCCTTCCCTACTCCTTTACCTTTTTTCCCCTTTTGTTTCATTGTCTTTCATCCTCTTCTTCATTTCCAACGTCTCCTCATTTCTTTTTCCATCCTTTATCCTCCCTTACTATGAAGGCAATGAATATATTGCTACGAATTATATAGGTAAAAACAATTTTTTATCGTTTTTTAAATTCTATTTTTCGTTTTATTTATTCAGTTTGCTAACTATGAGTACAACAACCCGCATGCGAAAGTATGTATGTGTGTGCGAGTATGTAGTGAAAAATAAATATAAAAAATTATTTATATAAAACTTTTTGAAAATACACATATTTTAACAGAGAGTCATGGATATTAAAAAAAAGTAAGCTCTGAGGAGATAAGTTGTACGCGTAGGTCTCATGGACTACAAATGTAGGCAGACGCCGTAGCTCGGCTACGATGTGCTACGGTATGGTTATATAAGTACTACGAGTTCGTTTCCACCATCTGTAAACTCAACGATACGTGAAGTGGGATCTGTGCTCACATAAAACTCTGACCAGTGCTTCTTAAACTGTGCTACATATATATTATGCAGTACTATGTTTGATTTATGCAATGAATTCTGTCTAAACACAAAACGTAAACGTAACTATTTTTTACCTAATGTTAAGTTATATTATTTGCCGATGTTTAACATAATTTTGTTACATTTTATTTATTATTATATTAATTGTGTGCCTTTCGGTTTTACAATCTACATTATTATATTTCCTAATACATTTCATATAAATGAAATTAAACTTAAACTATTCTAGACTTTTACTACTTCCAAAAGTACTTTCTGCTTCTTCTTCTCTTGACTCTTTCTCTTCATATTTCCTATTCCTTTTTCCTTCTTCGCTGTATCTCCGTCTCTCACCTCTTGCCTTCCTTGTCTCCTCTCGACAAACCCTCTATTATCTTTGCGCTATTCTTTCTTCCTTTCAGACTTCATTTTCACTTCTCCAGCCTTTTACCTCTATCACTCTATTACAGACATAAACCTTCTGTTTATGGACATTCAAACACATTTAACTAGCTTCAGCCTTCCTGTTTCTAATTATTTCTGCCATATATCTGTTCCCTTGCTTACCCCCTTTAAATAACTGCTCCATCTTCCTACTGCTGCCCACCTGTCTACACCTCTCTTTTGCAAACTCTGCACTTTCTTTCTTCTCCGTTCACCCAGTATCTACTTCCATTTTCCTCGTTCCCCAATCTAAATCTCGCCTTTCTTTTAACATTCTTCAGGACACTCTTATTTCCCCTCATATACTCTGGCTTCCCACTTTCCCATAATTTTCTATACCTGGTTCCTCTTCTACCCTTCTTCCTGCCACTCTCTTTCTCTCCATTCCATTCTTTTCAAATTATTCTTTCCTTTCTTTCATACTTCCCTCTTGCTGTTCTTTCATATCCTCTACTCTTATAATTTGGGTGAATTTTGTTACATTGTTATTAAATAAATACAAGAGACATTAAAAATCACCAATTAAAGAAACAATTGGGTCTTTTTCTTTCATTTCGTAGCTGGTTCCTTTCTTGCTTACCTGAATAAGAAGTCCCATTATTTTGAAAATATATTTTTTTAATTAATTAATTGTTTTGTACTGTATTAATTACCTGCGTGTGTTTGACGTAATGTTTTGTTTCATTAACATTTCAATTAGTATCTCTCAGATGTTGTAAATGACGTGATATATCAAAAAACTTTTCTGAAGTTAAATTTAAAAAAAAAGTAACCTAACTTTAAACATCACTGAGATAAACATGGAAATGTTTTCATAAATATCCGCGTAACTGATTCAGTAGAGCAGAGCAATGCTGCGCTGATGATTATGTTGAAAAAGTTCCGATTTCTAAGAAGTGCTTTATTAGATTCAACTTTTATAATATTATAAAAATATATGAAATATTCAGACTTCTACAGTAAATTGAAAATATGGAAAATAATTTACATTATATATATAAATATATGTGGGATTCTAGATATATATATATATATGGAGTTTTTGTTAACTGCAACAGTCTACATTTGATTCTTAACCAATTTCAGAGAAACGGAATTAAATTTAAGTATGTGCGTATTTAAAATAAAAACTTTTCCAATGATATTTTCATTTCGTTATTATTTATTTTTTAGGAGTTTTCAATAATTTTGGAGGTTTTTTCTATCGTAACATAAATCCCCTATACGAGAATAAAGACTTTTCATCCCCACCAAGGAGCAATAAACCAAACATGGTAAAAAAGGATGTTGTAAAATCGAAGGGTTTAAAATCCTTTTTTGTCTAAAAAATGCATGGTCTGACGGATTGTTTTTTATAAGAGATTTAAAGGTAATGGTAAAAAATAAGGGATGTAGATTTTTTTCATTTATTTTTTAAGGGCTGTCGAATCATTCAACATAATATCTAATGATGGGATAGAGAGGGAGAGAGAGAGAAGTCTATGAATACGACAATAGGATCATTAGGAGAGTTAAAAACTTGATGATATTGCATGTGGTTTATAACGATGCTGAGGAAGTGAATGTTGATCGTTCTACAAATATTTGTAGATGTTTTAATAATTTTATTTAGAATTCCTGCCGCTATGGCGCTGGCGCTGGTGTGTCAAATGATATACTTTTATCCACCAGTATAATTATATTTGCTTTTCGTTATTTTACCATATTTTTTGATTGCTGAAGTTTTTTTTGTTTTCTTTTTCAAATAATAAATTTCATTTAATTGTTTATCTAATTCAGTAATGAAAGATAAATTAAACTTTTAAAAGAAAATGTATTATATTTTAGTAACGTTTTCACCTCCACCTCAACTTAAGGCTTACCGGAATATTACTTTGAATATAGTATGTAGCATATATCCAAAGTAAAATGCACTTTTCAGAAAATTGAAACAATGATTCAATGATTTCTAAACCTATTAAGGTATATAATCATATCAATTAATATTTTTTCGATAAAATGAATAGTTTAGTTTAATTGCCAATTAGTCTAATTTACTGTATTTGCCAGCTTTTCCGCTAATTGAACGTACTTAGTCTTAATTCGTGATTTTGAAACTTCTATTTAAATGATACAACGTCTTTTATTTCAATTTTTTTTTTTTTTTGTTACATGAATATTTTATACATATATTTCACGTACAAAGACACTTTTAGAGCTCTTAGATCTTACTACATACGTACTAGAAGTGCTAAGAATATTCCAAAGAACTAGAAGTAGTACCTCCAAAACATACGTTTATTATTCTCTGTGTGACTCACTTGTTTCTTTGAGGTAGCTTTATGATATGAGACATATTTTATAAATGTTTTTTCTCTTTTGATTACAGGTAAGCCCTTTGAAGTTCATCCTAGAGAACGAAGTAATCAGCATTAGCACGTCGTGGGGTGGAGGTAACATATGAATACTTAATACGAAATACTAATATAATGGAATATTAATATATCACCACTTTTACTAATGAAGAAACTGCCTCGTGTAATGTCGTTTTATTTTATGAAATTTACTGTTGCTAACCCTCTATGATTAATATTATATTAGGCTCAGGCAAATCTTAAATCGTAATATGAATCTTGAGAAGAACGACCTTGAGTCAGGTAGTCCTAATAAAAATTCCGCAGGAGATATCTGTGCGCGGTGCCATCTTAGTAAAATGGCGACCAAAAACAGTTTTTTTGCAATACCTTTTTATTAGTGGTTGGGACAAATATCTTAGGGTCTAAGAGAAATCTGCTGAATTGTATCAACTACTGCTTAGAAGAAAACAAAACAGAAAGAGAACAGAAACATGTAGAGGAAAAAGATGTAAATAAGAACTGAATTTAGTTACGTATAATGTAGATGTCCATTAATGGCATAAAATAGATTAATTAAATAGTAAATACAACTGCTATTTACATAGAATAAAATAAAATAACTAAATTACTATTGCATAATAATGAATACAAAAAATATACAACATTTGTTAAGGTTAAATTTAACCAATATTATAAACTCCAAAATGAGGCAATTTGTCAAAATGCACTATTAAGAAATGTGTTAAAAATAATACAATTTGTTAAAAATAAAGATGTAAAAACAATATTCATTACTAATTCTTATTAAAAACAGTAATTTTAATTATTGTCAAAATTTACACTAAATTAACTAAACTCAAATTAAAACACGAATGTGACAAGGAATGCTTATTCTGAAAACCTGAAATCTAGATTAAAATATTAAATGAAAACGTAATTTAAATAACATTGATTGGGAATGAGGCCTAATTGTTTAGCCGTCACGGTAGAAAATACGACTATTTGACAAAGAAGTTAAAAAAATGTTGGATATTGATTATTTATACAAAAATTTATATTTTATTAAATAATTAGATAGTTTCATGAAAAAACTAAATATATTTGATTTTATTCGAGCAATTTCTAGCCGGGAATTTTGTTTTTCAACCAACGGTTGTTCAATTTTATCTTAGTTAACTCAGGTTTATTATAACTCCTTGATTGATACTCTGATTTTTGTTTGAGCCGAACATAACTGTAGCTTAACTAAGCATAATATCTCAGTTGAATTTTTCTTTAGTTAACTGTGAACAGTGTTTGACAAAACTAGAATTGAAAAATCAAATTCTTTAGGTTCATTTTTATTTATGATATATTAAAAAAGCGGGTCATGTTCTCAGTGTGCGACCACCCTTACTGATGTAAAGTATTATAAAAATATATTAAATAACCCTCCATTAGTGTAGTATTATCACTGTCAGTGCATTATACTGTGAACAGTGCGCCCATATTGAAACTAATAAGTTCCTGTATTTCAATTTAATAGCCAATAACATACATGTCAAAACAACAATGGAATGATGTCATTCATATTAAACACCATCACTTATGATGTTATCTCTTTCATTCCAACTGGTTAAATGATTTGCTATTTCATTCAACCCTTTCCACAATAAAAGTCCTCAAGCCCACATTATTTACCACCGCCTTTACTCAATACAATATCCATCAAACCGCCCTATTGCACTGCCCCCATTTACTACCAATTTTAGTCTCATCCCTTATTCAATCCACAACATTTCCGTCACCCTCTACCACCTCTCACACTCCTAACATTGACGAGCACGATGTTGAACATGGAGAGCGAACTATTCGCAGGTCTAGTTTGTTCGTTTAGATTGGGTTAATTACATTCCACATCGACACAGTAACTCGGTCCAGTACCAACTCGGACTACCATCATTGAACTACCGCTAACTCCCACAATACGCTTTCCATGAAAAATGCAGCGTTGACAAATTATATTAGGTTTCATTGTACTTTCATCTGATAGCAAAATCTAATCAGAATTTGATATTCAATGTGAAAAATATGATTTCACTGCCTTTAATAGTCATTTGTGTGTTTACTAAAAGTGTAATACCCCTACTTCGATGTTTTGTAATTTCACTGATTGTTCGTTTAATTTTGTTATAATAACAAAGATTATTGCAGGTATAGGATGATAATACACTGATAATTCTTTATATCTCTTAACTTTACCTTTTCTAATCTTTAAAGCATTAATTATTTAGTAGGAAACAATTTAATTTTTAACTATAAAAAAGTGCTACAATGTTATGACATACTAACTCTCTAGTTTAAGCAACAGTGACACCAGCACATTTTTTAATTTTTTTAATTTGATTACCATAGATTATTAGAATCTGTCCTGCTTAGAGGATATTCAGTGATAAGAATATAAAATAATATCAGCACATTTAAAATTTTTGTGAAAATTAAAACAAGCATTAACTAATAAAATAAAATTTGAGATGGACTAATATTTGTAGTTACTTCAAATTTATATATTTTTGATTTCTACAATTGTTACAGTTCGTAGATAATACATATTTTGCTTTAACAAAGTTACTAGTTCTAAACTTTTAGTATAATTTTAGAACCTATCAAAAGCAGAATACCTATAAAGTTATTTTATGTTGATCATACAGATTTACTAACTTAAATGGTAGAATATTTCAATACATTGTCTTACTCTATTAAGTTTAACAATAAATACAGTTGTACGAGCAGATCTTTTAGAGAAAGAAATGGGTAGTATTTAAGACGGGGCTGTTCATACAATAAGAAAGAATCATTCACCAGAAGAATGATTGTCATGAAGATATAAAAGTGGATATATTTTCAGAAAGCACTAAAATATGTCACAAAACGTTGTATTTTAGACTACAGTGTTTACGTAACAGGTAACTTTTGTTATGGTATAAAACCTTAAATATAAGTGTATTTACTGGAATAGAACTTAGCGAATAAAACTGTATACAATTAAACTATTTTAATTAATTATTGATAAAATTCCAACTGGTTATAAATGTAGTGTACTCATATTTTATTAACTGTAAATACTTTTACAACGTGCGTAACATTTCAGTAAATTGTAATTATTGAATGAATTAGATTCTATGATAAATACCAAATATTTAGCCAACGAGATGAATCACCAGTGGCTTCATGGTCCAATTAATTTTGTGATTATGTTTAAATAATGATTCATAACTAAATTTTTATTAATAATTTGTTTGAAATAATATATATTATCAGAGCTTATTGCATTTAAATGTAATTCCAAAATACATTATTTATCCAATCACAGTGATATTAATTTTTAGTATAAAATGATATTTATAAATTATTTGGAGATTGAACAACGTTATTTATTATAAATATATTATAATAACAGCAATTATAATTAGTTATGTTTAAACTAAGCCTTGTTTAATATCATTACACATTTTAACAGAATAAAGCAAATAGTATGCATACATTACACGTAATTAATTCTTGTAAACCACTGTTAGTACAATCAAACATATAGCTAATTAATCGGTACGTAATATATATTTAAAGAAGAAAATTAATAATATTACATACACATACATAAATAAACACAATTTTTAATGCCATGCCATAAAAAAAATCATAAACTTTAATTTCAACACAAAGAAATTTAAAAAATATGTAATAGGTTAGTTAGAAGTTTTTTAAACATATGTATTAATAGAGTTAGATCTCAAAGCCCTCAGACCTAAGCCTTTTTAGCAAATTTAAAATTAGGAGAATAAATAATGTTATATGTTCTTAAGAACGTATGCTTACTTACTCTTTTACAGGTAGCAAGTGCAAGAGATATGTTAAAACCTCAGTCATCTGTGTGAAAGTATGATGGTTTTTTTTATATATGTGTTACAACAGAATATTGTTAAAAACTATCATTCAGTATATCCTGTGGACCCTAACTTCCGTCAGACGTTTTAAAGCCCTTAAAAAGTTGTATAAGTTTATATAAGTACACATATATAAAATTTAGACTTGCTGCTATTATAATAAGGACAAATCACAGAACCACATTTCATAATTATTTTAATTATTATTAAATTATAATTAATTAATTTCATTTCAGTATCCAATTATTTTATTATCGAAGAATTTATTCAATTAATGTCATTATATCTATGTATTGTGATAAAAATTGACTGAGTGAGTTTTCCACGTAACCAATCCCCATGGTGTTATAACCTGTTAGATTTTGAATACACATACTCATACAAGTAAATTTAATATATTACACAACACGTTATATGAACACCCTTCCAGTTCCAACAACTTAATTATATCAGATTAAGGTGTAATTACACACAACAACAAGCATTAGAATATTATTCATATAATTGTGCATAAACTCGACCCTTGCTGTAGTACGACACCGAGATATTTTGACCAACATCAAGGAAACCTACTCCCTTAGCGATTTATAGGGGTGTGCAACGTTTAACGGCGATATTATCAAATTGAAATATAGCATTTACAATACGTCAACGATGTATCGATATATTACTGTCTTTATTTTTACACTAAAAAATGTATATTCATATATGCTCCATTATGTGAATATAATATCCTGTATATATATATATTGCATATGCATAAAATAAACATGACAGTACATACCTTTAACATCAATACGCACATACCTTTGCATTTGTATATACATATGACATACATACAGTGTACTTTTTACATCACAACAGTATATACATAGAATATGCAATGTACTTGAATGTATATTCAAATGTTTTCTGGGATATATATGTCTGTATCTGTATTTTTAAATTTTCGTAATGAGTTAAAGTCTTACTACGCCTTTAAGTTAACAATATAATTGGTACACACACTGTCGTATGTTTCCTATTCCTATTCCATCCGCTGTGGCTTTATTTTGTCTGCAAATGCATGAAACAGTCCTAGAGTTTACATGTGTTAGTTATTTCGAGGCTATGTATTTCTGTACAATACAAACCGCTGTGAAGTTAGCAGTCTAAATCCTTCATGAACATACTCATACAATGTCTATTCGGTTCAGCTGGCTGATCTTTCCGCAACATTGTAAATCTCACTTGATATTTGAACATTTGAAAGACGAGCCATGCATTTATTTAATTAGTGGAACGTGTGTGAGGCATAAAGGGACTAAGGGGAAGAGCAGGTCATTATGTACAAGTGCCAGGCGATTTTTATTGTTTTCAGCAGCAGCAGCAGTAGTAGCGCAGATGGTAGTCACTTGATCAATATATTGCTGTGTAAAGTGTAACGAAGGAGTGATGTATAACCATCAGTAAATTCACTTTGCAAACAATGGAGGAAAGGAAACAGAATCGTGACGAAAATATAATCGGAAAGCCTAACCCTCCTTCTTTAAATCAGTTCGAAGAAATATTTTATCTTTGGCATATACATACTTGTACGTAAGAAACTCTTTTGTATTACAGAAACACGTAGTTATTTTTGCTACTAAAATTTAGTATTTGCTTTGTTTACTTATATTTTATATTTAACACTTAATCTGATTAATATAAAATTAATCTTCTCGAAAGAAATTACTTTGTCATTTGCATAAAAATATAAACTCTCAAAATTAAATACGTGTGATCTATGTACTACTCAAAGAATGCATTAGATAGCCAATTTTGAAATCACTTCAAAAATTATAGCTTGAGATCGTATGTATTCATTGGTAAATAATGTTGCGCAGCATTGTATGGGATTAAGGATTTGTATGAGGTCGACCACACACTAGAGACATGACGGCCTTCAAATGGTCTAGCTGCTCAATACGGGTTATACAACTGAATATATTAGGTTCTTATGCTAAAAAAATAGCGTTTTTCTGTTTGTTCAATATGTCATATGGTATTGTCATTGACATAAATACAGAAATATGTATTAGCTAATTTGGCGACGCTCTGAATTAAACATTGAAAACAACCTGCTGAAGAAATCCAAACGTTCCAAATTAATGTTCTGCGAGAAATAGTTAATACACCGTGGTATATCCGCAATGACGACATACATAAGGACCTGAATATTAACACAGTCAGAGAAGAAATCAAAACTATAGCAGCGAAGCACGAATTGAGACTTCGTAACCACGAAAACATCGCCGTGACGCCAATGTTGCTCGGACCTAGTAACCTAATCATGTAGAATTGTTCATTGGAGCAATCACTACCACAGCGTGTAATTATTGAAATGTAAGCTACTAGATAAGTGTATCTATACTTAGTTGTAGTATTATAGAATAAGAAATGGTGTTGTCTTTCTTTTTCTACGATAAAATTAGAAGACCAGCCTATCTGTATGTACGAGTATACGCAGTATTTATATTAACCCTTGATGGAAATCTGTGAATAACGATGTAAGTGCAGTATTCAATTGTTAATTTCAGCATTAATAATAATACACAAATTCTGAACACTAACCATAAACTTATAAAATGTTTACCTAACATTCCTTTTTGTTATTTACCGAACTTTAACATAATTTTGTTACTTATATACGAGTATACAGTAACATTGTCATTAAATAAATGCAAAAGATATTAAAAGACCGTAATTAATATATTAATTTAATATGTAACATTATATAATCTTGCATAAAAGTTTTATCTATGTCTGATACTTACAAAATACTTACATTATATTAATCAAATAATGTTACGTAACAGGTAAATTTTATGTTAAATAAACATTAAATATATATAACTCTGTTTCGCGGGGTGTATCCTGATACAATGTTCTAGGATGTTGCGTAGCATTGTTAAACAATGCGTACATAACCTTATACGAGCAGACTTAAATATTGAACGACATGAAATACTTCATCGTCCTAAGACAGTCGTACAAGGTCACTATTTTGCTTTAAATGTATTTTACAAGCAAACGTTGAAACAAAATTCAAACTGATTATTCACAGAATATAAAACATTTTTTCATGTTTTGTTTGCAAAGGCAGATAGTCATACGTTATTCATAAGGCCCAGTCTGCGTGTAAATTTATTTTTTAATCCGCGAATATCAGTATAAACTTCAAGATCTTCAGTTTCAGCGTGGCAATTTATAAGCGGGTGATTTTCTAAACATGGCCATTATACGCAGTTCACGTTTCGTTATTGAGTTCTACGTTGATACAGCTACTGCTACGTTGGAGCTACATGCTACGGGCTACGGTTGATCTATTATGGCGGACTTGCTATAAAATAACCACACATTTATACAATGTGCTCTTCAGCTCTTGTCTACTTCATTCTTTTATACTGGCACTGTTATGGATATTCTCATAGACTCCCTTAGACGCTATCCGTCGGCATCCCTTACTTTGGTGATGGATTGAAGCGTCCGAATAAGTTACAAAATACGTAAATAACTTGAGAGTTTTGGTACTAACCATATACCATCACACTGGATACACTGTCATGAAATTTCGTTTAATATTTAAAAAAGAAAAATTTTCATTATGGAAAAATTGTGAAAGTTTTATTTAATATAAAAAAGATTACCTTTTACATAATTTTTTCACCTGTAAATACTATAGTATGTTTTTTTGTGAATTGCTCTTCCTTACATGTAAGTGCATTTAGTGTTTGTTTATATTTACATATGTATTTATATATATAATATTTGCTACAGTGTTATGGTTTCAGAGAACATAGAATCCTTATTTAATTGGCTTTAAAATCGTTCTCTTGAAAAAGTCTTTTCTTAAATCTTCATATATTTTATAGTACTTAAAGTAAGAGCCTGATATTGCTTGAAAATTGTGTCTTTAAATAAACATTCTTTTATATTTTATTATGTATAAATATTTTATCGTACATATATTTTTAATATAATGTAAAATTAGGAGAAATAGAATATGATATTTCAATCCATATTACTTTATATAAGTCGTTTCAAGTAGGTTTTACTAATTTATAAAATTGACTAATTTAATATCGTACACCTAAATCAAAACCTTAACAACTCGAAAAAAACATGTTTCCCAGGACTGTCGAAAATACTTATTGTTATGTTGTTATATGTGATTTGCTTCTACTATTTTTTTTTGTGAATTCTTTGGAAGAGTAGTGAAGATATTAATTTATCTATTTCGTTGAACTATTGTAAATGATATGGTGCAAGGTGCAACATATTTAAATTTCTTTTATATTATTAAATTGTTTTTATTCATTATATATATGGACCATATATATATGTAGGCTCCAGCTAAATATATGTATTTGATTTTATTATTATATCTCGTAAAAATAAATTGATTTATTTTCAACACCTAAAGTCGGAAACTGTGACACATTAAATGCAACATCAAAGAATATTTTTTTTGGAATCCATTTTATTTTGTAAGCTGTTAATAGCTCGCATTTAATTTCGCTTTGATATTTCAAATGTTGTATAAACATATTAATTAAATTTATAATTGTTGTTTCAATCAATAGAACATTACGAAATGAATTTATCATTTATTTGAGCTTAACGAGCAGGTTGATGACATGTTTTAATTAATGAAGATTATAATTTGTCGGATAACTGTTATATTATTCTTGTGTCTATTTTAAGGTGATTATAGTTAAAAGATTTTCTTGTTGGAAAGTTATAAATAGAGGCCAAACTGACACCGGAAACGAGACGCTCTTAAGAAGACGAATTTGACCGAAATTTTTACACTTAAAGTATTATTCAATAGTGACAGGAGGTAGTGATCTTATTTCAAAATATTTCTCATGGTATCACATTTAAATTTTGAACGATAATGTAAAACATATTTATAAATAGGATTAATTATATTATATTCCAAATTAAAATTATTTTGTAAAAAAAATTCATGTATATTTTGAAAGTAAAAGAAAGCAATAGACCTGCAAGTAACACTAAATTCCACTGATTTTTTTAGTTTTATTGTAGATAGTTCTTTGTTAGTAAAAATATCCTTTCATCTTTCTATGTATATACTCTTAAAAGTGAAAGGATAACTTACACAATTCGTATATCTATTTGCCCAGAAAACAATTTGGTGAAGTGTCCTGTTTTGTGACGTTTCTCTCACTATTGCACTTCAATTATAGTTCGCATCAATTTTATCTTCATTTGTATTCCGATAGGTGGGAGTGGTTTCGCCATTTGTAGCCGATAAAATAGACATTTCATATGAACGACTATGAGAAACCGAACTGTAAATGAACTTTTTCATGATAAGAAATTATACGCATCTTCAATATGATGGCAAAGGACTCCAAAATGTTTACTATTTTTTTTCTTTCTGTAAATGTCCACACTGATATGTGTATACGAACTCGTCCATTCGCTTAAAAGTCTGTCGCAACTCGGACTAAACAGAGAGAATTTAGAAAACATCAACAACTTTGGGACCATCCATTAATTACATCATACGTAAAGGAGGATCGGGGAGAGTGATTAGAATCTTTGTAACGTCATATGCATTATATAGAAGTATTTCTTTTCATTTACATAATTACAACTGGTCTAATGACCAACCAGCAATTTATCCATAACTAATACATATACATAACATACAATATTAAGGATCGTCCACTGACATTTCCTTGATTTACTCTATTTATATTTTTGTTTTTACACTACTTTTATAAATGTCATTGTAGTTGGAAGGGTTTCTTCCTCTTAAGTCTTTTAGTTAACGTTTAGTTGGTACAGTCAATAGAATGTGACACTGAAAAATGGTGTACTACGTTTCCAAAAATTTCCATTAGAGCTAAAGAAGACGGTGATTTCTTCCCAAAACTTAGAAAATGCTACACTATCCTAAATGTGTACTATTTCACACCATGGAAAAAGAGGTCCGCGAAATGTGATGAGGTGTGATAAGAACTAGGAGGGGTTTGGAAGGGGGGGTTACCAAAACGGCATGAAATTTGTGTTACTTAATTTATGGATGGCTCCTTTGTTGTTTAAGGTACGAATAGTTTCTAATTATGAATAAAATTAAGAAATTTTGCTAGCGTGGGTAAACCTAAACCTTGCGATTGATATCTCACCAAACGCTTTTTAGAGCCTGACTTTATATTATTTATTATAATAAGACAAATTCCCGAAATTCCTTCGATTCCGAAAAGATCTCTGAAAACAGTAGAATGTCTGACTGTAATATTCCATGTTTTATTAACGTAAAAGCTTAAAAACGTTATTATATATAATTACACTTTCATCAAAGACATTTTAATTAGAAGTAACAAAATACATTTGAATAATATGAGAGTAGGCATATCTTTCAGAACGAGTATGCTTGGTACTTCGGCTTTAATTTAATTTATCTAATTTAATATATTCATGCGGGACACTTTTACCTTTTATGTTCCAAAGTACATAATACAAGCAGGTACAACCCCACTACCTCTCCCTAAACACTCATCCACCCATCAAAATAACGTAGTAATGCTATTTATTTTTCTTTCTAAATGAACAACATTTCCTATAACGTTATACATTTTTCTCGTTTCTTTTTTGATCTATTCTTTATTCTGATTGGGCCATCTGACACTAATGAATATAGCTGTCATTAATTCAGGAATGGCTTCAAATAAATCTTCACAAGTGATATGAAAATAAATGGAGACCTTTTGAGCTCTGCCTGCTTGTAGTTCTTCAACACGATTTTCAAACATTCATTTCCCCTCTGTTTTCAGTAAACGCCGTATTATAAGAGGATTGAACTGGTTTACAATAAATTTATTTACTGATAGACTCCTCTAAATGTTTTATATTCTGTTCAGATTTTATGGTACTTCTGTTATTGGTGCTGGAGCTAGTGGTATCATACCCCGGGGCTTTCTTGTAAGAAGGTCGTGGATTATTTGAACGCAAAACGCAAATAGAACTAAATCATGACACCAACAATCAGGAAATTTCTTAGTAGGGTTGTATTTTCATGATTTGTGTATTTCTCAATTCCTAACTTAAAACAAATATGTTTTCCTAAATTATTTGCATTGTTTTGGGTATTTGTTTTATACTTTATATTAATTAACTTTGCTTATACACACACAATTATATATTCATATATGTATATTGAATTTAAGAGACACTAAAGTTCAAGCACTATTTATCTCGAATTAAGCCCACTTGTAGTATTTAAACCATATATAGAATACTAAAATATATTACAAAAACGCTATGTTGGAACAAAACTTTATTGTCCCGCCTCTCGAACGAGACAACTAGCGCTCCGCTACGATATCAACCGATTGAATGGCGCGCTTTTTAAAAAAGGAAGTTATGCTGCCGCACCTGAAAAGATGTAATAAATGTTAAAACTAAAGTAGATTTGGATGTAATAGAACTTATTACCACTTAACTAAAATAATTGTGATAATAATATAAACACTTGTAACTTATCAATTATTTATCAATAATCATTCTACATTACTCAAAATATCGCCACTGTAAGTATTCAAAACTTATTGAAATCTAGGTCTATTCTAGGTTTTCTCTACTCGTTATCATAAATTGTGAACTGGCGTTCCTTCCCAATTTCCTTTTCAGATGTTTTTTTCTTGCCAAGTTCTGATTTCCATCAATCAGTCTTTTGTAAAGTTCAAAGAATATTCTATTCAAAAGTAGTTGAATTTTATAGTTATTTCCTGGAATTCATCTCTTGCAAATACAACCCACTACATCTTTCAGCTTGATCTTTATCCTCACAAAGCCAGAACATTTACAGCCTGTTTTTCAAGGTTTTTTATGTATTGTTTTTGTTTTTGTTCTTTGATTCTCTTTCAAAAAAGGATTTCGTTCGATAAAGTGAAATTAATGTTTTCTTTTCGTTTTTTAACTTTTCTCGTTTTCTAAAAATATTCTCAAGTCATTTTTCAAGGTTTGCATGCTTAGTTTTGAAGATCTTCTAGTAAAGTTTTAATAACCAAAATATATGCACACTAAAGTTTCATTCACACTCACTGTTTTAATTTTGTATTTTATTTAAATTGTATAACATAAGTCATTCCCTACATCATTATTAATTTAGAATTTAACTTACATTTTCTTTGTTCTTTTAGAACCTTACAAAGTCTAATCTTTCTAAACTAAAAATACTAAATTTAAAAAAAGCTATATTCTATCATAACCTCTAAAATGTGACAATCTGTTAAAATCTTGTAGGAAGTTTAATGTCAGTTTTTTTTAAATAAAGAAGTAAATATAATTTCTATTACTAATTGTTATTAAAAGCAGAAATTTTAAATAATCTACAATCAATTTTATCCATCAACTAAATTAACTAAACTCAAATTAAAACACGAATGTGACTAGGAATGCCTATTATGAAAACCTGAAATCTAGAATAAAATATTAAATAAAAACGTAAATTAAATATCGAAACAGTGAGTGGGAATGAAGATATTTTGTGTCTAATTATACGTACTTACATTCATTTAAAAAGAAACTTATATTGCTATATTATGCGATGAATATAGCGCAATATAAGAATCGATAAAGTTACACTTATTTTCTGACTTACCAACAAAACGCGTTATTCGTATTTAATAATAGACTTTGTGTTTTTATAATTTATAGTTCTGACCCTAAATTTATCCTGTGACTTATATTAACTCAGATATTTTTGGAACTGTGTATTAGTTAGCACGGTATCTTCTTTTCTTAATGGTCTCGCTTGTCATATACTAGAATATCTCGAAATTATTTATGCTTTGAAATTGCGCAAGCATATCTTTTATATTTTCAACTGAAACGTTTTAAATTTTAGTTTTGTTTTATGTAATATTTTTAAATAAAGAATTTTCAATATTCTGGTAAACATGTTTGTGTAAAATTTAGCTAGAAATGTATCTGTTACATAAATATTACATGTTTGTTTTGCATCCTAGAATTTTACAATCTATCTGCTTAGGATATTTAGTACCTTACACAGCATGAACGAAATATATCAACCCTTAAAGTGCACATAAGAATGTACACGTCCATTTTGTGGACTCATGGATTTACTTATAGTATTTTAGTTGCCGATTAATTCTCTTGATAGTTTTCTTCTTATCCTACGCTCTTTTCCAGATTCAGCAATGTTCAACTAAACCCTCTAATTCCCCAAAATGCATAGCCAAACATCAGTCATTTACAGATTTTTTTTAAGTTTATGTTAAGATAAGACCCAACCAGCTTCAATGTTGTACTGGGGTTCTACTGAGAGTCTTCGAGCGAAATATTGCTAACATTAAAAAATGACGTAGAAGTTGTTTGAAGAATTAATCTAAGAAACTCATATTATCTAATATTTCAAAATATTAAATCTGGTATCACTTTATTAACGTTTGTTACGAGTATACTCTTCAAATGATACTGAACGCTAAATCCGAAATCAAACTATGCCAATTTTATTCTAAATTATGTAAAAGTTTCGTTTTAAATTGATGTGTATTCGAATATTAAATGATATCGACTGTGCAGTCACTATTATATTTACAGTCCAACATTTACATAGTTGAATTTCAAATGTAATAACATTTCTGAATATTGCGCATTGTATTGACAAAACAAATACAAATTATAATGTTATACAGCTCAGTAGAATACGAGGAGCAAATACTGAACAATGGTCAATGGATAGTTCTCAAATATTACCAGACTTTCAAATATAACGTGCACATTCGCCGAACTGATGGACAATATACTCGTAGTTTATTGCATCGTTTAACAATTCGGACTCTATTTGAAATCGTATTTATTGAAGTCTGTGAATATTTTCTGTGAACACACAATGCAGTCGTTTATATGAAATATCTCTTTAAGGGGTGGTAAGGTTTCAATTTTTTTTAAATTTATTTATATTAATGTACAACATATTAAGTTTATTGTGTGCAAATTTGAAGTCCTTTGGAGTAAAACTGTCGGAGATATATTTTAAATCTTCACCTTTGTTTTTCTTTGAAACTTTTAAACGCGTTTTTCTCACACTTAGCTTTTTCAGAGTCGGTGCTCTCTCTAGTGCTCAAAATCTACCGCACCGATTCTTTTGAAATTCCACACTCTTTCTTTACATAAGTTCTGAGGTAACGTTGTCGGTTTTTTTTTCTCTTTTCTTAATTTTAACGTATTTTAAAATAACAAAGTTTCTGATTTTTTTTCATGTAAAATCGGTATTTTGACTTCTAAGTGCTGTAAAAAATTGAAAAATCAATATAAAAGAAAACTCGACAGGGTTACCTGCAGAAATTTATCAACTGATGAAATCATTTTGGTTTTTTGATTTCAAATAATCCGGTAATGAGTTATGAGTGGCACCGAAATGTTACTTTTTTTTGTGACGTCTGCGGAGATTCGCTGTCAATGCCTCATTTTTTGCTAATTATTTATGAAAATTTCACAAAGTATTCTTTAAATGTTATTTGATCATATAGTAATTATAGAAATAATTATATATTATCTGTATCGTCAAAAAACATTATCAAAAATATGCTTTTTTGTTTCGATTTGACCCAAGCGAGAGGTATTACGTTCTCAGAAAGCGTTGTCCTACTCTATCGCGTATAAATGCGCCATATAAGAATGAAATACTGTCAATGGGTATTTAAAACAATACAAAAATAACAGCAGATTGTCTTAACATTGAGTGACAGGATCGTTATAATTTTTTATGAATTTCTTTACTCTTTCTTTTTCATTATTTAATAAAAAAAAAATGACTTTTTCATCTTGCCAATTCTAGCGTACAATTAATTTAATTTTTTATAAAACTCTTTGATGTGCAAAGCTACTGTTTAATATTAAATATGAGCGCCTTGTGAACACAGTAGCCCTCACCCTTCGAAACCACCCCAGTCTTTCAAATATCGTTTAAGTCCAAATATCCACAAATTATTTTCATATTTTTATTATGTTTTTTATTTTATTTTAAATGTATTTTTATATAAAATCACGTAACAATATAAAACAAAAGTTTTCCCATTTATATAACTCTGTATAGAACGAGTTTAAATCTGAAGTGGCTGCAGTATCAACATCGTAATAGAAAAACTAGGCTAGATAAATAGCTACGTGGAAAAGTCGAGGGTTAAAACTTATCTACTACAAGGTTTAGGGCTTCAACTCGGACAACAGTCTCGCAAAATGTTTCTGAAGTAATAATAATATATCGGATGAAATTTATTAAGGAGCTATAAATTATATAGTACATAAATTTATTATAAATAATTTATTAGGAGAATTTTTTTCCAATGTTATTATGGGTGTTTTTGGTTTATGGGGAGCATTGTTTCATTACACAAAAACTTTAATTAATTAGCGCTGTCTTGTTTAATAAAAATGATTACTGATCAATAAATTGAAATAAAGAGCTACGATTTTATAGGCTTGAATAATTACAATTAATAGTCGACTTCAATGACGTAGGCATGACGTCCCATAATTTTTGAGGGCCCACTGAGCTGGTAAAAGGTATGAAAAGATTCTTATATACGACTATGTGACTGGATGGAATAGAATTCAGAATGTGAATATTAAATAAAGCATTGTTGTCATGATTTGGGATGATAAGTCCAACTAGAAACATTTACAAGCGCCGCTTCTGGTATTACGAAATTTTTTATGCTATGAATTTAACATAATATTTCTTTATACAGTATTTTTATATTTTTTTCAATAAATTGCTGTCTAAATTTTTCCAATTATTCATAGATTTCTAAAACTACAAGATACTACATCATTTTTTAACATATTTTCTTAGCATTTTTAAAATTGAAAATATCTATACATCTTATTTTGCGCCGAGAAATAAAATATTCTCCTATTTCTATTAGCTATATCTACATTCTATGAATAAATGATTGACGTTATATCGTTGTAGTCTCGTAGCTACATCTACGTTGTGCTACGCTTTATATCTACCCGCATAGATAGAGGCAATCAGGGGCAAAGAATGGGCCCTGAATAAAATATTTATACGGGTCCTTCTTTAGTTCAACGTATCTCTGACATTTTTTTTATTATTATTTAACTTTCTAAACGTCGCCCTATTTCTGATGCTGTGTCTTATCACCGATAAACTCCCATTTTGTTGCCAGTTTTTTTGTGACTTAGTGGTCTCATATATGTGCACTACATTGTTACCTAATAACTTTATGATTATGTATGTACATAAACAATTTAAATAACTTGATAACAACCAAACCCAGAAAATATAGGCCTGGTTCGGAGATTAAACTTGAAGCCAAAGCAGTCTATCGTTAATCTTTCGCCCACTGTATTTGAGATCTGACCATTTGACAGATTAATATTTTTATAAAATATATTTAAAGTCGCTCTTGTAGCAGGTTTTAGAGCTTGTATTGTTCTGTGGTTTAAGTTTAGCAACTGTCATTAAATTAAAAAATTTAATTTTGATGTATACCGGATTGTATATATCTCATAGATAGGTTCTTTCAATAAAAGCTATCATTTTAAATCAACAAAAAAATACTATTTTATTTATTTATTTTAATCAAAACTACAAACTCTGACGTTGATAGTGAAACAACATATCGGCCATATATCCCCTCAATGACGGTGGTATGTTGACAGTTTCAAAATGGTGCAAAATTTAACACGACAGCTCTTGTTGTTAAAAGACCTTATATAATACTAGATGCGTTGATAAGTACAAATAAAAATATATATAAAGAAATAAATAATTTGGTGTTGAATTTGGTAGTCTTTATCTTTCATCCCTGTTCCATACCAATACCCTTGCCACCCCTCGCCCACATATTGTTCATCATCCGGATATAAATCAAACAGGAGTACTTGACAAACAGTCTTACGAGCATAGATATATTTTTATTTCTTGGAAGAATAAAATGTCTTATATTGTCTGTCAATAAAATAAATGTTTCCGGATAAAATATTTGATTGCAATCAAAAAGAACGTCTGCAAGTGTAAGTGTATGGGTTGGTGTACGTGTAGTATGTATATTATTCTGGTGCCAGTAACAAAAAGAAGTAAAACGCGGGTTTTATTATTTGGATTCGGGAATAAAAGATTTTGTTTTGAACATAATTTAATTTTATTCTTTCTGAAAAACAATTGCTGTGTTAACCTTTTGTTTTCATCCGAAATTCAGTTCTTTCCAGTGTTAGTGTAGTTTGTGCATTGTGGATAATGTTTCAGTAACAATTTGAATATCTATATCATTTGTATGAAGAGATCTGAACAGATGAATAGTTCTGGCGCTCTTTTGTGTAAGGCAATAAAAATACATTATTTTGTTTTTAATCAATAAGATTTCTTGCTATAATAAATAAGTAACTCGCTAAACATGTTATTGTTGTTTATGATTGATCTACCGAAATAAAAATTACTTGTTACGCAAATCATTTTACTAATCAAATTTTTCTTATCTTTGAATTTTAGATTTTGAGGCGATTTCATCGTCTAATATTTTTTATCAAAAACATTTATTCAAAATATTTATTATCAAAATATGTTACCTACATATCATTGTGCTGAAATAAATTCATGTTTATGCACTTGATAATATGGAGTTATTTTATTTTAGTTAAATTTGATTTATTTATTAAATTTATCATTTAGGAACTCGATCATTTTTTGAATTTCTTCTGGATGGTCTGAAAGCATGTCCTTTAATAAAATTATGTTTAAGTAAAATATTACATAAATTCATCACAGGACCAGACGCTTGACGCTAATTGCCGAACCAGAGATATATTTTCTTGGGTTGATTGTTTTTACATAATCATAAACTTGGAAATTGTTCAAAGAGATCAATTTGATTTTTCAGACCACATCTGATTTTCAAATGTTTGCCTAGAGTTTCTTCCAATATTGTACAGCGGCTTTTTTTTTTAACTGTTCGCGATAAAAATTACAGTACAATTAAATTTTAAATTTACCGAATATTATGGGAAAAAATGCAAACCCTACACGACATTTTCTTTGTTGCAAATTTTTAAAATATAATGATACTCGTATCTTAATCGTTATACACGCGTTATCGTTAAACCTCTAAACTTTCTCGATTCTCTCACTTACCCTCTTATACATGTGTGTTAAAAATGATAGAGAATTGTCAAAAAAGCATCCACCCTTAAGGTAGTGTAGGGTAGTCTAGTGTGATAATGTCACGGAGTCACGTGACAAACAAACAGTTCTCATAAGGCCCCAGGGTAACCGTAACCAGTTACTGTACTATAAACCGACTATATGACTATATATAGATGTAAGCTAGGGGTGGTTTATATATTTTAAGGGTGGCTGAAACTTCCCTAATGATCTTTGTAAGAATTCGCAAGTGTTGGTATCATTATATTCGTGGAATTTGACGAAGAAAGATTATTTGATCCTAAAAATGTTTGGATGAATTCTGGAAATAGTTTGTTTCTTGTAGAGAGGGAGGGAATGGTTTGTATGTGTGTGTGTATGTGTAGCATAGTGTCTTAATTAATACGAGAACACTGAGCCAAATACAACTCACAAAGTAAAAGTGTCACATTCAGTAAGTGAAACATTTAACTTCAAAGTTTCTGTCATGACATTTTCATTTATTATTTAAGCAAAATTTCTACTTTGTACGAAACATGAGCAATTTTTTGAACATTTTGTAAATATACTATTACAGACTGAAAAATAAAACTTTGTAAGCGTAAAGGCGTATTTTACAATGTATATTCTTTTTTTTTAATCGCAGAATTTTCTGTTGCAAGATTGTATGATAGGATGATCCTCAAAAATTGGTCCAACAAATAAAAATTGAGTTATTGTATAATATGTACAAAATTAATAAATTATAAAACTGAACGACTACAATTATTGGCTCTGTTTACTTTGTTGTAAGTTTTGTAATTATTAAAAAATATGAATTGTTTTTAGCATCTATTAACGTTTCTGAACTTAATGTTTTTATGACATAATCCATTATGATCCTTATATTATACAAAAACACGCTTTTATTATTTCACCTTTGACACACCCTGTACGCAGGGTGCCAGCCGGGGTAGGTATATTATGCTATCTGCACCCTTTCTAATGCTAATTTTAAGTAGTTGTTAAGGTCTCTTTTTGCGATAGTACAAGTATGTTTTAACTCGTTAACTCGGTAAGTTCCATCCTTCCAGAATGAACATGGGGTGGCTTTGCCTCTCTACTCTCCTCAGCTCTACTTTGCTCTGCTTTACTTGTGTACTGTTACTGATGAACCCACTGAGCGTACATATTAATTAGCCATCCTTTATGTATTAAAGTATAACCCCACACCTCACATCTAGCCATATCATTGCACGAATATCACACGAGTATGTTATGAATACTTACGCTTAGCACGCGTATGCAAATTTATTTTGAAATTACATAATAATGTGATATGTTGTACTTAGGTATCTGCTACATAAATATGACGTAACTTCTATTTGAGTATAACTGGGTAAGAATATAGCAAGTGTCCTCTGTTATATATATATATAAGACATTGTCTCCAATTTTATTAGGAACTGTATATTTTAAACAAACTCATGTGTTGCTTCGGAAATTTAAAGTTTATTTTGGTAATTTACATACATATTTTAATAATTACATTATTTAAGTTCAATCATAGCTGAAATTTAAAGAAACGTCATTTAAAGTTTATTATTTACCATAAATTGTCAATTCCTTTTTATCCAATTTTATTATAACCTCACAATATGCACTTAAATACCTAACTAACTAAAAACGTAAGTTCTGTCGACTGCAAATATCAACTGTGTTGACCGTTATTCTTATAGCGACATCTATTGCGTTCATGAGTATATGTTTTCACTGAACGGCCACTGTTTTACCGACAGACGAGCTTTGTACCAACTAAAGAAATCTAATTTCTTTACATGTAGTTGTTATAAAATAGTATAATTTATAGGCGAATTAAGTAGCGAATGAAAAGGAACAATAAAGCGCTTCTCAGCAACGGTATTTGTTTTTAAATCAGCCCTGCTAATCATATCTGTAAACAATTGTCAATATTAAGATTAAGAAAATTTTCTCGCCACTCTGTTCAATGTACATTCAAAACAGCGCACATGGTATAAAATACTGCGGGAACCTTCTGCATATTATACAACAGTTATTACGTTACCCTGTGTCCCATGGATTGAATTTTAAGCAACGTGATCTTCCGAACCAAGTCTCATCTCCCAGTTATCATTTGGTCTACTTTTATAGTTCCAATGAATTTATTATTCACACAATAGTTTTCGCTTCTAGAATAATTTATTTTATAAAAATAAAAGTTTGAAATTAAAATGAAATAATTCCTGTCATGTTTTATAGATAATTTATGTTAGTTATTCGTTGGAGCTTTTGAGCTTTAATTAAATCAATAGAAGTTATTTCCGGGCACGTATATATTCTCACTATAAAAAGTTGAACATTTTTTTTTTATTATAGTTTTTTATATTGTACACGGCTGGCTATTGTAGTCTACTTGGAACATGACCATCGACTTGATTAATTTTTAGCTTTGAATTCGAATTCAGATATTTTCTATGGTGGTCGTCTATTGAATAACTTGATAACAATGGAATTATTTCTTCGGTTACAATGATTTAATTAAAATTATTTCAAAATTATCAATTGTCAGACATAGTTTTTGAGAGAAATTTATATGTAACTGCTAATGTTAGAACGAGAAGAGAGATGAGTTGTTTTAACTATTTTCATAACTTTTTGTTTTTTAACTCTGACTTTTCGTTTTCTATTCCAATTTTTTTTTTTTTTTAATTTAAGGAATCGTCCCATTGACGACCAATTGAAAATCAACACTATATTCAGAGGGAATAGATTTAAACCAATATCTTTTAATTGTTTGTGACTTTTTACTCCGACTAAAATAATTGAAATAAGTAATATGATTGAAAAAATTATCCAAAAATCTCTTTGTAATCTTTTTCTGTTTCTTACTTGATCAATTCTATATCACCAAGAGTCAATGTCATTATCAGTGCTTAGGATAACCTTATAAATTAGTAATATTGTGTATACTCTTGATAATAGGCTTTTCAAGCATTCTTTTATTGTCTCATTTTGAAATTTTTTTACTAAAATATATGGTCTTGCTTTTTTATTTTATATACTAAATATCCAAAAGTTGACACAGATATAGTTATAAATTTGAATTTGTAATGAATATTTTAGCGTTACAGAAGTACTATTGAAGTGTGCAGTCCAATAAGTAATCAATTTAAATTTCTGTTGTTAACCACCTTTATAATATCAAAGTTCACGTGTTGCTAGAGACACCTATAAGAAATATCTCACCTTTGAGTATTTATTCATATGCATCTTTTTAAACTCTGTTGTACAACGGTGATGGGTTGGGAAGGGAAGGGGGGAATAGTGTAAGAAATGGACATTACATCGAAGAATTTTTACATTTTTGTTTATAAATATTGATCGCTTTATTAATTTCAGTGACAAAAATGAATATTTTATATGTTAATATCTTCTAAGAAATAATTGAATATTTTTAAACTAACTTACTAAACTATAAGTAACTTTAGTAAGTAAAATAACTTTAGTGAGTAAAGTTTTATAGAAATGACGCCGTTATTAAAACGCATAAGTCTAAGAACATTCTTCTAAGCTGTTGATACAATCGTTTAATTAAATTAAGAGCCTGTCTCAGTATGGCACCGTATTTAAGCGAATTTCTGCCGGACGTATACGGGCTACTACGCTTTACCTATCCGAACCATGTAAATGTAATGAGATCTCTCTGGAGCTCTCAGACTGCAAGCTACAAAGCCGTCCGAATACGGGCGGCACTACCTCGCACATTAGAACCGTATAAAGGCGAATTTTATCCAAGCGTTACCACTACTACAACGATATCCTATCCGAACCTTTGTAAATGCAAACAGCCGCCTCAGACTGGAGGGGATACCTAAGATCGCTTGTTGTTACGCTGCAATACGGTTCAAATGAGATCTATCGGCGACATCGCTTGTGACGAGTATGTTCTGCATGCAGTTTATGTTTGTATTTCAGTGAATCATGAACACCGATACCAATACGATAGAACTAAATTTAAATTCACGACAACCAGAACTCAGATATATAATAAATGCTAAAGTTCCTTTAATACCAGTAGTGTATCGATAAAAATTAAAGTTAAAGTTTGCTCTCATAATAAATTATATTAGTGCTAAAGAACTCCATTACACTCTAGAGTCGTATTGTGTTCTGCGCACCTCCTAATACTTCCAGCAAGCTGTTTATCACCTTAATGTTACACTTTCCTTTTGGACACCCTGTTTAAATATTATTTTTCTTCTTACTTAACTTTACATATTCAAACATGTATCGTTGACAGTGTAAGAGGAAAGAACCCTTAAGACGCAGAACGCATATCAAGCATCGGCCTTATTACCCAAAGAGAACTCTTCTCATCCCCTCCTACTCATCCACCTTACCTTCCCCACCTCATTTACAACATCCGTGCACATTCCTCCTTCTTTTGACACACCTTCGTTCCTACTTTGCCTTTTCACTAAACCTTACGGGTGATATAATATACGATATCACTATGTACATTAACCGTATTTTCTTACCCTGTTTAACTCTCATACCTATGATATGGTATAATAAACATACATTAAATGTACGTCTTATAGTGCTTACTGCTTATAGTAGCATAGGGGGAAAATTTTGAAAATTACTTTATTTAAAATATTTCAATACTTTACATATTTAACATTATACTAAAAATATGCTTTGCATTTATTAAAAATAAATTTTATTAAGTATTTTTCTGTCAGTATGAAGAAGAAGATATCTCTTTTTTAACTTTAAGTTGAACTTCGTACTTTACACTTACTAAAATGGCTTTGTATTAGTGTCAGGCTTTATATTAAACTGATGTGTTGCTTCTAAAATCAAAGACTTTTATTTTAGTAATTTACTTACACATTATAATAATTACACTGTCTTAAATCATACTATCCTACCTAAAATCAAAGAAACGACATTTAATGTTTATTATTTAAATTATCAATTCCTTTTTATCTAATTTTATAATATCTTTATGCATATAATATATTATGCACAATAATGATAGTAGCTGTAACTAATATGTACCGTTAGCTCATCTGACCAGAATGCAATTGTAATATCTCTGGTCAGTGTTATCAACTAAAGAAATAGAATTTCTTCTATAGTTATTATTATTTTATTATAATGTATTAGTCACTATATTCATCCGTCTTAAATCATTAAATAACATATCATTGTGCTTTATTACATACTACCTACTTATTCTCACTCCTTCCAAAATAAACAAAAAAAAAATACAAACAGATAAATTTAAACCCCTACTGCTTCTCTCTTCCTGCTACTCGCCCTCCTGTTTCTATTCTGCCCTTCCTTCTCCCTATCTCCGCCATTCACCGCTTTCCTTCACTACCTCCCTTTAATAACTGCACAATCGTTTTTTCACTTTTTACTCTTTACTTACATGAATACTTATAAATATATATATATATATTTTATTCCAAATTCATAATTATTTGTTTATATTCTAAATTACATAAAAGACAAAAGTTGAGACAAAGAAGATAACAAGTTTAATAAGTTTCAATTTTTTTTAATTTAATTTATGTAACATCAGTCTTTCTCCAATACTACACTGTACTATGTAGTGTAATGGACTACACCGCTGTCTAATAAGTTTATGAATATGTAACTACATAACTCAGAAAACATAGCTCCGGTCTGGTAATCGAACTCGAAGATACAGCAGTCAACGTCAAGCAATTCTCTAGCTCACTGTATCTTTAGAAGTTTATTTCACAAACAATTTTTATTGACATCTGGTTTCAAATTAATTAAAACTACAATCAATTTATAAAAAGAATTTTCTCCATGAATGAATTTCGTTTTTCCTTTCAACATTTCCTAGAACGAATTCTTATACTCGTACAGTCGCTTCCAAACCTCTAGCATCCAAGGTATTTTAATTACTAAATTATTTTCACTATTGTTACGCTAACCTTATTTTATGACGGTGTTCATTAAACAATAGTGTCGGAAAACCCACATCACAGCCATCGATATAACACCAAGTTACATTTTCCTTGTAAATGTCAAATTTTCACCCTTTCTAAAACCGTTTAGTTTTCTTCAAACAAACTCATTAGCATTTCGAAGTATTTCATTACATCAATTTCAACAAAGTTCTTTAGATCTCGCGTTAATTATTTTTTATTGGCAACTAATAATGAAAGTACAGGTTCATTTACCTGTAAGGTGTACTTTGTTTACATGTCGAGTACAGACGTTTAATTTAGGTTATTTAAATTACTTGTACATAATTAAATTGTGGTTCTAGTGAAAGTCGTAATTTCAATTTATATTATTTTCTATACGTATTTACTTTTTCTCCTTCGCGTCGTAAAAATAAATAATTTTTTATTGGAATTAATTAAAGTGAAATATAGTTCTATTTAAGTAGAATTTGTATGGATTTTATTATATTAAATTATGTATGAATTGAATATTATTTATTAAACATAGAAGAGGTAAGTCTTATAGCTTTATAAGCTGCATCAAACACTGCCATATTTCTAAGAATTTAATATGTAAAATCTCAGTTTAAAACTGGTTTATATTTGTTGGAGAACATGCAGTCTGTTTTAAGAGATTTACTTCTATAATATATTATTTAAAAGGTCAATACAGAGAGTTTGAATGTACATTACTAATACTACATTTTTAATTAATATTGTAAGTATTCATAAAGAAGTATATTTACGACGTTGCATAAATGGACTGAATTTTACTGCCCTGTAAGTTACAGTAACATTAATTTACATTACTCGTTCTGTTAACTTCGTCCCCTACTTCGGGAAAAAAAGAGGAGGCGTGGAAGATGGACGCACATAGGTATGAGGGTGAGACGAAAAGGTGATAAATAATGTAGTATTTAGGGAGAAAGAAGAAAACCGAATAAGTGGTAAGTATTCATAAAGAAGTATATTTACGACGTTGCATAAATGGACTGAATTTTACTGCCCTGTAAGTTACAGTAACATTAATTTACATTACTCGTTCTGTTAACTTCGTCCCCTACTTCTTCTCTCTCTTCTCATTTTTTATTCCGACCTCCTCTGCTTCCTCGCTGCGGCCTTTCTTTTTCTTTCTGTTTCCATTGCATCAAACTGCGCATCATCCACCGTCTTTCTACAATTTGCCTTCCTTACTCTTTGTTTTCCTTTTATTTCGTTGTCTAATTCTTCCTTGTTATCCTCGTCCTCGTCATCTTGCTCTTCTTTTTCATTTTCACTTGGATAGTTTGCTTTAGTTTTAACTTTGACTTTTAGGTGTTTTATTTCTTTGTAAGCCTCTGCCCTTCTCAATTTTATTCTCAATTTCATGTAATTGAGTCTATCCTTGTATTTTTAAATCTGCTCTAACGCGGAACACCTTTTGACATTACCTTTTTCTATCACTGTCGCCCATTTTTTATTTAACAACATTTTTAGCGGGAAGACAGAAAATTTCTATTGTGATTTATACAGCATCCGTCACCCAAAGTGTTATCTATTGAAAATGCTAAAAGTGCATTGCTCAACGAGGTCGATTTGAAATCAACACTTGCAATATATGCCGATTTCGATTTTTGACACATCGTCGCTATCAACCTTTTATTCAATAAATTCAATTGCGTTTGATGCGAACTGTACGGACCTATAGACGCTTACAGTTAGCCTCTAAAATGTATACTCAGAGAAGTCCCTTGGATTCAATTGTGATGAGTATTGAGGAAGTAATTGAGTATTGAGGAAACTGCAGATGCCGTATGCATTTTGACAAGCGTTTGTTTGTCTAGTTATTTACAAGTTTACGAAAACATATTATTCTACGTCGTACTTGAAAAGAAATATTCCAAATGGAATTTGGTAACGCGCAAAGAAAATTAAGTAGAAGTAGTATCAAAAAAGACTGACGTTAAATGAAATAAACTACTAAAAAACTACACACTTTTTAAACAAATATATTTTTTCTTTCATCTCAATAATAAAAGTCTTTCAATATATAATTATTCGGGTATTTACATATGTTTTTAAGTGAACATGTGTACAGTCAATTTCTATGCTAACACATGTGATTATAAATTACCGCCATTGTTAGCTGAAATTTATGATTCAAATCAACAACAAAACCAATATTACATAATGATTGATTTATACGTTAAATGTATTGACAGCTCGTAATATTTTTTCATAAAATAAGTTATTATTAATTTCTCGTCCGCCTGATTCATAGCCTAGCCTACTCACATTACATGTGGAATTGAATTTCATTCATCTGTGAACGAAATGACTGATTGTTTGAATGCTAATAAATATAAATAGTAATTAATTTCAATACTATTTAATATGTTATATTGGGAATAATTAATCACGTTGCGTCGGCATCTCGTAATGAGGCTGCAGTTTATTTATGGAATCTAATCGACGTAATGTTTCCAACACAAATGTTTTAATCAAATTATTTAATTAGCATTTAGTTGTATGTTTACACTAATCGTTACATTGTTTCGTGAATGTTTTGTAAACTATCATTTAGAAAATTTTCAATTAATGGAATGCCATGGAATTTACAATAATGTGAAATATACCACAATTTACAAAATGTAAACGCAAAATGTCTTATTTAACGTAATATTTTTAGTAACATTACATTTTATTATTTGCCGAAGTTTAATATAATTCTGTTACACTTTCGTTAAAGAATTGCAGAAAATATTAGTTTATTGCTTAACCTAATTTTTTATTCTTGCAGAAAAAGATTTTTTTTTTTTTTTTAAATATAGATTTTTTTGGGCTTCGTAGGCACGTAGCCTTTTATCGCCCCTAATACTATTCTGTCTTTTCTTATATATTATACCCAGGTAACAAGAATGATCTATTCATGGCTACTGCAGTTATAAATCTCGGTTTCTCAATCAAAAAAACAGAACAAGATTTATAAACTTTTAATCTCTCTATTTTAAATATATTAATATGTAAATTAAGAATTATGAATTACAAATTATGTATAGTAAATGTTTATAAATGTATATATATATATACTTTTTAAGTGCTTTAGTGAACTTTGAATTATAAGCTAACTGTTAGTAATTACTTAGTTACTGTTATTAACTAATTTAGCATCAAGAAGCATCGTATAACTGTCATAATTATCCAAATATATTTCAAAGGAACCAATAAAGAGTTAAAAGATTTAATCGTATTTTAATTAGAACCGTACAATGTATATTACACGTGTTTAAGTCTTGTGTAAAACGGCAGACTTTTACAGAAGCATATGGCCGCGAAATAAAAAGGATTTACACATTTAAAGTTGAAGGTCGAGGCGGGTAGGGCCGCGGAAAAGGGGAAAAGGGACCTGCACAATACACGGAACAACTCCACATGTAAAATACAGCTAATTACCAGATTAGCCGCTAACAAAGGGCACGCTGTTGGTGGCTGAGCTTTTTTATTGTTTTGTACTTAGTATAATTATAACGGTTTAAGTCGTAACAAATTTAAAAAGGGTAAAAAACTGATTATTTTTTAATTACGGTGTTATTTATATAAAATAAAATATGTATTATCATTTTTTTTTAGATATTTACATGAATGCAAAACAATTGTTTTCATTAATTAAATACGTGTTTTTGTTATAATCATTTTCTTTGTTGCAAGAATGTAGTTTAAGTAGCTCTCTTTTTCGTAATAAACCAAATGAACACACTCTCTCTCTCTTTCTGTCTCTAATAATAAATTAGTAAACTGGTCGGAAGGAAAATTGAGAGGAGGAAATTGGAAAAGGAGATGATTCGGAGGAGAGAGGCATAATCAAAGAATAAGGGGAGTGATAGTATAAAATAAGTAACTTAAATGTGAAAAGGGTTACGAAACTATTACAGAAGGTTTTGACTGGAAAAAAGAGTAGTACGAAGATAATAGAGTAGGAAGGAAAGAGAAGCAGAAAACGTGTGAAGTTAGAAGGAGGTATAGGGAACATGAAGAGAGAGGGTCAAGAAAAGAAAAAGCACGAAGTACTTTTGGAAATAGAAAGGTCTAGAATAGTTTAAGTTTTATTTTAAGTTGAAGTTATATGAAATGTATTAGGAAATTTAATAACGTAGATTGTAAAGCCTAAAGGCACACAATTAATATAAATAAATATTAAAATATTACAGTAGAGGATACTTATGGGAAAAAAAGAGGAGGCGTGGAAGATGGACGCACATAGGTATGAGGGTGAGACGAAAAGGTGATAAATAATGTAGTATTTAGGGAGAAAGAAGAAAACTGAATAAGTGGTAAGAGTAAGGAGAAATATCACGAGGAGAGAGAAAAAGACACGGAGAACAGAGGAAGTGAACAGAATAATATAAAATATAGCTTACATCTTAAATATATGAAAGGTGTTGAAGAAGACTAGATAAAAACGCAAGGAAATACGCTTAGAAGTACAAGAAAGGTAGATAAAGGAATTACTACTGTAGATATCAGTATATGGATTGTATCGCAAGAAGTGGCGAAAAAGCAAGGAGAGAAATGGTTCCGTTTAGACACACGAAACAGTTATGTTAGAGAGAATCGTTTAGTTTTGAGAAGGATCTAAATATGTTGAAATGTAATTTTGTGATGCAACGAGAGGATATTGTAAAACAGAAGGAATAAACACTAAATAAATGGAAATACAAATAAAATAAATGACAATTTTAATGTAAATTAACCAGACAATATAAACCAGCTCAACAGATATAATCTAGTGCAAGCGTAAAATAGAACAACAAAAATAATTAATTAACTAGTCTCTGCGTCTGGTCTCACATTCAGCGAAGAGATTTTAATCAACATAATAACTACTACGTAGGTTGCATATTGTGTCATATATTTATATTACGTTTATACGAATTATGTAGTCTACTACGTCACTTCCTTTGTTTTCGTTGTTTATCTATTGTTTCGAAAGTTGTATGTGCAACAAATATACTCTACTTACAGTACACTAGCGCTGTTAACACGTAAAAAATGTAAACTAATTCTGAAACATATATGGGTTATGTTGCGCACTAGAAAAACAAACAATGCCGCCATCGCCATATTGCTTTTTTTATGTATTTTGCTAAGGTTGGTACTCCGAGTTGCAGAATAGACTACCGTGGATTTACATAATCAATTAATAATTAACATTTAAGATTTATGAATTCAACCTATTAGACTTTATTTACATATACTTATTTATTCAAAGTTTAATATTATAATATTATAAAACAAAATAAAAGAACCATAACCTTATTAATAAAAGAAGAGGAAAAAACAATTTATTTATAGCATATACATACTTGTTTCAACTTGCAAAAGCATGTTACATATAAAAGATCACTAACCACTGAACAATAAGCAGGTGTTCAATTATAAAAGAGCGATTGAGTACATATGCAGTTATTTATCGTCGGCTATTATTTATTGTATAAATTATATAACGATGACTTAGCGTGGAAAGATGATGGAGTTGTTAACAAGACCCTGAAGACGTTGAGACATAATAATTATACGTCCAACTATTTTCTTTTAATAAACCTAATGAAATGGCTCAGTGGTCGGTGAATTTGTTAACAATGAAGGAGCTTGACACCAATACCATAACTTATTGAGCATCACCAGGAAAAGTGTCGAGCTAGAAGCCTCCAAGTTTTTGCATTTTCTTTGTTAGGTTGGGTAAAACTGTTCTCAAATATATATATATATATATATATATATACTTGTATATATTCTAATTCATAAATAAATGTGCGTTAATTAGAACAAAACAATTACACATAATGCCTTGTAAAATAAATTAAAGCCTAATGAAAATTGAACCTCTTAAAAGTTTGGCAACAAGCACAAATGTACTCATAATTAAAATGAGAGTTATATACATATAGAATAACGACATATTTAATGTTGAAACACCCTGTTAGGATCATATTATTTAATACCACATATTATATTACAAAATACACAGGGTGGGTCGTGTCAGGGTGGGTCGGTGGGTGTATAGGGTGTCGTACCGTGTAAGAGGAAGCGGTGCGATACGAGTAGAAGCCAGCGTTCGGCGAGCAGAGCCTAATCAAACAATAATGACTTGAATAATTCAAAGCGCCGGTTGGTTTTGTTGTGTCGTAGCTACTGCTACGTTACATTGTGTTACGATACGAATTGCTACGTTCGTTCGTTCGTTCGGTTCGGGTAGTGTGGTTAAATCACACCAGACCTTACTAAAATGAATGCTAGCTATATAAAGAGGGTGACATAGGGTGGCAGGGTGAAAGTGTAGTTGTCAAACCCTTAGCTGTTACCCTGTAACGGTGTTACAAATGAATTCAGTTCTCCAAAACGATTCAAAATCAGAACGCGGGAGGTGGTTGCTTGTAAAATTATAAATAGAAATAGTAGGGTGGTTAATTATAACATTTAATTAATTTTAATTAATTGAATTTTGAAATAGAGATTTTGAATTTTGTAGGGATGTATTTCAAGAGGGAAGGAAGGAAGCTCTATAACATATAAGGGTAACTTGTAATTTACTGGTATATTTTTTATTGAAAAAGCTCGTTTTTTTATTGTACGTTTTTTTTCGTTACGTTGTAAATCTTCAGTTGATCTTACGCTTCCATAATTTATATAAATTGGTTTAGAAGTTGTTTTGTCAATTTTTTCCTAGAAATGCTGATTAGGGTTTATTTTACTTTAAGAAACTAGTCTAGCACTTTCTATCTTGCCACAAACTAATATCAAGTTATATTTTCTCCTTCCATATATAAATATCTTGCAGTGCAAGTTGATACACTTTCAAAAATACAAATCTAAAGAATCATTTTCAAATGCTACTATCTTATATAGAAAATTGTCATGCCAGAGCAGGCTCTCTTGCTTGCTACAAACTAATTCGAAGTGACATTTCATACTTCTTATATAGAAATGATATTGCAGTATAGGTTTCGCACTAACTAGCTTACTACAAGCGAATTACAGTCTTACATTGCGTTTCATTTTCTACATACAATTAAAGTCACAAATCTGTGTTAAGAGTTATTGAATGTTTATATAAAAAATTTGTTTTATTAACATAATTTTTTTTTATTTGCTTTTAAGTTCGTAAAATATTAGTAGGTGTTTTTTTTTATTTATTTATTATATTAATTGTGTGCCTTTCGGCTTTACAATCTACATTATTTCCTAATACATTTCATTCTTATATAATTCTAAACTTTTATTACTTCCGGAAGTTTGCTTGTTCTTCTCTTGACTCCTCTCTCTTCATTTTCGCTAATCCTCCTTCATTCTCACCGTTTGCTCGCCTCTTGTCTTCTTTGTCTCCTCTCGACAAACCCTCTATTATATTTTCACTATCCTTCTTCCCTTCTGTCTTCATTTTAACTTCTCCCGCCTTTTACGTCTATCACTCTGTTTCTTTTGTTCGACCATTGAGTTGATAGTATGAATAATATTCCCTCCACATTCACTTTGTGGTTTGGAATGGCAACTAGGTGTTCGCACGTGTTTTATTAAACATCAATTCTGATTAAAATCACTTCTGCTCTGCCGTTCCTTCTCTTTCCTTGTTCCTTTTCTCTATTTCCGCCATCCACCTCTTCCCTTCACTGCCTCTCTTTAATAACTGGACAATATTAGTATTAGTAGGTTATTCTAAATAAAATAATGAATAACATATTGGTTTATTTTCTAACGTGTGTTATACAACTGTTATATTACCAGTTTCACATTTTATTAACGCTAGATATTGTATCACAATCAACAACTTGACAAACAGTATTCAAATTGTAAGTATCTTGTTGGTAAATGAACCGTTCTATGTAACTGGGTATAATATTTCTATTTCGGGTTTTCTGTACTTGTTCTGTCATCTGATACTATTATTTGCTGCCATGTAATATAAAATAGGCGTCAATTTGCATTATGATACTCGTAGCAGATAGTTGGCGGTTATCCCAAACAGCTGCGTAATCGATTGGTGCTGGCAGCTTACATGTAAATATAGAATATTGTCATTTTAATTTTATTTCTTGCTTGAAATAATTCAACGTTATTAAAATACAGTCTTTATTTAACTTTACTGCATCGTTACAATCTGTTCGAACAAGCGACAGACTGATTTTATCGCAGTACCTTCACGTTTTACGTTAAGCCTCATTCCCACTCACTGTTTTGATATTTAATTTACTGTTTTTATTTAATATTGTAATCTAGATTTCAGATTCTCGTTTAAGCATTTCTTTTCACATTTGTGTTTTAATTTAGGTTTAGTTAATTTAGTTGGTGCGTTTGCATCGTTAGTAATATAAATTTTAACAATTCGTTGTATGTGAAATAATTAAAATTGCTGTGTTAAAATAGTTAAAATGGTACTGTGAATGACTACGCGTATTGCCATATGCTAAACAATTTTAATTAAATACAAAATTAAATTAAAGCAGTGAGTGGGAATGATACTTATTTTTATTCTTTTCAACTGTCGAGGTTTTATTCACCAAGGAATAATAAATTAAAGTAATATTCTGGACCAGACAGGTACTTATTTCCAATTAAAATACTTTGAATTAAACTCCAATTAAAATCTTTGGGTTTGTAATACTTAAAGTAGTTGATAGAAATACACTTTGTCGTTTTAGATGATTTAGTCTTAGATAATTTCTATTCCACAAATTTCTATTCAAAGTATATTTAATTCTATGGGTGGTTTGGACCTGTATGCGCCCTTAAACCCAAAACAATTACTCCTACATAATAAAAAAGAATTTCCAAAGTGAACTATAAGTAAGTCATATAATTTTAAGTATATCCAACTTTATAATAAATTCGATAATGCGATAAAAAGACACTTTCAAATAAAAGAACTGAACATAGATTTTTTATTTGTACTTTTTTACAACTTGATTGTAATGTTACGCACATTTAAAAAAGTTACAAAAACTTCTAAACAAATACGAGTATAAAAAAAAAGAAAAATACGAAATCCTAGATCACTCCTCAAAGAAACAGCCTTGAAAATTGCGCATCACATCATCATTATGGATGGGGGCTCACTTCAGTAGGTTTGGTACAGACATAGACGTCAGCATCACTGAAATATCCGGGAACGAAGTACCATGTACCAAGTACTGGTCTCGAAACTTTGTTTAGAACTACTGGCTATGAATTATCCAGATAAAGAAAAACTTAAGGAAGAAGTCTGATTATAGCCACACATACACACACTGAATTTATTAGACAAGAGAATTATTTATATGAATATTTTTTGTAGTATACAGGAAATTATATTTGATTAAAGTTTTTGTTCAGTTTACAATCCATTTTCTATGGAAACACATACATACATACATACATAGAAAGCTCAATCTATTCTAGTTTCCTATTTATCATAATTTTAAAGTAGAGGTTTTCAAACTATTTTTAACTGAGACTGTAATATCGAGGTGTGAGTTAGCCTATACAGTTACTATTATGCGAGTTACTGTCATATGATTGGGTCAGTTGCTCGCATGCGAGTTACTACTACTTTGTTGTGTTTTCTGTCACTAACGTTGTGTTAGCACAAAACAGAACTCACCGACACCTACACCTACACCTGACACCTACTGATATTCGTGTAAAGCTGTGAAGCTGCTGACTAACTATATACAGAGTCAGTAGCTGTCTACTGTTAGGGTCTGCAGCTCGCACGGTGGAAATCCTTAAGACAAAGCGCAAATAGAGCGCATCTATTATATCACAACAAGGGGCTCCATAGGTTCGCATAAACATCTACATATAGGGTTTTAAGAGATCACAATTTTTATTTTAAAAAACCTACAAAAAATCAGGTGAACAATCAACACCACCTAGATATGAAGCCTAACAGCGTTTTGTCGAATTTACGCATGACGTTACGCATTGTAGTCTACTATTTGCCAAACTAGCCTACTCTGTAGTTCAGTTGTAGTCTTAATTTAAAAAAACAGAAACAAGTGATGTGCTTTGTTAATTTGTAAACGTGAATTTAATTGTGATCTTCGTGCAATTAGTGCAATTAAAACTAATAAACAAAATGCCAGCAGTTACAGAAACTTCAGAAACCCAAACTTAAATGCAGCTATAATTCGAAGTATTCAAAGTGCTAATTCTTATACCAGTGCAAGAGTAAAATGTATAAAGCATCATGGTCTTTCTGGTTACTGGCAGGATTATTTAAACACATTAATACTCTATGTATACTCTCTCTATATGTATATGTATATGCCTGACGTCATATATTCGTTGTTAGGCCTTATATCTAGGTGGTGTTGAAACAGTGCGATATATCTCTTGTAAAACTTGTACAATCATCCTTATAAAGTTTTAAACAAAAAACAAAATCATATCGACGTGTGTCCTACTTTTTGAACATCACTGCTAATTTCACTTCCACTAGATGCACTGAATATGGGTTGACATGGGTTGTGAGAAAGAGAGCGAGATAGTAAATCAAATTGAACAGACACAATGTGATTGTGTTTGAGTACTTCTGTTGTTCTGTCAGCGTAACTAAGCCTGTAATTGATCTAAAACAGCTTCAGGTGATGCTCCATGTTTGTTTCATGATTGTGCTCTCAGCTCTCAGCCTGGGGACATATCATTTCAATGAAACATCGCAGTCCGCCCGCCCTATGTTTGCCATTAGTTCGGTGTATTTAACTGTAAACCCGTTACACCTAAACATTCAAACATGTACGAGATCATGGCATTTTGTTGGCGAGTTGAGCATCTGTGCGTAATTCGTAAAAATTACATAACTGGAAAGTAAAATCGCTATTTAGAATTGTTTTTATAATTTGTTTAGTCATTTTTAAAAGTCTAATTATTTTTTAAATATTGTAATTGTTTTTTAGATCATATTATATTTGAATGCATAAATTATAGTTAACAAAGGTCAAAATTAAATAGTGATATATTAGATGTGATTTAAACATACCCTGTTAATACTAAATTTTTGTTAAGCGATTCAAAATTAATTAGTGAATTGTTTAAATATTTAGACAATTGTAAAATGTTAAATGTATATAAAAAATGTTTGATGGTGGCTACGACGAATAAAAGTCAAGGCCAAATAAATTTTAAAAATATATATTTTAATTGTTTTAAATGTAAATATAAGATATGGCATAAATGTTAGAATTCCCACGTAAATTTAGAAATGATTAGTTCAATAATAAAATAATGGTCTTGTGAACATTTTTTTTTAGTTTGAATTAGATTGAAATAAATTTAAAATTTTATTTTTTTAAATGTTTAAAATTTAACAAGGTTATAGCAATATCAAATTTGAATACAGAAGAAATAAAAAATCGATTTTTCCTTTTGGCAACCTTCATAATACAATACTTCATGTGATACACAATACACATACATACACACTCGTATGCGTGAATGTTGTATAAAAAAAAGATAGTAATGATGCGGACGTGACGTATCATGCATTGTGATTTTTAACCACTTTCGATCTCATTAATAATTTAAGAGACAAAATGACTTTCTCAATTGCCAATATCCCCCAAAATATAAGGTGTTATTAAAAATTAATTAGACATTTATGGTTCTGGTAGCCAACTCTATCAATTCCGTTTTATAGAAATTAAATCATTTTTCATAAGTCTATTTTATTTAATAAAGATTATTACGACTTTCTTGCCGACCTTCTTTAAATATGTTAGTGTTATATTTTTCCGATATACTACTTAGGATAAGCGTTTAGTGGTCAGCATCGGATGTTTCTGATTATCGTATCAAACGCGGTATCAAGCGCGATCGTTACGGATTTTATGAGAGAATACAGCGCAAAGACCATAACAAAAAAAAATGTAACCAGTATTTAGATATCTAGAGAGACGAGAGTGAAATAATGAGTAAAATTTTAAAGCGACAATATCAATAATGAACCAACTCTAAATAATTATCTAAAAAAGAATAAATTATTTTGTAATTACTTTTTTGATTTGATTGTCACTATATTTCAAATATTCAAATAAGTAATTATGAAAATTATAAATATTCTCTGGTTCCATTTTATTTCGTTTTGACAGATACATCAATATGTCAATTCATTTGCGTTGTTTTACATGAACAATAGTTTTACAATATGAATTTAAATGAAAGCTGCATTAATTAAAACATGACGAACAAACATATGTTGTTTGCCTGTGTTTTGGATATTAAATGTTTAATTAATGTTCGTAAAAGTTGATTAAATGTGATCCTAGGTTTCCGGATTAATAAATCATCTCATTGTACTTTGTAAACGTGAGTGCTGGAATCCCTTCCAAAGTGGCACTAACGTATAACCTGTCCAGATATCACTTTATATGTAGAAAATTGTGGTTGTGTTAGGCTGTTACAAAGAGAGAGGTAAAACTGAATCTGAAATAGAAAATTTCTGCAAGTCAGTTCAACATTAAATATTTACTGTGCAGGTACAAAATTGTAGGGTACACACTTGTTAGCTTACCCCAAGCTAATATATAGATTCATTTAGTACTTCTTATATAGAAAATTGTCTAGCAGTGCAACATTAACACTTGTTAGCTTACTGCTAGTTACATTGCATTATATTCTCTACCTGTGATGTTAAGGACATGTTATTTCGAGTCAAAGTTCATATTTTATAAAAACTAATAAAGTAAGGTACTTACTTACAAAAATATAAAAAGATACATTTGTTTGCTTTTTATCCTAATGTAACGTATACGCTGGATAATTTCATTTGTCCTTTATTTATATTTGTATCAGTTTAATTCCATTTTTTTTTTTAATGTTTGATATTTTATTCCTTTCAAGTCCTTTTCAGGAATTTATTACAGTTGAAATATATTCTTTTTTAATGTAATATTAAAAATATTATTTAACCGCACTCACAAAAAAAAACATTTTAAAAAATAAAATATTTTATTTATGTTTTTAATTTTTTATATACCTACAAAATTCTTTAATTTTCTGTCTCTTTTAAATGCTAGTACAGTCTGTTACATTTATATTGTGTTTAATTTAACTTTGTAAAATCATTGTGTTGTATTTCATGTGTTCATTGAATTGTTTCTATAGAGTGTCACTCATGCGTGTTCGTGTACTAATGACTAAAGCGAATACAAATACACGAACCACGAATGTTTACGCATCTAGAGATTAAACGTTTGTGTTCGTTTACGAATTTATATTCTTTATCTTATAGAAATATCAGACGATCTTAAATGCAATTTAAAATTGCCCCCTAATGCCTACCTTTTTAAGGGCACTCTTTAACATTAAAAGAGTTATTTGTGGTTAGATTTTACTGTGAATAATTTGTGTTATTCGTTTAAGAACGTTCTCATGCTACAATACGTTTGAAAGTTTTATTGCGATGGCGATGTATGTGTGGAGAACGATTTATAGCTAAGTAAATAAAAACTTTTGTCAAAAAGTATACAAATACAATCGTTATACATAGACAACCGTACTAAATTTCTAATACAATATTCAGTTCTGTCAATAATTTGCGGTCTTTTTCATACATTTGCATAAAAGAACTCGCTATTTTTCAGCTATTTTTGTTGGAAAATGTATCGATTTGTTTTGTTTATATTTAAAATAAAAAACTGGCGTAACTGTACATCAAATTTATTTGTGATATGATAATTAGAGAATGATATGCTCTAATAATTTTACGAAATTTTAGCTATCATTCTTTGTTCCTAATCCAAGTACATTACACAGACAGATATTTGAAAGCCAAAGAAAGTCTAGAAAAAACCTAATTGACTTTTTCAATGAATCTAATTTATTCTCCTCAATTTAATTACACATACTCGAGTTTATAAATATAAATTATACGTTACAAATGTTTATAAATGTATATATTGTTCGTTATTGTATATTCTTTGTTTGCGTTTGCCTGTTGCGTTTGAATTCAATTTCGATAATTTTTTTTAACTGTGACGTAAAACGATATGCTTCCGAAAGCTTGTAAGCAACATGACAGACTGACGCTTGTTAAAAAATAAGCCGTTTGGTTACTATAGCATCATGAAATTGGTAACACTTTGTTTGTACCATTTGTTTTAATTCATTCAACAATTAAAAACCTTTTTTGGGTATTGTAAAAGTGATAACTATCAACAACAATTTATGAAATATGGTTCTTGATTAGAAATGGTATGCATAATTTTTTTTTATTGCTAGTTTTCCTGAAGTATTATACCATTTTGGAATCCTGAAGAGTTGCGCCAATTTTTAAAAAAAACTTGCCATAGTAGTGTTCATACTATTTTTTTACACCACGATGAGTTAAAGTGGACTGAAAGTAAAAATCTTTAAAAATTTTAGGGAAAAAATAAATTCGATTGATTTTTGTGTAAAAACTACTAGCATTCTGGGATTTTTAATGGCTGTGGTGGATAGCAGTGCTATTTAGGTTGCCGATACAAAAAAAAAATCCGAAATATTTGAAAAATTGTGGTCTTCGTAGTTAAAAGCATCAGAAGGTGTTTCAATTTTCGAAAGATTTTAAATTTTTTTTGTAATTTCTAAACAAAATGAGATAAATTCTTTTTTTCCTTTTTCTCGTGTAGTCACGAGCAGGACCACCCTCTGGTGCCCGCTTATCGTTGAATTTTGAGACACCCTGTACAAATATATTGTTTTTAGTTCTAATAACTATCTAGTTTATGCACTCAAATAAAATAGTCAAAAGAAAAAATCTACTTTAGTACAACATTTTTTAATCTGTTATTCACGACATTGAATAAGCAAGTTTAATTTTATTGTTTGTACATTGCTTACTATGCAGTACACGGAATGGGCCAGAACAGGATATTTCGATGTTCACTGATAGATTTATTTAGCCACAATTAGGCGCTAATTAATGGGTAGATTTATCGTACATTTCAAATTGTAATGAATGATTTAACAAGGCTTCCCATTTTCAACCCCCAGTTTACATTTCGATAACAAAACAAAACCCAACCGTATCCATAGCAGCAGAATGCCAAATGGTATTGTTATTTACAGCTTTACGTAATACGCCTGAAGTATCTATGGCTGCAACACAATATACACATTACGTACATCATAACACACAACTTGCTTTAAACAGAGAACGAGATTGTTCATACAGATTGAGAGATTGATGTTTATATGTTGTCAGAAACTGAAAGCAAAAATATTTGTTAATTGAATAGCTGTTGTGTTTCTGGCATTGAAAGGTACGTTAGCTATGTAAACTGCTGAAGGTGCAGTTAATGGAATGGGCTAATGCGAAGTATTCAGTAATTTGTTTCAAATACATTTTTAATTCCTTTATACAGAACCATTGCATTGAAGTGAAGTAATAATTCGCTTTTGTTTGGCAAATATTTATTGGCTACTTTATCCAAAATATTGACTTGTTTCAACCTCACCATCATCTTTTTGAATTTTTTTAAAAAATATTCATGTGACTGCATCAACTTTCAAAAATTATTTGCACTTAAAAGAATATATACATTTATAAACATTTACAACTTATATATACTAGAAAGGGTACTTGAAGTACCCTAAAGTAGTAATATAATCAATAAGATTTTTCAAACTTCTTGTCTCTTCGATTAGTACCTTGAGAATCGAAGAATAATAAGCTTTACCCTTAGTGGGCTGTTACATTGTTCATATATTGGTTTGGTTCTCTTTTGAATAAGTAGGTATGAGTAAGATTTGTATGATCAGCCTTTTATTTAGTCGGACCTGTAACTTTTGTTTGCAAATTGATGGCTTTACTTCCCTTAATTCATTATCACTTTCTTCATTCCATTCTTCCTGCCATGAACAATTTTTTACAAAAAGGAATACATAAGCATTTTTAGACCAAAAATGGGCTTGTGTACTCATTTTTAGTGGTCGATTTTTCAATTGTTGATTGAAATTGATGTTAATAAATGTTTATTGGCGTGTCTATTTTATTAAATATCTAAATATTGATAGAGATATAGCAATTCAAAATTTGAATTGTAGTTTTAGCGCTAAAGATGTCAGCCATTTCTTATGACGTGAAATGCATTGTATACGTCAGTTATTTGTATTTTATTATATTTATTATTAATTATATAATTTTAGAATAGTTTTAAATTTAATTTAATAATTTAATGTAATAGTTGAAGTTCTATGAAATGTATTAAGAATGTAGATTGTTAAGCCGACAATTAATATAATATAATAATAATAATAAATTATAAATAATTAATTATTTATAATTTTCATTTATTTTGCGACTCAAAAATAGTTTAAATTGAAGTGAAACAAGATGGTGCTCTATCCTTTCTGTTAGAATTAAGTTTTTCTATTAATTGCAATTTGTTAATTCTAGCCGAACTATATATGTTTATATGTACATTGCTTTGTAACAACTATATAAAGTTACTCGTAACAATTTTTCATTCTAACCTATATTATCTAATATAACCTAACTAACAAAGTTTCTTTTCTTTTCTTTCTGGGTACTTCAACATATTCTTATCTTCCTGTGTTTTCTACGGTGATGGTTAAATCAATGACGTCATCAACAACAACAACAACAACCAACAACAGCTCTGTTATCAGGGACTCTACGAACTTATCAACGTGCCGGCTGTGATGATGATATCGTGACCTTGAAATGTCCACACGGAACGAGTATATCAATCCAAGTCGCGCAGTACGGTAAAAGCGCCCCCACCCAGTCCCTGTGCCCGTCTAAAGAACCACCACAGGATACAGATCTTCAGAGAACTGGAACCGGAAATACATCCTGTTTTTGGCCAAATGCACTACAGGTCAGTGTCTTCATTGTTTTCTTTTATTTACTACTTAAATATTTTATTTAGTTTTTATGTAAAAGCTCTCAGGGTTGTGATTTATTTATTACCGTGTTTTTTTTAACAGTGAGGTTGTGTTAGGTTTAAGTGTTATCACACCACTCAATAAGTTCGTAGGATGAGATATAAATGATGCCACTATTGACAAGTCCATATGATTTTTAGATATTACCAACCTTCAAACGATATGTGTCAAAATTTCATGAAATTCTGAACATTACTTTACGAGTTACAGCGCATTTAGTAACGCTACTTTTACAATTTTCAAAACAATGGAAAAATCTGAATTTCGTGTGTTAATAATTGGATTTTGGTTTTTAATTGGAAATAATACCGTCCAAACAAAGCAATGGCTTGACAAGTGTTATTCGAACTCGGTATTTTTTCCTTTGTCATTGAATTCTAACACATATCGTTTGAACGTTCGTATTATCTGAAAATCATATGGATAGTGATGTATTATTCTTTAAGACCTCGGTATTCTTTTAGACAGGTTCATATAGCAAGGGTAAACACTAAACATAAGATCTTTTTTGTCATATTTGGTGTAACGTACTAATTTTAAGTAGTTGAAATTATATACAATCTGTTGTATTTGTTAATGTAATCTAATCTTAACGAGCTGAGTCAACGGTATATTATTTTTCTTTCGGGGCGAAAATATTTGAATTTTAAAACATTGGAGTAGTCTAACGTAGACAGTTCTGGTTCCTCCCGTAAAGATGATAGTGATGCGGAGTAAGTTCCATTTCAATCCCACATATCTTGAAGTACAAAGCTGCTTACCCTGTAAACAATTTGGTGAAGTGCCCTATTTAGTGACTTTTCTATCACTATTTCACTTCAATTATAGTTCGCATCAACTTTATCTTCATTTGTATTCCGACAGGTGGAGTAATTTCGCCATCTGTTGCCGATAAAGTAGACATTTTATATGAAAAAATGTGAAAAACTGAACTATAAATGAACTCTTTCATGACAAAAAAATCATGACGCATCTTCAATATGATGTCAAAGTGACTCCAAAATGTTTACTGGGTATTAATGACCATGTTATTTTCTTAGTTAAACGGAAACGTAAACTATACATAAAACGTAAAATAAACGTATGAGTTATTTTACGTTTTTATCGGTTTTTTTTTATATATTATTTCTCGGGCTTCCTAGGCACGTAGCCTTTTATCGCCTCTAAAAATGTTCTACTTTTTCTTATACTTTATATCCCGACCACAAGAATGATCTATTCATGGCTACTGCTGTTATAAATTTTGGTTTCTCAATAAACAATTTACCAAAAATTGATTTAACATTTTTATCACAAACATGCCACTCAGTTTAGTTTGTTATTCTACTATTACAACACCACATATACTTAAAAATATTTATTATTGATATTCCTATAATATATTTTATTAATAGCCTATCAATAGTTTGAGGATTAAACAAGAATTTGTAAAAGATGATATATTTCATAATCCTAAATCAATAAAAATACTGTCACTAACATAATTTCACGTTTTCATCTCAATATTTTTAATAACATTCGTCTATCATCCCTTATGACTTTATTAGTTTTAAAACCGTTTAGAGAATACATTATATGAAACATTTTTTTCGTTATATACAGTCAGGGGTAGGGGGTATGGATATTGTTTAGCATAAAATATAATAATCCCTTTTTAATTAAAAAATATATTTTGTTAAATCTATTAACCTTACAAAATAATAGCGAAACTAAACCGTTTCATTTTTTCCCCTAAATTTTTTAAATTGATTATAAATTTTAGCTTAATTAAAATACGAGTATATGTATATTTATTTATATATATATATATATATATATATATATATATATATTAAATTATAAATATAAATTATATTATAAATGTAAGATATGATTGTTTTGTACATTACCCACATAACAATAAACAGTCTCTGTGTATTTATATATGGACCATAATGTAAAAATAATATTCCGTATATACATTGCATATACATGCAATAAATAAACACTATGTACATACAGCAATATTTAAATATGCACATACCTTTGCATTTACACATACATATGACATACAGTGTAGGGTTTACATCACAACAGCATATACATAGGATATTCAATATATATGAATATAGTATGTATATCCAATTGTTTTCTGGGTTACATAATTAAATATATGCCCTCTCGACGTCGTTCGGGCCACCTGGTTGCGCTGTAGCTATTTGATAATACCAATATACACTTTATTTAATAAATTATGCTATTTCTTAGGGCACTTATTCTCTGTTGTCACTTTTTGTTGACGCTCTATTAATACCAGGCAAATAGCAACAAAAGATTACACACACACACACACTTATATAAAATCAGTTGAAAATCTTTTTCATTGTATTTTGATCGTATCATTATACACGAATACATTCTTTGGATCTCGTAAATGTATTATAAATTCCCATAGGCTCTTGGATTGATCACCCCTCTATATAAAAAACACCCTCTACATTAATCATGGTTGCCCTTAAAACCTATATGTGGTTGAATCGTGCACCCCTACACATTTTTTTACTTCGACGTTTTATTTTCTTATACACTGTATAAAATGAGGGAGGGCATCACATCTCACATCTCACAGCTTAAGGATTTCTTTTCAAACCTTTGGCAAGCAAAGGGCTGGCCTGGGCATATGTCTTTTGTCTTCATATGATAGCTGCAATATAACAAGACATACATACAAACATACTTGTAGTTTATTTGATGCATTTGTTCAAGAATTTTATTCCCTTAAAACAAATAAAATATCTGTAGTACTAAAATGTAGATTACGTATGAAGTACGAGTGTATGCTCGATGTTTATTGCATTTTTATTTTTAGTTTGATCTTTTTGGACATACGGTTTTTATTTTATTTTATTGCTGTTTTCATCGCTAGATTAATTTTACTTGACTTTTTTATGGATTTTAGTTATAACGCTTTTGTTTTGTTATGTAATTTTGTTGTCATGTTAGTTATGCTTTTTTTGCAATGGACTCCGTCCCTTTAATCTCTTTGATTTAACAAATACGTCATTAATTTTACATTTTTAATATGAATTATATTCTTTGCAAAGATTACACTTATTGGAAGAGTACATAGAGGTATATTACTCCTCAAGTAGAAAATGAACCATAGAAATAGCTTGTGATAACCTAAACAACTCTGAGCTTTGCATTTTAACACAATTTCTGTATGAAAAGTATTAGGTTTTTAACTTGGAATTAGCTTTAGGCAAGCTAGCATGTTATAAAACTAGCATTGCAAGAGAATTTTCTACCTGAATCGCGATCCGTAATTCTTGATATAATGAAATTATCTTAATTACAAAAGTATTTGAGTCCTATGTCGTTTTGATCTTCCTTTTTTCAAGAAAATCATTTTAAAGGAATGAGTCATGCGTTCTGAAGTTAACATCTGTCTACCTCAGAAAAATATAATGACGTTAGGTTTATTCAGCTTTTTTAAATGACCCGCTAAACACAATTACATGTATTTAAAGATTAATCAACATGAAAAGTTACTTTTACGTAAGAAATGGAACCTAAACACACTCACGTTATATTCCGTAACCTATTTTATTGAAATTACAAACGTAAAATAGCTTTTTGGATTAGTCAATTATTAATTAATACGCAAAATGAAACAAAAATCATTTCAACAGCTACTAATGATGATACTATTGCGATTGTAAATAATAATGATAATTTGTCCAAAATTCCTACAGCACACAAAGAAATTAAGAGAAAAATTGTAGAATCATCGTCAAATGAAGATACTTTGGCAAATTCTGAAATTGAAGATTGCTCAGATAATTCCGCTGCATCCAAAATGGATATAGGATTGGAAAAAAAAGATAAGAAAAATAACAAAAGACCAAAGAAACAAAAAAAAGTGACAGGAAAAGCAATGGATATAAAAGATAAAACAATTGAATAACCTTAATTTATTCAATATCTTATTAATATGGTACTAAGAACATTTGCAACATTTAATATCAATGGATTATCCTCTGTAACATCTAAAATTATGCTGAAACAATTTATTATAGACCACGATTTGGACATAATTTTATTACAAGAAGTTAATATAGAAAATTTAAGTTTCTTTAAACCTTATTCCTATATCTCGAACATTGGCATAAATAATAAAGGAACTGCAATTTTGTTAAGGCCTGGAATAGAAGCTACAGATTGCATATGTGAAGAAAATGGACGTATCCTATCGATAACTGTTGAAGATTAACTTTAGACTACCTCTAATCATTGCTGGCGATTTTAACTGTGTGCTGAACCAGAGAGACCAACTTGGGAATCTAAACTTCTGTTCTGGATTAAATAGGTTAATAACTGAACGAATTCTATCTGATATTTGGATCCTCAAGAATAAAACTCAACAGGGCTTCACTTACTTTAGGGGAATGAACATAGCATCAAGAATTGATAAAGTTTATGTTTCTGAAGATAGCCCTCACTGTAGAATACTCCTACTATAAAATGTTTTACTAAGATCCTTGTTTTGTAGTTGTAATATTAAGAAATAAATGAATATCAATATAAAAAAAAAAAAAATAAAATCTTTTTAGGCATAAAGTATATTTATAATCGAATTTCATATAGTTCAAATTACGAATGTTCGGCTGTAACATATGCTTAAAACAAGTTGTGCCGGATAAATCTGTGATACAGTGAAAAAGCACTGCATCACTATTTTTTTAATAATATGTAAATGAACAAATATTATAAAATTCACTATGTTATCGAAGATTTATACAGCTCTTATAACCTCTTTTAAACATGAGCTACCTCTTAATTTTCGTAATTTAAACAATATCAAAATAGTAAATTGTTATATGTATTTAACGTAACAATTATGTTTTATATTTTGCGAAATAGTGTCTTTATATTTCTACAACATATACTTCAATGTATTAGGCTATCATATTGAAAAAAATCCTTTTAACGAAGACCTAGTATTGACAGTGTTTTACGAGTAGCACATTTTACAATTCTTATATTTATATATTTAAAAACTTTTACAATTTAAAAATAAGTTTCACAACAATAAAAGAAATTAATAGTTTTTTTAGTAGTATATATCATATTACCTAGGTAATCAAAATGTTATCTTTAAAATATTTCTAGCATTGTAAAAAAACAACATTGATGAAGAAAAACAAATAAATCGTTTTACTGCTGGTCGTAACATTATGGCAGTAGAGAAAAAGTAATTACAATCGAACACGTTTAGGTTGTAATCGTTTGCGTTTGCGTTTGCGTCAGTCTCTGCCTCAGCCTCAGCATCAGCCTCAGCCTCTGCTTCATGGAGGATTGCATTTTTCTCTTTATTTACTCGTCGTCTCCTTTTACTTGTTTCATTACACTACGTGTAGTATTTGATTTTTTAAATAAATATAAATTCAATATATTAAAAGATATTCTCGCTTCACTCCTATTTAAAGGGACTGCATTAAAAAGCTCTCCGGCGAACAGAATTGAAATTAATTTTGCAGGAAGACATCACCTCTGCAGTTCTGGTTTAATTAATTTTACAGCATTATTATATCCTTTGAAGAATTGTAAAAGAAATTAATTAATTTTTGTATAAGCTGTCAACTTATGTTTATCAATTCGATAGCTGATAGCGAATATTAATATGATTTTCTTTTTACTTCCATAATCCTTGGAGATATCTTGGAGTTTATCTTCAACTACAAATTTATTTGTTTTATCAACTTCCCGCAAAATATAAAACATTATTGTAATCTAATAATAATATTGTAATCAATATTGTAATCTAGATTTCAGATTCTCGTTTAAGCATTCCTTTTCTCATTTGTGTTTTAATTTAAGTTTAGTTAATTTGGTTGGTGACAGTTCGACAAAATTGTATGTGAAATAATTAAAATTGTTATTTTTAATAACAATTAGTAATAGAAATTGTTTTTGCTTCTATATTTTTCAGAAACTGCCATTAAAGTTCTTTTAAAAGTAAATCCTACTGCATTTTGACAGATTTTCCCGATTTGGAGGTTATAATAGAATATAATTTTTCTTAATTTAATATTCTTAATTTAAAGCATTGGACCCTGTAAGGTTCTAAAAAAACTAAGAAAACTTAAAAAATAAATTAATTTAAAAATGGCACTGTGAATGACTACGCGTATTGCCATATGCTAAACAATTTAAATACAAAATAAAATTAAAGCAGTGAGTGGGAAACTTTATACTAATACTATTTATTTAAATGAATATTTTTACGAGTTTTTATAATTTTAGGTTCTATACAATACAATATACAAACGTTTTACATGTACAATTATAAACAATTATAAAAAAAAAGTCTCTAGTGCTTGCTCTTGTGGATAAATTAACATTTCTTCTTCTTATCTAAAATTGATTTCTTGTTTTCCTCGTACGCTGCTATATTGTTTATTTTATTTTCCAATATTAGCGCCTTTTTGCGCCCATCATTTAATCTACCTACTTGCCCCCTTCCTTCACTAAACTTTCACTCTTTTTCGATCCATTAACTTTATCTCTTTTCTCATCTGAGTATGCCAGGGCAGGGTAGGGGTAGGTACCCCGTCATTTTGGAGTGTTTCCCAGTCAGTTTAGTTGTTGTATACCCAAGGGTGTTACATATAAGCGACACCTGTCTCGCTCTGTCTAACTTAAACGTATTTACGATGAACGCTTCCGGATCCTTCGTTTAACGGGTAGATACAAATTTTAAGAGTTTTTTTCTGTAACGCCTTTTCGTAACGTATGATATAACGCTTTTTTCATTGTTTATGAATTCCTTAACTTATTCGTTTTTTTGTGTGTGGAATAAAGTAAGACCTTTGCTATCAATAATTCAATCTGTCAGCGTTACACTGTGACGTCACGCCCGACTGGTTCGGTTTACGGTTTCGAAGTAAAGCCAGTAAATAAAATCTTTAAGATGAATTAATGGTGGAATCATTTGTTAAGTTTGTGTTTGATAAGGAACATTGCAGTGTACGTAACAGTGAATGCATTTTAAATGCATTGGTTTGTAATTTGTTAGATTGTCGCAGTACCATATTTCTAAACTAAACGGGAATGTGTTTAATTAAGATTTTTCAACAATTAATTTCAAATATGACACAGTTCATTACACTGTCACTGTCATCATTTTGTTGACAGCACTTATAGAGGACGTTCCAGCGTGGTATAGTATAATCAGAACATTTACTATTGTCGTTTACACATACGTGTTGGCATTTAAAAAGAATGATATTTTAAATTATTATAACTCGAATACAAAACGGTGATGTGTTTTTTTTTTTTTTTAATTTGTTTAAAAAACTTTTTTCTTTGCTCTCATAATTTTTTTCAAAATTCTATTGAGGTATTTTTTCTGTATAATAGAAAATAATTGGGCGGATTCTAATCGGATTCTAAACAGCCATACATACTGATGCTAAGAGATTTATTAGTTAACGTAAATCTATCAAAAAACGCTGTATGTAATAGTTGTCGAGTTGATGCATTTAATGCAGGAGTTTGATAAAACTTGCTTAATTATTTTTGAATAAATACATATTATATGAACCTCATTATTTTAAAATTGACCACACTGTATTTATAAATTTTTTATTTTTTTTATTTTAACATGGCATCATGCCAATATGGCAATAACATATGTCACGATGCCGTAACATGGCATCATGGCAATATGGAGAATACTAATTTTTATGAATTTTTTTTTTTGTTTAAATTCTAAGCGTAATGCAGGAACATCATAAAAATTTGATATGTTATAAAAATCGTAGTCACAGACGTCATAAAAAAAAGAAAATTATTGACTATGTCATTATAAGGAGATTCAATTCAATTAACTTGTGAGATAAATTGAACAGTAGTAGTGATATGGCAACAGAGCTCTCAAACAAGTCCGGTTATTTGGTTACGGTGGTAAGTGAACGCAAATAAAATGCAGTGTATCACCCAGCGTTGTTGTCATGTTTCTTTCTGTATTACTATGGATGTATATGTACAAATACGTATTGATGCTTCTAGTATTGTACGTAATGATACGTAATAATTTTGCAACTAAGACAAACCGTTTTGGCTATCTTATATTCATAGCGCATTAAGATATACTTTTTAATCAGACTGTCAGTGAACAACTACCTTAAGTAATCTGTTAAAGACTTTAAATGGACTTCTTAATATTTCATTGTAAGCTAATTTCTACCTTGTTTAAACCCCGGTATCATTAACTTAAAATTATTGTTACTTCAAGGCGACAAAATCCAACGATCAGCGAGCTCTGGGCTCCCAGCTCCTGGCTGCATAGAACAATCGCTGTGACCTTACTTTTTACTTTTAGTTCAATTTTAAACCTTATGGTTGAAGTTAGGTGGGTTGGAACTACTTCAGAGTTCGTTGTCAAAGGAGTTATGAGGATTTTCTTTGGGATGGCTATATCCTGAGGAATGAGAAGGAGGGGTGGGTGCAGAAGGGGTAGTTTGAGTGCACCGCACGGCTCCAGAACAGTTCCAGTAAACTGTAAACCTAACGTGAAGACTGTAATCGGATTGGGAGCGTTTTTAGTATAGCATAAATTCTTGCGTAAGCCTCTTGTTCCACGAGGTCCGTAAGCCTCGAGCACTGGCAGTTTGAAGCATCCCTTGGCTCCACAGAGATTGTTAGTGGTGGAAGGAGAGTGAAGTAGCAAGGAGTGGAAGTGGGTTATAAAGAAACCTAGTCTCCTTTCATAACTACCAGTTACGAGTAAAACAGAGTTGGTAAACGTTTAAATAATGTACCGCGTTACATAATGTAACATATTTCAAAATGTACGAGTAGGTGTTTGTGGTTAGTTTATGTTTTAGTGTTGAATGTAATTCCTTAAAAGCTCGTAAAGCTTTTAGTAAACTAAAGTTTACAGTTGTAGTGGTATCGCGTACGAGTACATCCAATGGTTCGGTTGACGACACTCTTGAACTACGATTGATGGATGACTGATTTATTGCAAATTGGTTCAGCATGAAATTAAAATTGGTTTTATATATATTATCTCGAGAACTTTACACTTTTACCTGACATGAAAGCCGGTAGCTATAATTTTATGGATATGTTCTAAAGTAAATGGGCTGAAAATGAAAACCCCAAGTTATCCAACACGGGCGACATTAGCGCCCGTCGCCATCTTTGAAAAAATGGCGACCAAAAACGGTTTATTGGCAATATCTTGTTACTAGTGCGTCCTATGATAAAAATAGTTATTATCAAACTTATGGAGGACTTAACTCTCTACAAGTTTTGCATACAATATTTTTTTGTATGTCTTAAAGGAACGGAGGTACGTCACTGCAAAGTAGGATACATCAATGAAAATTTAAAACATTTTAATTTTTGCTTAGCTCAATATTGCTTATTTATATAATGCGATTGTAATGATAAAATATGTATAGAATTATGGTAGTTATATAATGTTAATATTTTTAAATCTTGTAACAATTTTTTTTTTTGGAAGAATAGACAATGTTCTGGGTGGAGCCATTCCGTCGGTAAAAGTCGCCATTGTGTAATTAGATTTTGTGCGTGTAATGCCAAGCTCCTTTTACTTCAAATATAGACATAGACAAAAAGATGCATATATTCTCCGAGACTTTTGCAAAAAATTTAAAGATAATCAGTGCCATCAAATTAAATTGTACCTCTTCAATTAACTTTTTCTCGAGGCCCTTTAGTTGACCAAAGCTCATAATATGTGGTCCTTAGGATTAATTCAACACTCTATCAAACCTTATACCTATATATCCATCTAATTTAAAACAATCAGCTTCTGTTGATACACCGTTTATAGTCTTTGTTGTCTTCAATATTTTAGTTTTTTTTATTTATAAATATTATATCTATGTATGTACGTATATGTAATCGATTATGGTTCACTAGTAGAACCACTTTACAATGTTATTATAAGTAATCTTAAATAAATAACAAAGTTAGCAGAATAATTAAAGAGCACATGTAGAAGGTTTACAAAGTACGAGTATAAAAAAGGCAAAAAACGTCTTGAGAACGGTTCTATTGATTTAAAAAAAGGTGATTTACTGTTGAGGAATAAATTAAGAAAGTTTTGACCGTTATTTTGATTATTTGATCAATTAGGAAAAAATATATTTATAGTTAATTTTTTTAAACGTGTAGTAAGGATAAATTTTGAGAATTTGTAAATTCTGTTTGTTGTTATGCTTTGTTCGCTTTTACTTTCAAAGTACATACGGTACTTTTATACAGTGATGACATTGCGTTTACGGTTGCTATATTTATCAGCAGTGTGGCTGTATTTATTCTGTATATGTATATTAAAGCTTACATTTATAGAATACTGCGTCCGAAAATAATAAAATACTATTCTAATGAAGTGTAACGCTTGTTCTTAATATCCAATTATACTTTCGTCTAAAATTTTCACTAATGAACTACTTTAAATATTTTTCATACAGATTATCCTAAAATAATTCTAAACATAACAAATTTTTGTTCTAACCAATTCATTTTGACCATCACTGCCTTTT